>CM046385.1:3969545-4694545 GCA_025413485.1 Ficus microcarpa | reverse complement strand
AAAATTTAATATTTTTAAGTGGTTTTCGAGATGGGGTGGCTTCAACTTCGTGATTCATAATGATGTCAAACAAAAGTTGACTGGACACGTAAAAGCTCTTTCTCATCATTAATGACTGCATAAATGTTGAAGGAAATGCTTAGTGACTTCTAACTGGAAAATGCTGTGTGTAAGGTTTGATCTATGGCTAGAAACTAACTTCCTAGAACACGAATATTATACACCGCATTGTTATGCGGTGGCAGTTCGGGCAACCGGAGTATTCGGTCGGGTGTATAAGGCTTAGAACTGAACCCATCAGACAAATGCACACTCCTTTGCTGGCTGTTGCTCAAAAATGAAGCGTCATTCGTCTTTACAGCTAGAAAGAACTGAGACACTAACGTTAAATGTTTGTGGCAATCGTGTACTGACTTGTAACCTGAAGGGAAAACGGCTGCACCATTAGTTTCTAGGATGAAGGTGAAATGGTATAAACAATCTATTCTGTGCAATGCAGAAAGCCAAAGGAACCGCTGCGGCGAGAAAGCATGCTTCTGAAGCTTTAAAGGCATTCTTCAGCGACCCAGAAAACCGCCGCAAGAGGAGCATTGCCATGAAAGGTCGGTTTTTCATAACGACAAGTGTGCTTAACAGCGTCTGCTTAACAGCTTTTAGTTAAATTTATGTGCCCATTTTAGTCTTCTCGAGCTAATTGTAACCTTAGGGAATCTCTGACCAATATCACAGCTAACTCAACACAAGTTTTCCATTCAAATCACATGACGAGTTCGCCAATGTTATGGCTTTAAACTTGGCACAGATGAATTTCTTGTTTTCTGATGCAGGAGTGAAATTCTACTGCCGAAACTGTGGGCGTGAGGGGCATAGAAGACACTACTGTCCTGAACTGAAAGAAAGTTTGATCGGTAGAAAGTTCAGATGTCGCGTGTGCGGAGGAATGGGCCATAACAGAAGAACTTGTCTAGAGACAAGATTTAGCAATCACAAAAACGCAACACGGAAACGTAATCGGTGCAGGATATGCCGCCAAAGAGGCCATAATCGCAGGACTTGTGCTAAACTTGTCGGTGAAAAGTTGAGTAGTGGTGATGCAAAGAAAGGCTCTCTGACTTCTGGAAGCAGAATATACAAGTGCCGGCTTTGCCAGGAAATTGGACACAACATTAGGACATGTCCTAGTAGAATTGTATCTTCCTCAAAAAATGATTCTCCGTTCGAAGACGGAAACGGATGAATGTATACTCTTCTACTCTGACTAAAAATAGGAAATTTCCTTTAAAAAATAGTTAAGGTTTTAAAAATATCTAAAGTAAATGGTAAATTTATTAGGTAAATAGAAAATTTACTAGGTAAATTGCATATTTAAAATACGTAAATATATCATTTATATTATAAATTTCTTATTTATTGGTATTTATTATAAATATTTTAAAAACCTACTATTTATTATAATTATTTTCCGAAAACTGTTAATTACTCCCTTATCTCAAAATTGCTTCCTATGAAAGAGGTTTCAGAAGGGGTAAGATATATTTCACTCCTTCAAGTTTGATTATAGTTTACCTTTCATATCAGCAAATGAATATGGTAAAAACCGGGAAATAACAAACAATTCCTTGTTTTATTCCCCCAATAATATCAACTTATCTCATTTTGACTCAAATCTTGAGTTTAGAAATCTGACATTTTTTAACTCTATGGTTTTGATCAATAAATAAAAAATTGTCAATTTCTAGACAGAGTATGATAAAGAGTGGTATGGGAGGATTTTAAGAGGGATAAAAAGATTTTAGAAAGTTATAAAAAATATCTAGAAATAAAAATCTAAAAAGAAAAAATCAGATCTGAAGTGGGTGGTACAATTTATTTTAGACCAGCTTTTGTTTTCTTTTTTAGATTTCTTTTTTTTTTTTTCCAAATATCTGTTTTTAATTATATTTTGAAAATATACCATTTTGTATTAGATTCCGCTTGAAAATACACACTAAATCGATAGAGATACAGAATATTTTAAATTTCTTGAGTAGTTAGACCTCTAAAATGTGTGACGACTGACAAATGAATAGGAAAAGTTATTAGCGAATATACCTCTTATTTTAATCACTACTTCACTGTAAAATGGCATAGTCCAAGTTAAATAACTATATATTAAATCTAAATAGCAAAAGAAATTGATTTCTATTGTTATTTAACAAAAAAAAATTATAGTGAAAAATCAAACAATGACTTTTACATTTTTTCCTTCAAATTGGAGAACGGGTATCGATCGTTTCCTGTTTGCAAGTGAGAAGAAAAATGAGGGCCTTTACCAATCCTTTCATGAAGAGATTGGCAACTGATCTAGCTCCTGTTAATAATGAACTTGAAAAGAATAAAAGTTATTAGCTTAAGCATAAGTCAAAACTCTACAAGTTAGAATAAAATTAGCAATATATGTGTTTACTTTCTTTTTTCTCTTTTGACAAAATATTTTCTTTTTCACTATTATATAAACTAGGATCATCTGTCTCTAATCCTTGCCTCCTTCTCTGTCCACCCAATTAAATTATACCACCTCACTCAAAAAGAGGCACGTCAATGAAAATTTAATATTTAGGCCTTATTTGGTGAACGAGTTTAAACTATACTTTTTCATTTCTGAAAAATTTTTTATTTTTTCTGAAAATTCAACAAAAATTTTCATCTCAAACGGTACTTTTTCAACTCAAACTCATTCATCAAACGGATCTTTAATACACCTCAACAAGATAATGTTGGACTCTTGGCTATGACATTTTCCTCTCTCTCTCTACTTTTGTCCTTAATGGTAAGAGCTCTATATTTACGGCGTGCATTCTGTCCCCGGTTTCGAAGCTCATCCGCCGTGCTGATCGTCAATGTGGACACCCTCTTCATCGTGGCTTTCTTCCTCAACGTCACCCGGTTCCGAACCACCAATCGAACCACCCTTGTCACAATGGCCTTCGGGTTGGCGGCAACAAATCCTTCCACGTCTTCCCCTTCATCTTCTCGAGCCTCGTCCCCTTGGTGTTGAAGGAGGCGATCATATCAACGAAAAGGCGGTTCAAGCAACAATCATGATGGTTACAATTCTCATATCTGTATTTGGCTAAAAATTTATTCTACGATGGGTTGTGGATTTGATTGAGATCAAATGGAGGGTTTTGGCATGTAAGGATATGTAAATCCTTTTTTTTTTTTTTTGGCTGTTCTTGTGATTTTAATCCCTTTAACACTCTTTAATCTATCCAGGATGGAATTCTGTAGAGAATTTGTTCTTCGTTTCAATTCTAAGAAGTTTCGTATATATATATATATATATATATTTATTTATTTATTTTTAATGTACCTTTTGATTTCTTTGCTCCACACAACCATGGTTTTTACTTTAGTAAGTTGCATCCCTCTTCTTGCAGGTCACAGAGTGCTCTTTCTCCGGTGAGACGGAAGATGAGTGCACCTTTTGTTTTTAATAATATGAAAATGGTTGTCTGACATTAAAAAATAAAATCATTGTAGTACCCTAAAATCTTTCTTGAGAAATATCCCTTCAACCTTTTATAATTAATTAACTAAAAAATAGTAGTTTTAAATATTAAAAAACAAAGTTTAAAATATGGGTTTTCTAGCAAAAAAAAAAAAAAAGGGTGGGTTATTTATTTATTATTATTATTTTTTTACAAAAGGTTATTTATGTTTTTACATCTTATACCTTTTTTTAATTAAAAAGCATACCATATGTTTTAAATTTTGACATTTTTATACCATTAAATTACGTTTAATTGTATCAAATTTATACTCTTTCTCAGTCAATACATAATGTTGATCTTAAAATACTCATGTTACCCTAAAAAGAAAAGCCAAAATTCAGTATTGCTTATGGGGGTGTTTGGTGAATGAGTTTAGTTTAAAATTTTTAAATTTTAATAGTAATTTTTCAGAAAAGACAAAAATTTTTTTCAAAATAAAACAAAAATCATGATGAAAAAAGTAGAATTTAGTTTAAAATGAACTTAAAAACAAACATGCCCTATATTTTTTCACCTTTATTTAAAGTATACCATGCATTTTAAAGTTTTTACAGCTTTATATTATTCAATTACATTTAGTACATATTCTTGATTGACACTTGATTTAACCTTTTGGAATACCCAAACCAAAAAACCCTTGACTATTGTATAGTTTATAATAGCTTATGTTTTTATTACCTATAATTAAATAAATATGTAGGATTAAAAATTCAAAAGAACAAAAAATATAAACATGTCTATAAAAATGGTTGTTTTCACAATTTCCTCAATAACTAATGAGTAAATAAATACCTAGTATTTAGAGGAAATTATGAGGAGAGCCCTTTAAATGTACATGTTTCGGATTTTGTTTCCTATAATTCAGATTTTTCTTCTAAAACTACTTTTTGTTGGGTTATATGTTAGAATGCCATAAAATTTGACACATCATCATCTTTATGCCTACCATAATATTAAAATTGATAATTTTGTCATTTCATAACGCTAAAATTATTGACTTCAATGTTACAGTGGACAAAATTATAAAGAGGTACTGAAAACATAACTCTTCACTTAATTTTTTTTCTTTTTATTTGACATTATAAGAGGACAATTCGAACCATGGGATCAATGGGAAAGGCACCTTAATGATACAAAATTAGTGGCCATTGCATAAGTTTAACACAAACTTATATTAAAATTAACTAAAATTTATATCATGTTGGTTAAGAGTGGAGAATTTGTACCATATTGATTAATAAATGAAAAAAATAATTATTTAGGTAATTTTCTCCTAATTTTTTATTTTTTAGCTTTTTCCAAAAGATGTGCTTCCGTTCGAAAAATCCAAGCCCAAGTCCAAGCGCAAGCCCAACGTAGACAGGAGCCCTTTTGGAAAACCGACGTCGTGTCATGGAGAGGTTGTTGGATAATACGGTGTCGTTTACGGTGCACTCGGGTATTGGTTGAATTGACTGGGTTATCTTCTTTCATATTCATCTTTCCGCAGCTCGGGAACTCGATCCTCCGTCTCTCTTTCTCTCTCTATCCCTTCCGGAAATCCTCACTCTCTCTCTCTCTCTACAACATTGAATTAGGTTTCTGCTCGCTCAAACACCACCACCATGGCTATGCAATCCGGAATTGGCCTCTCCAAGATCCTGGTCTTAGCCGGAGCTGGTACAACTACTTTTCTCTACTTTGACCTCTTTTTTTTTTTTTTTTTTTTTTCCTTTTTCTTTTTCCTCTCTCATCCGAGTAATTCTTCTCTCTAGGTTACACCACCACGATCTTGCTCAAGAACAACAAACTCTCGGATTTGCTCGGCGAGCTTCAGGTTCTGTCTTTGATTTTCCCCCTAATTTCAGCTTCTTTTGCGCTCTGATCCCTTCAATTTGAGCGCTTTTTCGTGGAATTTCCTTTCGATCTTAATAATTTACTTTGATTTTGAGTTTTTTCTGTCGAACCTGGGAGAGTTTGATTAATCAAATGATTTGTTTTGGTTTGAAAGTCGATTAATTTCATTGGAGTTCGTGTTTTCGTATTTAATTTGATTTTTTTTGCAATATCGGTGATTATGGGATGTGAACTAGGTCGGTTGTACGTGTTTTGTGGTGTATTGGGCAGGCATTGGTGAAGGGATTGGAGAAATCGGGAGATCAAGGTGGAGGTGATTCTGAGTACTCTGATGCCATTGCGGCTCAGGTAATGATTATAATGAATCAGTTAGAGTGGATTTTTCAATTGATTATACGAATTGAGATATAAAATAGGATTTTCCAATTGATTATACAAATTAAGATGTAATGTATTGAACTTTATTTATTTATTTATTTATTTTGTGTGTTTGTTATATATCTTTTAGGTGCGTAGATTGGCTACCGAGGTTCGATCATTGGCCTCAAATCGACAGATTACTGTTCTCAATGGGGGTGATGGCTATGGTATCTCTTCACTTTTTTTTATTCTCTTGGGAAGATTCAAAGTTTTGTTTTTTGTTTTCCAGCACAAATTTTCTTGCAAAGTGAAAGAACTTCTTACTAATGAAGATTTTTTTTTTTCCTTGGGTCAGGCAACTTAACATCACTTGTAGTTCCAGCTGCTGCAGTGGGGGCATTGGGTTATGGTTATATGTGGTGGAAGGTAACTGGACATCCTAGTAACGTTTTTGCATATTTTTGGTTCTTTATTTATTTGTTTATTTTTGTTCTGATTAATGATGATGGGGTGATCTTTACTCCTTTAGAGTTGTGGTTAGAGAAGAAGAAAGGAAAAAGGAAACATCACTTATAGAAGGTTAATTGTTCTTTTGTTTGAATGATCAGGGTATTTCCTTCTCGGATCTTATGTACGTAACGAAGCGTAATATGGCTAGTGCTGTTACAAATTTAACAAAACATCTGGAGAATGTATCAGATGCTCTTGCTGTAAGTCTCCTTTCATCTTATTGCATATTTTACTTATCATGATTCAGAAGCTCCAATTCCTTGGAAGAGGGAATTTAAATATTACCCATTTTTCTATAATTTTCTTATATTCTTGTTCTTTGTTAGTCTTGAACAAGTACGTTACATATCCATCCAAAATGTACTACACTATAACATCAAACTCCTTTTACAAGAGGAAAATTATGTTTTGATCGAGTGCAATTTTTTTACTGGTCAGAAAACAAAGAAGCACTTGACGCAGAGGATCCAGAACTTGGATGATAAAATGTTGCAGCAGAACGAGCTGTCTAGGGCAATAAAGGATGACGTATGTTTTTTACGCACTTTATTACTTTCCGTCCATATTTTGTTGACGAGAAACAGCTGATTTAAAGTATATGCTTTCTATGTTGGTGCATTGGAGCTATTGGTTATGTGTTAATTATTTGAATCTTAATATCTCTGGCAAATAATTCTCAAGTAAACCTCTTTCCACTTCAGTAAAATTGTTATGACTATATCGTATGTTTGTATGCTTATTAAACTTGATATGATGTGATTAGTTTTCATTACACATTTGTCTCCTACCATTTCTTAATGTATTTGGAACTTGTGAAACAGGTTGGTGGAGTCCAACAGTCTCTTTCTGAAATTGATTGTGACTTGAGCACATTGCAGAGTATGGTTTCTGGTTTGGTGAGTTATGATTCCATTTTCATGGTAGTCATAGATTAGACTCAGTAAAAAGAGTGTTAAGAGGAAAAGATATTTATTTAGGAGGCAGTAATTCCCTTCTTTTTCTTCTTTCATGAAAGTGTATTAATCTTGATTTCTTTTTTTCTTTTAACAGAATTGGAAGATATGTTCGTTGGAGGAGAAGCAGGTAAAACAGCATCCGGTTGTTTGTTTTATATGAAGTATTTTAATCATGCTGAATTAAGGAACTTTTGATTAATTCATTGTTGGCTGGCACACTGTCTGGAATTTTCTGTTTTTTTTCTTAACCTTCAAGACTTTAAAGGCCTTAATTGATCCAAAAAGGAACAAGAAATAGTTTTATCAACTGATGGAATTTTCTGTTTGTTTTCTTAACCTTCAAGACTTTAAAGGCCCTAATTGATCCAAAAAGGAACAAGAAATAGTTTTATTAACTGATGGAAAAATATGTGCATTACATGTGCTGGTAACCTTTGGCATGCAAATTTCTCAGAGATACCCCTTTTCTTCTATCCCTTCTGCTCTTAAGATTTTTCCATCTCTAAGTATGGTATACTGTTTTGTAATGCATATATTGTATATGGTGACCCGTGTGAGTTTGACATGCTGGATTCCCCTCTAGCATGTTTCAATATGATCATTTTTATTTTACAACTACCGCTGGAGGTTTTTTTTTTTTTTTTTTTTCCATCATCATTACCTGCCTATCTGAGATTGAACCGACTTATTTGTTCTGACAGGATGTTGCAAATCTTGGTGTCTTCTACCTATGCAACTTTGTCGATGGAAGGAAAATGAAAATGCCTGAATCACTGCGGGTAGGAAGTAGGAACCAATAGTTGTATGGATAATCTGAAGCATTTTCTTGACTTTTAAATTTTTTTATTTGTTATTTCCATTATGGTTTGTTTTATACGATATAGATATGAAAAAAGATCCTATGATAACTATCCTGTCATCCACTTTAGGCTTTTAAGTCCCCTGTTAAGTTTCACAGAGAACTTGTATATAGTTGTGGTAATACTGTTGTAGAGAAGTCTTTTCAAGTTTCAACAGGGCATATACTTTTGTTTTCTTGTGATTGTGTTAAAGAGTCTGTTGCAAGCTTATCTAACGGCTTTAGGGACAGCGCTATAAATTTTGAAAAAGCATTCTAAATTATGTTCAAACTTATTGCAGGAAAAACTTAAGCTTTCTGGCAAGTCACGTGGTTTACTCACAGGTTCAGAGACTCAAAGTCCGATGGTTTGTCTCTAATAACCTTTTTACCATTTCTGGTTGGTGAAACTATCGTATATGGTAATCTATTAACACTAATGTGGTTAGTAAGTTGGATACTTGATATGCATTGATGATAATTTCATAGCTGTAATAATTTGGAGAAAAATCTAAGGGCATAAGTGGAGTCATGTTTCAGACAGAAACATAGGAATAGGAAGTCATGTTGATCATCCCAAGTAGTTTAGGAAAGGAGGTTTGCGTGATACCAAATTTGCTGACAAACTTCATTTTTTGTTGCCCTTGTTAGTCTATTAAGATATGAAAGGTTTTTATGTATAAATAGAGAGTCCCCATTACCCCCGTAGTCTACCTACCATTCTGATATATTTCTGTTGGGCCACTTAGTCTCTGTGTTTTCAGCGAGGGATTTCTCGGTGATTAAAACAGTGATGTTCTACTATTTATCTGTTAGTATATTGTTTTCCTGCAGGGTCTGAAGGAAATTGCAGACTCAGTATCTGAAAGCATCAGCAAGTCTGCAAGTGATGTTGTTGCACAAGATGGTGTTGACGGATTGGAAGAAAAGCCAAGAAACCTGCGGAGGTTTGGACTAGAACACTTAATCTAGAATGCAATTCTCTAGAATTACGTATGGGTGGTGCATTCATGTTAAAGAGTACTGGTCATCTAGATGATTACCTTTCTCTGTAATTTAGCATTTCCCCGCTCCATCCCCAGCCAACTTAACCACTCAATGAATTAGGTTTAGGAATTAATCGATATACGCATTGATAATGAATAGCTTTCATTGGTACGACCGGAGCTCATTTTTGTATCGATAATGGACTTTAACTAGTTTTGGCCGAGACTCTTCTTCCAAATGCTTAAAAACATCGGCCTTTGAATTATTTAAAGTGATTGTGAATTTTTGCTCACTACCTCGATCTATGTAGGTCGATATCCACCAGGTGATGATGACAAGATTTGAAACGAAACAAGATGTTTCCACCTCCTTGGTGTTTTTTCTTGTATGTATATGAGAGTTAAACTTTAGATTGATTTTTGGAATTAGATGTATGACATCAAACGACCCACCAAGGTCTTCTACTTGGTGGCGGTGTGATATTCTTTTCTTCTTCTTTCTTTTTTTTTTTTTTTTTGCCCCGACTTTTCATGATGATGGAGAGGATGAAAGTGAATACTACTAGCTCATGGAAGCATGGATGTACTAGTTCTTACTGGAGATAAAATCATACAGTTGAATAAAGATAAGTACTTATGATAAGCCTCTAACAAGGGCAAGACAATGTCAAAACCAGTGTTAAGATGTATTTTTGCTAGTTTACCAATTCTTTTAAAAGCTTAAGCAAAAGCTTAAGCTGTTAGTTTATATTTCAACACTCTTCCTCATGTGCAGACTAGACAATAGGTAAACGTGTGGGCAAATGTTAATTTGAAAATCAACACTCTCCCTCATGTGCAGACCAGATAATGGGTAAATGTGTGAACAAATGTTAATTTGAAAGTCCAACACAGAAGACTAGACAATAGGTAAACGTGTGAATAAATGTTAATTTGAAAGTCCAACACAAATCATAAGAAGTTCGAAATATATTATGGGTAAACGTGTGAACAAATATTAATTTGAAAGTTCAACACAAATTATAAGAAGTCCCAAACGTATTAAGGCCTAATACGCAATGATAATAAAGGGGTTTGAAAGTCCAACATAAATCATAAGAAGTCTAAAACATATTAAGGCCTCTGAAACATATTAGGGCTTAACATGTAATGATAATAAATGGGTTATATAAATAGTGCAATTGTAAAGGTTTGAACTCAAGTTCTCTCATTTTGATACCATGTTAGTTTACCAATTCTCTTAAAAGCTTAAGTTATTTGGAGTTCAACCAACAATAATTTTATGTTTATAACAATTTTGTAATATATTTACATATCTAGAACTTGGGGGGTAAACTGTGAACATTTTTGTTATGGAATTTGGGTTCTCTTATAATCATATCTTCTTCTAACTTATGGATCAAATCTCAACCACCTAGTTTCTTGCATCTTTCGGGCCCCCTCCCTGTGTCTTTGGTCTGGTAGTACACAAGTCCTATGAGAAGGGACAATATCTTTTTCAATTATATCAAATATACAATAGAAATTTTGTCCTATATGCTACCAACAATTTGGTTTACTGAAAGATGACGTCGCCCTCGCAAAATCTTCATATAAAAATATAGGGCTCTGTTTGGAACAATTCCAGCTCTCTCTCTCGCCCTCCCCTTGTTCTTCTTCTTTGGGTCAAACTTTCCACAACTCAATTTTAAATTATCAAGGTTCTCTTTTCTATTTATTCCATTTTTTAAAAATTCAAATTTTAAAAATCCATAACTTTCTTATTTCAAGTCAAAAGAAGATAATTTCAAAAAAAAAAATTTTTTTGAAAGAAGATAATCTTTGTATATAAATACTCAGAACAGTAAGAGTTACGGAACATAATTTATATTATTATTTTTCTTAAAAAACATTTAAAGTTGTTATATTATGTAAATATCATAGTTTTTTTTTTCCCCTAATTTACATTTCAATCAAACACATATTTCAAACATTAGTTCATTTTCAATTTAAAAAAAAAAAAAAAAAAAAAAAAAAAAAAAAAAAAAAAACCTCCAAAACTCTAACTGCAGGTGTTCCAAACGCCTAGGAAAGAGAGGGTGCGCATGCAATCAGGAAACCAGATTTAGGTTCAACTGAAACAATCTCGTTTTGCTGTCAGAATAGACATCCAAGTTTGCTGGTCCTTGGTTTACAACATAAGCTTAAACTGATATGCTCTGATTGTTTCTAATTTGATTTTAAGTGTCATTTCTTTCTTCACAACATAGTAGCTGCTGGCTAGTATTCAAGCGAAACTTTTCCCCCCAAAAAAAAAAAAAAAAAAAATCAAGCCAAACTGATCGACTTTCAGCTTTAATATATCATGTGTGATAATTTCTATGTATACGAGCATATTTATAAGAAAATAAAATAAAATAAAAGACGAGGTATATTTTAATAATTAACTATTTTGTTAAACTATTAGAAAAGAATCTCATGTAACTGTGTTTGTCCCAAGTTTCCATTGCGAACTTAACCTTGGAGTTACCGATTATCTAAATAGCTTAACTTACTAGCAAGTCACGTCAACATTAGTTTTTAAACCGTGACTTCTCACTTGGAGGCTGAAAAGGAGGAAATTATGTTCCCGACTATTAATAGGACAAATTCAGCACACGAATTTTAACAATAAGCTTGAAAGCTATTTAAGAGCCAAGACGCAATGAGAATTTGGAAGCATGCGGATTCATAGGTTTGAACTTAGGACATCTTGTTCTGATATCAAAATTAGTAAATGGGCCGATATTAGTTCTTATATTGTAAGAAAACTACCCGGCTCTGATTCTTATCATCTGATTTTGTTTACCATTTCTTTCTTCACAAGGTGTTCTTCACGCCAAACTGGATCAAACCGTTCAGCTTTAAGTAGCTAAGGAAATCACAAGATTTCCAACAAATAAAAACCTTTATTAGCAGAGTGCATGTATATTACAAAACCAAGGGCTGAGACTAGCTGCCTCTACACTGAGGGCACCTAAGAAAACTTAAAAGCTTGTTAGTTAAAATTAACAGGAGAAGACAAGTTTAAGGGAAAGTTCCAGAGAGATTGTCCCCTTTCATTGTACAACGGCGAGGCGCTCTCCTCCCGAGACTCCAAACCGGGCAATGCATAGGAACTGGAAGAACTAGTAGAACTCCTATTGCCAATGCCATTATAGGAAATCATGTCAAAGTGGTTGTTCTTCATCTTGGGCAGGTTCTTTATGTCACTGCCTTCGTTCTCTTCACTCTCGGCGCTCAGATTCTTCTCAACGAGCTCCCTGAACACTGAGGATTTGAAGAGGAGGCCGAGCGCAGACGGGGAAGAAGAGTTGCTGCAGGGACTATTGGGAGTCTGTCTTTGGAAAATATCATGTGGCTTGGAGGTTTCCAAGTCCTCGAGCGTAAAGGGGTTGAGATTGAAAATGGACAAGTCTGGTTTTTCATTGGTTGGAATGAAGTAAGGAGAAGCTGTCAGCGGTGAAGAGATTGTAGTGGGTGTAATGGGTGCAGGTTTTGGTTTTTGGGCAGCAAGAGAACTAGAAACCGGTCGCAGCCATCGGATGTAGGTGCTCAAGTCAAAGTTAGTCACTGCATTGATGCCTCTGTATTCTATTGCTGCAATATCATAAGCATGAGCAGCCTCCTCTTGGGTGCCTGAAATATTTATAAAAAAAAAAAAAAAGGGCCGTTGAGCTACTTGCACTTCAATAACTGCACGTTATTAGAGTTAATGGCGGTGCAGATCCCTGAACTTTTGAGTTTGACAATTTGGTACGCTAATTAAATTTTCGTAGCAATCCCAAGTAGATATGAATCTTACTGTAAGTGCCCAGGTAGAGATACTTGTTTCCGAAAACCCTCCCTATCCTTGCTTCCCATCTTCCATTGTGATGATGCCTGAAGTTCAAACTACAAATTAACCTTAAGTGGAATTGTTTCTTTTCGAGTTTAAAAACAAAAAAAAAAAAAAAGGTTAAATTATGAACATGTAAAATCTCTTACCTTGCAACTCCTCTGTACTTTGATACACCTCTTGAAAAGCCACTGCTTCTCCTGTAGATGGAATTAAAGAACTAAATTCAGAACTTTTTCGGAAAGGTCACCGAAAGGGTAATAATCGTATAATACTGATGAAGCACCTTCTCAAAGATGCCAGGTACTCTTCTTTGGTGAGGTTTTTCATGAACTCAATTTCTTTCTCATAATCTGATACCTTCACAAATATCATCACCACAGATAAAATAAGCAACTTTTGCACCATTAATTTTGCCTAAAATGTTCCAAGAGCCTCGAAAACTTTATGTTATTATTTATATTCTTACCGGGAAGTTCGTAAAAGTCGATGTTCCCCAATACTTCAGCGCCGCTAAATCATACGCTCTTGCAGCAGATTCTTCTTCATCATAAGCTCCTGTTGAATGACCAAGTCTTTAATGTTATTTTCCCCAGAAAATGTGCACACACACACACACACATTTCAACAGAAAATTGATCATATCTAGCTAAAAGAGTACTCACCCAGATAAACTGTCCCAGAGATCAATGGTAAATCCAATTCCATGCCACGATCAACGAATAAAGAAGTTAGAATATATACATATAAATTTAAAAATATAAACAAGAGACAAATTCAACATTTCTTCCATACCTTGCTTTCCCTTCTTCCTTTGTGTGGGATTCCATGACCCTTTGTCCCATAAATGAGCCTCGTACCTTCCCGTCCATCTATGCCTGCACGATAATAGCTTCCTTTCAGTTTCGACATTCACAATAATAATTAAAAAAAAAAAAGGAATATAAAAAAAACAAAACAACACAACATGTTTCGAAAAAACCACACCTGCTAACACCACGAAATCTCGAGCTTCTTTTCACAGTAGTAGTAGTAGTAGTAGCAGTTGCAGACTGGCCAGCCTGTGGCTGCTGCTGTTCACCTAGCTTTTCTTTAACAGCAGCGGAGTGATCTCTTCGGCGTCTTTTGGTGAACTTAGGAGCCGCGAGAGTATTGCCTTCTAACAAGCACAGTTGACGCTTTGTCGGGAACAACTCAGGTTGCAGAGTCATCTCCATGTCTATTTTGTATCCTTTGTGGCAAACAGCAAGAGACAACGGGTTCTTTGGATTGATTGCTTGGTGCTTAAGGTACTAAACCAAACCGTTTATATAGTAGCTTCTGAGCTTGTCTTTTTATTAATCTGTCTTCTTGCTGTTACGATGGGCACAACACATTTCAGACAAAATTTAAACTGTCTCTAACCTACTAGACAGCCAGGCAGGATTTCCCTGCTTGTCCTTAACGCCTCTGCTTACAAACGTTTAACGGCTAATTCGGGAAAACCGAGGTTAAGTATTTCATAAACAGCATGCATGTTTTTTTCCCCTCTAAAAAACGGATATTAACAATATGCCTCACAGTCCAAGTGCATCAAATGCACAATCTTACTATTTTAGACACAACATGAACGCAAAAGATCGAACTTCTGATCGATGAACACATTTAAGTTTCGATCAAGATAGACATTAAGGGAAAAAAATAAAAATTTTCTGAGAAAATTATGTGATTTAAAAGAGAAAAATCCCATATTCCAATTTCCCAACATTTAGTAGGAGAAAACTAATAAATCTCAGACAGCTAGGGAAAAAAAAAAACTATAGAGCGTATACTCGATATGATTTAGGAGGATCAAAAGTGAACAAATACCACATATAGATGACAATATTAGTTTTGGCTTTTCTTAGATTGTTATATCCACAACCCCTCAAGAGATTGTTTGTTTCCTGGGAAAGATTGGAACTTAGAAACTTATCCTTTCTTCACCTACACGACAAGTCATTTACAACCGTATTCCAGCTTAAAGCATAGGATTAGTCGTCCAAATTGGAGCTTCACTTGTTCACAAGGCAGTTTGTGAGTGAATTAGTAGAGTTTGGTTCGACTGGAAAGCTCATTAAGAACGTTGTTCCCAATGGAATGGACCCTTATAATATTCTTTCTTGACTATATTCCCATCCTATGATATGCTTACATTGTTTGTTTCAGGTTCCCATCATTAAATCTTTCGAATGTTCCTCGGTTTTCCGACCTAACTTAAAGCACGAGCACTTCTATCTATCTCGAGAGAGCTTTAAAACTCTATAAGCACATGTCAAAATTTCATAAGCTAAAACACTTCTTCTTTTTTTTTAATATATGGATTTTTAATGCCCTCCCCCAAAAAAAAAAAAAAAAGAAGCCTATTTAGAAACAGTACACAAATCAATCTTCACGGTAAGGTCGCCGTGAAAGTTGGAAGGGAATAGGCACGCCCCTCTAGTAGGACCAGGGATGAAGCCTCCAAAAGGTCTACAATAGACCGCCTATTCATTAAAGGTATTATGGGATTTCACATTTGTAATTTCGGTTGTCATAGCTTTTCATTATAAATAGGGACTCCATCATTATGGTTATTGTGAGAGAAGTTAGAAAAAGGAAACATAGTCAGTTTGGAGGGTGTGCAATTTCTCTACAGCGATTGAAACATGACATAATCTTACATTGAAGCAAACCTATATAAAACTTTGTGTGTTTTGTGATTTTATTTTTCTTTTGTAGATTATATTGCTCTGGATTATATAGAATTAGGGTGCTAATTCTTGACGCCCTAAACATGCTAATCATGATCAATAAGGTCAAGTGATGAAGTGAGTATTTCACTCATCTTTTTTTTTTTTTTTTTCCCTTCTCGTTCTTGACTTTGATTGTTAAACAGTTCATTTTATTTATTTATTTACACTAACTCCGAAAATCATTAGCAATCTACAATATTAATAATAAACTCCTTATTTTATTGGTATAACGTGGAGATAACATCATCCTTACGAACACACATATATAGAGGATTATAGTTGTTGCAGCTGAGTAATGAAGCACAATAACCAAATTAATAGACAAAAAACACAGACAAATATATATATATATATATATATATATTTTTTGTTTTACCCCGCTTGAAATTTTGCTTTCTTTCAATCCCTACCAATATTTTCTCTTCTGCTCAAAAGAACCCAAAAACAAAAATTAAAACCGATGAAAAAAAAAAAAAAAAGAAAAGAGAAGACTCGCAATGAATATACATGTGTGGATCTTTTTGAATAGCTAGCTAACCCCTTATTCTTCTTTGTCATCCTTATTAATTGATATCACCAAGGGAGGTTAGATGTATTTTCCAAGTACACAAGTCTATGAATTAGCAGGAAGATGAATGGGAAAAAAAAATAATAAATGCATTAATTTTTTATTTTTATTTTTTGTTTCTTAAAAGTGATTAGCAAGGTTTGCCAACGGCACAAACGAGGGTTCCGGCATAGCGAGTGAGTCTGGTGACGAAGGTGCCAGGCTTGTACTTGATTATTTTCAGCTTTGAGGATCGCCTTTTCGAAAGGCGCTTCCCAGATTGAACAAAGAACGCCCCGTTCATCAATAGGTCTCCCTCGGACCTCCATTGCCAGTTCTTCCACTCGCTCGGCTGAGCATAGTCCCTCTTGGTCACCTTCAATCAAAACAAATCACGTCAAAAATAATAATAATAATAATAATAAGCATGCAAACATATAATCAGAAAAGAAGTAAAAATTATGACTTTTTTTTTTTTTTCTAATAAGTAATGTTTTATTAAACCTAAAACTTTTTTGAGAAGTTAAATTCTTTAGTTTTAATTGAAAGCTCTTTCAAATTAGAGTGGTTTTTTTTTTTTGAAAGGAAAAAAATTCATCGAAATACTTTTGAAAACAAATTTTGAACCAGAAGTCAAAAGCAGTTTTTAGAAAGCAATACGAAATGAGCCTTTGATCATTGAGGATAGAGATTGGGTTCGGGTCGGAAAGTAGCTAGGATGATACATACCTCCTTAGCAGCATCATTGGGAGGGGCAATGAACCTGTTGCCCTGGCTGATGATGGTGGGATGCTGGCTACCACCGATGGCATACATGAGCCAGTGGGTGTAGTCATTGTTCACAACATGGAAGAATCCCCACCTGCACCTCGGCATCCTTTGCACCAATCCTTGCCCGAAATGGTTGAACGCAACCGTCACTTGCATCACTTTGTCACCCGAGTAGCTGTCGCTCGCCCCAAACAACATCACCTGCAATATTTTAAATATTCAGTTACGCATGTTCTTTGTTTCTGTTTGTTCATTTAAAAAAAAATTTATTTCACATGTTTTTCAAGCACATATATGTTAATTGCTGGATAAATACTACTAATAAAAGGTGGATTTCACGTTATGGCCACCTTTTATTAGTAATCGTGCATGGAGCTATTTACTTAGTTTTTGAAATATGCCCCCCATTGCAAATTTTTTTTTTTTTCTCAAATATGTCTCTTTAATTTTTTCTTGGATCTATCTCACTAATATTTGTAATAATGATGGAAAATATTAAGGAAAAAAATTGTTAGTACCTAAAGAAAAAAATAATAATGATGAGAAATTTTTTTAAAAAAATATATCTTAATGGTACCGCTACGAAAATAAAATCCTTAGCATTTTTCTTGATTAATTTACCTCGTTGTGGTGAGTGAAGTGGCAGTTGGAGATGGTGATGGCGGTGGAGCCCATAATGGCGTCGATGAGGCCGTCTTGGCAGTTGGACATGGAAACGTGGTCGATCCAAACGTTGGACGATCCGAAGATCGAGATGCCGTCACCGTCGCTCTTTGTCCTGAACCCGACATGATCGAGGGAGTCCCTGATGTTGCCACCACCACTGGCGCTAATGTCATGAATGTGAAGATTGTGGATGATGACATTCTTCACAAACTGAATCGTGATGCCAGCACCGTAGGCGATGCGGACGTTGGCACCGCGGGCGTCGATGGTCTTGTCACTAGTCATTATGAGCTCCTCCGACAGCCTGATGATCATGCTGTGGGCGAAGATGATCCACAGAGGCTCCTTCTGGATGACGGCGTGCCGGAGCGTCCCCGGCTTCGGGTTCACGAGATCGTTGTCTGAGGAGTCGGTCACGACGTAGTAGCGACCGAACTTGCCGCCAACGGTGTTGCGGCCGAAGCCGAGGACGCAGTCGGCGAGACGCTTGCGGTTTTGCTCCCAGTTGGGGTCGCACCTCCAGCACCTGTCTAAGGGGTTGGTCGCCATGCATGGACCTCCCTTCTTGTTCTTCTTCCCCATCAACTCTCTTCTCGTGGTGTTTCTGAACGTCAGAGCCCTGCATGCATGCATGTATACATACACATATATATAAATATATATATATAGGTTCATAACACAACATTTGTAATTAGATTATGAGAAATTATTTTGTTAATTCGGCTTCTTTATTTCTTTCTTTCTTTGTTTGTTTTTTAGCACGTCAAATTGTAAATCATGTGACCTTTTATGGCTAAGATGTTCATTTGAAGTGGTATAAGGCATAACTTGACGAACAAACCGGTTTTACGTGTAACATACAAAATAGACTAAGACTTGACATGTATAACAACACAAAATTTATCTAGCTATATTTATTTTTTGAGTGAATGTTATATGAAAGTAAATATCATGTTATAATACGTAGTAGATGTACTCACGTCTGGACATCATAATTCAACTGATCGGTGACTTCAAGAGGGTTTGAGTGGTAAGCTTGGAGGGAATCTTTGTGGGCTTGCTCCGCTCTTTTTTTCCAATAATCATCAAACTCGGCAATGTGGGCATGGACCATAAAAACAGCACAAGTCAAGAAAAAGAAAAACACTGAGCTTGATTTTGTGTACACCGTTGTTGCCATTTTCTTCTATATATACTCTCTTGTGTGTGTGTGTGTGTTTTTTTTTTTTTTTTGTTGGTTGCCCCCTCTCTCGTCAATGAAGAAGCTTGTTGTTTGGTGTAGGCTTAGGTCTTAGGCATATATGTGATATATATATATATATATATATATATCCAGGGACGAAGAAGACCTAGCCAACCCCAAGCTCCAACAAAAGGTTAAAAAAACCTTACAGCCTCGTAATGATGAGGACAATTCCTTCTGTTTGGGGGGGGGACTTAAATCATGAGGAGAGGAATTGTTTAAATATAAAGACAATTAGCATATGAGAAGTGCTAGTCTCTCTCTCTCATCATGATATAAAAAAAGGCATGTGGGTGATTTTATGGTGTCAATTTCAACGGTAGGACATCCCTGCATACAGCCTAAGGCCATCCTTAACTTGAGGCCTTTTATTATTAGAATCATTAATTAATAACCTTTTACACCTCAAGGTTTGTTACAAATCCTTAACTAATTTATCTTTAGGTTTACACCTCAAGATTTTGAGCATATTTATTTGTTTCTTTTTTCCCTTTAAAAAAATCCTATTATTTAGGCTAAGTAGTATCAAAAGATATTTAACATTTTATATAGATGTTTGTATCTAGATATTAATTTTTAAGAATTTTCCTTTATTCTCCTTCTAGGAATTAAACGTTATATATATATGTTTTCAAACGTGTGACATATTTTATATTTCACTGGGAATAAAATATAAGCCTCTTTCAAATAACTTTTGATCGAAAATCAAGAACGAAAGTAAAAATAAATAAATAAATAAAAATAAAAGTAAACACTTAATTTTACGATAACTACTTAACTCATGGTCGTCATTGTTAACAGTAATTCTTATGGTTTGTTTGGTTGGTTAGTTTGAGTTGAAATATTTTAGTTATAATAATAAAAATTTTTCAATTTTCATAAAAGACAAAAAACTTTTTGGAAAAAAGACAAACTTTTTAGGAAAAAGACAAAACAAAGTACAGTTTAAGTTAAAATGAGATAATGAGGCAAACAGGGACTTAGTGTTGGGACTAGGGAATATGGTGGGAAAAACTCTTAAAAGAGAACTAGAAAGGTTTTCAAAATTTAATGGGAAAAAAATATACATGAAAGAACCACATGAGATGCAAGCAACTAGGCATCTATTTCTGGGGTCAACAGTCAAACCTTTAGCATTTGTTGACCTTTGACCACAGAGGAAATAAAGAAACCACCAACAGCCTGAGAATGCTGCCGCAGAGATAGCTTTTTTTAGAGGCCACGGAACTAGAGAAAAGCAATACCATTAAATCAACAAGCAAGACACCAACAAATTGATTAATCTTTCTTTTTCCATAATCTAACTCAGCTCTTTTCCTTCTTCTTTCCATTACGATTCGAGTTTATCCGATTCAATCCCGTCAAGTTGACCAAGTTTTCCCTTAAGGTTCACAATCAGCAAGGTCTCACTTTAATCTGCAAGTAAAGGAACTACGAAAGAGCTCAAGAATGCATAGAAATGCATGCTTACTAATAGGCAATTAAGCATAATCCAGCCCCAATGATTTGTTTACAAAATTTTACAGTATCAATGCGGCGTAGAATGACATAGAGACAAACTATATTTCGTATATATGTGAATAGTATTCTTTTAATGATGGACGATGGTATGTCGCCCCGATTGACCAAGTGTTGAAATTCCCAAGTACAAGCTTCTCAAACTCGGCCCTTGAACGACAGGTGAAGCAGGGAACGAGAACTTGAACTTGCAGCTCCGAATCGTGCCATCATCACAAGCGAGTGGTTTATTCTTTATTGGCTAGCTTCGATTTTCTTTATAAATAATCATTTATGAAGAAACACTTAACTTCCCCAAACCTCGTCTAATCAAGCATATTTACCCGCATATACAAGTGTTGACGTGCCGCTGAGAATATTAGGACGCTTCCCAGACCTTGTAGTCTCTTCCCTCCATGGCCTGCGACCATCTTTGAGGTCCACTTGGGGGCTCGTAATGACCAGGCCCAATCTTCACCGCGACTTTTTTGTCGATGATGGCTGCATAAACATCTCTTTCTGCCTTTGTAATTTGAAGCTGATTACAACAGCACCAAGAGTTAATGTCAATGTTTTGCATGGTTATTGTTGCTCTTTAACTGCTATGACTTGGATCTACTAGTCCATGTATTACTTTATGGTCAACAAATCAACTTCGTGATCGGATACTTACTCTACTACGGCAGTGGATTTTGTTTCGATTTCGCAGGGAGATTAGAGATTCAATTTCGGATCGGCAGTGAGAGAAAATGTGGTCGTAAAACACTGAAGGTGTTCCTGGATGGGTCAAAATGTAAGCATATCCTTGCATTTCCTTTCCACCTGGAAACCTCCAATGACCCTTCAGAAAGAAGAATGTTCGTGTAAGAAAATATGACAGCTAGATGAGAAACTTTCATAATTGAATGGAGCAATGGCATCGAAATAATACTAGGATAACTAAGATGCTCATAAAAAGATGTCTTTTACCGATTGAAAGCTGAAAAGTCATACGACATATATTTCTGTAATTATCCAAGTTAGAAAAGTAGGAGTAGCAAGGCAATGGGGGGGAAAATCCAAAATGAAATAACTTCCAACCTGAGTGGAACCTGTGTCATGATTCTCTATGAAAGTCACAGCACGAGATGGCCACCATCCAACAACACCAGGCGCCTTCCCCTTCTCATCTGATAATCGCCAATATTCGCATCTTTCCAGTGCCTACACAGAATAGAAATCCTCCAAATCAAATAGTCATTACGATGAAAAATGGCTACGGTAGAAAGAGCAGAAAATTGAGAGTAGAAATCAAATGTTTTTTCCAAACTCTTCCAGATTCTTCAGCAAGAGTAGAAATCAAATGCTTTTTCAGATTCCTCGGCAAGAACTTGAAAACAGAGAACATGTGAAATATATGCTAGAATAGCATTTCCACCATTGTACTCACAGATAGCAAATCATTTCGTTATCTACACTAGCTGCATTGCTTACCGCATGGAGAATTCCTTTTGTTGTGACATCAAATGCACCAGCGGTTCCATTTGTGGCATTAATCCAATCAATAATTCTCTGTCTATGTGCATCTTGTTTGTGATCCATCTCTCCATACGTGTAACTAAGTGAATCCCAGTACTCGCCAACAGCAAAGCATGGCTCACTAGCATCTAAGTAGTCCCTCACGTAACCACCCCAAAAGCCTCTCGCAAAATCAAGCCTCCATCCGTCGTATCCAATTTCTTTCCTGTAGGCCATGCTTAGGTTTTATTTTACAACTAGACATCCAAGAAGATGCTACTAATAAAACATGTTTAAGCGCAGAGCAAAAGAGAAATACTTATTAATGATATTATGCCAAAGGCTTCAGTCACTTCAAAAACAAAAACAAATATTTGGTCCTGTGTTTTGGAAATGCAGCATTTTTATTTTCATATACCAAAACAAAATGTGACTTTTAAAAGTCCTAGGAATCAAGTAGTGTGATCAGATAATACCTCAGCCAGCATAACCATTCCTTGATATCCTTCCTCACAAAATCTTGTGAATGGTCAATGTTTGGAGCAGCATGAAAATTATCTCCACTACTCTTGTTGCCTCTACCCTGTAAGGGAGAAAAGAAGATAAGGGTTTGCACTTTGCAGCACTAGTCATATGCATGTATTATCTCGGGAAATGAAGTAAAATTCTAACCACTAACCAGAAAAAGGACTGTTAATCCTAAAAGCAAATATTTCCCAGAGTCTAAATACATACCTGAAAATGTGGGTCATCTGCAACAATGGCACGGTCATCCCAATTTAAACGACCACCAAAAATGTTCCAAACACCATTTTGATTCTTATACTGTGCACAGCGATGATTTAAGACAACATCTCCAAGAACTTTAATACCAACTTCGTGGAAGTTCTTCACAGCTTCCTTCAGCTCTTCCATGGTTCCATATCTGATATTGTATAACACAAAAGCCATCAATATCATTCCCAGGATCCTCCATATGCTTGATGCTGCTCATGGCTTGATTTACATTATTGAAAATATAAATAATACGGTGGAAAAGATAAAAATTCTACCAGGCCACACCAACGAAAGGGAAAAAAGGATACTCGCATCGCTTTTTACCATTAAAAAAATTAGTAGAACATGGTGTTCAGAGAATCACGAATGTCTGGGGTGGAAGCAGGTAACTATAACCTACTTTGGTAATAAGGTTGAAAAACCAATTATAGAAGAAAGAAAAGGTGGAAAAGGAGCTCCTCTTTAGCATGAAACAATTAATAAAATATAACACGTGGCATAAAACTCATTTTTCGGTACCTGGAATTTAGATTGTAATAATCTGTTGGCATGTACCCTTCAGGTGACACAGAATCTGTAGGTGGTGGAAACCAGATGACAGTGAAACCAAGTGAAGATAATTCTCTAGTCTTTTCTTTGAGCTCCAAGTACCATCTTCCTGATTTATGAGACTCCCAATTAAATCCTTGACATAATATTTCAAAACCCGATCCTGTCCCCGAGGTTATCTGGATAGGAGGCTTTAACTCCTCTGATTCTGAAACAGCTTTCTCTGCAAATGTTGGAACTGAGCTTCTAAAAATACTGTAGGCTTCAGCAGCTAGCTTTTCAATTTCTTGAAGAATGCTTTCTTGTGCTTCTTTGGATTTTGTCTTCCCACTTTTCTCAGAGGAAAAATCACTCACCAAGTTTCTTATTTCACTGATTATTCCGCCAGTATATTCAGAAAGAGAACTAATTTCATTTTCCTCTGCAGGTATTCCAGGTGTTTCTGCTCCTTCAGTTTGCCTCTGTTTGGGAAGACCGGTAGAGATAGTTGGGCTCGGAAAGGGGACGTAGAAGTCATTTCCCATGCAATTTAGCCAAGAATTCTCATTTTGCTTGAGAACAAAAAGAAATCCTTCAAGCCCTTCCTCCAAAGTAAACACTCCAAACGATCCACTGCCACCTTCTTTTGCCTGCATATATGATGCCTATGTAAACTAAAATAGATCAAGAAAATAATCCAGCTTGAAAGCTTGATACTAATTATTTAGACAGCACAGATTGTTAATTCTATCACAAAGTTTTCCTTTAAATAGGAAGATAAAAGAAAAGATAAAAATAACTTCAAAAGCACAATATAGCATTCATGAATACCCATTTGATTCATCCGTTTGCAGCTAACAAGTCAATACGTTGCCAAACAAAAGCATCAAAAAACTAATTTAACGTCTGGGAAGAGAAGAATACCTACCTCTAACAGTGTCCGCAAAGCCTTGCCTTTAAATATGACAGTATTAGGTGGATATGGCGAAGCTGGAATTTCCCAGTTTTTAGCATCATCTCTACAAACTCCCCAGTGAACAACGACATTGCCAGATAGATCTGTTTCCATGTATAGAAGACTTTTGGCAGAATCAGGACACTTCCTAACAGAAACAGAAACCGAGTTACAAACAGTCACCTCTTTTGCAATGGGAAGTTCCTTGTAGAATCCTTCTAGCCTATTTTCTCGTTGAGGGACTCTGGATTCAGTACTGTTCTCTTGATTTTTAGAATCCAATGCGTCTTCTTTGAGGAACATGCTTGAAAGATGTCCGAGAGCTCCTACAAATAACAGAAGACGAAATTTGTCTTTCAGTTTATGATAGAAAATGAACAGAAGAAAAGAGACCGGATTCTAGGAAAAACTATTTGCAGATAAAAACAGAGAGTGATTTGTACAACCTGGCCATTTACCAAATCCCTTTTTCGGTCCCACAACATTGCCATCCGTCGGTAGATAGTCCATGAGAGCCACCGTAAAATCTCTTCCTCTGTGCTGATACCAAGCACCTGTTTCCTCATCCTTCACCCAAAGAAGAAAACGATAAGAAAGAAATGAAGAGAAAGGAGAAATCAACTAAAAATTTTCCATCCCACTCAATAATTTTTTAGCATAAAGAACTGACATGCATTTCTGATCATTGCAAAAAATCAGCACCTTTAAGACAAAATTTATAGCTGCGATTGAACTCTTGGGATCACAATCGATCTTGACTTCCTGCAATGTATCACCTCCTGAAGATGACGATGACTTCTTCAATGGCGTCTCGATTGCATAATCCTATAAAATAAATTAATATTAAAAACAAAACAAAACGAAACGAAACAAATTTAAACTGGCAATGTCTGTTATACATGGAAAAGTCAAAACAGGTAGTTGCAAACATAACATAGCGGTAATTTCACATCTGATGAAAAGATGAAGAGTTCGAATTCCTCTCCCCCAACTTCAAAAAAAATAATAATAATAACAATAAAAAATTAAATAAAAACAGGCACCTTGATTCGGACTGATCCAGGAGGTATCATTCCACTAGGAGGTTGATCCCATTCGCTGCATATCATTCATATATCAACTGTTACATGATTATAACTGATGCGAAAAAATCTAGTTCATAAAATAAGCTTCTTTTTTATTCTAATGGATTCATAAAAGCAAATTCAGTTGTGCATAAAAAACGAAATAAAAAACACAACATAAAAATGAAAACTTACTTGCCAACATCGTCAATATAAGAAACTCCCCAGTGAAGAATCCATTTCCCAGGAACATCACAACCCACGGTCAACTTCCAATCCTGTTCCTTCTTCCCATGACCTAATCTGATGAAGATCTTTCCCTTCACCTATAATTTCCACGTTTATCAAATCATACACATTCCAATCAAAATCCAAACCTCAAATCCTGCTTCAATTCCAGCTTGCAAGATGAAATTTACACATGAAAAAAGAAAAACAATAATAACAATTCAAATCAAGAAAATCCAAACGAAAATCGAGAAGACGAAATCCAAACCAGAGAAGTTTGCTTCAACGGAAAAGTTTCCTTGAAGAAGACGTCGGAGGATTCAAAGGCCTCGACGGGAGCAGCGACGGAGGAGGAGGCGACAGCTCTGAGAAGGAGAGGTCGGTGAGGAGGCTTGAAGGCGCAGAAGAAGCTCCTCCGGCAATGGAAGCCGAGTCTCCTGGGGAAGCCATGCAAGGAAGAAGGCCTGAATCGCTTCGATCCGGAAAGGAACGTGGAGGTTTCTCTGCAGTAACGGTTGAGGAGAGGCTCTATGGTAATGGTCGACATGGTTTCGGCGAACACAGAGTTCCGAGCATTACAGACACGGAAGAAGAAGGAGAAGAACGTAGAAGAAAGACGTGTCTGATTTTCTTTTTTTTCTGAGCAAAAAAAAAGAAAAAAGTGTCTGATCTTTGGCAATATCTCCACTTTTTAAGTAGAAAGAAATATAAAAATATAGAATTTGTTGACGTGGAATGGATAAAGGCGCCCTCATCTGGGTGAGCTTTATTTTATTTTTTTTTTTTGCCCTCGTAAATATTTTTGTTAATTTCTTTTTTAGTCCTTCAACTATAGCTTTAATCTTATTTATGACCCACTTGAATAATAGATTTATTTGAATGTTCATTTAAACTGATTATTCATTTGGATGAACTATTACATTTGAATGTTCATTCAACTTGAATGTTGGCATTTAAATATAAAATTTTAATTGTGTATTCAAATTAAATATGTATTTAGATAATTTTTCTTAAAGATAACGTTTGAATATTGTAAAGCTATAAAATGAGTGTAATATAGATTTTTAAAAAGTTAAAATTTAGATCCGAATTTATATTTGTAAATGAGTTGAGTTGTAAAATAATGAAACATTCAATTGAGTTTATTTCAATAGTTGGCTAACCAAACGCTTATTACGTTTGAATGTAATAATAGTTATTATAATAGTTCATCCAAGGACCCATTCGAATTTTAATTCTAAAAGTTGCAAACTATCAAAACATAGGTGATTTTAATGTGGTATCGATGGTTCATTTTTTTAATTGTGTCTATAATTCAGGGATAAAAAGGAAATTAATCCCAATAAGTTTGAAGTGTGGTTTTTTTTTTTTTTTCTTTTGACTTTTTTGATTCTCATATTAAAGCTCCAAATTGTTCTAGATCACACAAAGCATGTGATTTTAATGGAATCGAAGAGAAATAAGCAAAGCATGTGATTTTGGTTGCCTAACTTAAGTCATCCTCGTAGTCGTGTTTGGTATGATGGTAAAATGAAAAACCATACTGAAATTATTACTTCTAGATTGTAGACCGTGAGAAATATGAATGAAGATATACTACGTGCAAAATGGACCAAATATTTAAAGATTTAGGCTCCGTTTGAAACTCAAGTTTAAACTTAAAGTTTAAACTCAAATTTTTATCTTTTGTTAAAAAAGTTTTTTATCTTTTTTAAAAAGTCAACAAAAATTATTATTCAAATTTAAAAATTTCAACTCAAACTCATTCACCAAACGGGTCTTAATCAAACTTTTTACTAAAGTATAAAATATGTTTGGGGGAGATAACTTCCTTCTTTCGGAAGTATGCTATCATTTCTTAGAGATTTTTATTTTATGACTTTTTGACCTTTGTAGCTACTTCCATCATGGCAAATTCTCATATAAACTCATAACCATCGTGCACTTTTTCTCGTCGGAGATTCGTTACTTCATTCCCTTATTATTGTTCTTTTTTTTTTTTTTTTTTTCCTTCTGACTACGAATCCATTTTCTACAATTATTATTATTATTATTATTATTATTTTTGTTATTGTTATTATTAGTTTTAAGGTTCTAAAACATGGCATTAACATAACTACCATTATCTCTGCGTAAATTCGAGAAGCAGCATTTTCCACCTACTTTAAGCATCCACTTCATTTGTTTATTTTATTGGCCAAACAACATCAGTTATCATATCCTTAATATACAAATTCTTTGACCCAAAGTATATTATAGGAATATGCTTTTTTTTTTTTTTGTTTTGGTTTATTGAATAGAAATAATACTTGGGTGCATGATGGATTTCACTTTATGTTAAACATGGATTAAAACCGTGATTAAATATATAGTCTAAAAATAAATCTAGGTATAGAGTTTAATCTTTCACTTTTGGATTAAAAAAAAAAAGGATAGATTAAAAATCGGTTTTACGTATGAGAAGTGAATGTGAATGGCCTCCTATAAGATTACTTTCTTTCTTTTTGGGCAAACAAAATATTACTTTCTTTTACTCTTTAGGAAACATTTGGAATAGCTTGCCAACTTATTGGGAATAACCTATAATCAAATGCAAGAAATGGTTTGATCATTTGTAGATTTACAGGATCACTGAATTCTTTATTTAGGAATATACAACTGTGATTTGAACTTTATGAGGTGATTTTCTTCAACATCAAGGTAAGTCACACAAATCACAAAATTTTCGAATCTTTGCCCACATGCAGTAGGAGTCACACTCCACAACCATCGAGGAAGCACTATATGCAACCATGTATTTAGTGATGAAGTCACGATTTTTTATTAAAAAAATTTTTTTTTTTTTTTTTTTGTTAAGATCATGATTTTAAGTTTCTAGAGGCTTATATTTAAACTTCTTTATAAACATATATATAGATTTAATTCGGGATAAATTTGAATCTTCTTAAGTTTTGTGGGGACTACTTAGTATGTTTTTAAGATTTAAGGGGTGATAGAATGGTTTTTCTTAATGGTTGTTGAAAGAACAAGAAGTAAATTTTCTTTTTCGGAACTTGAGAATAAGAGTTTCAAACTCTACACCTTATAATAGAATCAGATATGAAATTATCACTAAATTATTCATGCAACCATACATAAAGTAAATTTTTAAAAGAATAACAAATGTGAGGAGAGGCTTGAGCCCCGCTAGTTATAATATGACTCTTTTCCTGCATTATCCACTCATTTCCCACATAAGGAAGAAAAGCTAAAATCTTCATTTACATGTGTAATTTATAAATTTAGAGAACTATAACAATATTACCAATTTTCAACTTTCATCACCATTATATATTGTGTAAAATCACGAATCAATCAACAAATTTATCAGATTTGAAATTGTCAAAAAAGTATAACAAAACACCCCAATTGATAATACTATTAAGGTCCCATTTGGTGATCAGGTTTAACTCAAACTAAACTGTACTTTTTCATCTTAATTTTTATCTTTTTTTAAAAAGTCAACAAAAATTATAACTAGTTTTTAAAAAGTCAATTAACTCAAACTTTAAAAATTTCAACTCAAACCGTTTCACTAAATGGAGTCTAAGTTTTTGACACGAATTAACATGTGACTTGCACATGAATAATTAAAACAAAGCTATTTTAAAATTTAATTTTTTTATAAGGCTTAATAAGAACCATTAACCCAATAAATTTGAGTCAAATAGATAAAATGACTAGTCATGCCATTTATTAATCACCCGTGTGCAAGTTTTATGTTAAATTCTATCAAAAAATTAACGTTGTAGTCAATAGGAATATTTTTAAGTTAGTGTGCAAATTGCCAAAAATAACAATTGAGTGGGCAAACTGCAATTATACAATAAATGTAGGAGATACTAATACAAAAAAAGCTTTAGCAAAATTTTCAATAAAAGAAAATTAAAAATATTTTTGTAGGCTTAAATAAATAACACTTGGTTATTCAAAAAATAAATAAAATAATTGGTAGTATGACACGTTTGCTAGTGATCGTTAAATTGTCTTATGTCCCTTTTTAATAATACTTGGCAGTAAATTACACGTTTGGTTGTGATCCTTAAATTTTCTTACGTCCCTTATCCAAAGTTACTCGACTACTTTCAATCTCTATCTTTTCCCCAAAAGTTGTAAGAATCATTCTATAATTTTCTTCAAATTGAAATCGAAGCCTTTTGGTGACGCAATTACCGACTTTTTAATCAACACAATCATATTTTATTAAAAATTCGGAGGTGTTTCATTTCGTGAAAACTCTAACGTCATCATGAATTATAATTTTTGATCTCGAAAGTTGATGTAACCTTTTTCTTTTCTAGAGAACTATAAGCTGCTTTTGTGCATCTTAAATTATCAGAATAAATAAATAAATAAGAAAAGAGGGTTTTTTTTTTTTTCTTTTTTTGAGGTCTTCATTCATCACATTACATTAGAGAAAAAGTTTTTTTTTTTTTTGAAAAAAAAATGCTAAGAAACATCAATTAAATAAATAATTAAAAAATATTAAAGAACATCAATGATATTTAACATCACACTAATAAAGAAGTGGACTTTATTGATAGGACCCATGCTATAAGATCTATTATTTATAAACGAGTGATGATAAATACCACTGATGCTCCATAGCACTGCTATTTTTAATTGCTTAAATAGTCACTCAACAATGTAACGTCGTGATTATATGCATAAACTAAATCATAATTTTACGTTTTACTTTGAAAAATTAAGTTGTGTTGTATTTTTTAATCTCCTAATTTAATAGATGGCCTAACTTTTTTTTTATTTAGTAAAAATAGTCATTTGTTATTTTTTAAATTTAGTCAATCATTACTCAATCAGTGATTAACTATGAAAATTAATGAGTGACTAATAGTTAATTAATAATTGACTATGAAATTTGGTTATTTACGTTATGTAAATCTATCACTAATTGATCATTTAATAAAATTGATTAACCATTTAAAAGGAAAAAAAAAAGGAGACATTATAACTAACTTTTAAAAATTTCAACTATTTATTCAAATACTTCTAAAAGAAAGACTATTTAATTATAAATCCCTTTTAACTTTTGTTAACAAATATAAATTGGAATTTTACATTCCATGTTAAAAAAAAAAAAAAAACAACTTAGCTGTTATAATGAATTATTAAAGATATACTACTTATTGTTAAAAAAAACAATTCCACAATATAAAATACATAAATCAGATCACTTTTTTTTTTTTTGAGAACAGATCACATCTAATTAATAACATTATTTTTTTCATAAATAATTAATAATATTATTTTACACTACAGTATCCTTAAAAATTTTTCCTATCACATCACTTCAATCTCAATCCTCCCCGTCCCGCCGCCCCCACGCCGACCAAGATATAAACGTGAAAAATAAAAAAAAGGAAATGGACAAAAATCAGTAAATAATTTATGAAATAAAAGGAAATAAAAGGATAAGTATGTGGTAATTTTTTGTAATATAACATATCACTAGAGTTTATTTCAAATTGTTTAGATCTGATCAAACAGCTAAAATATTAATTATATATGAAAATTAGAATGGATCTTACCACATAATAGTATCGTCCAAAAAAATTTAAAAATAATAATTAGAAAGGAAAAAAAAACTTTTAGTTGGGCTTGCTTAATTGGGTATTGGGGAGAAGGGTGTTGCCTGAGGTTGGTAGGGGTTGGACTCAACGGCGTGGGGAGAGGGGGGGACTAGATCTGGGTTTTTATTGTGGGGTGGGCTGATCAGATCCGGATCGTCAGGGGGGCTTCGTATCGGGGTTGATTGGGGGGTCTGTCTTAGGGTCTTTGTAAGTTTTTTTAATTTATTTAAATTTATTTAATTTTTTAATCTATATTAATATGAAAGATACATATATTATAACTATCATATATAAATAATATATTAATTATTTAATTATTTGCCGGTTTAAAAAAAGATTTTACTGATATTTACATAAAATGGATTTTACCCCATCCTTGTCCTAAAATAAAAGGAAAAAGGAAAAAGAACATAATTTTCCAGCGCAATGGGAACAGAACCAAAAAGGCCAATATGCCGAACCTTGTCCCGATTCTCGAGGTCAAAAAACTCCCGAAGGTCCGAAACACCGTCTCTCTGGTCAAAAGACCAACGGCCACGAGCCCACTCACTCCCCATAATCAAGATCCAACGGTTCACATCCAACGTATTTGCAAGGCCCGATCCTAGGGTTTCGTCCTCCTCCTAACAACTCTCCCATTTTTCTCCACCTCTTAAGTGTTTCAAGTCTCTCAAACCCTCTCTTTGCTCTATTGTTTTCCTGCTCTTTTCTCGGGAAAAAGAAAAATGGTGAAGGGACCGGGTCTCTACTCCGACATCGGCAAGAAAGCCAGAGGTTTGTCCTTTGTTTTTCTTTTTTCATTTTAATTTTATCACCAGGCTTGTAAATTTTGTTTCTTTTTTCTCTTTTTTTTAAATGAATTTTTACGATTTTAGATGTGTTTTTCAGATCTTCTTTACAAGGATTACCAGGCTGATCACAAGTTCACCATCACTACTTACACTTCAACTGGAGTCGTAAGCTTCTAAACTTTTTTTTTTGTTTTTAATTTCCATTTTTATTGTCTGATGGTTCTGTTGCGGTTGGAACTATTTCTCGTTTCGTTCTCACGTGAAAAATAATCAAACAGTGCTTGTATGGTAGGTGGGAAAAGTGAGAAGATTTTGGGACAATAGTTGTTTGGTAGGAGAGAAAAGAGTAGGCAATGAATTGAGAATGATGGATTTTGACTCTTTGAAAGAACCCAAAATTTTCTCATTTCTAATATATTGCGATTAGAGGAGGAATCATATCAGTTACACAATAACAGAAAGATTTTCGCTTTTCGTTTTCTCTCAAATTTTTCCTCACCTAGGTTATATATTTTTTTTCCTTCCAAGCACAGCCTAAGGTCTGGTCTTGTTAATTTTTTAATGTCTTACGGTAGAATATTATAATTATTTGAACTAGAATGACCTTTCAGTATAGTCTTGTGAAAACTGTGTTGTGGTTTGTGAGAACATGTGTTTTTTTTTTTTTTCTTTTTTTGAACTGTTTAATCTTCTGTTAAGTGCTCGGGAATTAGAAAACAGAGAATATGTGGAATGATTCGGTGTTTATACTGTTTTGTATGAGCTTGTCCATTGTAATTCTTCTTCTTCTTTAAATCGAACAAACGTTAATTTGATGCTTGTATGTTGATTTCTCTTTTCAGTTTAAAATCTGCTTTTGGAGTTAAATATTTACACGTTCTAAGTTTGCCATAAGTTCTAATGAACAAATTCACTGCACTTCTCAGGCAATCACTTCGACTGGAGTCAAGAAAGGCGAGATCTTTTTGGCTGATGTGAGCACCCAGTTTAAGAACAAGAACATCACAACTGATGTAAAAGTTGACACCAATTCTAATGTGAGTTTCAGAAAATCTATAGTGTGCTTCTTTCTTGTTTGTCTTTCCATGAAATGTCTCCCTTTTGTTGTCTTTATGTTATTCTCAACAAGTTATGAGAATTTTGTTTCTGATTTATTGACTAATATTGGAATGTGAACATGTAGCTTCTCACCACCATCACTGTGATGAGCCGGCACCTGGACTCAAGGCCATTTTTAGCTTCATTGCTCCTGATCAGAGATCTGGCAAGGTAAGGTTAAGCTGTGCCTTCACTTCTCTTCACTTTCTTGTGAACTTATCTGTTCTAGGGCACGATGTTCGGCTGTGGATAAAACATTTATTGTTCTTGTGATTGTGGTAATAGGTGGAACTCCAATACCAGCATGAGTATGCTGGAATCAGCACTAGCATTGGATTGACTGCAAACCCTGCCGTCAACTTTTCTGGTGTGGTTGGAAACAATAGTCTGGCCGCCGGAACAGATCTGTCATTCGACACCGCTTCTGGGAACTTCACCAAATTCAATGCCGGGTTGAATATCACCCGCTCCGACCTAATTGCTTCCCTGACATTGTAAGTTGTTTTTGTTTTCCTTCTGTTCAACTATAAACAGAGCAATTTATTATGTTAGAGTTAGGTAGATTTGGTTTCTCAATTGTGCAATCTTTTCAAATAATGCAGGAATGATAAAGGCGACACCCTTACGGCCTCCTACTACCATTATGTAAGCCTGCTGACAAACACTGCCGTTGGTGCAGAGCTGTCCCATAGCTTCTCAAGCAATGAAAACACACTCACCATTGGCACACAACATGCACTTGATCCCCTTACCACTTTGAAGGCTCGTGTAAACAATTACGGGAAGGCAAATGCTCTCATTCAGCATGAGTGGCGCCCCAAGTCGCTCTTCACCATCTCAGGAGAAGTGGACACCAGGGCAATTGAAAAGAGCGCAAAGATTGGTTTAGCCTTGGCACTTAAGCCTTAGAATAAGCGACGGATTCCAAGATAATGCCATTGGAAGGTTGGTCTTTTTTCAGTTGGGGCAATAAGGTAGGTCCAATAGCACAGTAGCTTTTTCGGATGAACTTGCAGTCTGTTGATGTGTTGTTGGTTTCTTCAAATCTTTTGGTGGTCATGGGGTTGTATAAAATAATTGGCACAAACCATTGTCAAATTCCATTTCATATTCTTCGGTTCCCATTGCAATGGACGGTATACTTGAAAACTGAGCAAAAAAGTTTTGTCCTTTCGTAATGTTTATTATCTGGCTTTTGAATTTGGATGAGTTATTAAAATACTATTGAGGAGAATAGGAAATTTGAAATTACTTATCCGAACTCATTCGAGGGCACAAGCCTCAAGGTGCATAAAAATCCCTCCACTCTTCTACTTTGTTAGTGGGGTCGGATAAAGGATAAACATTCATATTGAGTGATTCACATTTTTTTTTTAATTTGAATGTGTTGAATTACCGTTCGATTATATATATAAATTCAGTATCTTTATATTCACAATATATAAAAATGATAATTTCAATACTTGATAATATCCAAAAATCTTGGTTATACATATAAATTCAGTATATATATATTCACAACATATAAAAATGCTAATTTCAATACGTAATAACATCCAAAAATCTTACAATGACTAGAGACGAAGCTACTAAGGTGACGTATAACTATTACTCATCCTTCTAGCTTTATCATTCCACACAGATGCGTCGTATTTAAATGGAAGCACAAACCAGAGAATGAGATTACTCTGTTGACTCCTAATAACTGGTACACTTTCGTAAAGTAGCTTATGATCAACTTGTCCAAAATTTTGAGCTTAAAAACTTCTTCTGCTTTGCTTCTGCTTTTATCTACAGCAGTCCTATATATTACTACTCTGCGGCCGCATCTGCCTGAATGAAACCTTCTCTTATCTGTGAAGAAATTTCCCTCACAGCACCAGGTCCGTGTGGGATGAAAACCGAGTTGGCCTTTGAAGATGCGCCAATCTCCTTCATTGTGTCGAAGTATTGGGTCACTAGAATCATGTCCATAACATCCTTTGATGATGTCCCAGGTACATTCGTGGAGAAGGCAAGCACACTGTCCCTCAACCCGTCGACGATTGCTTGGCGTTGCCGAGCTATGCCAAGCCCAGCGAGGTACTTGGACTCTGCATCTCCCTCTGCTCGTTTAATCTGCAAAATCTTCTCTGCTTCGGCCTTCTCGTTTGCGGCCACCCTCAGTCTAGTAGCTATTATTAGTAATATACGTACGTCAAACTTTTTGCAGATAAAGATCCAAGGAAGAAAATCAAAGAACATAGCAAAGAAATAGTGAGAGAAATTTGGGCCACCCCAAAAGCACTCTCGGTCAAGAACATTTATATACCTGCATTGATCTCATTCATTGCTCTCTTCACACGTTCGTCTGGTTCAATATCAACGATAAGAGTCTGGACTATCTCGAATCCATAATGAGACATGGCCTACAATATCCATACATGAAGTGAGAAGATGGCCGAGTATTTTGTAGTGTAATTTTTAATAAAAGTAGACAGGTTTTTACCTTTTCAAGTTCATCTTCAACAGCTTTCGCTATATCATTCTTCTGTTCAAAAGTTGAATCCAGTCCAATTTTGGAACACTTGCCCTGATAACTGAACGCCAAAGAGAATCTTGTTAGTGCCTTATGGGAACTAGTTACCTAGACTAAAGAACACCTCCTCAAAAGTTCAAAACTGAGGAACGGAACAAAAAAGAAGTGGAGAAAGAAAACTAAAAGTGAGTGTTTTCCTGTAGAAATGCAAGCATGAAATCAATATTCAATCAAAGCAAGAAATTCAAATTAGATCCAGTTTTAAGGATATGTATAAAGACGCACAAGATTTTCCAGGAAAACCATTCAACTCAGAGGTTTATACCAGGAAAAGACTTAAGAAGATTATCGGTTCAATGAAATTATGAACATACCATTAAAAGGCACTTCCTCAAAAGAGCTTAACTAATAAGGCAAGGCCACACCAATGGCTAAAAAGATATTCTCGCTCGAGAAGCGGGAGTTTGAACTTATGAGGTAGTCCTCAGCTCTTAGCTGCAGAACATCTATGACCATATCAACCATAGGGCAAACGAGACCAGAAATCTCAACCATAGGGCATGTTTCTATTTAAAGATGTAACTTAAAACTACTTCTAAATCTCAGATTTGGATAAAAAGAAGTTCACCAACTCATCGAATACAAACAAGCTTTAGTACTATATATTCCCCATACCATCAAAAACATAAGACTGGATCTGGGCCCTCGTATTGCTGAGCTTGTAGAAAGCGTCAGAGGCCTTGTCGATAAAGCACGGTATTGAACAGAAGCAATTACAGTAACAAAAACATTATCCTGGAGAAATAACATGGATCAGAGATTCAGAATGTTCTTATTGATTGCAATTCAAAACATATAAATTGCATAAACAAAGAGCAAAGAATAATACTAGGAAAAATTCAAATTGTTCTTATATAAAGCAGAATCCGAATCCCATTAAACGTCCTTGTCAAAAATTTCCGTGCAATATACAGCTAACTGTTAACGGTCATCAAGGCGCAAGAAATGAAGAAAAATATGCAACAAACCTTTGTCTTTGTTTCACAACGAACATCCAGCTGCTGTACGCGTAAAGAGAGGTGCCCAGCAAGACGGCTCCCAAAAAACCAAGGCACGCAATGACAACCAGGTTCAAGCACATCATCAAACTTCCCAAATGTTTCTTTGATGGCTACGTTTGATTGGTCCACTTGAACGCAGCCTAAAGCTTGTCCCATCTTTTCCTGCTACCGAATATACAAAAACAGCAAAGATCAGTTTTTATTTACCTGAAGGTATAGAATATCCAGTGAAGCGCATATTGTCCCCGTTGAAGTCCCAATAAAAACAATAGCTTTTTCCGGAAAGAAACAGACACAAGAGAACAAACTGTCAAGATCACTCAGTTTCAGTCTCCATTTGTTCCCAGATAAACCTATATATGTGCTTCAAAGTCAAATTTGCATGACAACATGTTTCTGTGACAAACGAAATGTAAATGAACTCAAATAAAGATCATATCTGGTTATTTACTTTTTTCTTCCCCGAACTCTATTGCTTGGTAACTGAATCCTTTTTTTTTTTTTTCCTTTTTTCCTCCGCTGATGATCTAACTTAACATAATAAGATAGAAAATATATGTTAAAAAAGATGGAAAATGAGGATAGGAAGTTAAAAAAAAAAAAAAAAAAAAAAAAAAAAAAAAACCCTGAGATATGTAAAAGTCAAATACCAGCATAAGCAACAGAAAATATGTTAAAAAAGATGGAAAATAAAAAAAAAAAAAAAAAAAAAAAAAAAAAAACCCTGGAATGTAAAAGTCAAATACCAGAGAATAGTTAAAAAAGATGGAGTGAATAGAAAAAAAAAAAAAAAACAAAAAACAAAAAAACTCTCTGATAAACATAAGAAGACGTAAGAAACTAAAATGATGTTATCCTCAAAAACGAAAATAAAAACAAAACAAAATCTGGATTAATATAGAAGAAACTAAAACGATGAAAAACAATCCTCCAATTTAATATTGGCTTCCGTTCAAGCGATTCACTATCCATACAGTAATTTTTATTCCTCATCTCTGCTCGCTTATTTTTTTTTATTTAAACTAATTGCTAACGAATTTTTTTAAAAGATTTTAACGAATTTATATTGTTGAATTTCTTAAAAAAAATTGAGAGGATTTTAATGCATATATATTTTGTATTAACGTCTCTTCTAACTTTTCCTACAAGTATTATATCTCAGATATGACAAGATAAAAATTCGATTCCAAAATTCAAACCTTATGAACCTCATCACTACGGAATTCAAAAATCGTGCAAGAAAATCCTAACTCGTCTGTTCGAAATTTCATTACAAGATGAACAAGAAAAGAAAATCCGAGTTGCGAATTTAAGGATTATACAGCGAATTGAAGCTTCGTTGCTCACCTACAGGACTGCTGAAGAGACCGTGACGCTCGTGGCAAGGAATCTAGCGGCGCAAGAAAGTGATCGATTTTCTTTTCTTTTTTCTCGAGAAAGAAAATGGAAAATGGAAAATGGAAAATGGAGTGAATGAAAATTTTTGGGAAAGCCACGTGGCTTTCCTTGGTGTTCCTTCAAATAAAATAAAAAATAAAAAATAAAAAAGTAATCAATTGTACAGAGCAGACTAGTTCATCAGCAACGAAAATGGGGAAAAGAAAAAATATTAGTTGGATTTTCTCAGCTTTTTCCGCGAAATTTCCAATTTCCAATTTTCTTTTTCTTTCTTTTTTCGATTTTCTTTTTTAAGGATATCCGAAGATAACAGATATTGGAAATTAAAAAAAAAAAAGATAATAAAATCGAGTTTTAACCCTTTTTATTTAACCCCTTTTTTTGGGTCTTGGCAAAATAATTATGAGCTGTTTACACTTGTTTTGGCTTTAAAAATTCGATTCATGTACTAAATCGCTTCAAAACCTATATTTATTTATTAAATTATAAAATTGCTTATCAGCAAAAAAAAATAAAAATAAAAAATAAAAAAAATTACTAAAATTGCTTATCTGTGTTCTAAGGAAATATGAGCTGGAATTCAGAAGTCAACAACACTCTCCACCTCATATTTTCTCTTATCCGGACCACCATTAAGTTGCCTTTTTTTTTTTTTTTTTTTTAAGGAAAAAAAATTAGGACAGGACTGTATTTTGATTCTACAATAGATATTATTATTCTGTCTTAAATTAACTTTTCAATATTTTAATTTTTTAATCGTTTAATTATTTTCAGTCATCTAAAGATTAAAAAAAATTAATCAAGATTGAGATAATTATACAGTTCTCGCAATAAATTGCGTAATTTATGTCCCATCAAAAGGTCAAATAAATTTCAGTTGAGAGATTGCGTCGATCCTTAGCCAAAACCTCAAGATAATGATGAGGATAGAATTCATTATTGAACCAAAAGATTATCATTATCCTAAACAAATAGACTTATCGTGTAGAGTTGTAGTATATTTTATTTTTCAGAGTACAATATATAATAATTTTCAATTATTGAATGATAAGAAAAAAAAAATGGGTTGACAATTTAGGATAGAGTTCAATTTAAAAATTTGTTAACGTCTGTTAGCTGTGCTTCACATTCAATTTGATATTGTATTACCATCAAATAAATATATTTTAAAATATGTTTGGATATCTCTTTTACTAATTATATTTAAATAAAATGTATATATGAATTGCTGATATTTGAAGTTAATGGATGTGGGTCCAGAAAAAGATAGAGTGTGACGGGATTATCAAATTTTAAATAAGAATAAAACAAAAAATAAAATAAATGATGTACTATCTAAATTGAGGTGTATTTAATTATGATTCCTTTTGATAGACCGATTTGAGTTAAAATTTTTAATTTTGAATTGGTTGTTAATTAATTTTTAAAAAAAATAAAAAAAATAAAAAATAAAATTTAATTTAAATTAAATTAATTCACCAAACAAGCATAACATTTTAAGTAATCATATAAACATATTTCGTAATGGATATGCTCGCAATCCATGGTTGAGAAAACCGCTCTTTTTGTAACTCCCTATGTTATCTTTTACCACGTGTCATCTCATTTCCCAAAAAAAAGAAAAAAAGTCCTTAATTCATATCATTGATTTACAATTTATTATGATTTTGCCATTCTTCTATATTTTACCGTTTGCAATAAATATAATTTGTTTGGTATTCGAATTAAAATTCAAATTTTTTATATTAATTTTTATTATTATTTTAATTAATAAAAATTATAATTAATTTTTAAAAAGTCAATAAACTTCGATTAAAAATTTCATTATCAACTGACGAATTGAACAGAGGCTCAGCACTCATTATTACTCTCTCTCTCTTTTGGTAGATCATTACTCTCGTTTTTTCTTCTTTGTATGTTCAGGCCTAAGATTTTTCTTTCTTTGTTTTAATTTGCTCATAGTCTTTTCTTCCTTGGAAATTTTATAGTTATATAATCGCTTATTCTTTTTTTTTTTTCTTTAAACTTGGCATGCCTTTTTTTAAGAGGAATATAGAAAAACATAATCACTAAGTTTAGGAAACAAAAAATACAAAACAAAATTACTACATAAGTATATGTTCTTTAACTTTCAACGTTTTTCCTTCAATATCAATAACTTTATTTAAGGGAGACCGTGATTGAAATATCCAATTCAAAACCTTTTTTTGTTTTTTTTTTTTTTGGGTAAATTACTAGTCTCTAAACTTTTAAATTCGTAGAATTTTTGTACCTTTTTTTAGATAGAATGATCATAAACTATTAAAAACATAACTACAATAGTCTTCTCTGTTAATTTTTAGACGGAATATGTTAGTTAGCTTCACTTTTTGATAAAATTATTAATATATTCTGTCTAAAAATTAATGAAAAGTAAGGGTGAACGTCCGGTGAGTTGGGTGGGCTTTTGAGATTTTCCAACCCACTCAAATAAAGTTGGGTGCTTTTGATAAGTATCACAAAATAATGTCTTGGATTAATTTTTGCCACACAAGAGAAATTATTTTAAAAATATTATAGATAACATCATAAGTATTTATTTATCTATTTATTTTAAAATATCAATTAATTATTATTGGGTATTGGTTACCAACTGCCGACAAGTAACCAATTGCTTACCATTGAGTAACTAGTTGATTATCAGCACCACCAGTGATAACCAATTAATTACTGATCGGAAACTTTCGATTCTTTCATATTTTTCAGATTTTGTCATTGAAATATTTAAATATACTAAGATTTTATTACTTAAACTAAAATCCACCAAATCCCAAAAAAAAAAAAAAAAAAACTGGTGGCATGGATCTTTGCAACCGGCAGTCTGAGATCAATGGTGAGGCGTGGTCTTGGTTGTGATCAGACTCCCCCAGTTCTTTCCCAGCATCATCCCCTCCTCTAGTGCCGTCGATATTGCAATGTCGGCCTCCACTGTTCAAATCTCCCACAACCACAATAAGATCAAACGGTTTCAATCGCGAGGCAGTTTGCCAACAATTCTTATCAGACCACAAAATTCATGATTCAACCCACAAGACCAGTAAGTGTTGAGATGAAGGAGGTTGGAGGAGGGATTTAAAAAAAAAAAAAAATGCGAATTAGGGGTTTTTTGGTATTTAGAAAGGAAGGAAGTTGCAAGTGTAATGTTCAAGTAACTACCTTTAGCCTTTTCTTCTTTATATCATATGAAGATATAAATCACTAGATTAAGCACATTTTTGTTGTTGCAAACGATAATATTATATCTGATTTTATTTAAAGGTAAAGTTTTCGAATTCTCTTATTCTAAGTTCAATTAAAAAAAAGATTAGGTAATTTTTTTTTCCTATTTTCTTTTTCTTATATCAAAAAACGTATCTTTTTTAATTTCTTTCTATTGTCCTCGACTTGATTTTTACTTTTTTTCTTTTTATCTTCCATACAATTCTTACTAAATATTGCATACGTCAAAAAAAAAAAAAGAAAAGAAAAGAAAGAAAGAAAGAGGGAAGTATCAAGTATGTAATAGCTATGCTCACACCACATTATCCTACAGAATATTGTACCGAAAAAAAATTAAAACAATAAAACAGTAACGTGCCATGATAAATAATATTTTTCTTTGTTTATCCAGTACGATGTTCAAACACGTTTGAAGCCTCGTATTGTCATGGGACACTTTTGCGGACCCTACAGCTGACGTGTTGGATACGAGTGTACGTGTAAGCTATGATCTACGTATCTTAACTATTTACAAAAGTGAAGTTTAAAATTTTAGTTTTAAGTTACTTTTCTTTTCGTGACTATTTTTTTTTTTTTTTTTCACTTTTCGCTTTTTCTTGATTTTTGTTTTTTTTTTTCTCATTTAACTTTTTCTAAATTTATCATCTTCATATTCTTACTTTTTCTTTTTATAAATTTACTTTTTTAATTAAATTTGTCCTACGAAAATATATTTTTAAATATATGTGCACATTTAATTTTTTTGGTGATTACCTAATATATATGTCAAAAACTTTTTTTTTTAAACCAGGATCAAATAATATTATATCATTAAAACTTTTAACATTTATATTTTAAAATAAATATTTAATAATTTTAACATATATACAGTTATTACGAAGCACATGATTTCAATTACTTTAATAAAAAAAAAAGGTTCGGTTTTTGGTTTTTAATCTATCTAACAGAAATTTAAAAGTTTGAGTTAAAATATATTATAGTAAATTTTTTTGAATTTTTAGAAAAGATAAAAAAATTTTTGAAAAAAAGATAAAAATTTTTTGAGAAAAAAATAAAAGAAAAAATAATTTGAATTGAAATAAGATGATAAAGCAAACAAGTTCTTATGTGATGCACGTTACGTGATCTGACGTTAACGTGGATCCGCAGGGAATATATCGGCCAACAGCCGCGAAGATTTTTACTCCTGAAAATTGAAAGGAAAAAAAAAAAAAAAAAACGGAAGGCAAGAAAATCCCATGATCACAATGAGGATTTCGACCATGTCGTCTCTGTATTCATCGGCCATCCAAACTAAATCTTCTTCTTATTATTTTTCTTCTTGTTCTTCCCTCCAATTCAATTCTAACAAACTTTTTTTCCTTCACTTTCCCGTCCATTCGATCTCAACCCAGAAACGAAATCTCTCTGCCGTTGGTTGCTCTAGCTCCAGCTCCGAAAATGGAAATCATAAGCCCTCTTTCCAGGTTCTTCTTATTCTCTCTCTCTCTCTCTCTCTCTCTCTTTTTAATTTTCTCCAAGGTTTATTCTTTTTAGTGTCAAAATTACTGGGAATTAATTTTATGGGTAGGGTAGGGGATGGAATCCTTTTTTTTTTTTTTTGAAGGGTTGGAATGAGATATAAGAATAAAATTACAATATTCGTTATTTGATTTAAGTTTGGATTACGACTTTTAGTTGATTCCGAGTTGAATGTTAATGCATGGAAGGCCTACTTGAATCCAGATGGAAAATGGGTTTTGCATGTGTACCTTAACTTGGTGGTATTTTGTTTGAGGAAAGTTGTGGTTAGGCATTGGGTTTTCCTCATGAGAAATGCTACAAGATTCGTGGTCAATCTCTCGAATCTCTAGACCTCGATGTTGGAGGATGAGTGTGGAACAACCGCTAGGCTAAGCCTACAACCATGGTTGTTGGTTCACGACATCGGAAGTTGTCATGTCGTGGTGTGGGACGGATATCTAGGCTCCTAGAGTTAAATATGTAACTCATTAAAAACTAATATTATTTTATCACATTGCTCTTCTCTTGATTGCTGACGACAATAACCTGGTTGTCCCATTACTGGACTGGCCAATTTAGGAGATGATTTTGGTCCATCAAGTGTTAAAATCACTAGAGTTCACCCAAAAATTCTACATACTCATTTAAAATTTCTGAAGTTTTTGGAACGCGAAGTGACTTTTGTTCAAATTGTTTATTGTTTACTTGGTTATGTTAATGTTAGTTTTTCCGGTTTAATCGTCGGTGTCTGGCGCAGGGAGCTGAATCATTTTTCAGAAGCGTTTTAGCGGGTATGGAGACAGTGTACTTAAACAGGAACCCTACAGCAAAAGCCATCTTGGAGCTTGTTCGGTCTGTCGAGGATGACCGCATTTGCTATGATCATTTTGCATTTAGGACGTTTGGGGTATTCAGTTTTTCACGTTTATTTTTGTTCAACAGTTAGCTATGATTTTTCATTTGACTCCTGCTACATCCCGGGACATAACTTTTTCAGTAACTAGAGAATTTGAGATCAATTATATGTATGCCGATTTTATCTTGATATCTTTTTCGGAGTCTGCATTGTTGATGAAGAGGTTTTTTCTTGGCATTTGGAATTGTAATTCATAGGTGAATGGTTATGGGATCGACTCCTTGTCTAGCTTTTTCCTGGATTTTGGCTATACGCAGAGGGAGGAGTTGAAATTTCCTGCTAAAAAATTAAAAGCTCTGTGGTTTTCTCCCCCTTCTAATGCCATGACGGAGCATGGTAGCGGCATTAGTGGACCTTTGCCAAGAGTATTCATATCAGAGCTTCTTGTTGATCAAATGAGTCCAGAAACCCAGGTATGTGCTAGTTCTGTTGTCAACCAAGACAATGCCATGCACTTTCTTTTCCCAATCTAACTTGGTTTCACACTTTGCTAGCTGATATAATTTGTTCTGTTTTGGTTAAAGAAACTGTGTAAATAGCCCAATTTGCTCAATTTTACCGTCTAAATTTTCTCATTTCCTTTTATAGTTACTTATTATGTAGTTATTTCATCTTAACTACTTGAAACTATTCAGGAAATAATCAGAAAGTACACTGGATCATCGGGTAGTGGAAATAAGCATGCTGCTCTAGCAAGTGCACTCGGATCTTTAACATGGGAAAAGCCACTTCATTCCGAGTTTCTACAATTGGCCAGGTCCTTAAATTTCATTTACGTTACCATATTTGTGCAAGTGTTATCAATATGTTTCTCTCATTGGTTAGTGAAAACAGACAGTAGTTTAATCGACCAACATTGCTGGAAAAAAAAAAATGCTTGGATCTTATCCTACGATTTAAAGGCCTGTGTGTTTTTTGAACACAGGGAAAGTGAATATGCTGCCTGGACTCTTGTCAATGGCTATGCGCTGAACCATGTCACGATATCTGCTCACCAGCTGAAATCTCACTTAAGAAACATCAAAAGTCTCAATCAGTTCATTGAAGAGAACGGATTCAAATTGAATTCTGAAGGCGGGATTCTGAAAGGTCGTTTCTGAGATCAGAGTAGATATAGCATAAAGTTGATTTCTTAATGATGGTTATATGACTAAACATTCAAATCTTGCCGTACCAGTGAGCCCTGATGGTCTTCTGCTGCAAAGTTCAACCGTTGCGGATTCAACATCTTTCACATTTTCAGATGGTAAAACCGAATCAGTCCCCTGTTCCTATATCGAGTTTGCCGAGCGCTTGTTACTGCCTCAATACGATAATCTACCTGAAAAGGAGGTAACCGATCCATGCTTTCTAGTTCTTTTGTTATTTGTTTGAAATAGAGTTAAGCGATATCTATTATTAAGCGTACCAGTTTTGGCCACTTGATGACTATCATCAACTTGTTCATTCTATTGCTCATAACTAGTAAAGTTGTCATTCGATATAAAATTGAATCAACGGTACACAAGTTAAATGTAGGGTACAAAATAATAAAGAACCGTTAATCCTATGTCTCTTCATAATTTTTTTTTTTTTAGAACTTGCATTTTTTTTAAACCTGTGGTGTTTGATTTACAATTCTTATCACCAACTTGCTCAGGTTAAAGAACACCATCGGCGAGATGGCTTCGAGGTTGGCAATGCTGACAAGATCTTTGAGAGCACATACAAAGGGCAGCTTACCAGAAAAGTTGCATAAACTACGTACTAAATCAAACACAAGGAAATAGAAACGCACTCTTGGAGGAGTTCAGAGTTTGTCTCCACACAACGGAAAAAAAAAGAAAAAAAGTAAGTAAGGAGACAAATATGAATAACCTAGTTAAAGTGGTGTAAACATGTATTTTCTACCGTGGAAGTAGTTGAATATATGTACGCAAATTACTATTAAATCCAATAAAAGAAGCAGGCTTTTATTGAATAGAAGGGTTGCTTATGCCTTTGAATCATAAAGAGTTTAGTGCTTTTTTTTTTTTTTCCTCTAATCATAATAATTTATTCTTTAGAAAAAAAAGGATAAGATAAGATTAAGAACTAGTTAGAAAGCGTGATCCAATAGGTCATCTCAGCCTGCAGCAGCAAAATTTGACCCCAAACTTTTATTCAAGCATAAGTTCTAGAAAAATATAAATTAAAGTTTTTTTTTTTTTTTTAAAGAAAACTAATTGACAAATTGATGTTGTTCATCATCATTGTATGCAAGGACTGAAATGTAAAAGTCTTAAGATTCTAGTAGGTTTATCAATAGACACCTAGTTAATTAAAATTAATTAAACTAATAAGGGAGGAAAGAAGAATTTAAAAAATTTGGCAAAAGAAGGTCATGGTACCAGTGCTCACGGCCTACCCTCTGCCTCTGGGTTGTAGGTGATGTGGTGGAAGATGCTGATAACTGATAATGTTATTTATTTATTTATAAATATATTATATTAATAAATTATTAGTTATTTTTACTTTATTTTAAGTGTAAGTTCCTGCTTTATTGCTTGGTGATTATGATCCAACCATCTGGGGGTCACTTTCTTTCACTCCAATTTTTTTTTTTTTTTTTTTTTAAGTTTCTTTTTAACAATTATAAATGGCTAATCAACAAGCATCACTAGCAAAGGGCGTCAACACTCTATATTAAATAATAACACCCTTTTCATGAGCCCAAAAAAAAAAAAACAATTCTTTTTTCAGGGAACACACTTTTTTTCGTTTTTGGTCATTTACAAACGGCTATACAGCATCAGGAAAGAACAACGTAAATGTACCTTTTTTCTCATCTCATATATATTAATGGCTAAACATCACAAACAAAGAACAAATGTCCCATTACTACTTTACACCCCTTTTTTTTTTTCTCTCTTTTTGTTTTTTGTTTTTGTTTTGTCTCTTTTGCTTTAAAAAAAAAAAAAAGAATATAATAAAAATTAGCCTTGCACTTCCGACAGACAAATCCACGTTTTATTTCTTTCTTCTTTGTCCCTCCTACTCTCGACTCTTGAGCGGCTCACTTTCTGTTGTCATGTCTTTGTTTTTTTTTTTTTTTTTTTGTTTTGAATATTTATCCTTTATTTATGACCATTTTTGTCTTTTTCAAGAAGGGCAATTATATTATATTCTTTATTTTTATTCTCCTTTTGATTTGATTTGTACTTCTTCACATTGGTCGGAGAGAAGCATTGTAAACCTGTCCGGCAACTTTTTTCACATACGGTAGTAAAGGACAATTTTAGTATCTTGCTTCAAATTCAATATGCCAATATTGAATTCTTGAGAGTGGGATTTTATCTTCGCCAAAAAAATATATATTTCTTTTATTTTTGTTCAAATTCATCTTCCCAAAAGACGCTGTAAGTTTGATTAGTGATGAAAGATTTCCCTATTTAAAACAATTCAACTCAAATTTAAATTAAAATTTTCACTTTCTAAAAATTTGTGCACACTTATTTTTTATTTTTTTACTATATAAATGTTACCTTTAATAAAAATTATCTAAACAAACTTTAATTTGAATGCACAATTCAAATTCTACATTTGAATGTAAATATTCAATTTGAATGTACATTCAAATGCAACCCACGACCCAGATGGGAATCAAGAGTGTGTGACTATGGAACAAGGACTTGTATGGATCAAGGAATACGAGAAAAATGATACAAGGGGGGGTAACAATCTTTAAATGCTTCTAAAACAACATGGCATAAGAGTAAATTATGCTCAACAAGCTTCTCTCCCTCCCTTCACATTCTCTAGGGTCCCCACTCTAAACACAATATCCAGCAAACTCGTTTCTTTGTTGCTTCATTTTTTTTTTTTCATTTTTTTTTTCCGGTTGTTCAAGAACAAATGCTTTAACAGAAGATACATCTATACCGAGGAAGGGCGGGCAAAAAGAAGATATGGTTGCAGCAAACTCAACCCCTCTATGCTTTGCCATTAGGTTTTGGTGATTGCTGGGGAAACTGATGGTGATATGGAGACGCATGGATACCATTAGGTATCGAAAGACTCCTAGGGTTCCTCGACATTAATCCTCCTTGTGCTCTGATGCCATTTCTCGAGTTCGGGCTGGACGCGACGCGGTCTGCCTGCATTGTCTGGAAATAGTACGAAGAGCTCGCCATGTCCTTGAGGCTCGGCAGTGGCTTCAAGGCCTCAACGACTTCGCTCATCAAGGGCCTGGCTTTTGGATCCCGATTAAGGCAATGTGCAGCTAGCTGTGCAGCTTTTTGAGCACCCTTGATCGAAAAGTGTCCTTCGAGCCGAGGGTCTATTAATTTGTAGAATTTTCTTCTCTCCCCTAGATGTGGCCGAGCCCATTCTACTAGGTTATGTTCACCGTTAGGTCTGTTTTTGTCCATCGATCTTCTGCCAGTCAACATTTCAAGTAAAACCACACCAAAACTGTAGACATCACTCCTCGATGTAAGATGTCCTGTCAGTTGTAAGTAGTAACAATAAGAAAAAGTCTTGGCCAACACAAGATAAAGAAAAAGAAACACGGCGATAAGTATTGCAAAACCAAAAAAGTTCGGTGAGATCCAAAACTAGTTAGTTAACATTACTAATCTTCAGGACCTCATAAGCCTATTATATATTTCCTATCGCCAAACACAATATTAAGAACTTTCGGAAAAAAGGAGACCCTAGCATGAAATCCAAAAAATCACAGTGCTTTACAAGCTTCCTGGCAGTTGAGAGATATTAAAGATAAAACAGATGACCCTTCCAAAAAAGGATAAAAAGATAAACCACATGAACTGAATCATTAAGCATTTCATGGGCGATTAAGCCACCATACTAGTAAATTTATTAGGTAAGGGTGAAAGCACCGGAAATAAAGTTTCCACGCTCACCAGTCATTACATATTCTGGGGCTGCATAACCGTAAGTTCCCATGACACGGGTCGACACGTGGGTTTTATCACCTTCAGGACCATCTTTGGCAAGTCCAAAATCAGAAAGTTTGGCATTATAGTCCTGAAATAACACTTATTAGTAAGAGTAAAGATACGATAGGAAATATCTGATTACGTCAAAGACTTTGTCACATACTGCATCCAATAAGATATTGGAGGTTTTGAAGTCCCGATATATGACAGGTCTTTCTGCTTCCTCGTGGAGGAAGGCAAGACCTTTTGCAGCACCTAATGCAATTTTCATCCTAATAGACCACGGAAGAGGCAAGGACCCTGCACAAAGCATAAGCGAGTAAAGAACGTCAGGAACAATAAAATCTAAAAGCATTTATCAATATTAAAGGCTACTCAAAAGTCACAGCACATGGTTAGAAATGCATATTGGTGTAGCCGGGCGTTTTGTTGTGCACAATACACCTTTTGCGTGTAAATTTTCTATGCACAGGCCATCACAGTAACATACTCAGAAATACATATTAGGATTGCTGAATAAACATTGGGAGAATGGTAAGGACGTAAGTAACATACTCCTAAAGAGGTGGTTCTCCAAGCTTCCTCGAGGCATAAATTCGTAGACTAGCAGCCTTTGATCATCTTCGATGCAATATCCTATAAGTTTAACCAAGTTAGGATGAACAAGGTCTCCAAGGAAGTTCACCTCAGCCTGTCACATAAAACGAGGAAAGAATCAAAACTAAAGATGCCAAAAAGAAAATTTAATAATGGGGAAAAATCTTGTAGGAAGTGACAAATAAGGAAAGTTACAAACCAGCCATTCTTTATGACCCTGAAGCCCATCATGGTTGAGAGTTTTAACTGCAACTGTAAGCCCTGTTCCTGGTTTTACTGGGGCAGTTCCATTTTCTTCAATCCAACCCTTGAACACACAACCAAAACCACCTTCGCCAAGAAGACTTTCGGGTCTAAAGTTTCGAGTTGCCAACTTAAGATCATTAAATGTGAACTTTCGCAGTCGAGAAGCAACTTTAAGTTCCTCTTCGAGTTTTGACATTGAAGAATTACTCTCCGCATTACTTGTGGTCGTGGATGAGACAATTGCAGCAGTTGGTTGGTCTCTGCTTGTATCATTTGCTGATTTCGCGTCTGGATATTCATTTGGAGAACAAAAATATTAGTTATAGCCAGAAAGAGAAGAATTAAGCTGGTTCTACATTAGCCATTAACTTGATCGTGTTGCAGTAATCACTTTAGAGGTTTAAGCATACAAGAATTACGGTTAGACAAAAGCACTCTACAAACACAAGTATACACGTTACCAATTTGATAACATGTGATACAAAGATAAAAGTCCAACTTCCACGAGTGTTACAATATATTTATGATATGTCAAACATAGCATCATAATTGAAAAAAGAAAAGTTAACTAAGCTAAAGTCATGTGTACCACCGAAATTAAAGAACCAACTTAAATGATTTGGTTATACCTACAAGAGGACCATATGAACATTTACTTGTTACATTTGGTATAACCAATTAATAGCCTATATTTTGAAATTTGAATACTTATCTTCTAGACAACTATAGATGCAATCATAAACCAGTACAAGGCAAACACAAGACTCGCTCAATTCACCAACTTGTTACGTGTTTGGTTTTAGCCGTTTCAACTAACTAGTTTCACCATCATACTCACAGTTTCTTCAAACAGAAAAAAAGGGGTAAAACATTATATGATGCGTTCCAGCTTTGATATAAGAATCACCCTATTTGAGGACCTAAAAGGTTTATACTTTTGATCCCCTTTCCGTCCAAAGGAGACAAATTAAAACTCAACTAAGTTCTCTTCACTGGAATAACATAGAGCTCATTACTGATTCTTTTGCAACATGAGTTAAACTCCCTAGCTATCACAAAAATTTCCAACTCCAAAGTTTGCTTTTCAACAAACACACACACACACACACACACACACACACACACACATATATATATCACAAGACTCGAGCAATAGTTTGGTAAACTCAAACATAACTAGAACCATAACAGAAATTCATAAACAAAACGCAACCCATGAGAAGAGAGAGGGGTAAAAAAAAAAAAAAAAAAAAAGAGCTTTGAAAAGAGAAAAATGAGAAATTTACCACAGTGAGTGCTGGTTCCACTGATTGAGCTATCAACTTTGGATCTTGAATAAATGCAGCTTCCTATTAACCTCAACCTAACCCAACACCCAGTCTGCTCCTCTTCCTCAGCTTCTTCAACTTTCTTCTTCTTCTTCCTTCCCTTTGATGATTTATACAAATCCCAAGACTCCACCTTTCCATTCTCTGCACCAACTCCCATCTCACAAAAACCCTAAATTTATCAAACCCAGATAATATTTCATCAAAATACCCACTTCCCCACCAGACCCAATCAAGCTCATGCCCTCTCACGCCCTGTGAGAGAGAGAGAGAGAGAGAAATTCAAGGACTTTCTTCCAAAACCCAGAAAGATCAAGCTAAAAAAAAAACCCCCAAAAAAAGAGGGCAAAACCCAGTTGAGAGAAGAACTAGATCACGCAAAGTAGATCAAACTTGACCACCCCAAAAAAACAAATGAAAAATAAAAAATAAAGAAAAAATGAAGTTTATAAAGCCGAGATTTTGATGATAAAAATTGGTGAAGAAAAAGGAAAGAAACATCCTCGAGGAGAAAGTACCGGATTTAACAGAAAAAATGCACCGAATTGAAGTTGGACCAGAAAATGTCTGCTCTAAGATACAGAAATCTCAGAAAAAATGGACTCTCTCACAAGCTGACGGTTTAAAGAAGGGCAAATAATTAAATTGGAAAAAAAATGTTCATATATATTTATATATAAATATAGCAGATATGTAGAGATATAATAATCATGCTCCGAATTATCGATTCTCTCCCTCCCTCTCTCCTCTTTCTTTTTTTCTCTCTCTTCTTTCTTTTTTGTTTTTTTGTTTTTTTAAAATGGAATCGAAGACCACGGAAAGGGCCATTGGAGCTGCCCGAAGAAAACGGGCAGGGGGTGATGAGCTGCCCGAGGTGCCTGCCCGAAGGGAACAAAGTGGGTCTTAACGGAGAAAGGCGAGGCGGGCACATCGGGCAAAGTTGGGAAAAACATTGAGCAAAATGTGGGCAGGTTGGGCAGGAGAGAGAAATACTGGCGGGACCCACTTGGATGGTGACGTGTTTAGCTTGGGTGGGCGGGAGGCTAACGCGCGCGTCAGATTGATATCATCCTTGCTGTACATGCCATTTCCATATTTCCCTTTTTTTTTAATTTCTAATTAATTAGTTATTACCTTAATAAACTCTAATTAGGTTTCTGTAATCCTAATTAACTTCAGCTTTTCTTATTCTGCTAAAAAAAAAAAAAAAAAAAAAGCTTTTATCATCGTCCAATAACTTGTAATTATAGTTTTATTGGAAAAAATTTTTGCAATTTCTATTTTAATTTGGGTTTTCAGTTTCCATTTAGATAATGAACTTGAATTGGAATTTTATTTAATTTGGATTGAGAATTTAAACCGAATGTATCCAAAATAGTGATCCTAGCCCTATTTTTTATGTAGGAAGAGTTTCTAATTTTTTTTTTCTTTGAGAGAAGTTTCTAATGATGTGCACAAGTTTGTAGGTAATTGGATGGTGGAAAAATTGTGAGGCCTTTTAAGATTTGCTTTGTAGCTTTATTTTGAAAAAAAGAAAAAAGAAAAAAAAAAAAAAAGGAAGAAGAAGATAGAGAGGAATTGAAGAAAGAATTATAGATTGATATTTTTTTTTTCCAATATTTTCATATTCGTAGATTTTTTTGAATCCATTTAAATAGGTTTGAGTTGAATTTTTGAATTTTTATTCGGAAAGTGTGTTTGGTTTAAATATAAATTGAAATAATTAGTAATATAGATTTGTTAGTTCAACATAAATTAAGAAAGTTATACGTTTTTAAAAACTTAGAATTTCATGAAAATGGAAAAGAAGAAAAGAGAAATATGGATTTATATTATAATTGATTGGAGTAGAAATTTTTGAAAGAAAAATTCATATCCTATTATTAAAATCTCTACAGAAGAACTAGAAAAATAAAGTGGCGATTTTTAGATTAGTTCTTAAAAAATAATGGAGATGAATGTCATGCAAACAAAATTGTAGATGAAGTTTGCGTTTAATTTGTCGATTGGAAATGAAATTTTTAAGTCGGAATTAATTGACTTTTCAAAAACTAATTATAAATTTTGTTGATTTAAAAAAAAAAAAAAAACTGACATGAAAACGTATAATTTAATTGGAGGTTAACTTAAACTCCAAACAAATGCGAAGTTTGGATCTAATGCTAGCATTAGCATAGCAATAACGTCAGAATAATGGTGTGATTAGTTTTCTAAGTTTGATTTTCAGAACAAATTAAGACGTAATAGTCAAACTTCTAGTGGGCATTTTATTATTACCAGCCCATTTTGATGGCTGTCGTATTCAAAACCACCGCTACCCTAAACACCACTTACGACAAAGAAAATGCACACACACACACACACACACACAGAGGAAAGAGAAAATTAAGGGAATCTATCATTTTGTACTCTTTTTCTTTTAAGTTGAAATATAATGGGAAGAAGTGAGATTATAGATTTCATAATGCTTACAAAATTTTATAAAATCTATGTCAGATTATACTCCTGGAAAAAAGGGTATTCCTCGAGATTTCTCAATAAGAAATAAACTCATATGTGAGTGGAAAAAAAAATATAGACATAAATAACAGCTAAAAAATTAAATGTACCAAAAAAACTATTGTGTCTAGAAAAATAATAAAAACACAAGTGTTGTTCTAGCTGATAAAGGTAGCATGAGTTAAAAGGAGAAACCATAGACTCAAATAACAGCTAAAAATTAAAATAAAATAAAATAAAATACAAAAACAAAATCACTACTTTAATGAGTACATGTAAAAAGTACATTAAATGAGTTTAGAAAGTATTTATTTAAGAGCTAGTTTGTTAGCATAAGTAACTACATTTGACTTTTTTTCCAAGTGGCAGCGTGCAACACAAAAGGATTGACTTCCAATTTCCATCATGGCAATTAATCATGCACATTAATTTACATATTTATTCAGTTATCACACTATGCTAGTTTGTAAACTAATTTGACTAAAAAAAAATGTGCTAGTTTACTCCGTGACAATAATTTATTCCCATCTCATGAGTTTGTTTTGTCAAGGATGCTAATAAATATCATACCAGATAATCATTAAATATATTTATTTATATATTTATGTATTTATACATATAATTGATTGGTAACAACAAGAACCTTTATCGAAGGGGCAACGCATTCGTCAATTCCTTTTCCCGAGAAAAAACAAGGGCATGACTCTAAGGAATAATTAATCAAAGCAAGCTTGACATGGTCATTACCAAAGAAGACTTGTATTGATATTTACAGCTTTTTGGTGGGGGCAAAAAAAAAAAAAAAAATTTTCCCAACATCTAGCAAGCTCATGCCCAAGCCTATATATACAACAGATAGGTCATAAATGGACCAATCAATTTTTTGACTCTCCCACATGGGCAAGCACTCAGCACTAGAGCACTAACTAACAGCATCCAGATATTAAAATAAAAAAAATAAAATAAAATAAAATTTAGGCATTTGGTTATCCACACACACAAACCTGAATCATAGAAATTGCTTGATTTTTTTCCTGTCAAAATGGAAATCACAGCACTCAGATGTCCATTTGATGATAGATCAGAGGGAACAAAAAAAACAAAAAAACAAAAACGACAAGTACCATTATCAAAGATAGTAATCTCGTACAGTTTTATATGTCAATTTCTAACTGATGTTTAGCATTTTTCTATGGTTAGTATTATTAGAATTTTTTAATTAAATAAAAAAGGAACTCACTTGCAATATTAGTCGGTATTAAAAAATTAGTTGAAGAGTCGATGTTTTGCACAGTTTAAAAGGAAAATCCGACAAACACACGAGAAGAAATAAAGTAGGTGAGTTATTCCAGCCAACAACAAAAAAAAAAAAAAAAAAAAAAAAAACAGATGATATTATGATATTATATATTCGAGGTACATTGAAGTGAAAAACAGAGGCTTGCCTCAAATCTGTATAAATCAACAGAAAGACGTTAAAAAAAAAAAAAAAAAAAAAAAAAAACGATTTTTATGATCCCTTCAAGAGTAATAAATTATTCACACACGAAGATTCATCTACAAAAAGTATAGTTTTGAATTTTCCCATTAAAGGGTAGCACGACAATTGCCGTCCTCGAGAGCATTGTTCGCAAGACAAAATCTGGGGCTGTATATCTTAATGTCAATTTCGAATTCCGTTTGAAGCGAAGGAAAAATTACTCGGGTGCTGGTTGCTAAGAGCTGAATCCTGGGCGACAAAACGATTCACACTTCGAGTTTCTTCCATAGCTCAAGACAGTGGAGTAAAATACAAATGTTCCAAATCGATCCATCTTAAACAATTGCCGTGGAAATGCTGGAAGTCGCATTTATCTTTAGCGAGTGCTCGGGGATATAGGTTAGACCTGTTCGTGCCAAAACCGAAACTTCAATATTCTTGTCATCATAGTTGATCAGCAAAAATGAAAATGAAAAATGGTATCCTGGTGGGTCCCACACATTATGGGAGATCCCGATTCAACCTGACGGAGTTAAATAGTATTGCTCAATGCAAATATATGTTGCCAGTTCAATGTGTAAACAACTTGGCAATTTAATGTTCAATGCAATCCCAATTCGATTCAACCAGGATAGCGTTCAATCATATGATAACCGCCCGAACTCATATGTAATACCATAACTAAAATCAAGCTGAAGGAAGAAGCATATGTTTTAGGAGTATAAAAAATCAACCTAGGCTGCAATTCAAACAGTAGAACAAGACCCTTGGCAAACTGATATGGCAACGATTATCCTCTGTGGCCTTTATTTTTTATGAAGATGACGTTTCAAACATGCAGATTCTAATTAGGAATAAGCAGAGATGTTACCTTTTTCCTTGACATCGATTTGTAGTGTGTCCAGTGTAATTATGCCATCAGTCAATGGGAGCAGCTCAAGCTTGATGGTGGCCGCCGAATGTGAGGGAACACATCTGATGCGACCACGGAAATTGTTAATACTTGAGTCCATAACCACATGTAAGAAAAGACAAAGGACATGGTAAATTACCCTAACGGAACTCTACTCTGTAGCCACAGGTGTGTGCAACCCAAACCACTACATGGAATGACATCGGATATGGAAGAGCCCTGCTCATTGAAAGAAACTGATCGAGCTCCAGCGTTACCATTCTGTTTCTGATTTCCAGATGAAACAGGTGCTGAGCTCAGCCTGTGAATTGCAGATGTATGTTTATCACCGCTTATGCTTCCTGTAAACTCGGCAAAACCGACGAAAGGACTCATAGGTGAAGTGGGTGAAGAATTCAATGAAACCACCGAGGGAGGTGACGTAATTGAAGCCGGGGCAAGAACTGTCAAAGTTAGATCTTCGGATGTCATATTTGAAGCCTGAAGAGTTAGCACCTGAAAAATTGCCACAAACATACCTTAAACTGATTATAAAACCACAGGTTCATGATGAAGGGAAAAAACATGTTCGACTCGAAAAGATCTTTTAACCTGAACAGGAAGCTGATAAACTCCACCATCGGGCCCTTGTTGTCCAGAAATTTCAGATGCAACAGAGATCATAAGATCCCTTGAGATACGTGGTCTCCAACTTGTTGGCTGCTTGAAAAACAATCTTGATTCTATAGAACACAAACAATAACAGAGAAACAGTAAGCAAAGAAAAGCTGACAAAAACAATCCAATAATAAGGTAAATTTAGTAGAATACATTACCAGTATAGTTGCACCGACATGATACCATAATAGCATATTGACCAGCGGAAGAAACACTCTTTCCTTCAACAGTCTTTGAGGGGAGACGTAAACTTGAAGCAGCATTTACGTTTGGTAATTGAGATGATCGAGTACTTCTTTCACCACTGGCCTTCATATTTTTCCACAAAGATGTCGCTGGTTTAAGAATAAAAGAATGCTCTTCACCCCTCCTGCAACCCAAATTTATAATGAGCTCAAAAAAAACTTACGAATCCCTTAAGTATTTCTATGAGCAAAACAATAATTGTTGATGCAAACCACTTCCTTAGGTTCTTCTTTTCTTCCAAAACAACTAAATTGAGAGGTTTTGATGCTTGTCCCATCCTAAAGGATGCATTGGTCGCTGCTCTATTATTTATCTCAGTAGATTGCTAGCGGGAGGAGACAAATGAAAAGTAAAGTAAGATATGAAGAGTTGACAACAACCTGAGGACTAGATTTGGCAAACTATGGTCGGCTCCTGCTTCGATACATGCAATGGGAGTGATAAGGGTTGTCCGCCTTTTGAAGCCTCCTCAAAAACAATTGTTATAGCATCTACATAAACCACGATATCTGGTGCATGTGCTGGAGAAACATTCTGCAAATAGAATGCAATAACTTAGGATACAATTCAATCTATCATAAACAATTTGAATTGGCAAGACCATACATAATTCGCACCTTTATCTGGACACAGAGTAGGTCATCTGTGTTGCAGTCAGCAGCAAAAGAGTGGATTTCTACAGGTTGTATAATTTCCAGCTTTCTCCTCCACCTTCTTCCTGGCATATATATGCCTTCTAATCCGCAACAAACAGAAAATCTTTCTCGCTCCAATGACACGCCTCTGAAAGATAAAAGCCCTTCAGAACCAGTTTTCTGACTCTTCCAAGGCTTTTGAGATGAATATTGATCCCAATCTTCAAGATCAAGGCTTGGCTTAGAACTGATAGCTTTAACAGGTGCAGGAGGTGGTGTATTATTTTGGGGTAGTGATGACATGGAGTAGCTTCTAAAATGGCCAAAAGAGAAAAGCTGAGAACCAGATGAGGAAGTAAAATTGGACTTTTGCGATGTGTTTCCAAATCCTGAAGCAGAACTTAAGGGGGGAGATAAAGAACGAGCAGGAGGAGGAACTGTATTATCCAATGGAAGTAACCATTTTAACAGTTCACCACACGGGTCCTGATCTGCTGATGCTAAATTCCTTTGGCTCTCAGAAGCCAAACTTCTCTCGCGATATTTCTCAAATTGAAGAATTTCAATGACAGGTTCATTCAAAACGTCAACACCAACATTCACCTGTAAAAGAACCTGCATCCTTCCAAACAAGAAAATGAATGAGAATCAGTGATCAGAACAAACGGTTAAACATGGCCATACTAGACATGCATATAATCATAAAAGTGACAAGTATCCAAACGACAAGTTATAAGATAAAAGTACAGGATTGGATAATAAATGAAAAGCATTGCACTTGGACAGGAATTCCTTGCAGTTTAACTAAGAACCCGACTACTATTCTAATGTCAGAGTGAAGATTCATAATGCCACTTAGAATTTGAGATTATGAGGGATATAAGCTCAGCCATCAACAGCTAGATTTATTGATGAACTTCCAAATATGCATAAACAGCATTGCTTAAATTAAAAAAAAAAAAAATGAGATAGAGATAATTATGCTACTAACATCCTACAAGTTAAATAACACATACCACTATGTCTCCATTAGGAAGAGAGCAACATTTTACAGTATTTCTTGCCGCCCCACCAGAGATTGTAGGATCAAAAATTCCTTTATCAATTACTGCATTAAGGTGAGAAACATCTTTTGCAGTTTTCTGGGTTCCATTGGCAATAGAATTTTGACCATCCTCAGAAGATTCAGAAGACTCTGAAGACTGATTCAGAGCACTCTTTTTTGACCAAAGTGGTTCGGCTGATTCTGCAATTCTAACAAAATAATGGGACTTCTCAAATCTTTCTAATAGCATTTCAGTCTGTCTTCTGTGGTCTTCCATCCTAAGAAGAGATTCGCCAGTGGAAACATCCTTTTTTTGATCAATCTCCTCCTCTAGTAGATTTTCAGCGTTCTGATCTATATCTTGACTTCCAGGGCTCATTTCTCCTTTTCCATCTTCGGCGTTTCCATTTTGTTTATGTGGACTTTTCCCTATGCCATTTTTACTCATCAAAGCAGCAACTTTAAATGGAGTTATAATTTCTGCATCTTGCTTACATGCTGCTAAGCATGCCAGTATATGAACTTGTTCGCCTGGATGAGAAGCTAAAGTCAGATCTCTCTTCTGAAAAATAAAATATCTTCCAAAATGAGAAGTAACCCATTTTATTTAAGACTAAAAGAAGAGGGGAAACTCAAGAAAGAGTTACCAGGAAAAACAAAGGAGCGATCCAACGTGCGTAATGACTTTATATCTGGTGCTTCTTTCCAATTATCAGGGAGTTCCTCTACAAAATCATAACAAGCATCAGTCACAACAATAGTAGCATCTTACAGATTATAAGAAGAGTGGTCGTCCACCATGTCATGTGATTTTTGTCTAAACTTAAGTAGAAAACGCAAAATAGGACTGCTCATAAAGAAAAAGTGAACAACCAATTAATACTCCGTCAATGTCAAATCCTCTTCTAAATCAAAATCATCTGTACTACAATTAACCTTACCCCTGGTTCGTACTTAAGACAAAATTAGAAACAAAGGACAGTGTTCACACACTAAAAGCATACAGAGAAACAAGAGAAATAGGCTGTTGTTTAGCATCTTCCAAATCAATCATAAGGTAATCTCAGATTCATAATGATAATATGATCACCGTCAGCTGTTGTTAAATCTGGACAAGAACATGAAGCAATGACAAGTATTTGCTACAGATTTTTTGCCCCCTCTTTTTTCAATAAAAGAATTTTCTTTTCCAGAACTATTCGTGCATAGATAGTCCGATCCATTTATGTGTGCGCATAGATAGTCCGAAATAGACAACGAATAGTATAAGAAAAATATACAGAGACATGTTGGCTGTAGTGGTAAGGGCATACTATAGGGAATGGTTATCCATCCTTCCTCTTCAGACACATCAGTATGCTTAGCCATGGTAGAGGAGTCTTTATTTGAATCTGGAACTGCAATCCCGGCATTTTCACCCACAAAACCATCGTTCTCTCCATCGTGCTCTTCAACTCTGGAATACCGTGAATACGGATCTTCAGCTATAAGAGACTCCAAAGATGCTGCAGGTTTTGGCACGTGATACGACTCTGCTGGTGGTTCAGGAACAGAGCCCTGTTCTGCAGTCACACTCGGTGTAGATCGCATTAAGAAATTCATGGTTACACCCAAAATGTGTCACCAAATCGATCTTTTGCGGGTGTAACGGGTATGTGTTAATCTCCTTCCGATCGAAAAAAAAACACGTCTGAATGCCTGCACAGAACATGAAAGGCATTGCTACTAGAAGTTCCTCCAGACAAACTAATATTCTATCAAAATTAACTAAGGCATGAAAACCAACTCAAAGTAACGAAATTCATCCCCAGATATATATAAAACCAAAATCTACTTACCTAGATTCTCAGAAAGATGAGAAATGGAAAAAAAAAAATGTGAAATTCAATCGTGATTTAAATTAAACATCCCAAAAATTCAGAACCAACACAGAATCTAATGATATTGAGTTAATTTAAGAATGACAAAAGAGATTTAATCGCACTTAGTATTGAAATCAAGAAGGAAACACCAGTTCAATTGGGAAGTTTCAGATTAAGTTTATTCAAGAGAGAAAAACCCTACCTCAGAGTTGTAAGATCTCAAAGATTTCTCGTTTGCTCCGAAACGTTTCGCGGCAGAAATTGGCCTTCTACTCAGAGGAAAGCTCGGTGGTCAAGCCAAGGAAAGAAAGCTCCGATTGTGCTTCCGTCAAGAGAAAAAGAGAAGCGTGAGAGTGAGAGTGAGAGTGAGAGTTAGAGAGATCGTGAGGGGGGAGAGAGAGAGATCGGCCAGAGAGAGAAGAGAGGAGAAGAAGAATTAAGAAAAGGGACGGAGAAAAGTTCAGATCTCAGGTTGGGGCACTTTCTTAAAATTCAGAAATTTTGGGGGCCAAAGGGTAATGTTTAAAAGTTAAGAGGACAAAGTTATAATTTTCACAACAATTCCTCAAATTTCAACATAGTTGTAACACAATTAAAAACTCTAATTAATTAGATAAATATCTGAGTAAATAATCAACAAAAATCAGGTGTTTCACGTATAGTATTAAAAAAAATTTTTTCCTTATTTTTCAAAATTTTTTTTTTCTTCAATATGTTTTATTAATGCTTTAAAAATATTGTTATATCGAAATTAATGTTTATGAATGTTTTTTTTTCCTAATTATCCTACTAAAATAATATTTTTTTCAAATTTATCCCTACTGATTATATTTTCCCTTGCGACTCTCTCAATTTCATATTTTCTCATAAAACCACTTCTCTAATTTTCTCCTGTTAAAATAATTTTTCTTAAATATATCCTCTTGTAGATTTTTTTTTTTTTTCCCTTTCAATCATGTAAAACATACGTCAAAAGTATTTTATTTTGGTAAATAACATGTATTAAAACTATCTCCATAAATATTTTTTTCCGTAATTGTGTATTAGAATAATTGTTTTTAAAACGTATCCCTGAGTGATCGTTTTTTTTCCCCCGCAGTCCTCTCAATTATTGTTTGTTCATATGCACCTCTTAATTAATACTCAACCCAAAATACCATATTTTGATTAAAAAGTGCATTTAAGTTCCCTTCAAAAACAGAAAGATAGAAAAAAAAAAAAAAGTACATTTCAGTTCATCTTTTTTTTTTTTTTTAATGTGACTTATTAATGTTGAGAATGTCGTGATTGCAGGTATAATTTAATTATCGTTCCACACTCGACTCTATCAAAAGATGAAGAGGTCCAATTCCCCGTCCTCAATTTGAAAAAAAAAAAAAATTGAGAATGCCATTTTGAGTACGTCTGAAAATGTATTCATATCTATGTATTCTCCATAACCAGCTCAATATAATCAATAGGAACTAGTACTATAGCATAAGCAAATACTCAACCAAAATACATATTCATTTGACGAAAATTTGTTAAAATTTTACAGTAAGAATATAAAAAGAAAAAATGAAAACACTATTAAATTTCGAATATGAAACTTTTATCCAAATCTCTCTCCTCAAACAACAAGAAAGAAAAATTTAAACCCAATCTATTTTCTGTCATTATCAGTGTCTTCCAAAAATAACTTGTCACGAGGCATATTCAATAAAAAGGACTCCAAAAGAAGCACAAACTAATGCAAACAATATTTCAAAGGTTCTCACCAGCAATCAACCCCAATAGCATTGGCAACAACCTTGTCTGCCTTTTCATCATCTCCAACACTTACTGCTTTGCAAGCCTCCACATGGATTTGATCTAAAAAAGTATGCAAATTATCGTCAAACTAGTATCGGGAAATTCTTTCAGAATTACAGATAAAAGTTAATGTGTCGTTTATTTTGTGAGTTTAAGTCACAATTCAAAAACAGAAACAAAACAAAAAAAAAAAAATTTGTGCAAAGCTTTTCTTCACAAAAATTTGAATGTGTACGAAAACTTATGTTCTAACTTATGAATTAAACATATTTGTTTCTCCAATGTACTTCCCAACAAGAGAGTTATATTCACCCAAAGTAATAGAAAGCCATAATTATGTAGGTTATGTTTGGAATATGGATTTGAGATGAAATTTTTAGATTGAAGTTGATTGATTTTTTAAAAATTAGTTATAATTTTTATTGACTTTTCAAAAAAAAATTTGAAATAAAAATTTTGATATTGGTCTTGAGAGGCAAATGCATGCGTAACGATGGAAAAATGTTGTTGTTTTTTTTTTTTTTTTGGGTCACTGCTTCAAAGGCCATGTCTATATAATTTTTTGTATATTGACTGGTTTTGGCATGAAATTTATCTAGAGATCTCAAGAATGTTTTATTTTTTTTTGGCTCTGGCCTGAAGCATTTTCAGGCCACGATGGAGCAGCAAGATCTGTCTTAAATCCTTGCTTCTAGTTGTTGTAGGACCAGAATCATCTGAAAACGTGTCTCTTACTTGTCGTTTAGGCAGATGCGACACGTCGTTTTACGTTTGAAAGTTTGTTGTCGTTATAAGTGGAAGAAACGGCTTGCCATTTTTATGGACCGTAGTATTTGTTTTGTTACCTTCGATAAAGTTGCTGGTTTTCAAGATCCACTCTATTCCGCAAGTTCCAATACATATATATATATATATTGTTTAGCGAGAAAAAAAAAGATTGGTTTTTCTAGATTGAAAAAATCGCTGTGACTTTTTGTAATGTATTTTTCTTAGGAGGATAAAATGTAATAACCAATATTAGAAGTTTCGGAGCATCCCAATTAAATTGATTACTTTTAAAACAATCCATCTCATATAAAATTTTACACTTAAATTTACTAAAAAAAAAGATTAAAAAATGTGGTTATTATACTATATAACTTATTTAATATGCTATATATTCAAAAAAAAAAAAAAGGCAAAATTAAAGAAAAAAGACAATTATAAAAGAAAAAAAATAATCAAACTTAGCATGCATCAAACTTGTTTGACGTGAGTGAGCATAGATTTCTGAAAGGATAACTTTTATTTATAAAACTATTTAACAAGTTTATATCACATATACTTTACTTTTCATCCTACAAATTAAACTTTTAACAAAAAAAAAAAAAAAAAAAGATTATTGGTCTGTTTGATTGGTCGGTTCCAATCCTAATTTTTTAACTCAATTTTTGTGTGCAAATATATATATATATATTTCCTAAAAAGTCAACAAAATTTTAACTATTTTTTTAAAAGTCAACCAATTACAACCTAAAAATTCCAACTCAAATTATTGTTCTAAATGGACCAATATATAACTTTATTTTCCAACCTTTTTTTTAAACAATTGTACAATCTTCTTGTTTTCATAATTTCAATTTATTGTCAAGTTTTCTAGCAATAATGGTGAACTCTAATCCAGTAATGAATCAAGATGAAACATCTTGTTTTGTCTATTTTAAAACATTAACAATATATAAATTAATGTTTTATTCTTTTTAATCTAAGGCGAAGACATGAATAATTAACTTTATTACTATTTTCAACCCTAATTGTGATTTAAAAAAAAAAAGAATGTCATTCATATACATATAAAATGAAGACCAAATTCAAGTATTATAATGAAAAATAATAAAAATATTTTTGAAACTCTTACACTAATTGGAAAGAACCAACATCTAAAGCAAGTCTAGCTAATTCAGAAACAAATCTAATCCTATTTTCTAAAATGAAAGTTAGAAGATAGTCTTGATAACAAATAATATTTTTCTTTGAGGAATAATGACACAGTGGAAGAGTTGCCTTCATATACAATGGGAAAGGTCTCTATGCCTTTTTACTTTATCAATGTGGAACTTCCTTTAAAGAGATCCACCAAACAATACCAGGATTATCGCAAACTCTTTGATGACATGGTTGCCATTGTTGGGATAAAGATAGTTCTTCTTATAGTTGTCTAATATGAACGGAAATTAAAAGACTTTTCATTTTCCGAGTTTTTTTTTTTTCCCTAAAAATTCATAAAAGATAGACGATTGACAGATGATGATAACGACTCATAAGTCGAGCAAGACTTGGGTGGAGGCACATCAGTGGCAGTACTCGACTAGGTGTGTGGCTATAAGCTCAGTCCAGTCTTTATATGGTCCAATGAAGATGTTTTCTAGGATGAAATTACTACCGATCTTGTAGATGATGTACTTGTTGTAACTACCGTTGTAGACAATTGGACGAGCTAGGGTTTTGGAAGCAACCTCATATAGGGCTAATTTTGTGGTGCAAGAAGGGGAAGCAATTGCATTGGTGGCCAGAGTACTTGACAACTATAAGATTGGAGTTGCATTAGTATAAAAGACACCTTATACTTCACCCCAAAAAGAGATGTCCAAAGACCTTAGAAGCACCTAAAAAAATGATGTCTGGGTAGGCATCGGAACTCTATTAGACTTTTGTGGATGACTTCTGACCCTTACTGAGGCTTTAGATATCGCTTTTGCTAGCAATGTCTAAGCTTATTTATAGAGTGACGTGCTTAGCAAGCCACGTCATAACCAACTCTATTGATCGATGAACTAGACTGGCTCAGCATTTGATAAGCGGTGTGGATCTCTTTTCTTCTTTTTTCTTTTTCCTTTTTCTTTTTTTTTGTCTTCTTTTGTTTTGTCTTGTTTCGTTTTTTCTATCTATAAATTGAAACGACACATTTCACTTAAGTTTTGTTTTGTTTTTTTTTTTTTTTGATAATATATATACCATTTATTAAATTAAAATGTGTATAAAACCCACCTATAACTAGTACTATATTAGAGAAACTTACTGCCAAAAGAAAATGTTAAGTAGTGAACTTATTATTTAATATTATAACTTAATTATAGAAGGTAAAAAAAAAAAAAAGAACTAGCTATTTATAAAACCTTTTGAAACTGTACGTACATAAAGCTATAAAAAATGCTAAGTAGTGAACTTACAATTTAATATTATGCTTGCGTTTGGTTCACCGATTAGAGATGAAATTTTTAAATTGGAGTTAATTGACTTTTTAAAAATTAGTTATAATTCTTATTGACTTTTCGGATTAAAAACAAAAACTGATGTGAAAAAGTACAGTTTAGTTGGAGTTGAATTAAAATGCCAAACGAAATCATAATAACTTAATTATAGATCGTTAAAAAATATATATATCTATTTATAAAACCTTTTGAAACAGAACATACATAAAGCTAAGTTAATAAAAATTTACTCCTTAATATTACTGAGCCAAAATATTACATAGGAAACTTCTGAAAAATAAATAAATAAATAAAAATGTACTCCTTAATATTACTGAGCCAGAATATTTACAAAGGAAACTTATAAAAAATAAAAATAAAAATCTTCTACATGGTTGGGTTAGTATTGCCTTTACTTATTCCTACAACGCGAACAAATATAATGAGCTAAAAGCTTGGTAAGTGAATATAATTTACCAAAAAATAAATAAAATAAAATAAATAAGTGAAATGTAGAAAACCGAAAGTCTTGGTTTCAATGACTCGCGAAGCCATGACCTTGCTTTCAGTCGGTAAGGCAGGGAAGGCAGGTTTCAGAGCTCGATAAAACAGATGAAGACTTCCAATGCATATAGGTAACTAACCGCCTGTTATCTCGGAAAGTAGAATCGCAGATTGAACCTGATTTAGCCCCAGCTTCTATTCGATTGTGTCTTTGATGGCGCGGTTGTAGATTTTTTTTTATCCGATATCATGGAGCGGGAATCGAGTTACCAAAACTAAATGATCTTTCATCCCGTCGAGACAAAAGTCAATAATATATAACTCGTAGCCATAACAGACTTAAGTGGCCCCAACTTAAGATATGCTTATTGGCCTCTATATATTAACGAGTGGGAGTCACTGAGGTATTTGTGTAAATAGGCACAATCCATATAATTACAGAAATTGTCAAAACAGAAGAATTGACGATAATAACTATAAATATATAAAAGAAAAAGAGCAGCGCTTTTGGGGCCATAACTATAAGATATAGGGCAAACCCCCAAGGATTAGGTCCATTTTTTACGGGTCAGTTAAATCTTTATGCTCAAAACCCTCATAATTATAGTAATAAACACATTTAGCAAATATAAATAGATGACTGTAATTCATACTATGAATTACTAATGCCATGGTTAGTAATCAGAATCTTGTCCATTAAGGACGTAGCCCCAAAAAGATTTTTTTTTTTTTAAATATATAATTTGGTGGCTTTCAATGGCCCTTGTTGGCTCTTTGTGGCCGTTTGGGACCTTCGTTCTAAGGAGTACTCCAATTTTTTGATTAGCTACTATGTCATTATCATGCTAATGCAACAGCTATAAAATATGCTTTTCTACACACACACACACACACACATATATATATATATATATGTAGACACATGCACACTCTTACGGATTAAAAAAAAATACATACAATGTCTATAGCTAATCATGTTGTAAGTGAAATTTCAGTTATTCTAATTGTGCGATTGGACCACGGGTTTGAGAGATAATTTTTTGATTAAAATTGATTGATTTTTCAAAAATTAGTTATAATTTTAATTGACTTAAAAAAAAAACAGAAATAAATCTTAAAAAAAAAAAAAAAAGGTTTACGCCTTTCATCAAAACAAACCATAAGTCCAAGAGTTTCTTTGCAGCTATAGAATTAATGTATGAACCAGATCTGCTACTACCCTCTTGACAAATATCAGAACATTCCCAAATAATTAGTAAATTTGGAGCTTGTGACTTACTTATAGACAATATGTTCTACTGATTTATAAGGGATAATAAGGCCAGTGAATCTACACTCCATATTATAAGATTGTAGTCCGGAACGTACGCCTACAACGTGCTTAACTGCTTTACATACACACACACACACACACACACACACACACACACGTATTAATCCATCTTCACTTTAACGGACATATTTCAAACTCTTATTATTTCCCAATATAACCATTAAAGTTCCTAGCAAAATTTTACAAGATTAGCATAGATATTTATATATATATATATATTACAAAAGACATATGTTAGGTTACATATCTTGTCTGAAGTGATATCCTATTTAAACCCAATCAATTATATCTCGATTTCCTATCAAGAAAAATACTGGGTATATCAATTTTTATCTCAACTTTTAAATACAAAAATATAAATAATACATAGTTGTTATTATTTTATTAATAAGTATTTAAAAAAAATTATCATATCAATATCTATAACTATTAATAAAAAATGATAATTTATCGTTGTTTGCGTTGGTATTTAAAAATTAAAATTAGAATTACTATCCCTAACCTTACTCTTCTAAATAATTCTTTTTATACTGTCAGATAATTCAACGTAATAAAGAAATGACGATAAAATAAAGAAATGATACAATAATACTACAAATCCAAGTAGCTTTAAAAAAAAGTGCAAGATAGCTTGTGAAAGTACAATAACTTTAGAGAAATATGACATAAAACGAAACTACACACAAACGGCATCCACTTAATTAATCAAGAAAACGACAAGATTTCCTAAAACACTGACCTTAAAAAGAATTCCGTTCATCCTAAAATTTGAATCAAATTGGAGTTTTTTTTTTTTTTTTAATTGAGGAAATTGGAGTAAAATTAATGTAACAAAGATTCGATTAGGGGACATGATAATGAACAACATTTGACCTTTTATAGTGATTAATTGTCCACGTGGCAACCACAAGTATCAAAACGACAAAAAAAAAAAAAAAAACCCAAATCAAAAAACAAAACAAAACAAAAACAAAAGAAGACAGTTACGCTTTATGAATTGAGGACACAAAGCAGAGCCAGAGACCACGCAGGCCTGACGTGGATTTGGATAAGAATCGGCGTCGGTTTTCTTGTTGTTTTGTGCCTCAACGCTTCTCGACCATTCATCCACTTTACGACACGTGTCGTATAGTAATTGGTTCTGTTGAGTAGTGATGGCCCACCGTCGCAATACTGCGGACGCGTGTATGGCACAATATTGTTGGCTGAGCCGCAATGATTAAAAAATGTTTTCTTTGCTTGTTTGGTGGGCTAGGCTTTCTTCCCCAGTTTAAGCCTTTTTTTTTTTTTTTTCCTTCATTTTGCCAATGAGATTTGATATAATGAGCATTTCGCTCCTTAACTTCAAAATGTTAAACACTCTCACCCTATTGTCATTTAAATTATATGAAAAGCTAAGTCCTCGTTTGGTTTATCATTCCAACTTAAAATTTTCATCTCAATTTTTGTCTTTTTCTGAAAATTTTTTTTGTCTTTTTTAAAAAATTTTTTTATTTTTTTTTCTGAAAAGTCAATAAAAATTACTATTAAAATTTAAAATTTCCAACTCAAACTAGTGAACTAAACGGACCCAAGTTAAGGGGATATTTGTTTTCAAGTTCATTTTAAACTAAATTGTACTTTTTTTTATCATGATTTTTGTTTTTTTCTATGAAAAAGGTTTTTTTCTTTTCTAAAATTTTTTGTATTTTCTGAAAAATTACTATTAAAACTTAAAAATCTTAAACTAAACTTCATTCACCAAAATGATTTCGGCCTAACATTTTGAAGTTTTTGTGCGTGTAAATGCCAGCTTTTTAAATATTTACAAAAGTGAAAGAATAATCTAAATGAGGGGAGATTTTATAAAATTTGTGACATTAAATGTAACCTTTTTTTTTTTTGGCTCAAAATGTAATGAATATTACTTTGAGATCCTCGTCAATAATTTGAGCGAAGATGGGGGGGACAGCGTTGGTTACTTTGATGGGTGTCTTTTAGAGTTTTTATTGAACTTGGAAAGCGACGTTTGCAATTTGCAAACCCAAAATAAAAACTAACAAAACGAAGCATCATACGAATTTTCCATCTTCGATTTTATTCGTCCTATTATTTGTTTAATTAACAAAATTTGATTCGATACAGAAATCTTGATACTTCTTAGGTTTATATTTTTTAATAAACTTTTTTTTTGGTACCCATTTGTTCACAAAAATTCTTTTTCTTTTTTTTTTTTTTGGTTTGATTTTTATTTTTTTTTTAAATTGGTTTGATGAGCCGGCGAAAACGAATGATGAGCATTCCTCAGAAATCGTTAACTCCCAATCACAAGTTTCAGAAGATATTTTTCTCTAATTTCGCACCCTTCTTATTTCGCAACAGAGACGACTCAACAGTTTTCCCGTTCTTCACTCGAACTCAACTCACTCACACACTATGTGTAAATGTAATGATCGTTTGAATTTCTATCGACCCTTTTCTCTCCAGCAAATTTCGGTTCCTGGGTTCTTGTTGTTTTTTTGTTTCCTCTTGTAATTTTCTCAAGGAAACATTCAAGATTTTCTCTCTTTCATTTTCTCGAGAACCAAGCGTGCCACATGGGATTGGGATTGATTCGCTTAACGAGCAGAGACAGAGATTATAACTATTATTGCATCCAACGAATCGGGAAGTCAAGAAGATGGAATCTCAACTGGGTTTGATCGAAGATTCCTTCAACGAGTCTTACTCGCTATGGGCTCGAGAAGCCCTAGACGAATTGCCGGACAATTTCACGATCACCGACCCCTGCATCTCCGGCCACCCCATCGTCTTCGCGAGCCGGGGATTCCTGAAGATGACGGGCTACTCGAGGTCCGAGGTGGTCGGGAAGAACGGCAGGATATTTCAAGGTCCGGCGACCTGTCGGAGGTCGGTCATGGAGGTCCGAGAGGCGGTGCGCGAGGAGAGGGCGGTTCAGATCACGCTCTTGAATTACCGGAAGGATGGGACGCCGTTTTGGATGTTGTTTAACATGTGCCCTGTTTTTAGTAAGGAGGATGGGAGGGTGGTCAACTTCGTGGCTGTTCAGGTTCCGATTTCGAGGAAGTTGAGGAGGCTCCGGAGTGGGTTTGTCGCAGGACATGTTGGGGAGGATTGTAATGATGTGAACGAGGTTGTCTTTGGGTCTTGTCGGAGGGAGGTTCGCTCGGATTCTTTGTTGGAGTTGGGGCGTGCTTTGGCTCTTGATTCTGATGTTAGAGGTTTGTTTTCATTATAATTTCTCATTGTCTTTAACTACACACACGCACACAAACATATATCTTAAGAATGTGAGTTTTAGCTATGCTGGTTATTTGGTAGAGAAGTTGTGTTCTTATTTGTTATGGAAGAGCTTTCGTTGTTCTTGGCTTTGTAATTAAGTTTGCTAAACTTTTGATTGAAGTTCTACTTTTGCTTTGAGTTAAGTTTCACTTAGTTTCTCTTTCATTTTATGAAACTTATGTGCCAAGCAAGGCCTCATTCGTTTTCGATGCGATGACATTTATGTGTTTTCGATGCGAGGAATTTATGTGTTTTTAAGCTTTTTTAACAGAACGAACAATTTACTTTGTTGTTCTTGGTTTTCCAATCAGTTTCTTCCTCTTGATTGAAGTTCTACCTTTGCATTGATTTAGTTAGTTTTATGTATTTCATTTTCGATTTTTTGTTTCTGGTTGGGTTCTCATTCATGGTTTAACAAAACAGAACTTGACATTGAAGAGCCATGTGAAGCAAGTGATGTCGAGAAGAGAAGAGCTGCTTCGGCCATTAACAACGTTTTGTCTGTGCTAACCCACTATAGCGAGTCGACCGGCAGACTGGTTTGTGGAAAAGATGCAGCATATCTGGGGTGGGCCATCTAAGTTCATCCTTAACTATTTCCCTTGGTAGAATCAAACAAAGCTTTGTATTGTGAGTTGTTGCAAATTTCTCATCTTCCTTACTTTAACCACAGGTCTTGCTTTTACAGAGATTGCTGATTTTTTTTGTAACATTGTGTTTGCTTTTTGCCACATTGTAGGATTGATCCGCACTTAACTGACATGCCGATAGTTTACGCAAATGATGCCTTTTTAAAATTGACTGGTGATTAAGACTCGTAACATCTATTTTACTCTAACATTTTTGGTAGACAGAGAACTAAAAAAATACTGAGCTTGTATATGTTGTTTACTTATATAGGTTATACCAGGAATGAAGTATTGGGTCGCAACTATAGGTTTCTAAATGGCGAGGATACGGATTCCTTGACCTCAAATCATGTAAACTTCACTTTTCTCTCCTATAAATCTATTATCTTTGCTGTTTAGTTCGAAAACTTGATGGAACGGATGCTCTATTGAGTTATGGTTGCATCTTTTGCTTATTTTTTTCCGCAGATAGAGGAAAGTATTCGAATGGAACAAGCATGCACAGTACGTATCTTGAATTACAGGTTGATTCTTATTGTCCATTACGTTCTACAAGGCCTGCTGCAGATCTGCACTTTGTTCATTTGAATTTGACAAAACACGTTCTCCATTATTTTCAGGAAGGACAAAAGTTCGTTTTGGAATTTTCTTCACATATCGCCTGTTCGTAATGCTTCTGGCAAGGTATGATGTTGTTGTTGTTGTTGTTGTTTGCTTTCCTCAACTAGATAAAGCTCCAACTCGTCATGAGTCATGTCTTTTGGCTTCGCTTGCTTCATAGCGTGGTGTGCTGAAATTTGCATTCAATTTTAGCATGCACTAACCACTTCTTATGCTTCTAGATATCCAGATTAGGATTTTTAGTTCAAGTCTTTGGTCCAAAGCATTCGGACATCGAGGCTATAATTGTTATTCCAAATTTAGATAGGAAAATGCAAAGTAATCGACACTGTTCCAACATTGATGATGAACTAACTTCGCCATAAACTGTCTTAAACTATAAGATAACTTTCACATGAACTTTGAATTGGAGATTCTGCGTCGTTTTAGAGAATATACAAACAATGTTCTGAATCTCTTACCGTGTTTAATCTGTGTGCGAGTTGTCAGATAGCATACTTGGTGGCTGTTCATATGGAAGAAGGGTGTGCTGACCAGGGTGGACATGGCCATGGACTGAGCCCTGAAATGAGACAGCTTGGCACGGTCGGTGCCGTTAAGATTGCCGTGAGGGGTTCATCAATGGCTGCTGGCCCTTCCAAGCCTTAGCACCATTCTAATATCCCTGTAGTCTACGTCACTTTAGTAGGCTTTTAGTGTTTTCATCTTGTAACGATAGAAAACAGAAATCAGAAAAGGAAAAAAAATAAAATAAAAAAAAAAGGTTGTATTGCGGGATCATGATTAATTACGTAAGTTTGAAAGAAAAGAAAAAAGCAATTACCGTTGCAACTCAAATTTCCTTTATATATTCATATTTATGAGAAGAAACTTTATGGAAGATAACTATATAGAGGGACAGTATGTTTCCATTCTTCTACATCCATGAATATTCAGAAACTTTCATTTCTAAATTGCATACGAAAAATGGTTTGTATGTTTCTTTTCACTAAACGACATCAAAAAATCTAACGAAAAGGGAGTCGTTTCTACATAAAAACGTAAATTCAAGGACAAATGACTTCTCATTTTGTCTTATAATAGCAAAATTTCATGGGAACCAAGTACTAACACAATACATGACTAAAGGTGGCTTGCTTGTTTGGCTATATAGAATAGTAGAGTGGTTTATAAACAATTTGTCGTCTACATAAACAATAGCAAAGACTCGGACGTTTCTAATGGCCTTCAACTTCAAAGGATAACATATATTTTGTAAAGAAAAAAAAAAAAAAACCATATTAAAACGACGTGTCAAAAGGCGACAATAAACCAAAAAAGGCACACATACTTTCTTTTCTTTGGATGGACAACAAATTGCTTGTCGTTTTAGATAAACGACATCAAACTTTAGGAGGGAAGCAATATGATTTCGAACATATTTTTCTTCTTCTTTTTTTTTTTTTTTTTTTTTTTTTTTTTTTTTTTTAATGTAAACACCATCAAAGTCACAAGAGGGTGAACGAATGGAAATTTACTAGTTTCACGAAAAACTACCTGAATGGGGATTTTCCCGTCACGTGTCTCCATTTATGTTTTCAATAAGTTTTATAGATTTCACCGGTATAATCAATCTTAATGGGGTACTATATCTCTTGTATTACATATTTGTTTAATACTAATGCTTGTATATTGTTTTAGTTTAGAATCATTTCCCTTGTTTAAAAAAAACAAAACAAAAAACAAAAAACTGCCTAGATGGAACTTCTTTTGTCAGCGTCTTTTCTAAACCAACCAAAAATAAACCTTTAGCAAAATAATACTAATATTTATAACAATAATAAACAACCAAATTCCCCTCAAGTCTCATGAATCATGATAAACGGCCTAAATGACCGCAGGAGTAAATGAGCGTAATTTGTGAGATTTATTATATATATATATATATATATATATCTAAATGAGCTAATTTGCTAGCTCGAACAATGCGAAATTGCTACTCTCGTGAAAGATCACATAAAAGTAGGACATGAAATCTAGTTCTGTTACTCAATCTCAACGCACACCAAAGAAACTATCACCACCAAGAAAGCAAGAAGACCCACCGTCAATGGCGTCCAAGAAACCACCCTTTCTCTTCTTCTTCTTCTTCTTCTTCTTCCAACTAACCCTCATTCTCTCTCTCTTCACCACCCTTTCTTCGTCGGACTTCGACGTCGACGGCGACAACCGGCCGCCGGGATCTTCCTCCAATAACAACAACAACAGCGTCGACGGCGGGCACTGGATTCTCCTCCACTCGAGCATCGGAGTGTCGGCCATGCACATGCAGCTCCTCAGGAACGGCAAGGTCGTCATCTTCGACGGCATCGAGGTGGGTCCCTCCAACCTCACCCTCCCCGATCGCCAGTGCCTCCGCCTAGTCCTCTCAGCCACCACCAACCGCGGCGTCGTCACCGACTGCACCGCCCACTCCGTCCTCTACGATGTCGCCTCCAACACCTTCCGCCCCCTCACCCTCCGCACCAACACCTGGTGCTCCTCCGGCTCCGTCGACCCCGATGGCACCCTCGTCCAGACCGGCGGCTACGGTGACGGTATCCGCAAGATCCGCACCTTCTCCCCCACCTGTCAAGAAACCGATGCCGTTTCGGACGGCTCTTCTTCCTCCTGCGACTGGACCGAGCTCTCCTCCACCACCCTCGCCGCCCGCCGCTGGTACTCCTCCAACCAGGTCTTGCCCGACGGCCGCCTCATCATCGTCGGAGGCCGCCAATCCTTCTCCTACGAGTTCTTTCCCAAGAAGTGGCGGAACGACAGTTCGTTTTATCTGAGATTCCTCTTCGAGACGATGGACCCATACGAGGAGAACAATCTTTACCCGTTCTTGCACCTCTTGCCCGACGGAAACCTCTTCATCTTCGCCAACAACCGCTCGATCTCCTTCGACTACAACCAAAGCAAGGTCGTCAGGGAGTTTCCGGTCATCCCCGGCGGTTACAAGCGGAGCTACCCGAGCACCGGCTCCTCCGTGCTCCTCCCTCTGAAGCTTACAGCCGGCGTGACGGTTCCGGAGGCGGAGGTGATGATCTGCGGCGGCTCACTCCCCGGCGCGTTCAACATGTCCAACAAGGCGAGGGTTTTCTGGCCGGCGGCGAGGAGCTGCGGGAGGCTTCGCGTCACCGACCCGGAACCGAAATGGAAGATGGAGAACATGCCTATGCCACGTGTCATGCCGGACATGCTGCTGCTGCCCACCGGCGACGTGATATTAATAAACGGCGCTGGTAACGGCACGGCTGGGTGGAACGACGCCGTCAACCCGGTTCTCAACCCGGTCCTTTACCGGTCCTGGAGGCCTTACGGACGGCGGTTCACTGTCCTCAACCCGACGGCGATCGCGAGGATGTACCACTCCTCCGCCGTGCTGCTGCCAAGTGGCGGGATATTAGTGGGCGGTAGCAACCCACACCGGAAGTACAATTTCACGGCGGACCCCTTCCCGACGGAGCTGAGCTTGGAGGTGTACGAACCGTACTACTTGGACACGCAGTACGCGAGCATGAGGCCGTCGATCCTGACCGTCGAAACGAGCATGCAGATCGTATCGTACGGCCAGATGTTCTCGGTGACGTTCGTGCTGCCACTGTACAGGCCAAATCCGGGGGTGTCGGTGGCGCTGGTGGCGCCGTCGTTCTCGACGCACTCGTTCGCGATGAACCAGAGGGTGGTGGTGTTGGAGGTGGCTGGGTTAGAGAGGCTGTCCGTCGTGGCCTACAAGATCACGGCCCGTGGCCCACCAACCAGCGCGGTGGCCCCACCTGGGTATTACATGCTGTTTCTGGTCCACTCTGGAGTTCCCAGCGAAGGTGTTTGGCTGAAAATTCAGTAAGATCATCATGTGTCATATAAATTTGTTTCTTTGTTTTTTTGGGGCACTACATTTCTGAAATTTTTGGAGGTTTTTTTTCGTAATAAAAAAGGATTTTTTTGGTTGATAGTAACACTGAATCACTTGGCATGAATCTTGGTAAAGTAAATTCAGTTGACTGATTTTTCTGTGTTGGAACGACGTTATATGGTAACAGAGGAGTTACTTAGCCTTTTTTGGACCATTTTCTAACATTTTAATTTTTTTTTCATTACATTTGAAATAATATAAAATATTACAAAATATTATCATTTGCAACTTTCTGATAAATTTCTAAATGTTAAGGGAATAATATTTTGAACGTTTGACGTCTTTTTTTACAGTACTAAATATTTACATTCAAATGTTGAAAACATAAATATTTCCCCTACAAAGCCTTGATCAGTTTCAATGATCCTTCAAAAAAGAAATTTAGGGTATTTCCAGAGCCAAAGAAAAAAAGATGAGAAGAAAGTTGAAAGACATTGCTTAATGTGTAAAAACCTGCTCCATTACTTTAGAAGAATTACATATATAGTTTAGCATATACACAATAGCGTGGTTTATGACTATGGGTCCACTTAGTTTCTCTTTCTAAGGTCCTTGTGGTCGATCTGTCACATGAAAAATGTGTGTTTTTTTGCTTGTGTATACTTAAAAAAATGGTCTGGGACATCCACGAGATGGCAATAAGCTGAAAACTATGCTACGGTGGCGCGTTAAATTGTGGGCTTCCAAACATGTACAAAATAAAATAGAGATTATAAGTAAAGCATAATCTGCTATATACATGATATTTTGAGTCAAACTTCCATTTGAATTTCCTTGATTGATGGACAGCAAATCAGAATCTCTAACATGGTTTATGAAGCAACAACGGCACCTAATTATTATTAAGAGGAGAGAGAGAGAGAGAGAAAAAAAGAGAGAGAGAGAGAGAGAGAGAAGCTTGGAATTGGATCAGAAGAACCAAGAACTGGAAGTGCATTGCAGTAGATTACTATTATATTAATGAATGAAAAAAAGTGCATTGCAACAGTTGACAGTTAAAACGACACTAATTTGAACAAAAAATGAATTCCGCTGGTAAATTACAGTAAGTGGAAAACGACAAAATTCAGGAAAAGACATATCCTAATGGAACGGCATTAATAGTAAGAACAAAACGACATCCATTCATTAAGCGAGAATTAGACAATAAACGATAGCACCTAAAAGCGACAACCAAAGAAAAACGAAAAATAATAATAAACGGCTATATATACTCGGGGAATGACGTTAAAATGACAATGAAATAATAAACGACATTTCACCTGAAAACAACATCAACAGAAACCGACAGTAACATGGAAAAAACGATATTCACGAATTAAACGACGATTGAACCCTAAAGGTGAAGGCCAAATTAAAGACATCCGCGCAAAAACAAGAAAACTTGCAAAACGACGAAATACTCATAAAACAACATCGATAGTAACGTAGAACTATGCAATAAATGACGTTTATATGGAGAAGACAATAAGAAAATGCAAAAATAAATAAATAATAATAAACGATACACCTAGACCAAAAAAAAAAAAAGGGAAAAAAAAAATCCTCATGTAAAGACAACAGTATCTTAAACGACAATGAAACAACGAACGAGATTAGCCGTTACCTAAAATTTATGACCATCTGTAAAATGCCATGCTTTGGTAATTTGACTAAAACGAGAAGGGAAAACAAACGACAATTCCCATTAAAAAGACGGCGACAACGCGAAAGAAAGAATAAACGACAACAACCGGAAAACGAGATTAACTGCAAGAGGACACTAAAAAGTGAACAGGACAAAAATTGGAGATGCGGGGTATCGATCCCCGTACCTCTCGCATGCTAAGCGAGCGCTCTACCATCTGAGCTACATCCCCATGACTTGCAAATGGCCTTTTTAATCTCTCTATATTTATTTTTGAGTTCAGCTGACAAATTCTCTCTTTCCGTTATTGTTTTTCGTTTTTTAATGTGTCACCTTTGTTTGTCATATAAAGAAAATGCTTAAATTGTCAATACTACTACTCTGCAGAAAGCTCCTTTCTTTGCTTCCTTTTTCAATGTAATAAAAAGTTAAAAACTACAAGGGTGAAATTAATTTTCGCCATGATCACTCTAAAGAGAGACAACGTAAATTGACACATGAATTCCACCACCCCCCCAACCCCTCTACTTATATGAACCAATAACATTTATCTACGATAACAATGGGACTTGTTACAAAACAGGTACTTGTAAGATACAATTACGTGCTTTAATCTCCCGGGATCAAGAGGCACTACTTCTAATCCGATGTTGCATGACCTCCTTCATGTTGGAAGACGATGATTCATAAAAGCAGTATTTAGCACTTTCGCGCGTATGTAAACCCGCAGAAGTCGCTTTTTTGTAACTTCTTTTCATTTTTCTCTCTGTTTCTTTTTTTTTTTTTTTTTTTTGGTTTTGTGTGTGTGTGTGTGTGTGTATTTTTTTTCCCCTCGTCTCAGCTGTTTGCTTTTGTGGATCTGTATTTGTACCGAGTAGCCCAGAAGAGGTAGTGCAAGAAATTCAGGGCACTGAGCACACACATGAGCCAGTAGAACCACTCGAGGCGGTAATGGTTAATGTTGCTTCCAGAGAGCCATGGTTTGTGCTTGGAGATTCCTGTGACATTATTCACTATGGAAACAATCACTGTGCTTAGATAGTACCCCATGGCCAAAGATGCCCATGAGAGCGCTGTGGCCAACGATCTCATGCTAGTCGGCGCCTCGGTGAAGAAGAATTCCAGCAATCCCGCCAGGGTGAAAAGATCCGCCGAGCCAAGGAACAAGTACTGCAGTGCAATCCAGAAGAATGTGATAGGCAAAGGACTGGTGGAGTCGAGTAGGCCTGAGTTGGTGGCGACTCGCTTTCTCTTGATCTCTACTAGAGCGGCCACCGCCATTGCAATGATGGATAGGACTAGACCGACCCCGATTCGTTGCAGGTGAGAGATTCCCATTTCGGACTTTGTCACCCTCCTAGCGAATGGCACGATCAAGTGGTCGTAGACCGGCGCTAGGATCATGATGAAGACGACGGGGAAAACGGGGAGGGAAGCGGGAGGAACCTTTAACGAGCCTAGCTTGGTGTTCATAGTGGCAGCTTGTTGGACGGAGAATGTGGAGAGCTGAGCCAGGCAGCAATTGAGCATGATTGTGCAGCCGAATATCGGGAGGATTCTAAACACAACCTTCACTTCTTCTACTTGCTGCATGCTGCACTCTAGGGCCGCGTGGACCGGGTTGTCTACCGCGGCTCTGTTTAGGAATTTCAGGCTTGTTGTTTGGGCTTCGGCGGAGTCCTTTGCCTTGGTATTTTCTTCCACCGCGCTGCCGTTTGTGGTGGGAGAAGTAGGCGTTCCCATGCTTGCAATGGCATTGCTCTGATTCTTTTTTTTGCAAGTGTTTACCAAAGCAGCAACTAAAACCTGCTTATTCAAAACACGGCATTAGCTTCGAATCAGCAGGACATACATGTAAAACTTTCCTAGCTTTCATACGTTATAAAAATATAACATAATCTTAGTCTCATGAAAATCCACAAAGATTTATCGTATGATATACAAAACTCATACTTAGTATATATCATCCATATAACATCATAATATCAAAAAACACATCATCATGTAAGGACAGATTCGACGACCGTTACAAGAAAATTCATATAAAATCACATTAATAATGAATTTTACTAATTCTGGTGGTGTTAGAAACTAGACTATATGAATATATATATATATATGTTCTCAAAATTATGTGAAATCTGTAAAACCGAAATTACTCTTTTGCTCTATTTTTTCACCGCTGATGAATTACATTTTTAGTGTCATGAAATTGTTTTTTCATATTCAGTGGCATAATATAAACAGGGGAAAAAACAGGGTACATAAGAAGCGAACTAAAGCTGTGAGTTTATGCAAAGGACAACAATAAAGATGAACAGAAAACAATCTTTTGCTTACCTTGAAAATGGTTGTGAATGGACTCCCAGAAGGTATTTTGTTCCGGTAAAGAGCCGAGCCGGCAAGGAAGACGGGGATCGACAACAAAATGCTGAGAGTTGAGATTCCAAAACCCCACTCCCACCCTTTGTTGTCCGCAATCCACACCACCAATGTAACCGCAATCAAAGCGCCGCACGAGAGGCAAAACACGAAGTAGTTGAAGAAGGTCGATCTCTGCTTCCGCCCTTGAGGAGTGCTCTCGTCGAACTGCTCAGCACCATGCGATGGGAGTGATCCTTTGATGCCTCCAACACCTAGTGCAACCAGATACAGGCCTAGAAACAGCATTGCAGCCTTGGCGCCATCGACCTCTTCGCATGGCGTGTTGAAATCGGCTCCTTTGCATGGTGGTGGCTTGAGAGACGTTGACCGAGCTTGCACTGTGAGAATGACTAGACCCTGTAGCCAGTTTTGCAAATTGAGCTTGTTAGAAGCATGTAAAAAATGTAGCTGTTACGTCAAAATTTCAGAAATAAAGATTATACAACTCGAAACAGATCATATCTAGATATTTTGAACTTGAATATGGACCCTGTGCATTCAGTGTGGTTGGGATTATGCTGTTGGAGCGGTTTCCTCCACATCAACGTTCTTCCTTCCTCTCCGACACTCTCCATCGCGTTCTTCCCTTTCTTCCCCAGGCAACCATGGACGTTCCTGAAAGAGCCAAGTTTTTGTCCCCTCTCCTCTCTCTTCCGGGTCCAAGTTGTTCAAGAGGAACCTTTTTTTTGGGGTTTTGGGGTCTCCCTGTTTGGAGCCAAGTGTTTTCTTTATATACGAGTGTCTAATTTACTAGGATTTTGCTAGACCCCGTGGTTGAGACACATCATTAACTCATTATCATTTTTCTGAGAAGTATCGTACTTAACCTTTCTCACTCGGCTATAAAAGTGATCGGAGTCCTAAATTTAGTACTTTTTCGGCGGTCTTGATTGTAATCAAATTGATACGTATCATAATCTCGGTCTATGTGAGAGAAATTCTCCTGATAGATTCGCTACTTATCAAAAGATAGGACTCGACAGACCTTCAGCACTTTACATTAAAAAAAAAAAAAAAAAAAGTGGACTATATTAATTCATGGCCTTGGAAAATAGGTTCCACAACTTGTAAGCCAAACCAAAACTTCAAAATGAAGAATGGAACAAAATTCAAACCAATTGGGCCCTTATCTTATGTCTTTGACCTATCATCCTAACTGGTGCTAGACTTGTTATGAAAATATTAAAATGGTCCACAAACTAATAATTAATATGAAATATGCTCAAGTAGTGGAACCAAATCCACCAATTTGAATATGCACCACTCTAGAAGTAGTGTAGCTTTCTATAGAGGGACTATAAGATTTCTATAAGAAAGGTCCCATTTCAAACTCAAATGGTTCCAAATATTCTACTTTTGTCAGATCCTTAATTTGTGGCGGTGTGAATGAAAGCAACAATTTCTTTGCATATTTTCCTTCCTTTTTGGGGAGGGAATTCATATGAAAAAAAAAACGCAAGGCCAAAAATTTGCACAGATGGAACACAACAAAAGAGGCCAAACCATAAGCATCGTGGCAAGTGATATTGATATAGGTAAAGGTGGGTCAACCATTGAATAATCAGATAAGGTGAGAAGACGCTTGCTCTCTCAACTAAAAATCTTGAGTTCAAGTCGTCACCGCTGTAGTAGTTGAGACACTATGAGCAATCTACTTTGACAAGGATCTGATATCATGTAGGGAGTCTTTTCTCCCGATTATCTGTATACGTTATCCTTTATTCTGATAATTCCTCTTTTAGAGGGAACCAAAAAAAAAAAAAAAAAGAGGTAAAAACATATCAAGCTATTAAGGTTAAGGCAGTACTAAAGGAGAGAGAGAAATGGTGGGATCCAAGTCCACGTGTTAAACTCCACTTAAGTTCCCGGACTATTTTGCTATAGATTGGGACTTCTAGTGTCGCCTTGTCCCTATGAACTGTCACTACACTTGAGAGATAGATGCTTGTTTCTGGTCCTTACTAAGAGGGAATATCAAATATGCATAAAGTCTTGCCTCTAACTTGATAATATTTTTTTTCTTTTAAAAAAATTAATTGGTTTATAGAATAAAAACCATACACGTGGTTCATGAATCATGAATCTACATTCAAGAAAAAAAAAAAAAAAAAGTTGCCAATTGCCATAAATAGCTCTTACACTATGAGAAGGAAACAAAAAACAGGAAAAGTTATATTATCAAACATGGATATAGTAACTAGAGCACAGATCCCCCTAAATATATATATATATATATATATATATATAGATAAGATCATATACAAAGGACAAGTACTTTGTACAAATTTTTAGGTGTGGATCAGACAGAGAGGTGTCGTGGAGGGACACCAGTGGCTGAAATTTTTTTTTTTAGTCTTATCAAAATGCTAATAATATTAAGGAAGATGAGACAAGATTTGGAAAAAGGATGAGGACAAAAACAGATTTCAAATTGATAAGTCGAAGGATCTCTAATCTGTCCAAACATGGAAAAACCAAAATATTATGGAGGGGTCCAAAAGGGTATTTCCTCTTAAACTGTCGACGTTGCATGAGTAATTATGGATGGGCCCCCCTAATGGACAAATACCCAATTTAATGTCTGTAACATGATTTGGCTTTCTTTTGGTATTTTGATCGATTAAATCCTCTTCTACATGGCCTTTTCCTCTCTCTCTCTCTCTCTCCTATGACACAAATATCTTTGTTATTAACCAACATAATTTTGTCTTTTCTTGGACTGAAGGATCATTGTAATCAGGACACCATGTCACCGGTAGTTACATAAAGCCCAAACTACTAGCTTCCAAAAAAAAAAAAAAAAAGACCCCACAAAGAAAAGACTAAACAAGACGTTTATATTAGAAATATGTGGTATTATAACAAAAATTTTTAAACGAATCAAAATTTTAACTGAAATAACTATCTCTAATATTTTCAAGAGGTGTTCCAATGATGCCATCTAAATGATTCAGAATGAGTGCAAGAAGCGTCCTCCTAAGTGATAAGAGTTATTACAGAATTTAATGAGGTAAAACGCAGTTAAAACGCACATATGTTATAAAATATAGCATATTATATACACACACAAACAAATTTTGTCGCCAAACCAATTAAAAAATAAAAATAAAAATTGATGGCAAACAGACTGAAATAAATTCATCATCGGAGAGAGTGTCTAGAAATCAGAGTTTTGGATTTAGCTTTAAGCTGTCCGTTTCCTACACAGATGCAACCAGTCATATGGTTTTCCTTTAACGTCTTTTACTTTGTTTTCTTTTCTCTCCGACCAAGTGCATTAATATTTAATATTTAAGATAAGAGAGAGAATAATTAATGCAGTGATAAAAATAAGGAAGGAAAACCCAATTTTGTTTTTTGGTTTTCTAATTCTTTTCACCAATTTTATTAGTAATTAAATATATATATATTTCCATTTTTGTTTTAACCGTTATTATCATGTGTTCTTTGCAAACCCAGCTTAATGTAACAACAGAGACTGTACGATAAATATAGACGGAAAAACATGATCCTGTTCCAAGCCACGTGTACTACAGATTCCTTTGCAAAAAGCAAGAAAAACGTATATATAGCACAGGTGAAATAATAATAAATATTTCTTCTTTTACTTCCTAAGTTCTAAACAATCACACAACACACGCGGTTATAAGTAAAACGTTGGTATTTAATAATATAGAACCAAAAAAGAGAGTAAAAATTTTTTCTAAGTTTTGGAACCTATCTACCTTGTTTCTGGCAAAATTGGCGTGACCAAGTTAAGAAAAAAAAAGTTGCAGGTAAAAGAAAGCAAAATAGCATGACTGAGGGAAAAAAAAAAAAAAAGGAAAAGAAAAGAGGAGAGAGAGAGAGAGAGAGAGAGAGAGAGAGAGAGAGAGAAGGAGATGAAAGGTATGAAGAATGTAAAATGTTAAAAAGAAAAAAATTACCAGAAACTCAACAACTGCACTTATCAGGTAGATTTGATAAGTGGTGAAAAGGGCATCGGATAGGAAACCTCCAAGAAGGGCAAGAAGAAAAGCTGTTCCCATGAAATTTGTGACATTGTTGGCCGATTTTGATGGAGAGAAGTGCAAATACTCCAAGTAGAGGACCAAGTTGCTTGCATTTCCCAGATATGCCAAGTTCTCCATTATCTCCACCACTGCATGCAAATATATTCATTCATTCATTCATATATATATATATATATAAAATATCTCCATCATATTATGAACAAAAGTACATAAACTCAAAAACCCAGTTTGGGAAATTAAAGGAAATTAAGAAAAGGAGTCAGTAATGTCCTCAAATTCAGAAAATAAATTGGGAAAAAAAAAAGGAATTGGGCTCGTGATGAAAGTTGTACGGACCCAATACAAAGGAGGCTGCAAGCATGCCACCATGGCGGCCCTTGCGTAGTGGTTTGTTCTTCCAGTCTACATAGCCTTCCAATCTGGTTGTAACCTGGTCTTCTTCTTCCTAACAATATAAAAATAAATAAATAAATAAAACTAAAAAAAATGACGATGAGTACGCTGTTATAACTAGAAGAGGAAAAAAAAAAACCCATAAAGTTTTTCCCAATTACGGAAAGGCAAGAAAAAAGAGCCATGACTCATGTGTGTGGAAGAGGAACCATCGAAAAAAAAAAGGAGAGGAAAAGGAGCAAGATATTAGCTTGGAAGAGGAACCCACCATTTGTTCTCTCTCTCTTTTTCTTCTTCTTCTTCTTCTTTTTTTTTTTTTTTTTCAACTTTTGGTTAATTGGTTTAGATCCCTGGTGGAAGATCAGGGAGGGACTATGAGTATAGAGAAGGTAATGTACTGGTGGTGGGAGATTTAAAGAGAGAAAGAGACAGAGAGAGAGAGAGAGAGAGAGTAGGGTAAAAAGACTAAAGGGGCCTTGTAAAGGCAGAGAGACTGTGGTCTAGACCCTTTGGAAAATGACTTTGGCCCCTTTTTATGTAAAAAATATATATATATATATATATATGTCGAAGCTACTACTTATCCCTTCCCTATTGTGTTCTATTAATTTGCGTGAAAATTTTTGTTTGACAATATTCAATTAATTACAGCATATGCACATCCTTTCAAAAAAAAAAAAAAATTACAATACGCACATGGTGAAAGAAAAAGGGTAGGTTCTTTTAAGATTAGCATATTTTTGCAATAAAAAAAAGTTTATTTGTTAATCTATTTATTCAAGAATTTGGTATTTAATATTTTTTTATATAATTAACTTTTAAATTCAGATAATATAATATAAGATTATTGGAAGACATCTAACAAGATAAGAAAGTCTCAATATGTATTTTTAAACGCCAAATCACATTAAATTAAATAGCACGTAAATATTTAAGGCATGACATCAAGGCTTTGGTCTCTGCTATGGACGAGCTTTCTCAATTAACTAAAATATATAAATTTGAACGGTGTAATTATTTAATATAACTATATAATACATGGTTAACAACAAAATAATTACTTATGATAAATTGCCTTTTTCAAAGTCATTTTTAAAATGTGTTTTGTAGTAGGATTGGTGCATATGGTCAAAGTTTTGCGATGTAAATCCAAAGATAAAGCTTTTTTGACTAATTATTATGACTTTACAGCTAATTCCAGCGTCTATGTGTGTGTACGTGTAAAATATATATAATAAATAAACAAAAGTAGAAAAAAGATATTTCCTTGAGACGAGGGAAAGATAAAGAAAAGCACTGATCTATATTAATAATCAAAAACTCCACCTCGCACCGGGGAAACAAAATTAAATTAAAGAAGAAGGAAAATTTAATTGTGGCACCCTCCTTCCTTGTGTTGTTTGACCATGGAACTCTTTATATTAAATGCAAAGGTGCCGATACCTTTGTCTTTTATCGCATCCCAGCTAGGCTTACACAATGACGTTATTATTCTCAATACATGTGGATATATACATTTACCAGCCCGTTTAGCTTTCGAGTTTAAACTTAAAATTTTCTTCTCAAGCTAGTTTTTGAAAAGTAAACCAAAATTTCATTTAAAACCCGTACGTCAATGCAAGCTTAACATTAAGGTTTTTAGTCATGTTACCTCTTTATAAATTTATCGACCTTTGATAACCCTCACTCCTAAATTTTTGATTTTGACAATTTGTCTCCCTAATTTTTTTAAATTATAGAACTATGCCTCATTATCATTGAATTTCCACTAATTGATGATTTAGATTTTGAAAATTTGCATTATGTTTGACTGAATTTTAAAAAATTTTTATCGGTATGAGATTTTCTATCCTAAAATTAAGCGCAAATAGCTAGACTTTCAGACAATAATTTAATGGAAAGTAAAATAAAACATGTTGCAACAATTTAAAAAGTTAAGAAGACAAATTGTTAAAATTAAAAACTAGGAAGGTAAGTGCTCAAAGGCCTATAAATTTAAAGGACAACGGTACTAGAAATCCTATATACGTACATATAGGTCATCAGTCAGTTTTAGCACTAGTATTGTTTTACGTATTAACACATGATTAATTTATCATCATATTCTCTAAAGTTAAAAAAATAATAATAATTAGCAATAGTTGAGAACTTATTCTTTTTAATCTTTACTACTACACGCGTAGCTACACCATCCATTGAAACAAACCTATCAACTTTGGGACGTCATTTGGGTGGATATGACGACTGTATATCATGTATACCAGAAAATATACTTATTTAAAAGAATGGAAATTTCTAGACCGTTTGATATTGGTGAGATTGAGACACAATGGGGGAATCCAAGTTGCATGAGAGTGGAGCTTTGTAAGATTTGGTACGCAAAAGAGAGAGCATTAAAATATGCTAGCTATATAACATATAGATATATATATATATATGTTTTTATATATTATATAATACAAAAATATTAAGAGGGAAACTAATGGCCTCGTAGGATTGAAAGTTTTATACCTTTTTAAGAACATACCCACCATCCTCCACTCACCCCCCTCTTGGCTAGTGGTACGACCACGGACTTATCTCTCTCTCAAAAAGTGGTCTAGAACATGAAAATATTCAAAGCTTTAGTACTACTAATCCCTTCATATATTGTTTATAAAATATACTCCATATGTGTATATTTAAATATACTTATATGTAAATATGTGCGTGTGTATGTCCGTGTGTTAATTGTTGGAATCTCATTGGTTTTCATAAAATAGCTGTCTTGTTGATTTGCTACTTGGGGTTGGTTGAATTAAGCTTTAGGCCTTTAGCACAGTGCAAGGATGAGGTTCTCATCAATCTACATATATTTGTATATTGCATTGATATACGATATTTGGATAATGTAGTTGTGCATATATATAATATACAATAACATTCATACATATTTAATTGCATAATTATACACTAATTCTAATTCTAACTTTTTTTTATTTTGATTTAGTTGATTTAATCGATGATGAGTTTATCATATCTTTTCACTAATAAATGTAATCTTTAAATTTTAATTGGCGTACATACCAATTAAGAATAGAATTGGTGGTTCTAGTATGTTAGCATGGCATATTGAAAAACTAAATATGCCTATCATGTATTTATATAGTATAATATATATCTTAATTCTCATATACGTACATATAAAAAGGTTATCACTTATAGCATATGTATCTTAATTCTCATATACGTACATAAAAATGTTATGACTTATAGTATTACATATTCCTTTTTATTTACGCCAGGTGCAGTGAATTCAAAAGAATCAATCACTTATAGCATATGTATCTTAATTCTCATATACGTACATAAAAATGTTATGACTTATAGTATTACATATTCCTTTTTATTTACGCCAGGTGCAGTGAATTCAAAAGAATCAATCTTTGTTTTCCTTTTAGATAATAAACTGATATTTTTGTTTCTAATTTGTTATTAACACCACTTAAACCCTTTCAAGAAAAAAAAAAAAAAAAAACACCACTTAAACACAATTAAACTGTGGATTTGAGGAATGGCATATAATTAGCAGGAACATTTATTCCTAAGTTATTCTTACACGATGATTTTATTCTCCTATAATACTTTTGGTAATAGTTTTGGTAAAAAAAAAAAAAACGTGACTTAGAATCTTATCCCTTATTGCTTCTTTTTTTCCTGGAGGGATTACAGGAATTTCAGATGCGAAATTCGGGAAAAGGTTAAATTAGTTGAATGAGAAATCCAGTTTGTATTTGTATTCGTTCTATGAATTTTAGGGCTTTTCATTAAATATTGTATGAACTTTATCTGCAGGCGTCTTTGCTTCTGGAAATTATATGGCAATGTGCCAACCACTTTTAATTAATTTGAAGCGTTTCAAAAGATCCGCATAATAGGGAAAAGAAAAAAAAAACAAAAAAGTCAACTTCATATCTTCTTCGATCATTTAAGAGAAATTTACTGAACTATTTGCCGACTAGCTAGATGAATCAATAGTTACTTATTATATTTTAGTTAGAGCTGAAAAGTGATTAGACATATATTTACTACTTCGAAAGTTACTGTATGAGTTGATATTCCGGTCTAATGTGAACTCATATATATATGCCCTTTGAAATGTCCAATAGTAGGACCATATCATATGTGTGTGCATATATATATATATATATATATATATGGCAATTTCCAAAAGTAGCGTGAATATATGTAGAAGATAATGCCTATATGGCATCCGTTCAATATACTCTTTTTTATGTCATTTTAATAATATCATCTTTCGTTAATTAAAATATTATAATTATCATGTAAGTATGTGATAAAATGTTTTAGTTAATAAAATAAAATATTATTAAATGAGGGTCGAATAATCCCGATATATGTCAAGCGTACCTTTTATATTACATAAGTTTGATAAAAGGGATTGAAATAGAAAAGAAGTACAAGTAACTAAGATAAGAAAAAGAGAAGTAGAAATTTTTCTTTCATATTGTTAAAAAGAGAAAACAAAAAGTCTAAGTTGGTTTTACCATTGTTCTTATATACACTACTAGAATGTGAGGTCTAATTACTCGTTAATGTGAAAACAATTATTTGGTATATTATTTGTGTTGTTAAATATTTTTTTTTCCTTTTTTTTTTTTTAAGTTGGATGGGAAAAAGGTAAATTGCATAGATTTATAATTTCTTCATTTCCTTTCTACCAAACAAATAATATTCTTTTTTCTTCTTCAAAATCTTTCCAACGCTTGTTTCTTTTCAAACTATACCAAACAAAGTTTTGTTTAATAAGAAGAAAAAAATGTGTAAAACATGGGTGAGTAAAAAGGAAAGGAAAATAGAAGACTTTTCTTTTGTTGTGTTTGTTAGATATTAATTCTTTTTTTCTAATTCCTTCATATTGAAAGACATTAAAATTAGGCTTCTTAGAAAAATTGGAAATCCCCTACCTAATAGTTCATTTCATACTTTTTTTTTTTCCAACTATGTATCTAACCAACTTAGGTCTTCCAACTATCCTATCTTATTACTATTTCCACCTTTTCCTCCTACCAAACAAATTCACAAACACCCCCACCCCCCAAAAAGAGAGAGAGAGAGAGAGAGAGAGAGAGAGAGAGAAGAAGAAGAGCATGATTCGGTTCACCACAAAGTGTACACGAGTACATCACCATATAATATATATATATATATATATCTTTTGAAACCAAGTAGATTGATAATGAATCTCATATCTTCAATAAGTATATACATACATATATATAGATAGATATATATAAGTGCATATGAATATTCACATACCTAAGTTTTTGGCAATCTGTTTCTAATATTAACAAACTGTCTTTAATATTAACCAGCGCATCACCCAACGTTAAGTAAGGTTAGGTAACTTTTAAATTTTTGTTAGAAGAGTCAAATACATGATTAGCTGCAAAGTTCGGTTCAAAAGCTTGTGATAGCAATTTGTACAACTTGTGACCTACTAGAATTTGCCACGTAATAGTTACAGAAAATGTGACATCGTTGAATTGAAATGTCATTTGATTACGGTTTTTGGAAGTTTTAAAAAGAATTTCAAGAATCAACAATGAACAACAATGAATGTCCCATTATAATAATAACGAAAAAAAATCAATGAATGTTCAATTGCAACGGTAGGTATCAGTTCAAAACAGGCCAAATTGTATGAAGGAGAAATGACATTTGTAAACTTTTGTAAAGATCACAAGTGAAGAATCAATATATATATATATATATATATATATTACTTTTAAAGTGTGAAGTAAAGCAATTAATATTCACATAAAATCATAACTACTTGCGTTAAACAAAGTGCATCATTTTTAACCCTATCCGGCTAGCTAATGAATATTGAGCTGTTAATCTAAAAATAATTATAATGAAAGCCTATCTATCAAGCCATTTGAGAGTAAGATCTATATCAGTATTCTAGAAAATGAATATATATATATATATATATAATACGATATTCTTACATGTAAATTGTTTTCAAAGTGGATATCAGAGAGCATGATCAATTGTGAAGGCCAAATGTTCAAATGATCAAACTCTCATATTATGTACACATGAACTTTGACTTCAAATTAAATATGCTTATATTTGCACCAGTGAAAGGTCTAGGATTGAAATTTATGCACACGACAAGAATCAAATAAACAATTTATTGAGGAAAATGATAGTAACTTCTTGTCGCAACGTGGAAGCCACACACACACACACACACACAGACACACACACATATACATATATATATATATATATATATATATATATATATATATATATAAGAATCAACAAGAGCTAGCTACGTTAGATTTCTCTACGCTAAATATATATATCCAATCCTCGGATGTGGTTGTTAAACATTGATCTGTCAGCTAACAATTCTAATGCAAATTAGTGACTGAAATTCAAGGCCACAAAATTAGGTATGTTTCGTTGTCAATAGTACTCTTCTTCTATTTTATTTGTTAAAACTTTTCCCTAAAACAAACAGACTAGTTCGATTACTTGTGTGCATGGTTTACTTATGGAGTGTTTACTTACACGTGATGAAAATGCGTAAGACTATTCAACATGAATACAATCCAAAATGATGGTTCAAAATCATGATACAACAATATTAATTAATTATTGTAAATTTACTAACCTTTGAGTAAATTTTGTGTCTTCAACTTAGAAAAATATATTATTCACCGAATACAACAATATTTATAATAGTTATACTAATTATTAGAATGATAGGATGGTAAAGTAATAAATATAAGTTGAAATATAATATTGATTTTGTTTAGAAAATTAAAATATAGTGTCAAAAATGAAACAAATTATTTCATTATAATAAAAATAAATAAATTGTACATGAAGACAGAAATAATAAGCAAGATATATTTTTATATTATTGAGAATATAAAGTTTTTTTTTTTTTTTGAAAGAGAAGATAACATAGATAATAATTGAATTCCTTACATTTATTTTTTACTGAATATTTTGCAACTTGATTAATTAATGGTAAGAGAGTACTTTAATATTGCTATATCAAGACCTATCACACTCTCATTACAAAACCAAAAGGAATAAAGCAAACACAAGATTGATTCCATTATTTTTACTTTATTGATTCCCTTATTTGCTCTCAATATTCCACTACACATAAACTTGTTAATAATTTTTTACCCTAAATAAATTGCGTACCCTAAAAAAAGAAGGTAATTAAATCAATGCAGTGGTAAATAAACATTAAATACAAAGGCATTTTAAATTTAACAACACCCCCCCCCCCCTCTCTCTAAGGTGAACAAAATAACTCCAAAAACCAGTATTATTTTTAGAAGAAATATTTAAGAGAGATTAATTAGAGCACAAAGTAATGGAATTACACGGCAATAATAAAAAAATGGGACCCAATAATGCCATTTAATAGCCTTCGAATGATAGGTGCATATACAAATAACGGAAGAGAGAGAGAGAGAGAGAGACAGAGAGAAGGGTATATGAATGCGAAAGAAAACGACCAAATAAAAGTCTTACGCTTTTCTCGTGTGGCTTTCACTTCTTCAGAATACATAAGAACCACGGTTTTGAAATCAAATGACGTACAAATTTATATATTTTTCAAATTTGTCCTTTTTTCTTTTTTTTCACTTACCACAAGAACTCTACTCAGAAGTCAGCAAACATTGTGTCTGTCACATTTTCGGTCCGTGTCTTTTTTCCATGACATTGTCAACCTAACAGTTTTTTTCCATAACGACGTCTTACAGTTAAAAATTATGTCCTATACCCTATTTATAAACGTTAGATCATATTAAAATCATACTCAACCACGTTTTTTTTTTTTTTTTTTCACGGTAGTATCCAATCAATGGTGTTGGACAGTTTTTAATTAGGAGAGTGGGGTCATGTTGTATTGTCGTTGGTTCTGTTTAGGCTGACGTTGTTTTGAGGCAGCGATCCCATGTGAACACTTTGAGAGTCGCCGCCGCGTCCATTGCTTTTGCAAATATCCCTCTTTTATCTTAAAAAACCACAAAAAATAAAATAAAATAAAATAAAATAAAATAAAATAATTCTTTTCCCATGGTTTTAGGGCACCTTTTGATAATGATAAGTGGCCAATAAAATCCATTGCTGTGTGAGAATAGAAAAACAAGTAAATTAATTAAATCAGTCCAATAAAAAGACGGATATTTTGTACAACTGGTTTTCAGTAGAGAGATGCCATCAATGGTATTATTGGCTTGCGAGTGATCTTTTCTCTTTTATTTATTTATTTATTTTTTCCATCTTCCAATGGGAGCGAAGAGATAAAGTAAAAAGACCAATATCTAATAGTTAAAAAAAAAAAAAAAAGGCGAGCATCTCTCTTCGAAAATTTGTTTAATCAAGGATAAGGAATCACATGGAGAGATATGTATCTTACAATCACATGTAAATCTGGTTCTTTTTTTTTTCTTTTTGTTTTTTTGCTAATATAAAGTAATTATTGTGCCACTCTAATATCAAATTAATCGTGCCATTTGATCAATATTGGTTAAAGCTTTTTTATTTTTTGGAAAATTGGTTAAAGATTATTTAATAAAACACTTATGACTAACACATCTCTAAGTTCAAATCTTATACCCTTGCTTTTTAGCCAAAAAAAAAAAAAATCTTACCCTAATTTGCTCTCACCTACAAGTTATTTTATTTACTTCACTTCTAAAATTCTTTAAGAGAAATGGCGGATTGTGATCTTCAAATTAAGGAGTAATTTTCATCAACAAAATTTTTTTTATGGTAGAGCATTCCTATTGGCAATTTATACTTTTAAACATCAATATATATCACCAAAAAAAAAAAAAAATCTACAAAACTAATAGAACGTGACATTAGATCTAACAGTTAAAATAGAGCTTTATGGTATCTTTTAAAACCCTATTGCATTGTTCTCGTTTATTAACTTATGTAGGGATTTATTAAAGAAACGATACTTTTCCTTAAGAACTGACGATTTGTGATCTTCAAATTAAGGAGCACCTCTCATTAACAAAGCTTTTTATTGTAGAGCATTCCTAATGGTAGTTTATACTTTTAAAGGTCAAAATCACAAAATAATAATAATAGTAATTATAATAAAATTACAAAACAATATAATGTGACATTAAACCTAATGGTTAAAATAGAGCTTTACAGTATCTTTTAATACCCTATTGCAATTTTCTCGCTTATTAACTTACGTAGGGATTTATATTTATATTTATTAAAAAAAAAAACTCCTAAAGTAGGGGAAAATATGTAGTTAAACAATATCACAAAAGACTAAGAATTAGAGCAAGTTACACCCACAGGGGTGGATCGGTTGGTAAAGGTGGGAGTCTTTGCTAGGCTTCTCCTCTTTGTCCACCCAGGTTCGATTCTCATTACCTCCCCTCAGGCCTCGCTCCAATTTCGGTTGTTGAAGCATGATTTGATAATGGTAGGTTCGACCATAGATAGTTGACTGAGAGAAATTAGTATAAAGAACATGTCTCCTTATCTACCTAGGGAAATAGGTTCTTACTTGTGGGGTTAAAAACCTGAAAATAATGGAGTCATCCTAAGATCTTTTTATTCAAAAAAAAAAAAAAAAAAAGAATCAGAGCAAGTTGGTGAAAATCAAAAGATGCCAAAGTAGAGGTCATGAAGTCAAGGGCATGGAACTAAGAAGAAACATCCTAAGGTTGGAACAAAACAAAAACCAAAAAAAAAAAAAAACAATAATAATAAAAAATAAGAATGGGTGCAGTGAATGTAGTTCATATATGTAAACGATGAAATGAAAGATGAGGAAAGATTGATGGAATAGTAGTGTGTCAAATGTATTCTCAAAATTATGTGGCCTGTAATCAATTAAAGTAATCCTTTTGATTTCCTCTTTTTCCTGGCATTGCTTTCACAGGTGACTCCCAAATAAAAAGTTTTACTGACAAAAAAAAAAAAAAAAAAAGCGCTCATATATAAGTTCATGGCAATTGGTCCTCACAAAAACACACTAGGATTCTTATTCCCCTTGCTAAAGCCAAAAAAGCGTGGCATGTTGGGTTACAGAATAATAGAATATATATGTGCATGGCAGCCTAAATTTCCGTTCTGCAATCCTCAGTGGTCAGCTAGTACAAGTTCTCAAAATTCTGGATTACGCACATTATATATGTATTTATAGTATATATACATATATTTTTACGAGTTTTCAATTGTTTGTTTTTTTAAAATCATCGTTACTGTCTAAAATATAAAGATAAGTGTATAGTTTATTAGTTAACATAACTGTTTATAGTTAATTATCAAATTTATTATAGGCATTTTGGTTCATATCATACGGTTATAACAATAATATCCACTCAATAAATGTTAGATGAACTATTGAAATTGCACCTATATATAAATATCTTTATCAAGTTGTATAAAGGGTCAGTTTTGATGTTAAAAGCATAAGGGTAAGTGTATAGTTTATTAGTTAACATAAATGTTTTTAGTTAATTATCAAATTCTTTATAACCATCTGGTTCATATCATACGATTATAACAATGATCTCCATCGGTCAATAAATATTAGAAGAACTATTGAAACTTGTACCTACATATATATATCAAGTTGTATAAAGAGTCAGTTTTGATGTTATCTAGGTTTTTAATTTATATACGTACTAGATTAAAACTGGAGAGACGATGAAGAATATATACTTGTTAAGAAGAAAACTCAGATATACATATATATAGCTAATTAAAACCATAGTCTCAAGTTTAGATCAATTACATTCAAAATGATTATATTTATGATAAATTTACTTAGGGGATTAGATTAATTATATTATTTGTTTTCCTTTCACTCTCTCAATGCAAAATGATAGTTGAATTCGGCAGTCCCATGCTTAAATTTTTTCTCTCTTTCTCCACCATATTGTTTAGTGTGCGTGACATACATACAATACGGCTATTTAAGGATTAAAAAAATACAATTAGCTTAAAAAATGGCTTTAGCTACTTAATTATATATAAGTTCCCACTAATCACGTAGTTAATTCTAACTACCTTCCCCAGATATGCATGTTGTCATGTTAAAGTAAACGCTAGTTTTTTTTTTTTTTTTAAATTTATTTTTAATTTTTATTAGGTTACTTAGTTTAGTTTGCTGCTAATTAATTGGAAGCAAAAGTAAACGCTTATCCACTTAGTAGTTTACTGTTTACATACATTTTTTCAATGATGTTTAAACTAATTAATGTGTGAGTCTATATATATATATATATATATATATATATGCACACGCGCACACACACGCACGTCCGCTTTGAAAAAATAATAATAAAAAAAAGCATATATGCGATGGAAACTTGGGCTTTTATAATATTCAATGTACTTTATATTATAGGACTAATGATCTGCAAGAATAAATTATAAGCTATATGCGAGCTGTTTAAGGAGATTAAAATTAAGTTAAAAAAAATCAATAGGGTGAGACTTAATTAAGCACTTAAAACAATTGACTTTGGAGAAACATGATCAGCCAATGTCGTTGACCACCCTGGATTTGCTTGCTCCCCAATAATCAAGGATGCATGAAAATATTCCTAAATCAAATAGTTTATGTATTTTAAAAATAATAATAATTAAGTTTTCTGTAAATTTTCGATAATTTTCATATCATGATAGTTGAAATATCCAATTAGATTAAAGTATGAATATTGAGACTCTTATCAATTATATTGAAGCAAATACCAACATGTCTTGGGATTAGAAATTTTTCAACAATAAGCATCCGTTTAAATCATTAGTTAGAGTTAAAATTTTTAATATAAAATTAGTTAATATTTTAAAAACCAGTTATAATTTTTATTGACTTTTTACAAAAAAAAAAAAAAAAAAAAGACAAAAATCTAATAAAAAATTCATTTTAGTTGGAATTAAACTAATTTGTCAAATAAAACCTAAATATAGCAGAAGTTGATTTACATAATTTATGCAAGCTACAAATAAAAGGTCTTCACCGACACCGAAGATCATAAAAATTGTTAAATTATGGAAGTCACATGGGCACATGAGGCGCTACTACAATCCAATAATAGTTAAAATTCTTTATGTATTATCCCTCAAATAAAGTGGACCTGTATATATATATATATTTTATAGATATAACTGCAAGGATTTATTTATTTTTAAAAATATTATAAGTTCGATACTTGACAATTCTAATATAAAACATAAAACGTATTATTCGATTTAGTAAAAGTGCATGTAGTTAGTAATACACTTGACGCAAAGGTAAGCATTTGTTAGATTAATTGATATGCGTAAATTAATAATTCTATACCACATTCGATAGGAAACATAACAATCCACACGTGTCTATGTCATATCTATATAATATCCTTTTTTATTACAAAGTTCGGTATTTTCAGAGGACCCAATATTTACAGGATTTGGTCAAACTTTTAGTCAAATTTGATTAAAGTTAATGAATCCTCTCTAACCCTAGTGAGGAAGATCTTTCAAAAAATCAAATATTGCCGAAAGTTGTTTTCGACAAATAACATGGAAAGTTCCCTTTCAAAAAAAAAAAAAAAAAAAAGAAATTTAACCAGAAATTCACAGCCTGTATGTTTGCTTTATTCTTCCACAAGTTAAAAAAGAAAAATAAATAAATAAATAGAGAGAGAGAGAGAGAGAGAGAGAGTCATTGGCTAATGGGGATGAACAATGTGATTAGTGGAATCTTGTCGTAACAAAATCTCTTTTTTTCTCTTCTAGGTTATGAGAATTGAGAAGGGTAAAAAATCTCCAACTTTTTTTAGTCAAAAAGTTCATTTCCTTTCCTTTTTCTATTCCGCCTTTCCTTAGAATTTCTACCGTTGAACTTTCTATTCAACGATATTAATAAGAACTGCAATTTTAAATATTAAATTAATTTTTCAATAATTTGATCTATCACTAAAACAGTTCCATGTTGTATACTCTAATTTTTAACGTAAACACTTATTAATCAGACTCTTAAAAGATTAATTCAATAAATAAATAAAAATTCATACCGGCAATATAGTACACGAGTCTTACCACAAAAATTTCCGTATTCTCTTTTTATTAGTTTTTTTTTTTTTTTTTAAATAAAAGGAGGACCAAAACAGATGTATCTTTTTGCAAATTTTGCATGCTATTTTAGTTTAACATATGGCTATATTACAGTTTGAATGTAATCAAGTTTGTCTTGACACATTACTATCGTTCACACTTGTAGCCCGCCATGATTAATCTTGGCAATAAATTGGATACATATCTAGACTTAGCCACTACAGAGAAATATCTGAAGATACTGCCAAATGGCAGTGTGGTCTATGTATGTGACATTTAATGCTCTACTCTTAGGAAATGCCATGTTCTCACTTCAACAAAATTTATTCTTTTCTGATATATATATATAGTGTGTATATATATATATACACGTATGTATAACTTATCCGCAGCAGTTGTGCTAAAAAATGCTTCAACTTGTCTATTAATCTTCCTAATTTGCACGTTCAAAAAAGCAAGAGTGTGCGGATTTAGGAACAATAAACTATCCTTATCGATAGTGATGTTTTATTAACGTTGGGTATAATACAAATTATATGTCAAAATGAAAAATCATACAACATTAACAGAATCTGATAAAATATGTTCGTCGTCGTTTTCCCTTTGTTACCTTTGAATTGAAGAAATGGATATCTGATGTGAACAAGAGAGGTCGGGTGAACTCTGAAAACTTGGTAAAGCCATGTCATGTCCATTAAAAATATCTTAATTTCTCCGCATGCAAATCCACAAAAGCAGTTACATAAGTTTTGAATAGAAATAGATTGCATCAAAGAGGGGGTTGTTGTGTTGAAGTGTCGAAATCTTATTACTGGAAAATAATGCTGTCGAACAAAGAATGTCAAAGCAGTTTTCATGAAGAAACAAAACAAAAAGAAACCTTAATCTAAACGGCATCTAAAAAACAAACAAAAGATTATGAAAATCATGAAAGCTGCTCATTTTTGTCTCACCAATAACCTTTGCAAGAACACTCACCGTCTTGAAAATGATGGAACCTATTCCTATCTCTTACAATGATTTCACGATTGAAAATTTTCGAAATCAGTTTTGTTACTTCATGGCAATCCCAACAAACCCTGAGGTTCTTCACAATCCTAATCGGAACACTTTTGCTTAAACTTATCAAACCAAAAGCAATTGCAACCTTCTCACTATGTTTACACAAGGCATCCTCTTTCTCTTCTTCGTCTATGTCAAAAAGCACGGGGTTAGTGTTCGCCACATAACCGAACGATTTAAGCCACCTAGAGATCTCTCCTAACTTCATCTCAATCTCATTATATCTTGGATGGGATTTGTCCCCAACAAAGAACTCATGAACCACGCCATCAACCTCAATAACACTGCAGCCAGGAGGCTTCCTTACACCTTTCGTCTTCATAATCTGACGCACATTACTAACTCCATCCCAATTCTTTGAATCGGCATAAATGTTTGATAAAAGAACATAAGCACCATGGTTCTTAGCCTCTAGCTCCACAATCTTTCTTGAGGCAAGCTCGCCTAATTCCAAGTTCTTATGCATTCTACTCGCATTAAGCAAAGCTCCCCAAGCACCTGCATGGGGCTTCATAGGCATGCTATCAATGACGTCCAGGGCTTCTGCCAAACGCCCTGTGCGACCATATAAATCAACCAAGCACCCATAATGCTCTATCTGAGGCTCAATTCCGTACACTGCTTTCATCGCTTGAAAATGCTCGCGACCTTCATTGACTAGTCCAACCACACTACAACCCCTTAAGACCGCAACGAATGTCACTTCATTCGGCTGAACTCTTTCTTGTTTCATAAGGGAAAAGAGCTCAAGGCACTTCTCTCCAAATCCATTCATAGCTAGACCACTCATGGCACTACTCCATGTGTACACATTCTTTTCCTTCATTCGCCAGAAGACTTCCATAGCCTTGTCCATGGCCCCACATTTCGCATACATGTCAATAAGTGCGGTCCCTAAAGTCACTGTCATTCTCAACCTGTTTTTATCTATGTACGCATGAGCCCATCTCCCATGATCCAAAGCCCCCAAGTGCGAACATGCCGATAGAACCGAAACCATAGACACCTCATTCACCTTTACACCCTCCACTTGCATCATGTGAAACAAAGTCAACGCCTCCCTCGACTTCCCGCACTGTGCATACCCCGCAATCATCGCATTCCAAGCAACGTGGTCTCTCTGCGGCATTTCATCGAACAGCTCCCGCGCAAAACCAACGTCACCGCATTTCGCACAAGCGCTCACCATGGCAGTCTGACACACCACATCAGGCACCAAAACCTCAGCAAAAACCCGATGACACGAACCCAAACAACCCAACTCGGCGTACATGAAAATCAAGCCACTTTGAATATGTGGGTCATTCTCAAACCCCTGTTTCACGACCGCACCATGAACAGCCAGGCCAGTCTCGCGAGCCGACAGCTGTGCGCAGGTACGAACCATGAAATTGAAAGTGTAGTTGTCGGGTGAAAGGTTGTTGTCGGAGCGTTGAATCCTGTTGTAAAAGTGGAAGCTTTTGTGCGGCGAGGGGCTTTTGGAGCAGGCTCTGATCATGGAGTTGAGGCTGAAGAGCGTCGGGGTGTCGCATTGGTCCAACACTTTGTTTGAGTAGTCGAGGTTGTCGGGGTTGTGGACTGCTATGGCGGCGACGAACTGGCCCAGAAGGTGGTGGTCGGTGAGGAGACCGGTGGTAAGCAGCTGGGCGTGGATTTGCTTCAGCTCTTTGAGGGTGGTGGATGAGTCCACCAGAGAGATCGTTGGGTGTTTCGCGATGCACCTTAAGGAGCTCATGATTAGCAAATCATATGGGGGTAAAGTGGGCTTGATTTGATTTTAGGAAATCATTTTTATCTTTTGTTTCTGATTCTTTTTGTTGTGTTGTTTGTCTTGGGTTCATTTCTGAGTTTGCTTGCTCCAGGAAAGTGATGAATGGGAAGCTTATATGTATGTATTCCCGCGTGTCTTCTTCACATAAATTAAAAGGATTTATTAGTGGGGGAAAATAAAATATACAACTGAAACAAAAAAACAAACAAACTAACTAACTAACTTTTTGTAGCGCAAAAATCACGAACGGACTACGAAGCCAAAAATTTTTATCAGAATAAAATTTACATGGAGTTTAAAATTTTTGTTTCTTTTATCAGGATTAATAACTACATGAACGATATCCTTCCTGTAGGATCAAAAGAAGGAAACAATGTAAGAAAGATTGTTATATGTCTCTTGTATGATATAAAATCAAAAGACACTTAAAAGATTATGAAAATACACAATTTTGATGTGTTCAAAATACCAAAAGGCATATAGCCTAGGGCCTAGGCGCTGCGGCACCTGTTTATGCTGATATGAGATTTTTGAATGTATCTTTTGAGTTGTTTCGAATCAGTGTATTTGTTGATTGTATATGTTTTCATACAAAATCAAATAATTATCTATAACTGACATATCAGTTATTTAACCTGCAAGTAAAATAAGATGACAGGGTTAACTTAATATCTTGCCAGAAAAATTATAAAATTAAGGCTCATTCGAACTTCTAGGAGATTCACGGGTTGCTTGTGATTCAAGGAACCACATCAATAGCTACATTCGATCTTCTATTCCAAACAAATTTTAAGAGCAGCCCACATTTGAAGTCCCTTTACCTAAAGTCGCTACAAATTGGGAAGTTAGCCCATGACTTCTGTTTGATCTGGCAAGAATATGGGCCAAAAGTTCTGGTCCTTAACGGACAAATTTTTTTTTTTTTTTTGGGGGTGTTTTTGTATCTAATGCACTCAACCAAAAGTATTTCGAATTCAACATGCAACACCAATGGCATGAAAGCATGGACTATATACAGAAAAAATAAATAAATTATCAGCAGGTACTTTGCAAACCATCTTGACGAGTACACATTACATTAACCGGACAAGACCATTTATATTGTGACCGCCAAATATTAAATCCAGTTCAAACGTTCTGAGAAGAGAAAAATGAAAGATATTTTTACCGCTGTACCAATTCGTCGATGGTTTAATTATTATATTATAGTTGAATGTCTATATTATTAACCAAATTTGCAGAAAGCCAAATCAATGATTGAGATCCGATTAACCAGATAAATACCTCATGTGTTGTTTGTCTTGGGTTCATTTCTGAGTTTGCTTGTTTCTGCAGGAAAGTGATGAATGGGAAGCTTATATCTATATATTCCCGCGTGTCTTCTCCACATAAATTAAAAGGATTTATTAGAGGGGGAAAATAAAATATACAACTGAAAAAAAAAAAAGGAAAAAACAAAAAACGAACTCTATGTATCGCAAAAAGCCAAAAATCACCCACAGATTAGGAAGCCATAAATTTTTATCTGTAATAAAAATTGTAAGGAAAATTTTTTCTAAGATTAAATGTTTCATTTTTTTTTTATCAGGATTTAGTCACATAAACATCATATTTTTTTTTACTACATTATTAACAGGTTTCATTCTTTAAAAAGATTTGCATATATATCAAGCTTCAAAATATTAAAAGTGAATAATGAGAATTTGACAGATTATTTTTTTTCCTCCTATGAATAAGAAAGGAAATTGGGTGTTGCTCTTCTCACTCCAAGAGTGTTTGTGCGGGTCGGATGTAGAGGTTATATGAGATCCGAACCTGAGTCGAAAGAATGAGAAGATCTAAGAAAAGGCTTCATGGCCACTACTTCACAACCTTAGTACTAATTTGACTCGTGAGTTGTGAATTGTGATTATTGTACTCGTGGATACGTATCATATCATTGTACATCTAAATCACCGATTTTGGCATCGCATCTAGGATTTATCAACTCTCATTGCGACCTATAAGTAAAAGAAAATGACAGAGTTAACTTAATATCTTGTCACAAAAATGACTCATTAAATTAAGGTTCATTTCTAAGAGATTCACAGGTTACTCGTGATTTAAAGTACCACATCAAAAGCAACATTCGATCTTCCATTCCAAACAAATTTTAGAAGCAGCCCACTTTTGAAGTCGCCTTACCTTAATCCGCTACAAACTTGGATGTTAGCCCATGACTTCTGTTTGATCTGCCAAGAATATGGGGCCAAAAGTCATGGTCCTTAATGGACCTACAATTTATTGTTTTTTTTTTTTTTTTATTGGGTGCTTGTTTTTGTATCCAGTGCACTCAGTTAAAAGTACATCGATATCATTATGCAAAATTAATGGCATGAAAGCGTGGACTATATACAGAAAAGAATCAGGAGGTACTTTGCAAACCATCTTGACGAGTAAACGTTAAATTGACCAGACAAGACAATTTAAATTGAGACTGCTGAATACCGACTGGTTCAAACATTTTGAGAAGAGAAGAGTGAAAGACACTTCTGTCACTACATTAATCCATCGATGGTCTTATTATATTGTAGTTGAATGTAAAATATAATTAAACAAATTTGCACAAAGCGAAATCAATGATTAAGACCTGATTAATTAACCAGATAACCACCTCATGCATGCAAAAACTATCGTCCTGGGGAAATTAAGGTAGTTTCTGCTGACTGAAACCATATAGACGTACCATTCAAGCATCTGCATGTGCACATTGAAAAGAAAAATTACCAATGAGGACGTCACAATTTCTCTTGGTGGATCCTACGTTACATTAATGTATATACGAACATAAATATTGATTTTAGTACATGATTTATGTGGCAGAGTTGTAACAGAAACAATGTCGAGGACTCTCTGATACTGAATGGAACAGAACAGAACAGTAATGTATTTTATTGATAGGTCAACTATAGCCATGAATTTGTTTGACCATTGTACGTTGCATCTGCGAGATACGTTAAATGACAATTCATACACTGTGTATCTATTTTCTGCTAGTTGCACAGCACTGGTTTTATTAAACAAACCATTATACAACTACCATTTGAATCATATACGTGTATCAGGCCCCACAAAACCAAGATAATATTATTATATTTTATAGTATATATATTAGTATGGCTACTCAATTGCTATAACTTTTGATGTAGTGTTTTGGAATTAATTCATTATAATCAAAGTTCAAACCTTGCACATCATATATATATATATAGAGAGAGAGAGAGAGAAGAAGAAGAAGAAGAAGAAGAAGAAACTTTAGAGAATTAAATAAGAAAATAATAGTAGTGATAAGAGAAGAAGAAAATAACACAAAGATATTTAATGTGAATGTGTTTCTACGGACTAAGAACAATGAATTTATTAGTGAGTAACACTATAAACAAGCTCACATATTAATACAAATTACAAGTATACAGAATTGGGTAACTTATCTAATATATACAAATTGACTGAAAGATGAGACTATTATAAATTACAATATTACAACAAAATAACAACTTTTCCTAATACTAATGCTATCTTGCCTAACAAAAACTACGTAAAGAGAGATCCCCTATGGATGGAAAAGTTCAAACCCATGAAAAGCTAGTTGAGACTTGAGCGTACGATTTCAGACGACCCCAGATGAAAGCATTTTAGAAATCTGAAAGTATCTGTTACAGAATATTACATTTACACACGTGTGTAAGAAGTTACTCATTTGCTATTAGGTGATGACACGAGATCCGATGATCCCAGAAATCAAAAGTCATTGTAGTAGTTTTCTCAATTTATGTGTGTCATTTATTAAAATGGTTCATTTTCTCGGTGTTCACTCCACTTTTATCCTTTCAATTCATAATTTCAAATAGTCATGCATATTGTAGACTTCATTCTATTTCTCTTATTATTTATTAAACCAAGTTCAAGAGTCTTTGTTTCAATAAACAAGTTCTTCTTGTCTACTTCAAGCTTTAACCAAAAAAAAAAAAAAAAAAAAGAAAAGAAAAAGAAATGAGTGTTTCTTGTATGTAAACGATAAAGTGCTAATATATATGCCCACTTGTTGATTAGGAGAGATTTATGCGAACAAAGTCTTCTTCGTGCAGCTGATGTACATAAATGTCGAAAGGTGGTTAGGAAAAACGACGACTATGATATACACATTACATAATGCCAACGTTATTTATTTATTTATTTATTTTATTCTAGCAACCTAAATATCGGAAGAAAAGGAAACCACTACTTCTAATTATTATTATTATTATGAAGAACCACGTCTAAAGAATTCTATTAATCAGTGCATCAACGAAATTCTTAACCATTGTGTGCGTCATATGGTAGGCCTATCTCTTATCTCTCTCTCTCTCTTCGCTCTTCTGGTATGAGCCAAAGCCCTGTTGGACGTTGACATTGAAATTTCACTTCACTTACGTTTCTGCTTTCCATGCATTATAGTGATTCTTTTGGGTGATAAGAAGTTGTCCCATATCCCTAAACTACTGGACCGATATGATATTTGAATCTGGAATGTGTACTCTCTCTCTTTGAGTTCGTTTTTTAGGATGAGTTTTACTCAAGTTCATTTAATATCGTATGATCAGAGTCAGGCTTTACATATCCCTATGTGTGAGTGAGAGTGTTGTTAGAAGTTCCATTTGATCTATGATATATATTAAGCTACTGAACTATTATGGTGTACAAACATAGAATTTGCACCCTCTCCCCTTAAGACAGTTCTTGGGAATGTGTTCTGTATAAAACCATATAAGAATGAGCACTTCTATTTATCTCGAGAGAGTTTTAAACTAAACATTAATTTTTCTTCTTAAAAGAAAGCTAGGACCACAGATACATATCAACTTTAAAGTAAGTGAATTGAACACAAACAAGGTTATATATAGCATTTGCTTATATATATATATATATATATATATATAGCATTTTTCGTAAGCAAATGATCATTTCGTGCTTGAAGATGACTATGCGAGAGAGAGTTCAAACTACGTCATCAAGTCTTAAGTACCAACAATACACTTGGCACTTTGCATCACCTTGACAAGAAAAGTAGGGCGTTTTCTCATTAAAGGGCATCATGAAAACTAATTAAAAAAAAAATGGTCCATCAAAATCTTCCTACAAGGCTACTAGCTTAATGGTATCCAAATTTCTTCCAACAAGTCTTTTCAACTAATCAAATATAAGTATTATATTTGTTAAATACAATTAATGTATCGTGTATTAATTCGGCTGTAGGTACGTAGTTTGCGTCAATGTGAATAATAGGGCTTCAATACACTCTTTAAGAAAACCTTGAAGTTTTAATCAATATTGGCCTCAACGCATGAAGACATACGTCATACACCAATTAATACAAAGATGTCAACCCCACGAGAGAGATAACTTTTTTTTTTTTTTTTTTTTTTTTCACACATTGATAAGTTGCATTTATTCAAACAATATGACCTTAGCACCCACCAGCCTTGACTAATTTAAGTTTTTAACCAGCAAAAGTTTTACCATATTCACTTAATTCAACCCCAATAGTAGCTAGGTTACACGGACAATCCTATCAATTGTGCTACAGCTAGCTATAAATGCATCACAAGTTGATCCTAGAAAGTAAAGTTATAATATTAGTAGCCAATCACGATCTAGGATTCTATAATGCTCAAAGTGACCATAGGGAAATAGCAAACAACCTTTTTTTTTTTTTTTTTTTTTTTTTTTTTTGAAGTTATGTGGCACATCAAAGTGAAAATAATCAACAAATAACTCCTACGAAATCTGATGGAAGTTTCATGACAATGATTAATATTATGAGACTTCTTTTTTTTTTTTTTAGTTTAAGATGAGGGATTCGAGCTCTCCACTTTATGATGGAGTCATGTGTAAAATTATGACTAGATTATCTGTGCAATCATATTGACGTCAGATTATTTTAATTTTATACATATAATTTTATGTGATTTTGATCAGATCTCACATTTAGAAACGTATATGACCGGTAAATATCATACTATCTATTTTTGCACCCCATCGGATAATTTTTCATTTTTATTTGTTTGCTTTTTGCTAAGCTAGTTGTTTTATGCATTAACTAACGTCATTTGGCTGCCTATCAATAATGTTCATTCTTTTGTCATTTGGCTACATGTCAGTGATGTTCATTCTTTTGTTAAAAGCATTTTAAATTGAGTTTTTATTTTACAAGGGTAGATAATAATTTATGTAGAATTAGTTAATTTTTTAAAAAATAATTATAATTTTTTTTAATTAAAAAAAATTTTGATGAAAATTTAGGGGCACCCAAAAGAAAGAAGGAATAGAAGGCAAAGAAGGGGAGGCAAACGGGGGTATTAGAAGAATAGGGCCTTGGTGGGCCCTGAGTGGGCCGTGGAACGAGGGATAATGAGTCATCATCTCTCTCTCTTTCTCTCTCTCCCCCCTAAATTCCGAGCTTCCCCGTCTGATGGCGACTGATTTGACATGCTTTTTGTTTTCTTTCTATTATCCTCGTTGTCATCTCCACCCTGCTCTCTCACTCTCACTCTCACTCTCACTCCTCCTTTTACTAATTTACCCCTCTTCTTCCCTGTTCCTTTTTCCTCTTTCTTCTTTTTCTTCTTTTTTTCTTTTTTTAAACAGACAATTTTTCTGTCATCTTATGTTGGTTATTAAAGCTCCATCTATGAGTTGAGTGCGATGCTGTATATGCAGTCCCACCAAGACCAAGAAAGTTTCTGAATTGCGAGGACCCGTATTTCAAGTGAATTGAGATGTCGTGGCGTTTTGATTTTGAGATTAAGATGAGATAAGTAAAATTTTTTTATTTTCTCATGTTGATAAAGAAATATAACTTGAAGAAAATTCCATATTAGAATATATTGCAACAAGTTTAAAAAAAAAAAAAAAGGGCTAAATTCTCTTTAAAGGTTAGTTTGGTAATGAGTTCATTTTAAACTGAGTTATACTTTTTTCATCATGATTTTTATCTTTTTCTGAAAAAATTTTTTGTCTTTTCTGAAAAAGTTTTTTGTCTTTTCTGAAAAATTACTATTGAAACTTAGAAATCTTAAACTAAACTCATTCACCAAACACCCCATAAGTTTAAAGTCCAATTAAACCACCAATTTAAAAATTGTAGTGATAACTCAAGATAAAAAGTTTGCTTCCCAAAACAAAAACCATTTGAAGATATTTGCTTTGTTTGATAACAAAATTTAACTTCAATTAAACTTTTTTATCTTAATTTTTGTCTTTTTCTGAAAAGTCAACAAAATTTATAACTATTTTTAAAAAAGTAAACTCAATTCAAACTTAAATATTTCATCTTAATTCAAACTCAAATCATTTGTCAAACGGACCCATTGATTTGGTTATTTAAGCTATGTGATCTTGCATAAATGCGTTTTTTTTTTTTTGAGAATTTTTCGCTCTCTGTTCTAAATCTTTCTCTATCTTATCATTTCTCTTTCATGGAGAAAGAATGGGCACGACTCCCCCTATCCACATTCTACTGTCCCAAACATGCTGGCCTTTGGAAGTTCCAGAATTGGGTAATAGAACCAGACCAATTAAAAATCTTGCGACATGTGAGATTCTTTATTTTACCCATCACATATTTTTTTTCTTTTTTTTTTGTATTATTTAAAAACATATTTCACTAATAACATTATGGGTAGTTTGGTAATTTCGGAACTCAATAATCTTCCAAGCAACCGGTCCCTTCAACAAGCTTTTCCTCTTTATAAGCCCATCAAGCACTCCACCCCCAAGAGAATAATCTCTTCTCTCTCTCTCTCTCTCTCTCTTTCAAAGTCCTTAAACTCCTAGGCTCTCCTAAGTCCTAACCAAACAAGGAATTCCTCTCTCTCTCTCTCTCTCTCTCTTCTTTCTCTCTCTTACATTCAACTTCAAGAACTAACCAATCTCTGCACTCTGATTTCATCTCTCAATCCGTGCAACTCTTAAGCCACTACTAAAGTTTCTGTGTGATGGGTGTGAGCTCAATCTCCAGTGTCTCCACATTACAGAGATCAACATCACCAGCTTCTTTCTTTACAAGCCTTAGAAATATCAGAATCCATTAACACGCAACTCTTCGGAATTCAGATACACAAACTCTTCTTAAACCAGACCAGACCACCAAACCAAAACAAACAAAAAACCAAAACCCAAAAAAAAAAAAAAAAAAGAAGAAAGAAAGCCCATGGCTAGTACTGGAAAAGCCTATACCGGTTCCCACAACATGACCATTCTACTTCAACAACAAAACGAAAGACTTCCTCCTAACTCTGAAGTTCTTAACTCTCTCTGGCTTCCCAGCTCTTCCCCATCTTTTCCTGGTAATTTCCTTGCCTTAATTGCTCTGAGATTTCTCTTTTGTCTTTGTTTCATGTTGGGTTTTTTTTCCCCCCTCTTCCCCTAGATTTGCCAACTCTGTTTTGCTTGACAAAAACAGAGTAATCGTTAACTGGGTCTTTCTACTTATTTATTTTTTGGGTAAATTTTGTAATTAAGGTTCAAAAGCGATGGTAAGCTTCGAGAATGCAACAAGCAAAGTGGAGACGACGGAGGAAAACGAGGAAGAGTATGAGGGGTGCTCTCACCAGCCGGGGAAGAAGCGGAGGCTGACGGCGAACCAGGTCCAATTTCTGGAGAAGAACTTTGAGCAAGAGAACAAGCTGGAACCGGAGAGGAAAACCCAGCTGGCCAAGGAGCTGGGTTTGGAGCCTCGCCAAGTTGCAATCTGGTTTCAGAACCGGCGGGCTCGTTACAAGACCAAACAGCTAGAAAAGGACTACGACGCTTTGAAAGCCAGCTACGGCAGCCTAAAGTCTGACCATGACAATCTCCTTAAAGAGAATGAAACTTTGAAAAATGAGGTTTAAAAAAAAATAGACTCTACCTAGCCTTTAATTTCTCTTTTACCCAAGTGGGTTGCTCTAGAATTTGGTGAATTTTACTTTAGGGTACCAAAAAAAGAAACGTACTATGTAAATATTTCCAATTGGTGAAAATTTGTGTCAGTGTACTAATTGTGTTTTTAGTCTACAGGTTAATTGTTTGAAGGAAAAGTTGATTGAGAAAGAGAAAGGGAAGGAAAATATGGAAATGGAAAATGCAATTTGTTCATCAATTGAAGAGGCTCCTCAGAACCCAATTGTGAAAACAGATTGTGAAACCTTGTCCAACGTGCCAAATGTGGTGGTGTGCAAAGTTGAAGATGCAAGTTCGGCCAAGAGTGACGTTTTGGACTCGGATGATAGCCCACATTATGCAGAGAACTTCTCTTCATTTTTGGAGCCGGCGGATTCGTCTCATGTGTTGGAACCGGAGCAGTCGGATTTTTCGCAGGACGAAGACGATGATCTGATCATGAATAAGAGCCTTTTGCCTTCGCCATTCTTGCCGAAGCTCGAAGCCTGTTGTTATGATGATCCTTGTGCTAGTTCTGGTTGTTTTGGTTCCATGTTGAAGATCAGTCCTTTAATTTCTGGGCTTAGAGAAGCTCTTTTTTTTTTTTTTTTTTTTTTTAATTATTAAATATTATGTAGCTAGGCCTAGGTTAGGCTGTGGTTGCTACAATTCTCAGTTGTGCAAATTTCTTTGAAGTTCTCGGATGTAATCATGGTAAACACGCAATAAAATCAAATTTTCTTCTCTTATAATCTGCCTATTACTTAATTTGAATTGGTCTTAATTTATGGGTATGTTTGATTTTTGGATTTTGATCCCCTTTGCTTCTCTCATGTTACAATCATCTTCTCATATAGACGAAATGTATGACTAGTGCCTCATCACGGAAGACATTTTCTCGCAGAGCAGCTTTCTCCTCGGTCTCTAAAGACCAGATGTAGGACGGATGTTAACAGTTCATCACGAAAAAATAATTCGTTAAGGTCCGTTTCGTGAATGAGTTTGAGTTAAAAAAGTACAGTTTGAGTTGAAAATTTTTATTGATTTTTCAGAAAAAATAAAAATATTTTTAAAAAAGATAAAAGGGTGTTTATTTTTAAGTTTATTTTAAACTAAATTGATTTTTTTTTTATCATTATTTTTGTTTTTTTCTGAAAAAATTTTTTATTTTTTCTGAAAAAGTTTTTTTATCTTTTCTGAAAAATTACTATTAAAACTTTAAAAATCTTAAACTAAACTCATTCACCAAACACTCCCAAAAACTTTTTCAGAAAAAAATAAAAACTGATATGAAAAAAATACAGTATGAATTAAATTGTCAAACCAGGCCTAAATCAAGATGATTAACTAATGTAATAGAAGATGGTGATATAACAGAGAAGAATGAGTGTGAATTATCAATGAACTTTCGTTTTGACAATGCTTGTATGGGTGATGAAAAGGTTTGAAATTTTAAGTTCTCATTGAATTGCTCTCCAATAATTAAATCATTAATTTCGTTTTCTTAAAAAATAAAAATAAAAACTCTACGCTTGTCTGTGTGCTTCAAGAAAGTTGAATTTGAAAGCTCTTTTTTTAATTAGTTTTTATTAAACTAGAAAAGTAGGAAGTTGGAAGTTGGATTGGAACTAGTCCGGAGGAGAGGGGAAAAAAAAAAAAAAAAAAAAAAAAAAAGAAGAAAAAAGTGAAGAAGAGAAAAAGAGAACAAAAGGAAAAGGAACCACTCTGTACTCTGTAGAACTTTTTTTTTATTGGATCATTGAGCAACACGGGCCAAAAATATACCTGTATGATGTACAAAACAAAAAGATAGTCATGATTTGACTTCTTACGTGTTAAAACAAACACGCAAGCAAGTAAAACATGCACAATCAGATTGGTTATATAATAATGTCTTAATTAGTTTTTTAATCTAACAAAAAAAAAGCCAAGAAATAAATTAATTAAAGGCTTGTTTTTATAGAACCAATTATGGTGCAACAGGTCCTTTTTATTCTTGTGCAACGACAAATTTCAGGTGGTCGATCAATTCAGATCACATTATGGGTTCGTTTGGTGAATGAGTTTAAGTTGAAAATTTTAAGTTTCAATAGTAATTTTTGTTGATTTTTTAGAAAAGATAATAAATTTTTTTAGAAAAAAACAAAAATTGATATGAAAATTTTGAGTTTGAACTCGTTTGCCAAACGTCCCCTGTACAACGCCTGAAAAATTAGTTGCGAAGTTTCATTTGAACAAAGACCGGCAGCATTCTAGTTGTGCCGAAACAAATTATAAGAGAGAAAGAAAAGGATTAATAGTGAAAAATTACATCAAAAAGTCAAGAATTTGGTAGAGTTCATCTTCAATAACTTCTTAGATCGGCAGAGGACTTTTGTGACACCCATATTTCCCTTGAGGATTGTGACAGCTTATAGATGGATAGAAATTCTTTCAAATTGTGAATGGTTCAGTTTCACAAATTTTATATAACAAATGTTTGTCTATTTTTGTTATTGTAAAGATTGCGTCTGTTGTTGAAAATCTTCTGATGCAATTGGGAATCGCCCATGGAGTAGTGTCACTCCTCGAAAATATATATATTAATATATAAATTATATATTAGTCTCATAGAATATGATCTGGTTAATATTTTAAGATCCGGATAATAATTTAATCAAGTTTGACAGAATATGTATTGCATCATCTCACGTCTTTATAGATTAATAAATTCAAGGGAAAGTTCACACAGGGGATGGACTGTGATTGGTTTGTCATAATTCACGTTGAAAGAAATCTTTTTTTTTTTTTTTAAAGATTAATTGACTTAAATAGTCATGATCTCTTTCGAATGCAACGGTTTAGCCTCTATTCTTTTTTTTTTTTTAGGCCGAGATAACCCTAAACTTCTATTTTTTGACCAATTCAATCATTTCCGTTAGACTCCATTTAATTTTTAACGAAATATTACACAAATGACCATTTTATAGTAAAAAGACTAAAATACCCTTTAATCTTTCAAAAATCCTCTCACCCTTCCCTTTTTCCCCTTCTCCTGCCCTCCCCCCCCCCAAAAAAAAAAACCTTTGCAAATAGGTTGGTGATCCCCATCCAATCTCAAGCCATCACTCTCGCCACTCCCAGGTGTAGATCTAAGTCCCCCCGAGTTCCAAGTAGTTGTGCCCACATCCCCACGTCCCCTGAACTCAGATCTGTGTTTTGCCGCAGCTCCCCCTCCTACGCCTGTCAATTTGCGCCCCCCACCCTCCCCCTTGGACTAGATCGGATCCCCCCTGCCAAGTTTTGGGTTTCCACCCTGCCCCCCCTCCCCTTCATTGGATTCCTAGGTTTTTATCTCAGTTCTAATCTGGTTTGGACCCCCCCCCTCCACCTCCGCCAGCCCCTGAGTTCCGATTTGGTTCCCCTTTCCCCCACCCTCAAGAAAAAAATTACCTTTTTGACCTTCAAAAAGCACAAATATACTTATCAGGTGACCAATCTGTTAGTTTTTTTTTTTATGAAAATGACTGAACTAGTCAAAAAATAGGAATTTAGAGTTATCTTGACAAAAAAAAAGGAGATCAAAATGTTATATTTGAAAAAGTTCAAAGACTACTTAGGTTAATTATTATTATTATTATTATTTTGCTAATTATAAATCAACCTGGTTGGTCAAAAAGAAACCAGTAGAAAATTTTTTAGTCATGGGAGCAGGAAAATCATCGGGAGTTTTAAAAAAAAAAAAAAAAAAGGTGACGTAACACTGAAGTAATGCAAAGTGTACCAACTATATTTATTAAACTCAAAATTTTATCAGCACAATAAAAAGCAAGTGGCTTGTATGATTTAGAAAGTTATCACGTGCACGTGTTTGGTATTTAAAATTTACTAAAATAAGCTGATATGCATGCAATAGTCTTGATGCCAATGAGACAAATTTCTTCGGGTAAGTGATCAGAAAATGTCATGTTTATAAATTATATTTTATTTTATAAAATAAATAGTAATATGCAACACTACTCTGGCCAAAGAAAATAAAAAATTATATATTAGGTTGAAAAACTGACTCATTGATAGAATACGGTTATAGATTTTGAGACAAGGATAATGCTAACAATACTAATTCAAATATCAGTATTTGAGTTCTAATTTATGAATCGGTATATTTTCATTTTCTTGTTTGTAGATATAATTTGTTAATTTTAAATGATGTGTTAGTTATTTAAAGATGTACCAAATTAAAAATGATAACTCATATGTACAAAAAATACTTATATTAGAATATGTGTTTATAGCATTATTCATAAGATAATTATATGGTTTTGCTCATATCTTTTGATGTAAATTGATTACTCGAAATAATATCATACCGATAATGATCTTTTTTTAAAATTAATATAGAAACTTACAATAGAATTTCCTTCTCTTTTGAAATTTGATATTGATAGGCAAAAGGTAAATCATCCAAATCAATTTTTCTAAGTACAAAAATTGATGGGCGATGTCCTCACACTTCCTGTCCATTTAGAAATTATTGAAACTAGAGGTGGCACGATGTTAGAACTTGACTTATTCTTCTATTATGTTCGGCTCAAAGTTATACCAATCCATCAAAACCCATAGTTCTTGTAAAAAATATAAGTTTCGAGACTGAACTCCAAAATAAAGATGTAAGGGGTTTAAAGAGATTTAAAAAAGACATTCACAACCATTATGTCAATACAACTAACAATTTACTTATTTTATCTATTTGTTTATTTATTTTATTTGTGTTTCGGTAGCTGATCATTGTAGAGTTGCACGCTCTTAGCTTTACAAAAGTTTTCTTATATGATAAGACATGCTAAAACCCACCAAAAAAAAAAAAGAAGTAAGTTTCCCTCATGTAAGGCATACCGTGACATAAAGGGAAACCAGACAAGGCGGATCTCTTATCTTCACATGATAAGTGACAATCTAAAACACGGCCTTTCATAGATGGTGGCAAAGCTTCAATCATCATTACCCTTGGAGATAAAAGAAGAAGCTTTCTTCTTCATCTTCAACGTTAGGCAACTATAGCTTTCATCAAAAGAAGAAAGTTAGGCCTACCTAATGACTTGATCTTAGAAGAAAGCTGGTACCAGCCACTTAGATTAGGATTTTCCCAATTTGAAAAATTATGAATTTAATTACAGAATTGAACAAGAATATTTGAATGCGATTTTATCTCTCTTTTCTTTCCTAACACCAAAAAAAAAAAAAAAAAAGAAATATCTCAATTGATATTTGAAATGTGTGTACAAGTTTGCATTAAAATTTTAGACCGACTCTCTTATCAGCACCTTACTTTTGCCAGACAAGATCGGCCGCCCCAAAGAGGGTTATTGGATTGAAAAATGAACTATGTTGATAAAAAAAGAAGATACATACTATGATATAACTTCTCATGTTGTATTATCTCTCTCAACATTTTAAAATTTTATTATACATTAGTGCATTTATTAAAGTATTAAAAAGTATAAGAAAAGCATAACCAAAGGCAGTAACTGACCAAAAGATGTATTATCATTCAAAAAGAAGAAATAAATAGGGAACTTCAAATTTACAAGTAGGACACCCAAAATCTCAAACTGCCCAAAAAATGACTCGTTGAAGTGCCGAAAAGGGAAAGATAGAAGAAAAGGTGGGGTAAAAACGAAGAAAAAGAAACAATTCATAGGTTTTGACAAAATGCTAGGTGTCAAGATCCATTTCAAACTTTTAGATATTTTGTTTTCTTTTTCTTCTTTTTTTTTTTTTTTAATTCTTCACTGCCGACGACGATCTAATCAGGTTTCCAAGAAGGAACAACGTCAGGCGTACACGTGTCGGTGACAATTCGAAGAAGTCAAAATCCACGATACACGTGTCCACGTCAAACATGCCACGCACTTCCAGAAAAAAGAGGCAGGCCGGGCACCACCATAGAGCTTTGCTGGGCCGGGCCCCACATTGGGCCGTCTGGACTCAGAAATCCCGAGATGTAGAAAAGGAAACGTGGCGTCCGGTGAGTGGAAGAGTAGGAAAGCTAGTGGGCCCCAACGGGGAAAAATGTCGTTTTCAGTTGGTCTCCGGTTTCCAGGTAGTCGTTGAATGGGTGGGGGGGGCGGACGACGCGTCGGATTGGACCCGCCAGAGGTTTTGAGATGGAGAGTTTTTTGTCTGCACTGACACCACAGAAATTACAGAATGTCCCACTTCTCACTTCCATGGCTTATTCACACGTGGTCACTCTAATGGGTCCCACCTGCCCACGTGCCCCCCATGCCTTCTTGTCAGTTCCAACTTTAACAAAGCCTCTTCTTTTTCTTTTTTTAATTTTTTATTTGACAGGCCAACTTCAACATTTCTACACATTAGGTTATAAGAATTCGAAAATTTTGGTGTCACAATCGTAACAGTGAAGCTTAAACTCGGTGACTTCGTTTGAAAACAAGTTTAAACTTAAAATTTTCATATCAGTTTTTATCTTTTTTTTTTTTTAATTTTTATGTCTTTTGTGAAAATTTTTTTTGTCTTTTCTAAAAAATCAACAAAAATTACTATTGAAACTTAAAATTTTCAACTCAAACTTACTTCACCAAACGGATCCTAAAACTTTATTAAATATTGTCAATTCACACACATATATATAAAATAATATAATGATTTAGTTGCACGATATCCATAAGATAATGTTGTAACCATAGATTATACAAAGGCAGACAACAATTCAAGTAGAATCAGGAGAAGTAGAACTCAAATCTCCTCTCAAGTGTCAAATAATCATCTTAAAATCTATATATAAATCCATTAAATTACAACAATTACAAAACTAGTAAACATAGTTTAGGCAACATAATTATAATGATAAGAATTGGACAGAAAATGTGAATGGGAGAAATCCTGAGAAAAAAAATGAGACCTATAAAAAGAGCAAGAAGAAAGGAAAGTTTGTCGTTAGGCACTAAGTGGTGAATATTTGAGCCCCTTTAATTGGAGTGGCCCATTTGAGGAGTACAGATCATACAATTAATGTCAGGACTGATCAACACACTTGCAGATAGTTTTTCTTTCATACAAGTCAGTATAAATATTTGGACAACGACTTGAAATTTTATTTTCACACCAATTAATATTCAATTTTATTTGTTCTTTTTCTCTTTGAAAGCAATGCTTCATTAATTATATATATATATATATATATATTATAGGGGAAGAAAAAAGACAAAACAAGTTGGGCTATGCTTGGAAAGTTCCGTTGGGCTATGCTTAGAAAGTTACTAGAGGCCACGACAAGCATTTGTAAGAGTGTAGAACCACTTGGAGGTCAAACAGAGCCTGACGGTGAACCACAGGCCCAACAACATTGTGCAATGGCAAGTCTAAATCGACTAGCTCTTCTTTTTTTTTTTCCTATAAATATATTAATATACGTATATAGAATTAGGTTTTCTCTTTGGCTCAAATTATATAGAACCAACTGCCAAATTAAGTATTCTATTGCATTACATGAATGTATGACATAGTGTTGAAATAACTCCGAGTAGTAACTGAAACTGAAAGGACAATACTGAAGTTTGTGTTTCTCACATGGAGAAGATTTTTAGGAGAGGATTTTTAGTTTTGCATAAACCTGTTATAATTTCCATCTGAAAGTCCCTGTTTTGGTTTTCAAGCAAAGGATTTCATGTCATATTTTCTTCATCTAGCTTTGTCATAATATTACAATTCTGAGAAGCTACATGGAACTCAGCAGCATTACACGAAGAAACTAAATGAAATATACGAGATTGTAACGAGTCAATCAGACAAAGAACAATTCAAAATTTCACTGTTTCATAAGTAAACCTCGTTAACAATGTTAATTCAATGTGCTTAAAGACTTCTTAATTTTCCGAAGGATGCTCCACATGAAAGTGGAAACAAAGAAGAGGACAATACCGGCAACAATTGCATACTTAAGTCCAAGATTCACCAGCAAGTTCACCAGAAGCCCCGCCAACACAACACCAACGAAATTTGCAGAGAGACCTGACCAGAATGGCATGTCAAGGATAGATGCTATGAAGGCTCCAGTCCATGCTCCTGTTCCAGGGAAAGGCACAGCTACAAAGAGCATCAGGCCAAGCCATTGGAACTCCTCTACAGGACCAGCCTTCGCTTTGGTATTTTTAAACAGCAAGTCAAGTAAACGAGATGCAGTCTTGTTCTTCCCGGCAATGAAAGAAGCAAAGCTCTTCAAGTAGAGTATAATGAATGGAACAGGAACCATATTCCTACAGTTATAACCCTGTATATCTCAATTTCAATCTCATCAAATAGCTTCTTTGAAGAAACTAAAACATGAAAATATCAATCTTCGTTGCCATACTAATCATAAAGAACAATCTTGGAAGCATGAAAAACAAAATTGTTCAAAAACTCAAAAGGCCTAACTTCAACCATAAGACTACATTCAATCAAATAGCATAAGATCATTGGTAATATCACTGCAATAAACACGCACATGCTGTGATGTTTATTGTCAAACAAATACGCAATAACATTGATCAAAAAGCATATTTCAAGTTAAACCGAAAGGACAATCTTGGAGATGGGCAAAAGGGAATGAAGAAGACATTCCCAAATAAACAAACAACCAATCAAATGAAAACATCAATCTACCTTGCCTTACTAATCGCAAAAAACGACCTTTGGACACCACAAAGCCATCAGCAGTCTCCAAAGGCCCAATTTCAACCACAAGACTATATTTACTGAAATAGCTCAAGATAACTAGGGAAAATAGTGGGAGATATCACTGTAGTCTGTAAGCACATACATGCTATAAAACAAATCTGACGGAATAAAATTGACCAAAAATCAGATTACAAGTTAACCAAAAATAGAATCTCAATGTTGGGCTCTTAAAAGGGAATGAAGAAGAGTCGCCAAAGAAACGGCAAACAAAAAGTGAAAACGTCAATTTACCTTGCCTTACTGATCACAAAGAACAACCTTGACCACAACAAAACCTCAAAATAGCCTCAAGAAACCCACTTCAACCATAAGACTAAATTGAATAAAAAAGCATAAAAAGTATTAAAAAACATGAGCATCCATTTTACGGTTATTGTTGTCAAGTGTCTGAAACCTAACCAATATATCCTGAAACAGAGTCAGCACGAGGTTGACCTTGGCATAAAAGTAGGAGAAAAAACATCGTAAACTTCTAGTTCATCATAACAAAATTCTGCCACGGTTGAAAAATGAACATAGGTCCACTTTTGAGAGTGAACTACTATAAATTTCGCGTATACTTGATGATCTTCTATAGCTTTAATTCGTAACAATTATCACTATAAGCACACACATACATATCAAACGAATACTCTAGGAATCATTCAAAAACGTAATATTCAATTCCAAAATCACCAAAAGAAAGAATCTCAATCAACACTTACCCAAGAACTGATAACACGGTGAGCACCACGGGCTTGAGCTGCATCCAGTAACCAACGGGAATGGCACCACGGAGCTCAAGCAGAGGAAGCGTAGCGAGCGCGAACACCACGGCCTCGTCAGGCCAGCCCAAGCCCCGAAGCGCATTCGCGATTTTCAGCCCAAAGCCTGAGGCTTTGATGGAGTCCGACGCCGCGCTCGCGTCCTTGGAAGTCGCGAACCAAACGACCAACAGAGACGCCCAGAACAGAACCCAGAAAGCGAATTTCAAAGGCCGTCCGGCAAACGACGCCGCAATGATGTCGTTTTCCTCCGCCGTGTCGAGAAACCCATCTGAGGAATAGGAAGATGAAGAAGAAGAAGAAGCTCTTGTTGTGGCGAGATGAGGCTTCAAATGGGAATTGGGGAGCGCATTTGAGATGGGTAGTGGTTTTCTGGGGAGGATTTTGGTGGAGAAGTTATGATTAGGTGAAATTTTGAGATGGGTTTTTGCAAGAGAGAGTTTTGAGGTCAATGGAAGTGGTGTTGTTAAACGTGAAGCCGCCATTGATGAAGAGAGTGAGAAAGTTTATACCTTTCTCAGCTAACATAAAAGGGGGAAGTTGGAGAGAGATTCTATGCAGTTTTGGCCTTTTGGGTGATGATTGGGTTTTTGCAGAGTGGTTTATGGGAACATGAAAGTGAGAGATTTTTTTTTTTTTAGATTGATTTCTGTTACTATGTATTGGCCAATCAAGAGTGCAGTTAATGCTCGCGGCAAAATGGTGCATTAATTGGAAGGAGGGAGTTGTCATATTATATAGGAGGCTGGTCTTGTTCTCAAATTATTTGGGAATTAAATTAAGCAAAAGGAAGATATTCGGAAATTGCTGTGGAAAAGATAAGAATTAGAGGCATTAAGAAAAGCACAAAATGAAGGATTTACCGAGGTTCTAATTTGAGATAAGGATTTAAAAAAAAAAAAAACTTTTAATGGACATTGATATTGTTTTGGATAAGGTTTTTATTTTTATTTTTATTTTTTAATACACAAATTAAGTACAACATAAAAATTTATTGACAAATCAACTGTAAAAGACTTAAGAAGAAAACAATCAAGTGAATTTATAAATAGATCATATTAAATTACAATATCCATATAGCTACCTGAATAAGGTATTAATGTTGTTTTGCTATTTTTTTCCTTATTGGGTGAGATTGTTTTGTTTTGCTTCCCTTTTTTTTTTGTTGTGTGTGTGTGTGTGAATAATTGTGTTGTTTTGCTTGTTGTTAGACTAATACTAATATCTTCCTCCTGAAGGGAACAGTAACTTAGTAGAAGGAAGATTCTTTTTTTTTTTTTTTTTTTTCACACTTAAATTTGGCATTTAACAAAGAAATTACGTTTATAAGGACATCAATTATTCTCAGTGCACCAACAAAAGCAAAAAGATTAATTTTTTGTCTGTTGACGTCAAGATCTGCATGGAATATGGATAGAAGTTGTAATTAGCATTTAGGAACGGGATAAAGCTGCGGTAAAGTTTATTTTATATATCCTATCGATAAAATTTATTTTTAAATCGTTAAGATATAATTAAACGACTTAGATGTTACTTATGTATAATAATCATCATACAACTTGTTTTATATTAGTATAGATTAATAAATAAAAATTTTAAAAAAAAATTAAAAGACCAAACCCTTCTCTTCTCCTCCTCGACGCCAATGACAAACCCCCGCTCTACCCGACCAGATGCCCCCTTCGACGCCGATGAGTCTAATCCCCCCCCCATCGTGCTCGAGCCCAGGTGCCCTCCCACCTGATGCTAACAGATCCACCCAAACCCTAACGCCGACCAACTCAGTCCTTCCCTTGTTCCCAAACTTGGCGACGGAAACCTCCCTTCCTCCCAATCTTCCATCGATGAAGGTAGATTTTTTTAATTTTTTACTTTCTTAGTCAAATACTACTGTAAAGTAAAGCGTATAATAATTACTATATATAAGTAACATCTTAGTTGTATTCAGTTGTTTGATGACATCTGAATGGTTTAAAAATGAGCTCTATCGATAGAGTATATAAAAAAGATTTTATCATAGTTTTATCCTTAGCATATTATTGAAGTTTTTTTTGTTTTTTGTTTTTTATATTTTTTGGGCTAGAAAGCAATGATTGAAGTTAAAACCAAGGTTGGCCGACAATGCACCTATGCTTTTGTTTTTTAAACTTATTTTTTGTTTTAACTCTTCCTACTGTTTAGAATTACCATTATTTTATTGCGTTACCTATCCTCCTTATCATGATGTTATGATGGAAAAAAAATAATAATAATAACAAATAATAAATAAAGCTTTTGCCGTCTTTTTTGTTTAATTGAAAATTAAGGTTTTGGTGGTAATTTCCTTGTCGTCCTAATATTAGCTTTATAGGTGAGATCTACTTCTTAAAGTATAATAAGAAAAGTATGAGTTTTTAATTCAATTTTTTACGGTCATTAATTTAGACCCTATTTAAAATATCATTAACCCAATACATTTATAATTTAAACTGGAGTAGGGTCTTACAGAATTTCATAAAGTTTCAACCTAAATAAACGAAGGAAAGGATTAGAAAAAGTATTATCCTCTTTTACCAATTCATCCACCGCAAGTGTTTTTCGAGGTCTTCCTATATATTGTTAGCTATCTCGGATTAGAGATACAAATGCATCATTTATATGTTTTATTTTTTTATTCATATTTTGAATAAAAAAAATAAAACATATATATTTTTTTCTAGCTGATAATGAAACATAAACTCTTCAGTTTAAGTCAGTTGTGAAACTATGATTGGATTAGAACCGTTAAAATTGGGTGACGTTTTTCGTTCCTTGTCAACATATATAATTTATGTCTTTTTGATAACGAAAAGAGTATTGGCTAATCGGCAACCAGAAGTAGACTATCAGCCAATAGAAACTTCGGCTGGGTCCACCCAAAACCCCGCCAGAAATACCACCTCTTCAGTCTTCAGTACACTTCCAACTATTTTTCTTTTTTCTTTTTTTTTTTTTAAGCAAAAAAAGTCCCAATTTCCAAACAAAAAAAAAAAAAAAAGAAAAATCCATGAGTCGTAAGCGAGACAAACCCTACGCCTCCCGCCACGTGCCCGGCTCCGCCGCGAAACGGCGTCGGCCCCACCCTCCGCCGCCGGAAGAGGAGGTGGTGGTGGACAAGCCGATCGCCAAGCCGGCCCCGCCGCCGGCGCTGGTGGTGATGGGGCTGGCGCCGGACTGCTCTGTGCTGGACCTGAAATCGCGGTTCGAGATCTACGGCTCCATCTCCCGCATCCGCATCGACCGCGACGGCGTCGGCTGCATCGCCTACCGCTCTAAGGACTCCGCTGAGGCCGCCATTGCCGCTTCCCTCGACCCCTCCTTCGGCATCACCGTCCAGTCCCAGAAGGTACCGGCTTTAACTTTCCTTTCTCCTGTTTGGCTACCAAGAAAAGAAAAGGGCTTAAGAAAAAAAAAAAAAAAAACAACCAAAAGTAGTGAATTCAAGTTCTGAACTTGTCAAACGCGCGTTCAAGATGCTTAATTCAGCTCGATTTTAGCTGGATTTTGCTACATTAAAACCAAGCAATTAAAAAATCTATGCCTCGAGTGTTTTAGGGTTACCGTATATTTCGCATATATGAAATTAATTCTGATGAAATTTGGGAGAAGTTTGAGAAGAATTGAATTGAAGCTCCGTGTTTCGTACCTGCTGATTGAAGATGGATAATTGGGGTCAATTTAATGTGGTCGTGGTTCAGTCAAAAATGGTTCTTGCTTTGATTTTGTTTCAAAACCAAGCAATTTAGAACTTAAAGTTCTTGTTTTTCACAAAGCATACAAATTTTGGTGAAATTCAAGAGAAGCCCGAGAAGTGGTGAATTGAAAGGCCTGTGTTGTGTTGCTGCTGGATCCAATTTTGTGGGATTTCGTTGACTAACTCGATTCAGGATGTTGAAAGCCAGTGAATTATCCTTGTTGGGTGTTGTAGAATTTTGATGAGTTCTGGTGGTTCTCTGTTTTACAGGTACAAGTATTATGGGCAACTGATCCTCTAGCTCAATGGAGGGAAGGAGTTGGTCTTGGTGCCAAGAAAGATAATGGGTCATCATCGTCCAAGCTTTTGCGTGCTGAGGTGCCTCTTAGCAGACATGGACGGGGCAGCAAACTTGCTTCTACCATAGTGAACCCCAGAAGTGGGGATGGCCCTTCAGCAGCCTCGGCAGCAGGAATGGATATGCCTTTCCAGGGCAGGGAAATCGTTGCTTATGATGATATCCTATGATTTGATCGACGATTCTTCTGACATTTTGAGCGAATATATTATTACCATCCTCTGTAACATTACATTTGCATAAGAATATATTTCGGTGAGAGTATAGGTTTGTCTAGGTTTGATGATAAAGTGGTTAGTTTGGAAGATGAAAATGCTGTAGTTTTAAAGCTTCCTTTAGGTTTAATAATGAAGATTATGTTTGGTCGCGCTTCGTTGTATTTGATTTCTGATTCCTAAGTTATTTTCCTTGTTTAAGGTTCCAAGCTTTGCCTTGTATTATCTCTTAGCTTTCATTGAAATTCGAACAAGCAAGTTCATTGCTGGAAAAAGAAAAAACTAATGATGCTTGTTCAATCAACGTTAATCCTGCATTGTGCTTCAATGTAATATGAGGGATCAAATTAGCCGGTTCCTACATCTTTTTTTCCAAACCAGCCTCGGCTGAACTCTTCCTGTTTGGATAGGGATCAACATTAGCTGGTTCCTTCAGCCTCAGCCGAACTCTTTCTGATCGGATAGGGTTCAAATTAGCTTGTTCCTTCCGCCTCGGCTGAACTCTTTTCAGTTGGACAGGTATCAAATTTGCTGGTTCTTTCATCTTTTGTTCCAAACCAGCCTCAGCCCGAACTCTTTTTGGTTGTTCTGATTATCTTATCCAATTCACATTGGATACTTTATGGATTATATTATCGAACTACAAATGCCATCTTAAACCCAAAAAAATTGGTAACTCAGATGGGAAAGGTCTCATATTTTCCCTCGGATATATGAATATGATTACAGTGTGTGAGAACTGAGCATATGCCATGAATGCTTTACAATTTCATTTTACTATTATTTTTTTTTAAGGAACTGCTCTAAACAGAAGACACCTGTGCCCAAAATATGATCGGCTTCATTAACTGTCAGTTGTGGAGTTCTATTACCTGTGTCCCTTGACTATTTCCTTATTTAGCATCATATATATATATATATATATATATATATTTACAGTTTGATTCCTAGGAGAGGCTGTGGTAGAGTCTCTCCTAGAATAACTGCTGATAAAGCTCTTTTTTGAAACGTTAATATTTAATCGAACGGTTGACATATTATTGATGTATCATAATTATCATATACCTCACCTTATCTTATCCGTTCCCACTCCATTCTTCTCCGTCACCGGCAACCCACCCCACACCCCTAGCCTCCCCACCTTAGGCCCGGCCAGCCCCCACCTTATCCCGGCAACCCCCTCACCCCCCTAACCCCAAGCCTGGACAGCCCCCTACCCCATCCCCAGCAACCCCCCGACCCCACTCCCAACCCCAAGTCCCCCATGGCCCCCTCACCCAGGCCACGCCCCTCACCGGGCCGGCCCTTACCCATCCCCGGTCCCCCCATTCCCCGGCACCCCTCTCCCCCCCAGCCCGGCAGCCTCCTCCCCCCACCTTGGCCTTTCCAGCCCCCCTCTCTTTGTCCCTCTCTTCTCTCTCTTTCTTTACCTCTCTTTCTTCTTCTCTCTTCCTGCCCCCGACCCCCTACGCCCCCCACCCACCCCACCCCACCCCACCCCCGACAAGGACCCCTACACCCCCTATCTCTCTTTCTTTCTTCTCTCACTGAGCGGAGTCAGTCATGTCGGGGGTGTGGGAGGGGGGCACTGGCTGGGAAGAGAGAAAGGAGAAGATAGAGGGGGAGGGGGTGGGGGGTCCTTGTTAGGGGGTGCCGGGGTGGGTCGGGGGAGGGGGGACCTGGGGTATGGGTGTCGGGCAAGCTGGGGGTCAGGGGGTCAGCGAGGGGGCTGGGGGGTGTCAGGGCGTGGGGGCCCGGGGCTGGGCGGGAGGCGGCTAGGGCTGGGGCCTGTGGTAGCGGGGCCGGGGGTGGGTTACTGACGGCGGAGAAGACTTGGGGTGGGAAAGGTAATATGAGGTAAGGTATATGATAAGTATGGTACACCAACAACATTTTAACTGTTCGATTAAATCTTAACTGTTCAAAAAAGAGCTCTATTAGTAATTACCCTGGGAAAAACTCTACCACAACTTCTCCTTAAAAAAAAAAAAGTTTCTTTAGCTCTGAAATCTTTCTTTCTTTTTTTTTTTTGGGACAAATTCATAAAAAAAATATTAATTAACTCCAACGATTATTAATGTTGAAATAATAGAGAAATTTATGACATATATAAGTGACTAAATTGTAGAAAACAAAATGTCAAATTATGAGAAAGTTAAAAGGCTCATGTTCTTAAAAATTATAATAAATTGCATTCGATAATTAATCTTCATTAAGGAATGAAGTTAATCATTATTATTTTATTAGAAAAGATTACGATAGAGACTCTTTTAGAGTAACTTACAGGTTAGGTATCATTTTTTGACCGTTTAGATATGATTGGATGGCAGAAAAATTGAGTGTGTATTTGTGTTACAGTGTGTACAATCACATAGTATTATAAAGTAATTTAAAAAAGAAAAAAATGGGAGAAGGCAACATAGTAATTCAAAAAAGGGGATGGAGCTTGCTTTTAGACGGTGGTGGATGGAGAAAATGGGCTCGGTGGTTTGGAGGAATGAAGCAAAAAAGGTGGAGCAGATTATCTAAATTTTTGGCTCTGTCATGTGGGATGTTTTGAAATAATTTTTGGGTTGATTATCTATGTTTTAACAAATCAAAAATGTCTATTCACCAAAAAAATAAAATAAAATAAAAAAAATAATGCCTAAAAAATAAAATAATTTGAGTTGAGTAGTTTGAGTTGAGATTTTTTAGTTTCAGTTTTCAAAAAAGACAAAAAATTTTTTAGGAAAAGGTGGGTGTTTTAAGGAGTTCATATGAAGGAGTTCTTTTTTGGTCCAAAGGAAGAAAAAAGTTTTAGTTTTGGATATTGTGTGTCAAAATTGAATTGTTAAAAGCTTGGGTAAACAGCATCAGTCACCAGCTCTGAGTCGATCGCCACCTTCTCTTGGAATCTTTTTTTTTTTTTCGTTTTTGGCTAAAAAAACGGATTTCATTGAAGGCAACAGCCAAGCAACAAGAAGAAGAAGATCAGGAGCAAACCAAATGGTAACAAACAGAGGACGAAACCAAGGGAAGGCCTTGGATCTCTGTTCAAAATTTTTTTTTTTCCTTTAATCTTAGACCATTCCTGTTGATTTACATTAATACCGTTGCTTTCCTCTTCTGCTGGAAGTTATATCCCAGTTCAAATAAAAATATCCATCTCGTAAACCATCTTAAATGGACAACCATTTACAACTATTAGATAAATCCCTGCCCATACTTACTCTAAACAAGATTTTATCACGGACTTTCCCTGTTTTATTATAAACTTAGGCTTTATTTGATATTTAAATTTAATTTCAACTAAACTATATTTTTTACATCAATTTTTGTATTTTTCTAAAAAGTCAACAAAATTTATAACTAGTTTTTAAAAAGTTAACTAACTTCAATTTAAAAGTTTCATATCCAATCAACGAACCAAAAGTAAGCCTAAATACTAAACTACCGTAAAAAAGTTTAAAGAACACAGGAGTTAAGAAGAGACTACAGTCAAATTTCTTTTATATGTTTTATCGATAGAGCTTTTTTTTTTATAAATATTTGATATATTTCAACGACTGAGATGTTGTTTGTACATAATACTAATATTGCACCCTATCTCGAAAGATTGTAATATAATAAATTAAAAAAATTCAAAGCAAAGAAAAAAGAAATTGAAAAAAAAACCCAAGCCTTGAATCGGAAACCACCCCCCCAACAGGCATATCTGTTAGCAGCGACTTGCCCACCCCCAAACCCCCCTAGGTTCGTCGAAGCCTAGATCTAGACCCCTCCCCCCACCCCATGTTTGGTGAAGCCCAGATTTAAAAACTACCCCTCCTCCCCCGCACATTCGTCGACAGCAAATCGCACCCCCCAAACGCTCGTCGAAGCCAAGTTTTGAAATTGCCCCCCTTCCAAAACCGCCCCACCCCCCACCCATAGCAATGATAAAATCGCCCACCCAAGCCCCCTCTGGCGACCTTTCACCGGCCAACCGACCGCCTTGACGAACGAAGAAAAACTATAGAGGGACTTCAATTGTTTAGTTTTTTTATCACAATCCTGTATATCAATATTTATTTTAGTTATTATAAATTCTTTATTTCTTATCTGTTTTGATTAAATTTAATTGGTTTTAAAAAATACTCTATTAATAAGGTACATAAAAAAAAACTCCATCACGATGACTCTGGTTAAAAGTTAAATTACGAGAAATTCATGATAAACTTTTAACTTTCCTTAAAATAAATAATAATAAAATAAAACTCAAGCAGGAGTGACTATTTATAGAACTTTCTAAGCACGAGCGTGCGATTTGGAGTAAAAGCGTGGGTAGTTTGGAGCTCGGTAAGTCCCGAACTAGAAGCAGAACAGAGAAGTTGTTACTGGTTGTTGACCATGGAAGAGAAAGATGACAAACCCAATTCAAAACTCAAAGAAGAAGAAGAAGAAGAAGAAGAAGAAGAAGAAAAGGAAGAACAAAATCGGGAAATATGGAGTTGGGGTGCCGGGACGGACGGCCAACTGGGGACTGGCAGCCTCCACGACGAGCACCTCCCTCAACTCCTCCCTCTCCCTTCTCTCTCCTACCCCGCCGGCCCCCCTTCTCTCTCTCTCCTCTCCTGTGGCGGCGCTCATGTTCTCGCTTTGACCTCCTGTATGTATATATATACATTTTCCATATATAAACAAATATATATATGTATATATATATATATTTTTTTTTTTCCCCCCCCTCAAAAACGAACCCTTTGCAATTACAGGTGGGAGAGTACTGAGTTGGGGAAGAGGCACATCCGGTCAGCTTGGCCATGGAGATATGACGCCAAAAAGCCCAATTCCGAAGCTTGTAACGCTTTTGGAATCACACTTCATTACTCACGTCTCTGCTGGGTGGAACCACTCTGGCTTTGTTTCAGGTTTTCATCACCTTTACCCTTCTCTTCACTTGATAAACTTTTTTTTTTTTTTTAGAGGTTTCTATCTAGTTTTTAGCATTTGCGCACAATTTTTTTTTAACTGTTTCTGGGCAAGAACTGATAGATTATTGCGCGCATTTAATTTTCTTTAATTTTTTAGATAAGGGGTCTCTTTTTACATGTGGGGATGGTTCCTTTGGTCAGCTTGGACATGGTGATTACGGATCACATTGCTCTCCTGTTAAAGTTTCCTACTTTGTTGGCAACCGTGTTGAGCAGATAGCATGTGGTATGCGCCATTCGCTTGTATTATCGAGAGGTTAGTGAAAGTCAAAATTTATCTTCTTCCGTTCTAAATGCATAGCCATTTGTCCTCTCTTGGTTCTGTTATTGAAAAATAAGAACGTCGAATAGGGAACATATATCTTCTGAGTTATGGCATTTGTGCATAGCCTGCCAAATATTGAAAGTGAAACTTTGGAGGAAAATATTTCTATGAGATTCTTTTCGACCTTTTTAGTCCAATCAAAACTACGATCAAGGTTTTTTATTTTTTTTTTTTTTTATTTTTTAAGTGAAAACAGGAGAAGAAAAGGGCTGGGGATTGTTATGTTGTGACAAGCACAATTCTAAATAATAACTCATGTTCGTCTCTTACTCGTACAGCTAAAAAAATCAATTGGATGCAGGTGATTCTGGAGATCGAGTTTATGGATTCGGATCAGGGAAACGTGGTCAATTGGGTATCTCAACAGATAAGATCAGTGCAGTTAACCTCCCTAAAGTTACTTGTGGTTTGGAAGGCGCCAAAATTGCTAGCATAGCTGCAAATGGAGATCACAGTGCAGCATTATCTGGTGGGTCACTCAAATTTTCTGTTTCTTGATCTGGCAATAAAAGTTAGCAGCCTAAAACATAGCTTTACGTCTCATCTAGAACTTTAATAAGCTAAAAGCTTTCCCTGCGGCATGATTCAACATATTTTTTATGTAGTGCTGAAGCCTATAGCTAGTGTTGCTGCGAGTCTTGGACCATTTTGTACCATGAACGGTTATTCATAGTTTTTTGTTTCTCATTTATTTATCGCTGTTTTTGTATCTTGCCTATCTTATCAGATGATGGTCATCTTTACACTTGGGGAAGAGGGTTTTCCGGAAATTCAGATGCTCGTTGTCCTGTGCATTTACCTACATCATATCACTTTACCAATGCTGCTCTTGGATGGAATCATGCTCTTCTGTTAACTGGTTCGTACATTCATTAAGTTTGTTACTGATTCTGATGATTTCTTCATGTTTTCTTCTCTCCATTGATGTTCCCGGTGAGATATGCAGGTGATGGAGAAGCTTTGATGCTTGGCCACCATAGAGTTCTCAGTAATCCAGATAAAATAAGTTCCGTGAAGCACTTAGAAGGTAACTATATAATTATGATTAGAAGTTCTTCACGTAAGTTTATTGATATTCCTTTAAATTGATTATAACCTTGTTCCATTATGCTGTTTTCCCTAGGAGATGGTTGGTATAATTGCAAATTAATTTACTGTAATTGACAGGCAGACAAATGAAGCTTGATAGTTGGTATGATTAAATTCTAATAGCGATCTCACTGGAACCGTATTTTTCTTGTAATGTCAGATTCAAAGGAAGGTGTGCTTGAAGAAGTCCCTGGTCTTGAAGGGGAAAAAATTGTGCATATTGCAGCCGGAGCTGAACATTCTGTTCTTGTAACAGGCACGATTTATCAACATTATCATTACTATACCGTACTAGCAGTTAGTCTATCATCTATCTTTTTTCTATTTCTCTTACTTGCTCCGATTTCGATATTGTCGTGATGGCAGAGAATGGACTTGTTAAGACATGGGGTTGGGGTGAACATGGTCAGCTTGGCTTGGGAGATACCTGTGATCAAACCAGCCCTCAAACAGTAAATCTTGGACAGGAAGTTCCAAATGAAGCTGCCAAAATTAAGGTTTACAGTGGCAGCGGGTTTACAATTGCCGTAAGAACTCCAACAGTTCTTTCCGGAACATGATTAACCCACTTTGCGAATGTGACCTATTTAAGCAATGAATATTCCCATGCAGGTCATTTCTCACACTTCCTAATCAGAAGAAGACAGTTAAAGAAAACAAAATTTCCATTACAGTGTTTACAACGATGGGAATATTTACTGCATATCTATAGTGCAAATATCTCGTGCAATTTTTTTTTTTTTTTTTTTTTTTAGCTTATTGAAATCACTTGTATTTTGATATCTTGTTGAAGTTGCTTTGAATCCCTATAGCATTGGAAATACCAGACATTTCGGGGTGTTGTTTTTGGTATCAATACCAACGTTGACAAATTGTAAATTGTGTCATAAGATATATTTACTTAATGGTTTACTGAATCGAGATTTATGTGCATCTTAAAATGCATATTAGTGTATTCAAATACAAATGTATACATCTGTATCATAAATTCATACGTAAATGAAGATACATGTGTTATTTTCATCTTTGATTTTTAGAATATCGGTTTCTTATAACATAGTTTTACTTCTACAAAACTCTTAGTTCTACTTAGGTATTATTATTGTTTTAGTTTCCGAACTTATTTTTTGTTTATGAGACCTTTTTTTTTTTTTTTTTTTCCTCCCTCTGAGAGAAGTGGATTTCAACAACCACAGGGGCGGTGCCTCCCCAAAGCAAAATTGCCAGACAGGGATGAAAGTCTAGCCCGTTGGGACAGCAGATCTGCTGCTACATTAGCATAGCGAGCTCAAACCTACACATTGGTTAGCGGATTACATAACTCAAGCAACAATCCCTATATAGATGACGCAGAGCGCTGTTTATGTCTTTCGAAGGTGGAGATTTACACTTTGGCATCACTCCTGACCTCTATATTGCTCCACCAGCGATCATAAACTAGTCGCACAGCCATCTGAAGCGCTATGACTTTCCTCACGTCAGTCATATCAGTCCGTATAATCGTTCACACCCGTCAGCCGTTTCACTTGCAAGTTTCATGATTCATTAAAAATCATTTATGTTTCATGCCCGTGAATCACTTCACTCGCTGGTTTCCTTGAAATGGGAACACACATTGTCCATTGTCTAGCAAACCGCACTGCCTTGACCGTTGGACGGTCCTTGAAAATATGCATTTTATTTAGAATTTGATTTGTTTATGAAACTTTTGATTTGATAGATTTTTACTTTATTTTTTTATCCTAAGTTTTATAGTTTTCAAATAGATATATATAACAGAGAACGAAGCATAATAATATTTTTACTGAAATAATTAAATAGGTGTTTTTTTAAGGTAAAATTTTATTCAACTAAAAGGTTTTATAGACAATAAATGTAGATGACCTTGTGATACCTAATACAAAACATTCAATAAAAAACAATTCCATCAGTAAATTCTGATAAAGCACATGGAAAACGATGTAAAACGAGATTTGATATCAGAAAAATTCATCGACATATCAATTTGAGCACGCGTATAAGACTCTTTTTGTAAAACCACTACAATCGAAGTAAACTTTAGATGCCATCGAGAGCATCTAACATATAGCACCAAGGCTACAAATATCTTTCGCCAAGACTCATAGTTAGCGGAATTTCTAACTTGCCAATATCCTAAATCTAGCGGACCAGTATAAAAAACTTACAAACAATAGGATAACCACCTTCGATTATTATAATGGAAATTCTAAAACTATGTGGTAAAAATATCAACGCCTCTATTAGACTAAAATATAAAAAATTAAAGCCTAAAACATGATCCATCGCAATCCTCAATAAAAGTGCAGCCAACAAGAGAACCATCAGATTAAGAGAAATGTTTTGGGAGACACACGGCGAAGTTGACAAAATGCCTGCAAATAGCAGAACATGAAATACACGCGCTACCACCATCAACATTTGGAGCCTCGGAACCACCACCTTCCACAAGAAGTCCACCACCGTTTGAGAACAAAACCTTGAAAAGAGTATAACCATTAGACAAGAAAAGCTCCACAAAACGCCTCCAAGCCACTGTCCAGAAACCATTATCTAAACGACATCATATCTGTCCCAACGAAAAATCCACTCCTGCAAGCACAGCCAATTACCGTTGATCAGAAAGCACACAACGATACGAGTTTCGTAACCAATTTTCAAGATTAGAGGTCCAACGATGTGCTAAAAGACAGTCCCGAAACTATGGCCAACTCGTTTTCTCTTTTTCTCTCTTTCTCGTTTCTGTCCTAGGGCCGGTTGCTTTTTTTTTAAATTTTTTTCTTTCTTATTTTAAGTGGTTAACATTTTTTAATTGAATAGGTTTTATATAGCAGTATTCTCATATAAATATGTTATTTATCTAATAAATTTAATATGCTATTTAATAATTTTTATTTAATAAAATTAATTTACTACAATTTCTCAATTAAATGGATAGAAAGTAGGGCGGTTATACGGAAGACTCCCATAATGAAGAAGCCCTGGTATCCCTGTCTCGTCTCACCTCGTTGTCATTCTCAGACACCGTGAACGTGTAAGCTCACAATGACCAAATGACGTTTAGAAGGAAAACGACAACAAATATACTGGAAACGACTTCGTGAACCTACTACAGCATTTTTTCCCGAGCATCAGTCCACACCGACTGACACCACTCACGACCTTTCTCTTTCTCACAGGTCGAGCAAAAATCCTCATTCATATACTGACATACGTACACACATACATACAGTTTCCTGAGCCTAAAATCCAAAAACCCCTCCTCTCTTCCCCATCCTATCCTTGTCTGATCAGAAACACGCCTAAAGTCGCTCAAATGAACGCCGCCATATCGTTCACCGGAGGCACCGACTCCCGCGACAAGGACGGCGTCGTCGGCACCGTCGCCGCCTCCGTTGGTGAACTCAAGCTCCGCGCCTCCACCATCACCCCCGCCGTCATCGGTGCCCCTACCAGCATCGCCGACCTGTCCCTCGCCCTCTCCGTCGAGAAGCCCGGCGAATTCCTCATTGACTACGACATCCCCAGCAGAGTAACTTCTCCTTCTCCTTCCTCTTCGCCCATTAAAAAACAAAATTTTCTTTCTAGGTTTCTTCACAAGTTCCCCTTTTGCGCAGGACGTTCGGTTACAGTTCATGAACAGCGTCAACGTGCTGGACAAGCCGCTCCACTTGACGTACACGCACTCGAGGCGCGCGAACCTGACGGCGCTGGACGGCAGCCTCGTGCTGAATCCGGCGAACAAGGTCTGGGGAAGCTACGGCTTCGGCTCCGGCGACTGCAAGGTCAAGTACAGCTACGTCCAGGGCGGCGTGCGGACGTTCGAGCCCTGCTACGACGTTGGCAAGGATTCCTGGGATATTTCTGTTTCGCAGAGGATTTTTGACGGTGATGTGATCCGGGCTTTTTATCGGACTTCGAGCAAGGTTCTTGGGTTGGAATTGCTCTGGCAAGGGATGAACAGAGATGGGAGATTTAAGGTAATGTGATTCCGCGTTGTAGGTGCTTGATAAAATGTCTCTTTGAAATTTGAAAAAAAAAAAAGCTGGCTCAAAACACAGAACTAGATGTTTCACACGCAAGGAAGAAAATGTGCCCGAATTCATGGAAATGTGGTTGCTTAAGTATTGATATTGATGTCGACGAGAGTATGGAGAGAAAATATGGATAAGGTTGTCGATATTTACTTCTTTGGTCAATTCTATTGCTAAGATATATATATATAATTGACTTGTATACGATCGTTAGTGTTGGTTAAAATGTTATTTTGTGTTGTCCTTATGATTTCATTCATATAATCCGCTCATTTCTATATACAATAGAGAGGGAGAGAACTCATTTCAAATTTTTTTTTATTGGTCTTTTTCCTCCCCCAGTTAAAAGTCAATATTATCAGAGGGGTTGAAGGTTCCCAAGTTAAGTTTTTTGTGGAAATGTCTGACGAAATTCATGGAAAAAGTATTGATACTTGATGTCGACGAGACTAAAATATTTTGTCGAACTTCAAATTGCTAAGAATCATATACATTGACTTGTACTCGTTAGTGTTGGTTAAAATGTTATTTTGTGTTGTCCTTATGATTTCATTCATATAATCCGCTTTCTTCTATATACATATAGAGAGGGAGAGAACTATTAGGAGAAGTTATTTTGTGTACTGATTGGTCTTTTGTTGCCTCCCCCAGTTAACAGCGTCAATGAATTTGGCAGAGGGGTTGAAGGTTCCCAAGTTAAGTGCACAGAGTACGTGGAACTTTGAGATCTGATTTTTGGAACTTTGAGCTTTGAGAATTGAGATCTGATTTTTGAACTTTGAGATCTGAAATTAGTTTTCTGCGCATGACTTCCCTAAAGATTCATTCTAGTATCAACTCACTCTACTAGTGCAGTTTGTTGTTTTCAGGTTTTCCCTAAGCCTAGAATTTATCTTAAGAAGTTTGTACCTATCCCAGCCAGTTTCTGTAGTCGTATACTCTTCATATTTGAGCGTCGGTAGATAAATCTTAGATCAACGTTCCCTGCTCATTTGCTCCTTTTTATTTATTTATTAATTTATTTTTTGGTGTTTTATCTTTCTTAATGTTTCACGAGATTTAACAATGATGCATAAGAAATCCAAGTACCACACACCTCTGAACTTTCTTCTTTAGTTTTGTGCCCCTCAATTTTTCTATATTAAAATTGCAGACCTCTTGATTTGGTTTCAAATAAAGGGACATGAACCCTATTACTAGAAACACGATATCTGCCTTCAAACCAAGAGAGTGTAACCCAAAGTCAATTAGGTAAGAACTATTGTAGTTATAAGCGATGAATTCTCTGGATTGCTTACAAAAACCTTACATCAGGCATCTGGATTTTATTCCAACGTCCCCAATGAATTGAAATCTATGAGTTTCTGGCCTCCAATCCTCAGATTAGTTTACTAAAAAAAGCCAACCTTGTGTCAGAGCAAACAAATTCTACTTTGTTACAGTGGGAAAATTGCGACTGTTACAGGACTAATCCTCAGACTTGAAAGAATCATCAGTATTGGTCTTAGAATATGCAATCTACTCTACTACCTGTTGACATAACGGAGAAATTAAAAATGAAAAAAAAAAAAAATTGCAACCGTGTTCCTGAGCCCCGATCATTCTTTATGTGATGATGAGCAGATTGTTTTGGTGACCGTTGTTGGTAACGATTGGTCGTAGGGGGTCGATTCTCCATTCGCCGTCAACAATGAACTTGATCTGTCAAATTTGTACTCAAGTTAATGAGATTCTCATCATTGAAGGGGTCCTATGTGAAATGTCGTCCAATGTCAAATGGCGACAAAATAACAGTAAGAGTTGACGCACCTCATATCTGCCCGGGTATAATTGCAGCCACAAAGAGAAGATTCCCGTGTTTGATTTTTCCATCTTTCTCTGTTACCACCAGGGAGAAAAAAATTTTTTTTAAAAAAAAAAAAAAAAGTAACGTAAGTTGCAAGCTATATTGAATCACAAGGCATTCCATGTTTCAACGAGCGAACTATTTCTTTAATCCGAACGTAAGTATCGAGGTTCATAATAGCACAGCCAGTGACCCCATCAAATGTAAAGTTTATAACTGCGTGACATTCACGGATTATGAACCAAGCAGTTCTCTGGGATCAGAATGAGGTACACAAATGAGTTTAATGGCTTCGTCCGGTAAAAACCTAGAAATTACTCAGTTAAGCAGAACCCACATACGTTATGGATGGCACTGTAGTTTGATCAGTTCATTTAGGTGTTTCTTGGTTCTACTATTTTCTTTTTTCCAATTTTCTTTCAACAATCTTAAGCATTTCCTCTTAGGATTTTTTTCCCCTCTAGTACTGTCTCACCAAACATCAAAGGGGAGTACAGAACTACTAAAAAGGTAATAAGACCTGAAAAAGGAAGGTTCCTACAATAGTTTAACGAGATAACCGCAAAACGACTACTAGGCCAGTATCAACTATTGATGGCAATTGCATTGAATGTTTAAAAGGAGGGGAAAAAAAAAAAAAAAACATAATTTACTAGACTAGCTAATCTGTTAAAGATAAGGTTATACCTTGGTTGCCCAACCATCAAATGATCCTGCTAAAAGCACTTCCGAGGCTGAATTAGGCCAAACTATGCAAGTAGGACGAAGAAGTCGTAAAGCTCTCCGAGCATCATCAATCCTCTTCTGTTTCTCCTCCACGATCTTTTGAGCATCACTGTAATGGGTAGGTAAAAATCCAAATAGTCATTGTTACAGCAAGTTTTTAGTCATATTCTGCTAATTACCAAAAGAAAGGGTGTGCATACATTATTGCGAGTGCCATCTTTCCTTCTAAGACGGCTAGCTTTGCACGTATTGACCTCAATTTATCTTGGGAATTCATAATCTCATTTTCCTGAAACTCCAAAGCGTCCGAGAGCGCCTGCAAGTTATCAGAGGAGCCTTTGTGATCCTAGAAACACCAGGAAAAATAAAAGTGGATCAGCAAAACCAAGAAAAGAAGGGTTGCTTGTGAAAAAAGAAACAAATATCTCCAGAAACTAAAAGACCACAAGATCATTACAATAGTTCTCACTTTTTATGCAAGCAGGGTTTAAAGAATCAGGACAGAGTAATTGCACAAACTATACACAGGGGACAAAGATCCAGTCACTACCTTTTGGGTTGCAATCTCATCAGCATTGGACCTCACCGCTTGGAGTGCAGTTGAGAGCTCTAACTCCAGGTGCCGAAGGCGACTGCGTAGTTGATTGTGATCAATCAATTCACCACTCAAACCTGTTTCATTCCTTTCATTAGAAGCACCATCACTTGCTGTTCTCAGTTTTTCATCTTTCGGAATGTCCACTGACCCTTCCATGCTAATTTCACTTGATGAGACATCAATGACTGCATCGATAAGTAAAGGCCATTTGAACCAAACAGTATAGCCATGAAGCTGCCAGACCAGACACAAGTAGGCAGAATTACCTTCCGAATAGATGTCCGAAAATCCTGTGCTCCAAGCTTTCCAAGTTCCCTGATTAACCGTATTCCCCGACTCATCACATATTGCTTTCTTCGGGCTCAATGATGAAGACTTGGTGCTTCCAGAAAAGCTGTCAGCTGTCTTTTACAATGTAAAAGCACCACATGTTATGGTTTAGAATTTCTGTACGCAGAAAATAAAGAAAACCCAAAACAACAATAAGTTTCAGAAATCAAATTTCGCAACCACAATAAACAATATCCTAATACAGATGATGTCGAGCACATTCAACAAAGTTTTTTCCATGCAAAGCCAATGCATAATTTAACAACAAAGCAAAAGGATGATATTTTTCCATTATCTTTCTTTTGCAAAGAGACAAACTGTATTAATCAGACATCAATATGCCAACTTACCGCATCCGCTGAGAATTTGGAATGCCAATCGTCTTTCCCGTTGTCACTTGCGGAGAGAGTACTGTCTTCATTTTCCACTACACCGAATCCAAAAGCCAAATTTCTTTCTTTCTCCAGTCGACTCAATATGCCTTCAATTCCAGTCTCATGCCCTGACCTTGCGTTTGCGATTTCTCTACGCAAAAAATGTGCACACAACTTAATTCATTTTCTTCCTTTCAATGTACCATTAACCTAACTTTCTACTCATAAGACTAGAAATTGAAAAATTAGTTCTAAACAGTCGTTTAAGAAAATAAAAAACTTATCATATAACAAAATACAAATTCGCCGAACCGATAATAGAAATCCTCACAATGATCTATCCGACGATGAGGTCGAATGAGAATAATCGTACGGACATGAAGAAACCACCGGTGGTGAGCCCTGTGTTCCTTCTTTGTCACCAGTCCAATCACTGTTCATCCGAAAATCATCAAATTCCACGGCCGTCACCGAACCTGAACCGAAATCTTCATCTTCTCGACTTCCTCGTTCTTCATCCAAATCCCAGCCCATCGACAGCCAACCACCTCTCTTTACAATAGCCTCCGCCAAATCCATCCTTCCGGCATCGACCAGCTCCTTCCTGCTCGGAAACGCCTCAGGCCTCTCCGAACTCTTCATGAACTCCAGAATCTCGGCCTCCAAAGCAAAATCCCCTTCGCCGTCCCAATCTCTGCACCGCCGGACGAACCCCGACCAGCCGCAGTGTAAACCCCTCTCGAACTCCCTCGCCAACCCACTGCATCCGTATAACCCGAGAAGGGCGCACCGTCGCTCCATCCCGCCGCCGCAGCCGTCGAGGAAGCTCAGAGGCACGAACCACCGCTCTTGCCTCCTCCGAAAGTGAAAGGTCGGCCTGACGACGAAGAGGAGCGAGGGGGGAAAGGCTTGGGGAGAGGTCGAAGCGGCTAACGAACAGGGCGTGAACAGCATGTGAACCGACGCGGTGGTCGAGGAGAGCATGGCTCAGGCATTTCTTCGAACACTTGGTGGCCACGGATACGAGAGAGAGAAAGTCAGAGAAGAGGAAACTAACCACGCAACGAACAAAACCACTGGGAAACGTGGAATTGCATTAATAATGGTTAATAAAGAAGGAAAAAAGTTTTTTTTTTTTTTTTTTTTTTAAATTAAACTCCTTACGTTCACATGGAGTGAAGTCTCATGTAGTATTATGATTAGACACCGTATAGATTGATGGTTTCTAAACAATATTTCCTAAAAATTTTTCTTACACTTTAAAAAATGTTTTTATTTTTGGTAATTAAAAGGAAACTTTTAAAAATGCTTATGACTATTAAAATATTGATATATTAATCCTATCAATAATTGATAAAAAATATATATTAATAATATATCGATAATTGATTATGATATAATCATTTATTTTTTAAATTTAATAAAATAATTTTAGATATCCATACCTATATTTAAAAGAGTGAATCTATTTTTTTCGATAATGTTTTAAAGATCGTCATGTGACAATTTTATAATACATCACGTAATAATTTTTTTTAATTTTAATTTTATTTTATCTATCTATTTTGTAAGATGTAACTACTTATTTAAAAAAGACTTATACCTCTTTTTTTTTTTTCAGTAGAATTATCCATTTTAAAATTTGTTAGTTTAGTTAGTTTAATTTGTTAGTTTAGTTAGTTTAAGTGCTTGTTTGGTTCATCAACTTGAACTTAAAATTTTTATATCAATTTTTGAAAAAATTTTTTGTCTTTTTTGAAAAAAATTTTTATCTTTTCTGAAAAGTCAATAAAAATTATTATTAAAATTTAAAATTTTTAATTCAAATTGGTAATATAAACGGAGCCTAACTTAAAGAAAAAAGTGCTAGGGCGTGTTTATACAGGGGGATAAGATTCGGTGGGGTTTGGAATGCGGACAAAGAAGCAAAACGGCAGCGTTTCTTACGTGTCCCGTTTGATGGCAAGATGTGTACGACGGTCGACAAGGCACCGTTTTGGGAGATTTCGATATGAGTATATGACCCTTTTTTTGGCCTGGAAATTTCGGGAGTAGACTTAAAAGCTCATGTGACCTTTGACACTGCCAAGGTTCTTTCTTTGCCTTCCTGTCAGGGAACATCTGATTCAAGTGTGATGTAAATTCAACACTTTTTCACTAGCCCTAAAAAATATTTTTTTCCGATGTAATGTACAGATTATAAATGGGCCTGCACGCATTGGAACTTTGCCCTTGTTTTTTCTTTTACGAATTTACAATTTTTTAAATAGATATATTTAAACTTTATTTGTCGTATAAGTTTAATTGTAATTAAATCAAAAATTTTATTTTAATTTATATATTTTTTTATAAAATAAATAAAATTTATAATCAATTTTTTAAAAATCAATTAACTCGAACTTAAAAATCTCTTCTTCAACCAGCGAATTAAAGGTAAGCTTCAGTTTTTCCGTCATCTCTAATAATTGTTCGGATATTTGACCATCTACTCTTGTTTAATTAGAATTTAAAAAAATTAAAAGACAAAAATATAAAGATATATTTTTTGGAGGCCTTTTTTTTTTTTCCTTGGACCTATGAAGGCTAAAATCTGTTGTCCAAGGTTTTCTCATCCAGAGTCTATACCTACAGCACAGCACGGAAGAATTCCACAAGAGAGTTTCAATTTTTTTCCCTGTAATTTCCTCTCTCAAATTTCCGTCTCCAAATTCTAGAGCCAACCGTTGTCGTATCCCCTCCTCCGACGAATTTAGAATGGATATTGATGCTCCAAGATGTCGTCCTTTTTTTTTTTTTTTTTTCTCTCTCCCTCGCAAGTCTTGTTCCTAATGCACTAGAATCATCTAGTTTGTTGTCGTTTTTCTAGTCAGTGCGGTTCTTTTCTACATTGTTTGGATTGATGTCGTTTCATCTAATTTCATTTTCTTATGTAATGTGGTTTTTAAATTGAGGTGAATTTTATTTGAAGTTGCTATTTGTCGTCTTTTTCACAATTCGACGTTGGTTTTCAATTGTTTTCGTTTATCTGTTGACACGAGTGTTCTTGACTTTGCCACCTTTTTTGTCAAGGTACTTGTCATTTTCTCTATTTGATGAGGCAGTTGTTGATTTGATGAATGCTACTGAAATTTATTGACCAATATGCCAAAATGAAAAAACTCTTTAAAGTATGTCGTTTGTCTAAATAAATGTCGTTTCTCTTATTAAAATTTAATTTATAACAAAAATCGTTTTCCTTTACTATTGTCGTTTGAGATCTGTACTAATATTGTCCTTTTGTATACAAGTATAATTTTTAACTACCGAAGTTGTTTTAATGTTTATTTAAGTAATGTTTCTTATATTTGTTCGTGTTTGTTCACTGACATGTTTTGTGTGTGTAGAATTGAATTATTAAAGGAGGTGTCGTGCTTCATAAACTTCGTGTTGTGTTGAATGTCCATGAAGTGTTGTTAATGTCCACACCAAGCCTCTAACTGCGGGGGATCCTTCGTCCATTACCTCACAAAACAATCCTTCCGGATTATCTCATTCTGCTCTCTACATCATTCTTTATATGAAAAAATACATACATATACATACATACATATACATACATACATACATATATATATATATCTACGCGTATGTGTTTAACTTTTTTTTTTTTTTTTTTCTAGTCTTAGTTCGTTTCTCTAGTTTTTTTTTTCTTTTTGTGCCGTTTTTACATTTTTTTGTCGTTTATCCAATTGATGTCGTTCTTATATTGTTGTCTTTTTTGTCTCTCTCTTTCCATTCCCTTCCTTTCTCCAGAGGTGGTCATATATATACTATTATAGTCGTTTGATTTTTTTGTCGTTTTGTACATGTTTATGTCGTTTTATGCTCGTTTTCTATTTAGTTGTCGAATACGTAGTGAGGAATATATGCAGACAATGGCATGATCCAACTAAATATGGTAGGTCTTTGGACAGTAATAATATCTGAAAATCTCCCCAAAAATAAAGAAAAATAAAACGGAAATATCACGCCCCTATATAATAAGGATGGTAACTGGAAATAAAAATGTACATTGTGAATTTAATATGTTTGGAACCTAAAAATTACCCGCTGGATGAAGCACTAATGATTAATAGAATGGATTAAAATACTTGTGGGATTCATATTTTTTAATATCTCAAAAAGTAGGGCAGAAAACTTTGCCAAAAGATAAGACTAGAGAAGAAAAGCATAGATAAATTAAATATTTATTAAATGAATAATACCTTTTCTTTACTCACTTTCACTTGTAATATCAAATAACAAAATATAATTTAACCACTTTCATATACAATATCGAAAAACATAAGAGGAAAAACAAAATCTTTTCTCATTCTCTTATTTTCTTTCTCCTCCATTGTTCGTTTCCCTCGTTTTCTTTCCTTCTTACCAGACATAGGCTAAGGCACCACTTTACTAAAATTACAAAAAAGTGTAGCTTACCACATATGTAAATATATATATTTGGCAACTTTTGTATCCTCTTATATGCATAGTTCCATCTTAGTTTAAGGGAGATATTTAAACAGTGCATATAATTTTAAGGAGATGCAACCCATCAACTTATGGTAGCTTGTATAAGGAACAATATCTATGTATTAAAGGTATTTAATTGCTCGTAAAAGAAAGAATATTGGAGCGAGAAGGAGGAGGAGGAGGAACAGGCTGATCATAAAATACAGTAGGATACACTCTTTTTACCGTAGGATAGCACTATCATCAACATTTACTTTTCACCCCATGTTTATAATTTGTTCCCTACCGGTTGAAAAAAGAGAAAAAAAATAAATAAATAAAACACACACATACACTCATGACCCCAGCATGTACAAAATTTCCGTACGGATTTTTTTTTCTTTCAATGAAAATGGAATACAATCAATCATACTGTAATCCACGTCCCTAACAAAGAACATTTCTAATTTGATATACGTCTTCTACTATTGGAATATATTCCTGATTCCGTCCCTGTATATTGTATAGTTGTGTCAGAGGCCGAGATCTGACCTCAGAGGCAAAGCAACATGCCCTTGAGAGGAGTGTGAAAGATTGAAGCTGGCCCATGATGAAGTTATCAGTCGTAATTAAGCTAGCAAGAGTTGTTGTACAGAGGATGAAGCAGCGGAGCAAGTTATAATATCTTTCTTTCTGCAATATCCCCAGATACTTACAGCCGAGGATAAATCGTAAAAAATAAAACAGAATGGAATTTAAACATTGGTTGTAGTCCTCGAATTGGGATGGTAATTGTAATGCTATTGGAATAAAATGTAAAAGAAAGTGTATTTATCTGTTAGATTAGAATATTATATATGGAATCAAACATTAATTTTTTAATTTTTTACAACTAGTTCTTAATATTTATTTCTTTTTTCAAACAATATTTTTGATTTTTTTAATTCTAAAATTTATTATATATATTTTTAAAAATTTAACGGAAATAATCATATATTCATTATATCATACCATAAACTTCAAATAGAAGGAGATTTTTATTGGTGCTCTTGAGCCTCACCTGTCCTTACTCCTTGGGATATAACAAGCAGATTGTTGTGGAAACCATCGCTTTTAACAACTGGTCTTAGCGGGTCGGTCCTCCACTCACCGTCAACAATGAATTTTGTCTGTCGCATTTGTGGTTGCAAACCATTGAGATTTATATACATCTTCATTGTTTGAGTAGTAGTGGTCCAATACACACACACACACACACACACACACACACACACACACACACACATACATACATACATACATACATACATACATATATATATAAGAAATATTGACAAACAATAACAGTACAGAATACATAAATATTCATGACTCACCTTGTATTGGCCCGGATATAATTGCAGCCACACAAAGAAGAGTCCTGTACTTGACTTTTTCATCTTTCTCTGCAACAAAGTACAGCATAAGTTACACTCCATATTTAGCATGCATAACCATCCCAGGTTTCATAAGATGGAACTTTTAATTCTTTCATTCCAATGAAAGATATGGAAGGTTTATAAAATTATAAAGATTATAATTTCATGGCAAATACTAATACCTTTTTAATTAACAACGATAAGGTATTGAGGTGCAAATGCAATGGTTAGAATATTATCTTATTTCCTCTTCCTTTTTTTCCCCCCCTTTCAAGTTCAAGATTTGATATTTTAGGCTCTACTTTCAAGTTTTTGGCCAGTAATAGAATGTGTAGTGTTGAGTTTTTGATAGTGTAAGTGAAACTTAAGGTCGTTTGCTGTGGAAACATATTTTGATAGAAACATTTTAGATGAAAACCAACGTTTTAAATAAAAAATTTGGTATTAAAAAAGAAAAAGAAAAAGAAAACATCTAAAAGGTCAAAATTTAATCTCCTTCCATTTGGAGTTTTGCCTAAAACGTCTTGATGGCAATATTTGATAACATTTTAAACCATTTGAAATGTACAGCCAAACGTTCATTTAAAATATTTCTAAAATAATTTCAAATGTTCTTTCCAAATGTATCCGAGATATTTTAATTAAAATCGGATTAGATTATTTTCATTTGATTGATAAGCCCCTAAACTTCTTCTTCCTTTTTTATTCAGCAAATACACACACAAACACACACGCACACGCTTGGTTACAATTTTAGTTTTTGGCTTCTGTTTTTCTTGGAGCTAGTATATTTTATTTTACCAGAAGTAAAAGTGGCACTATTCTTTCAAAACCACAGTAATTATGCAAAACTAAACCTGAAATTAATTATGAACTAATTCAAAGTTAAATAAAGAAATCAATAAAGAGCGGTTCATGTTATATTAATTGATACCTGGGTTGCCCAACCATCGAAAGATCCAGCTAAAAACACTTCAGCGCTGGCCGAGTTTGGCCAAACCACACAAGTTGAGTGCACAAGTCGTAAAGCTCTGCGAGCATCATCTATCTTCTTCTTCTTCTCATCCATTACCTGCCTTGCATCACTGACCATGGCATATACCCAAAAATCCCAAAAAAAAAAAAAAAAAAAATAACGATAAATTGGCTAATTTAGATTCATATGTATTAGTTTTTATAACATAAAATTTAATAATTAAAATTTGCACACACATTATTGCCAGTGCCATCTTTCCTTCCAAGACATCTAATTTTGAACTTGTTGATCGTGATTTATCCTCGGCTTTCGTAATCTCATCGTCCTGAACCTCCCAAAACTCCCAATCGTTGTAAAGCTTCCGCAAATCCCCCGAGAACACACAAATATATAATATGAGAGTTTAACCATTTCATATTGAAAAATTAAAGATAGAAAGTGGCCGAAGTAATTTGACTTTACAATGCTTCTAAAGTTTTACTAATTTTGTGGTGTTGAAATTCTATTTTTTGAACTTCTTCATGAAAATTTTCATTTATATTCCCGCAATATTTTTGTTTTTGTTGATAATTTCACAATGAAAGTTGACGCACGAATGGACAAAAATACAATTACCACCTAATTTTGTGATACAAATTCATTAGTGATATTAGACCTCACAAAACACACAACACATAGCACAAATATATATAGAGATATACACATGTATGATACATACGTATAAGCACACACACCCATACACCTGAAGTGAAGAGAAGAGACAAAGATACCTTTTGTGAAGCGAATTCATTAGTGATATTTGACCTTAAAGAACGAAGTACAGCCGAGGCCTCTAACTCCAGTTGCTGAAGACGACTTCTTATAAATCTATCATGATTTATCTTTTCAATACGTAAACCCAATTCATTCCACTCATATTTAGCTACCGCTTCATCTGCACTACTACTACTACTACTCTCTACTCTTGTTATTTCATCTTTTGAATTCTCCGTAGACGACCCTCCTATATTGCTAGCTTCACTTGGTGCACTTTCAATATCTGTATCAAACAAGGGTTTTAAAAAAAAAAAAAAATCTATTAATTAGCGGTCGTGGACGTCTTTCTTAGGTCTTCTCCCGTCGCAACACTATAGTCCACTCTTAAACCTATGGAAACTATAGGCTTATGGTGAACTGGTCAATTTTGAACTAAACCAGATGGGAAATCATGAGAATTTGTTATAGACCGTGGACAAGGGCCGATACTCTTTTTTATTAGGAAAAAATAATAATAAAAAAGTTCCTTCAGTGTCAATATCTCTAAATCCCGCACGTTGAATGCTCCAAGATCTCCACATTTGTGGCTCATATTAATCATCTGAGTTTCTTAAGCCGTCCCCTCTAGAGAAAGATTTATGCTGGTAAGATTCGGTCATAAGTATTTGTGTTAGATAATGTTGGAAACTAAAATAATTCAAAAACCAAGAAAAACATGATTTTTGTTTTTCTTCTTTTGTAATAGAATTTAACCAGAAAAGACACATGCACCAACCGTACTCAAATACTTACAGCGTCGGGTGAGAATCTTGAGTACTTCCAATCGACTTCAGCATTGTGATAGCTTGCTGGGAATGTGTGGTCTTCATTTTCTCCCACTTGACCTAATTCTAAAGCATAGTTTCTTTGTTTCTCCATCCGATTCAACAGGCCTTCAATCCCAGTCTCATGCTTTGTGGTTGGCATTTATCCATATAACAGCGTATATTTGTATGATGAGTAAGTACTTCATTTTTTTTTTTAGGAATAATAAGACATGTTTTATTATTCCTAGGACTTGCAGGACAAAATCAAGAATATATATATATATATAATTAAGCAACATATTTCAATGGAAAACTAGCAAAAAATTTATATATAGGTAACTATATTTTACCTAAAGAACGTGACTCAAAAGTTTAACATTTATTAAAAAAAAAAAAGGGGGCTCCTTCAAAAATAAATAAATAAATAATAATAATAAATAAAAGGGGAAATTTTTAACATGCAAGTTTGCACTTGCGTATATTCATATGTAAAACATTATGTTTGTATATGTTGTATGAATATTTTTTTCGAGAGATTGTTCTCTGTTTTTTATATAAAAAGGGAAAAACTTATGATTGAATTGTATTTTCACATTATCGGCATATATTTGTGAACGTACATATTAAAAATTTAAGCAGTCATGAACTAGACTGTTAAAAGTTTATCAGATAAAGCAAAAGTATTGCCTTTTTTTTTTTTTTTTTCTTTTTTTTTTTTTTTTTTCAGTTTCGGTGTATGAGGAAACCCTCACAATGAGCCACCCGGAGACGAGACTGACTGAGGATCATCGTACGGACAAAATGAAACCACCGTAGAGCCCTTCTTCTTCTTCTTCTTCTTCTTCTTCGTTGTCGTCGTCGCCGTGCCAAGCACTCTTAATCGTCTGCAAAAGTTCATTTTGTACTGCCGTCGTCGTCGTCGTCATATTATCACTAACTTCATCACTAATTTCTTCTTGTTGTTGTTCTTCATCATCTTCTTCCAAATCCCAACCCAACGAAAACCAACCACCTTGATTCACAATGGCGTCCACCAAATCATCCCTACCAGCATCCACCAACTCCTTCTTGCTCGGGAACGACTCCGGCTTCCCCCAATTCACCGTGAACTCCAGAATCTCCTCCTCCAATTCATCAGCATTGTAAATGTCCGATTCGCCAACGGACACTCTCAGTAACGGCTTAGTAGTACAACACCGGCGCTTCGTCGGAGGCACGTACCACCGCCGATGCCTACTCCAGATTACTCCCGAATTGAGGCCGAACCGAAAGTACTGGGGCGAGACCAGGAATTGGTGAGCCGATGAAGAAGCACTGGAAATTACTAGTGAAGAGATCATTACTGTGGCTCGGGCATTTCGTCGAACATATGGAGGCCAACGCGAGGATGACATGTGATCATTTACGTGTTGAAAGCTCCGGGCAAGAAAGAAAGAGAGAAAAAAATAATAATAATAAAAAGAATAATATTGATGCATGAAAGGTGAAGACTGAATAGAAACCATGCAAAAGACGAAGCAAGCAATATTGAGTATCCACCTCATGCTAATTGCGTGGTCTCTGTGCTTCAACAAATCACATTTTTTTTCTTTTATTTTTTGTTTTTGAAATGCAAATATATATATATATATATATATATGGTTGGGGAAAAGAAGCAGAAGTGAATTTTAGTTTTTGAATAATTCCAGATATATCAATTCTTAAATGGACTCTAATATGCACAAAAAAAAAAAAAGGACTCTTATAATAAAAGAAAAACAAGATATATATATATATATATATATTTTTACTTCTTATATCCATTGATAGTAGAACAATAATTCAGAATGGTGATTTTTTTGTTTCCTATAAAAGATTGTTTTACCTATGGCATTGTTTTTAAAGGTGAGGTTTGTTTGTTTGGGTTTTTTTTTTTTTTTTTTAAATGTTGTTTTTAGTGCGTAGAATTGAGTAATATTTTTATTTTGATGAGATTGAAATTTATACTTCTAGTAAAATTAAAAAAAAAACATTTATGTTGTTGTTAAGTAAATAAATAAGTAAAAACCCTATTAAAGGTGAGATTTTTTTTAAAAAAAAACTCTTTTTGGAGACAATGATTGAATGAGATTATGAATCTCATGGAAAAGAAAATTATTTTTTGGGGGGGGGGGGGGGTAAAAGGAGTTTCATGTCACATGCATGCCCTAACTAACATAGGACTATAACTATTTTAGTTCAACATTGGCTTAGAACTATGAGTGGAGATATGTTGTTCGGATTTTGCTGTTTTATTGATTGTCTTATTAATAGTGGAATATCGTATTATTTAAATTTTAAGAGTTTAACCCCATAAAAGAAACACTAAATACTAAAAATATTTAAACAAATTGTTGAGTTATCAAAACAATTTTAAAATGATAATTATTAAGACGATAAAATAAGAACATATCTGAATTTTTATAATTATTCGACTCCTCTCCAATTGATTCTATGCATCAAGCATGCTTTAAATTCTGGTCGTTTTCCTATGGTCCAGTAATTAGGTGACTACTAGGGAGAACAGAACGTGAAAAAGGTGTGTTTTATTTTTCTTTTCTTTTTTGAGGTCTTCATTTGTGCTAGCTAGGTGATCGACTAGAAAAAGAGGTGATTGGCTTAAAAAAAAAAAGAGAGAGAGAATGATAAAGTTGTATTTCCTTTGGATGATATCTTTATTATTATTTTTTTATTTTATTATTATTATTTTTTTTTTTGGAAAGCCTTGGATAATATCTGTATTCTATAAAGCAACGGAAATTTGTGGAGGGTACCATTGGTATTGGAATTTTGTGGACACTTCCAATTGCCACAATAATCTTCAAAGTTCAAACAAAAGAAATATAATAATAATAGAGTAGCCAGAATCCAGATTGAGTTCAACAAAAGCTTCTCCCTACGAAAGCAACAACGAAAAGTTCCTTTTTGTTCCAATAAATTCCTATTTCTTATTTCATTTATTTATATTAATTATCTTAGTGGTATCCTTTATGGATGTTTGTTGGATAATATCTATCTACGAAATTTAAAAATACGGAGAAATCTAAAGAAACGTTTGCCACGGAAGCGCTTTGGGTATATGTTATGTACCGATGAGATTGCTTGACTTGGGGGAGCTCGACCTCTACGTTTTTTTTTTTTTTTTTTTAAATCATATATGAATTTTCTAATAAATTATACTTGCAATCACAATATTTATATGATTATTTAGCTATTTTTTTTATTTAGATTTTGAATTTATTCGATTTTGTATATAGTCCTTAATTCAAGGTAATTATTTAGATTGTAAAAGCTTAATTTTTCGTGGTTTGAATATATATCTGATTTCAATAATGTCATAATTTCTTTAATTTTATATGGTGTCATAATTTAAGATTTTCCAATTTAAAGAAAATATGAAAGATTTTCCTTTTCAATTTGTTTTCGACATCACGTTTTCCTTTTACTGATGTTTTATGTTTCTCTTGTCGTTTATTGAGAATATTGTCGCTTTCTCAACCGTCTGTAATTATGTTAGTTTTTTCCCAGGTTGATGTCCGTTTTAAGGAGTATTGGCGTCAGTGGTTGTCGTTTTTTCTCTTTCGGCTAGTTTATTTTGCTTGAAAGGAAGAGGAAGAGGAAAAGGGAAAAGGAGTAACCATTTTTCTTTTTTAATTAATTATATATTTACTTATATACTCTAAATATCTTTTATGCGCTAACGGTTTTTTAATTGTATAAAATACATTTGAGTAAATTTATTAATAAAATTTAAATTATTAAGTTTAATGAGCATTAAAATGAGAATGAGATTATTTTCCTTTACACCATAAAATGAGTAAATATATACTAAATAGAGAATCATTGATTACTTTTTCTATTATTTTACTTTATCTTTTAATCTCATTATATTTGGAATTCTGCTACTTTATGGTTTGATAAACCCGCTCTAAGGTTTTTTTTCATTATCTCTGCCCTCATTCAGATTAGTGTCGTTTTTCAATGCTGTCGTTTTCATTTTTGTCGTTTATTAAGCTTCTTGTCGTTTTTTTGTTGTTACTTTTCTTTTTTCTTTTAATTGTCGTTTCGTTGTTTTGTCAGCTAGATTTGTTAAGAGAGAGAGCGAAAGATACTTCAAAAGTTAATATCTGGCGGAGTAATACACGTAGAGGACAATTATTGTAATGATATGTCAGGTACAAAAATGAAGAACCCAAATGAAATTTCTATATGATTCTGTGTGACGTGTTTAACTTGACTTTCATGCCCTGTATTAATCAAATGTTGAACGCTGAGAGGACAAACTCGATATGACAAGTAGTTTTTCTGGAGTCCCATGGGGTCAGGCACGAAGCCAATGTGTGCCAGCCCCCCACTCAATTTTTTTTAATTAAAAAAAAAATCTATACATAAATTTGTATAATTTTTCATAGTAATACATAAAGTCCCCACCAAAAATATATTTTAATGTTAAACTCCCACTAATATATCAAGCCTAATACATAGTAAAGGTATAAATTCTATTAATCGTGTAACACTAATATTTTTCAACTATGAATTTTGTGAAACAATTGACTACACAATCAAATTTGGAGACCAATTATTAATAATAAAAAAAAACTTATATCTATCAGGAAATATATCATTTGGAATTTTGAGGGATAATTGTAATGTATGAATAACTAATTGTTTTTTTTTTAATTTTAAATTTTAATTGTTAGCCCTGGTTAATATAAATTTCTGACTCCGTCACTGTCATGTGGTCGACCGATAGGTACCTCTCTAAACCTGATCAATATTCTACAAAATTAAGTTTAACACTCAAATGTGACCCACACACAAATGCCACGGAATTGCCCAAATTTTAGCGATAGAGGTCACTTCAAAAGTTGATGAAAGAGCTCATTCATGATCTGTCTAAACCTGATCAACATTCTACAACGTTAAGTTTGACGCTCAAATGTGAGGCACATACATTAATAATAAAAAAAAAACTTATATCTATCAAGAAATATATCATTTGTAATTTTGAGGGATAATTGTAATGTATGAATAACTAATTGTTTTTTTTTAATTTTTAATTTTAATTGTTAGCCCCGGTTAATATAAATTTCTGACTCCGTCACTGCCATGGGGTCGACCGATAGGTACCTCTCTAAACCTGATCAATATTCCACAAAATTAAGTTTAACACTCAAATGTGACCCACACACAAATACCACGGAATTGCCCAAATTTTAGCGATAGAGGTCACTTCAAAAGTTGATGAAAGAGCTCATTCATGATCTGTCTAAACCTGATCAACATTCTACAACGTTAAGTTTGACGCTCAAATGTGAGGCACATACATTAATAATAAAAAAAAACTTATATCTATCAAGAAATATATCATTTGTAATTTTGAGAGATAATTGTAATGTATGAATAACTAATTGTTTTTTTTTTATTTTTAATTTTAATTGTTAGCCCTGGTTAATATAAATTTCTGACTCCGTCACTGCCATGGGGTCGACCGATAGGTACCTCTCTAAACCTGATCAATATTCCACAAAATTAAGTTTAACACTCAAATGTGACCCACACACAAATGCCACGGAATTGCCCAAATTTTAGCGATAGAGGTCACTTTAAAAGTTGATGAAAGAGCTCATTCATGATCTGTCTAAACCTGATCAACATTCTACAACGTTAAGTTTGATACTCAAATGTGAGGCACATACATTAATAATAAAAAAAAACTTATATCTATCAAGAAATATATCATTTGTAATTTTGAGGGATAATTGTAATGTATGAATAACTAATTGTTTTTTTTTTTTAATTTTCAATTTTAATTCTTAGCCCCGGTTAATATAAATTTCTGACTCCGTCACTGCCATGGGGTCGACCGATAGTTACCTCTCTAAACATGATCAATATTCCACAAAATTAAGTTTAACACTCAAATGTGACCCACACACAAATGCCACGGAATTGCCCAAATTTTAGCGATAGAGGTCACTTCAAAAGTTGATGAAAGAGCTCATTCATGATCTGTCTAAACCTGATCAACATTCTACAATGTTAAGTTTGATACTCAAATGTGAGGCACATACATTAATAATAAAAAAAAACTTATATCTATCAAGAAATATATCATTTGTAATTTTGAGGGATAATTGTAATGTATGAATAACTAATTGTTTTTTTTTTAATTTTCAATTTTAATTGTTAGCCCCGGTTAATATAAATTTCTGACTCCGTCACTGCCATGGGGTCGACTGATAGGTACCTCTCTAAACCTGATCAATATTCCACAAAATTAAGTTTAACACTCAAATGTGACCCACACACAAATGCCACGGAATTGTCCAAATTTTAGCGATAGAGGTCACTTCAAAAGTTGACGAAAGAGCTCATTCATGATCTGTCTAAACCTTATCAACATTCTACAACGTTAAGTTTGATGCTCAAATGTGAGGCACATACATTAATAATAAAAAAAAAACTTATATCTATCAAGAAATATATCATTTGTAATTTTGAGGATAATTGTAATGTATGAATAACTAATTGTTTTTTTTTAATTTTTAATTTTAATTGTTAGCCCCGGTTAATATAAATTTCTGACTCCGTCACTGCCATGGGGTCGACCGATAGGTACCTCTCTAAACCTGATCAATATTCCACAAAATTAAGTTTAACACTCAAATGTGACCCACACACAAATGCCACGGAATTGCCCAAATTTTAGCGATAGAGGTCACTTCAAAAGTTGACGAAAGAGCTCATTCATGATCTGTCTAAACCTGATCAACATTCTACAACGTTAAATTTGACGCTCAAATGTGAGGCACATACATTAATAATAAAAAAAAAACTTATATCTATCAAGAAATATATCATTTGTAATTTTGAGGGATAATTGTAATGTATGAATAACTAATTGTTTTTTTTTTAATTTTTAATTTTAATTGTTAGTCCCGGTTAATATAAATTTCTGACTCCGTCACTGCCATGGGGTCGACCGATAGGTACCTCTCTAAACCTGATCAATATTCCACAAAATTAAGTTTAACACTCAAATGTGACCCACACACAAATGCCACGGAATTGCCCAAATTTTAGCGATAGAGGTCACTTCAAAAGTTGATGAAAGAGCTCATTCATGATCTGTCTAAACCTGATCAACATTCTACAACATTAAGTTTGACGCTCAAATGTGAGGCACATACATATGCCACGGAATTGCCCAAATTTTAGCGATGGAGATCACTTCAAATGTTGATGAAAGAGCTCATTCATGATCGTTTGGAACTTACACTCTAATTGAGAATTTTCATTTTTTTTTTTCTGAATTTAAACCAATTTCACTATTTATATATTTAAATCTCTCTTAAAAACTCGAATTTTAAAAGTCAATAACTTTCTTATTTCAAGTAAAAATGAGATTATTAATTAAGAAAAAGTACGTAAAATGACGAGATAAAACAAGATTCGTATCGCTATTTTTTTAGAAAGCATTTCAAGTTTTGAAACTTTTTAACTCAAAATAGTTTATTTTGAATCAAACACACAACTTCATACATTAACTCATTTTCAATCAAAACATTTCCAAAACACCAATTAGAATGTATGCTCTAAACGTCCTTCTAATAATTGGTGCCGATATCACATCTCGTTTATAAAGATAATTAAAAAAAAAACACTTTTAGTCAAAACCAGAAAATGTACATGACTTTAAAAAAAAAATGATCTTCCAAGAAAATTTTTAAATTTATACCAGAGATTTAATATGATTGCACTAGCTTTATTCTAACATTTGTATTGTTTATCGTACCATATTTTCATTCATTTTATCCCATTAAATGCTTTAAAAACTAGGGTATCAAATACCAAAAATATTATATCAATTTTATCCGATTACATGCTTTAAAATACGGTACCAAATACTCATAGAAAAGATACAACTTTTAGTACTTCTCTTAAATGCCAAATGGATGCTATATGTAGGATTCAAATCTACTGTCTAATTTTTTGTGTCTTAAATAGTATCTAACTAATAATAAATAATATTTCACGTCATTTAAAAAATTTGAAATACTTTATGACTGATTCTTTTTATTTTAAAATCTAACTTCATACAATGATATATCAAAATATAATTCATTAGATACTATTTAGGCCATCAAAATTAAACAGAGGATTTGGATCCCTATACGTAACATAGTAGATATTTTTCTTTCCTAGCATTTAAAAAGAACTTAGTGGATGTAATCTTTAAGTATCACTAACTTGTAATCTTTTCTACTTTCACTAACCTATACATCTTTTTTGTTTTTGATTTTTATTTTTTTTTTTTGAGAGTCATGAATATATTTTATTTTAATTTAATTGTTGAACTAGTTTTTAGGTGGGTTTTGGTGATGATATCAAGTAGTATTGCTTAAATCTCGTATCTCTTTTACTTCAAATTTGTTGGGTCCTCTAATTTGAAATCATCGTCATACCATATAAAGTTTTAGGAAATCATACTAAATAGCATATTTTTTATACTTATTTTAAATATATAGCATACTTTATTATTCTTGTTAAATTATAGCATATTTACATTTTTAAAGATGTTAAATTCCTGTTTTACCTCTAATGTTTATTTTCTATATTTTCTTATACAATCAATATGTTTCCCTCTTTTCTGTCTCTCTCTTTCTATTTCTCTCTCTCTCCTCTCTCTCCCTTCTCTTTCTTTCCCATCTCTTTCTCTTGATGTCCTCTGTCTCTCTTCTCTCCTCTCTCTCTTTCTCCTCGTTGATTGGAGAAGATGCATGAAATTGTCGACAATGTCGCGATCGCCGGAGCTGCCCGAGTGACGAGCAACGGCGTCCCCCCTCCCCCGTGCAATCACTAGCCGTGAAATCGCAAGATCGCCTAAGATTTCAGGCCGACAGCAACAAGATCTAATTGGATTTCATCGCAATTCTTCATTAGTTGGCGACCTTTTGTCTTGACCTCATAATTGCAATCTCTATTGGAGATCTGTCACAATCTTCTATAAAATCGCGATCTCCTCGGCGAGATTTGTCATGACCTAGAGTCTGAAGATCGCGATGCCAGAGAGATTCCGGTTCATGTCGCCGTCCTGATCACGACATCAGCGCCATCACTATTCCTACTTTGATTTTTGACGACGGGAGAGAGAAACAAACATGCAAAGGGAGAGATAGGGAAGAGAAAGAAAGAGAGGAGAGAGATACTCAAGGACATTTCGGGTTTTTAACCTTGTTATCTGTATTAATTATGTAATCTAATAACAATATTTTAAATTCTGCTGTAATTTTAAAATTATATATTGTCTCACGCTACTTTGTATATTTTTTTAACTAGTGCTGGAACATATATAATATATGTCTTTTTCTTAAAAGTTTTTGTCTTTTTCACAAAAAGTTTTTTGTCTTTTCTGAAAATTTAAAAAAATTTACTATTGAAACTTAAAAATCTCAACTCAAACTACTCCACCAAACATCCCCATAATATATGATGGCGAGTCTATTTTGAGACTAGAAAAAAAAAAAATCTTTTCATTGTGTCCGAGTGTTTTTCTTATGTATAATTATTAATAATTAGCTGCTAATTATTACTGGACTTGATTGGCTTAGAGAATTTTATCCAACCATTTTCCTGCCGTGCGCTTGTGGGTATCATATGGAAAAGCCACTAATGAAAGTGAAAGGACAAATATTAGCAGGACCTAGATGTTGACCAGCACTACTTATTTATTTACTTCTTTTGAATGAGTTATAGGGATTGAAATTATATTATCTAGATAATCTTCCAGAGATAGCAATCTTCTGGGTGATATATAAATCTTTTATATAGTAAATTATCTATAAATCTTGATTAATGCGATGGTAATGACTGAATCTAAATATTCAACGAGGCAAGAGACGTTGGGACGAGCACTACTACTTTGAACAAACATGTTCAGTGCCTTGACTAGAGTAACCAAAAAGGAAACAGGATAATCTTTATCAAATCATCCAATGATATTAAGCTCCCATTTTAAGTTTACTTTTCAAACTAAAAAAAAAAAAAATTCTATTATAAAAATTTATATTTATTATTTGAATCACCACTTAAACACACATTTTTAGATTCATATATATCTATAATTTAAATGCAAGGACTCAACTTGAGCCCATGATTGAAACAGACATGCTTTGAACTTATGATTCAAATGGACATTCAAATAAGATGTCAAATCTAAAAGGGTACTCAAGGAAAAATATTAGATATTGCAAATCTAAGAGCTGGCCGTGTTAGCTAATTTTAATTGGTAAAAGTCTATTAGCATCAAAAAAATGTGACAAATGAATTCTTTGTTTCAAGCAAATACTAAAATGGAAGACATGTCTAATTAATTTAACTTGCGTTTTGTTTGTCGGTTGGAGATGAAATTTTTACATTGAACTTGGTTGATTTTTCAAAAATTAATTATAATTTTTATTGATTTTTCAAAAAAAAAAACCTGATATGAAAAAGTATAATTTAATTAGAAGTTAAATTTAAATATCAATAAAGTCTTATAGATGTCCAGTGAAATTAAAAATGAGATTCTTTAATTAGCTATGCTACGATGTACATACACGGCCATTGTGTTTGTGTCTACACTGTTCACGTCTTTTGAGTTTGTCAAAAGCCTCATGATTAACCTTATCTCAAGTACAATTGCGGAATAAATACCAATTAATGGCAACTTAAGTTGGGATTACTCTAAACACTATGATGATATCAGAGACATTAGGATGAATTTTATTTTATTATATTTTTAAGAAAAAGCACAAACAAAAGTTTTAGAATTATTCGTATTTAAACAAGGATTATGATTAGTTATTAATTATGACATATTTCATCTTTAGTATCTGGTTTTGAATATAGATTTGTGTTTATCTTTTAGGATTATCTAGAATATTTTGATTTAAGTTATCTTTTTTTTTTTTAATTTAGATTTTTACAAATAGCTAGCTCACTCATTGGAATTTTAGTTAAAAGAGTATGGACTGACAAATGAAATTATGTTTTTGGTTGCATATTTGTAATAACCCGAGTCTTTTCTTTTCATTTTTCTATTGTGCATTGGGTATTTCTCACAAAAATGGGATATATAGATATAATAGGATACATTGACATTATAATCAGGAGAATATACACTTTTGTTTTTATTTTTTGTTCTTTATATATATAATTTGATACATTTTGAGGCAGTATGAAAATATGATAATTAGGGGGATTATTCAAGATTTAAAAGATTCTTTAATTGAATTATTTAACGATTATTTTAGGAAGTTTAAATTTAGGAGTTATCTTTTAGTACTTGAATTTGAATAGGACTAGGATTAGAATATAGGGTTTATTATTTAAAAGCTTCTCTTGTTATTTTGTAGAGAGTTTTGATCATTATTAATAAAATCTTTTGAGAGTTCTCTTACTTGATTTGCATGATTTTTTAGTATTTTAGTTAGAATCAACTAATTATGTACTACCTTTATCTTGTATATTTTCAGGTATTATTTAGGAATCAATAAATTTGTATGTTTTTACACACTTCCACTACATCACATTTGGATACTAGACCTCTGCATTAAATTAAGACATACACTTTCATTTGGAATTGAATTAGGAAAACAAATGAAAAAAAAAGAAAAAAGAAATGAGTTTTAGATTGCCAGTTGCAATCACAATTACAATGAAGTAATATATATATGGAGTCGTTATTGCATATCATTGGTAAATTTAGTTGAAAATTTGAAAAAGTCCAATATCATTGCTAAAGTTGGATATAGAAGACCGATCGAGTACTCGAACCAGTAAGAGTGTTTCTCTCATGACATGACGAGTTAATTTTCGCAACATCATGGCATTGTTGTGATGAAGTTAAAATTTTCCAATTTGATCAACATAATTAAAAAAAAAAAAAAAGTCACACATCAACAAAAGTTTCACTTTTTATTTCCATGTGACCAAACTTTTAACTGTTCTTAGACAGTAAATGGATTAATTTATTAACCTTTTCTCTTTACTAAATAGATCATTAATAATTAATTACATTTTATACATTATGACAAACTTTTTCATTATCATGTACATTGCTGGATTTAAAGCATTCTTTTTCCTTAATTAGGAACAAACTTTTAAGTACGGTACTCACTCAAAGATTGGGATTAAGAAACTGATTAACCAATTATGTTTCATGGTAATCATAGTGGAGGTTATTAATGATCAATTAGTCACAGTCTTACGGATGAAATTATCGATAGACTTTTTTTTCCTTTCCGAGTATTTATTAAAAAATTAAAACATCTGATACCAAGGATATTTAGAGTCAATGATTCAAACTAATACAATCTTAAAAAATAAAGAAAAAAAAAAAACCAAAAGAGCTCTCTATCAATTTATATATAGTAGGCCAAACGAATTTTTGCTGAGAATCAAATTGGGTACCAACGTGAATTGAATCTAGAATTATTAGTCTTTTGTCACTTGGTACACTGCTATCAGTCACCAACTTGGTGTCCTCTTACAATTCAATGCGCAAGTTGCGTCATATATATTTAGTTTTTTCGTATAAATATTGTCTGGTATCACCATCACTGACTACTATATATATTTCAGCCAAAGAAAAAAAAACACAACCTACTATGTATATTTTATATATTTATATATATACACACACATATATCCACACAAGGACCGTGTTATATAGTGACTTATATATTGTCACGTAATTTTTTTTTAAACAATTAATAGAGATGAAGAAGAAACCCGCCCGTTCAAATTTATTGAAAAGATATTTATATGTATATATGTGTGTGTGTGTGTGTGTGTGTGTGTGTAAAGATTCAAACAAAAAAATTGAATTAAAATTGACGATATGAAGAAAAATTCATACGGAACCTATCAAAACTGGTTTTCGAATGTAAAGATACATAATTTATTGCAGCACATTCCAAAAACAAGTCCCATAATAAAGATACACATATAAGACACACTTTCTATTAATTACAGTGTAGTATTAATAATATTGCCTATATAGTTAACTAATAATTAAATAAGATTAAGGATTAGTTTTGGCAGAGTGTTATAGAAGTTATTTTTGTTTCTCCAGGCCTAAAAGTCGTTTACAAAAGTTTTTGGGCTATCATATAGTACTTTAGCTCTCTAGAAGAATTACCCACTAAAATTATTTAAATACTTTAAAATTCATCCAAGAGTTTCATTAATTAGATATTATAAACTTTATTCTAACAATTTAATCACTTGTTAGAAAATCTAAAAATAATTTGACCTCTTACACTATTTAAAAAAAAAAAAAAAAAAACCCCAGATACACTTATTATAAGGCTACAACTGCAACTTTTTTTTTTCTTTTACACACTGAAAACAAAAGGAAAAGTTCTCTCAAACTAACCCTAAAACTAATTAAAACATTGACTTCAAAATCGTCACTTACAATTAACATGATATATGTGTGTATTTATAGGAAAGGCCTTACCTCCATACCGAATACATTCATATTTATAACATTTTACTTAAAAATTTATAATAACTAGTTGGTTTATATATATAATTTTCTACTCCTAATCTTTTTACATAATATGTAATATTTAAATAATCATATGAATGATGAATATTACATAAAAATATTATATTAAAATCATTTGTTTCTTATAATATATTATAAAAAAAATGTTGTAGGCCACGTTACACGCAAGATAATCGATTATATGTACTATATACATATATAAATTCTTTTTATTTTCAGGAGTGAAACATCGGCACCTAGAGAAAGAGACTTTCAACTGCACAAAGACTGTAACACGCTTTCGTCAGCCATGAAATCACACGCGGCGCCAAATTAAATTGGTGGTGCGAAATTGCCAGAGGCAAAACCCTCTTAATTATCTCTCACTCTCACACTTTTACAGTATTATTATTAACATTTGATCTCGAGAAAGGTGCGCAAGACTGAGCTCAGCACTGAGAAGATAATAGCCCCACACCCCCTTATATATGTGTGTGTGTGTAAATAATTAAATATAGAGTGCAAGTCATTGAAGTGGTCTATATATACATATATACATATATATGTATGTATGTGAGAGTTCTAGTAATATAAGATGAAGCGGCCGACAGTTTGCTCATCGTGGTCCTTGTGCTTCCGTGACGGCTCATCAAAATCAGCTGAGATGAGCAAAGATGATCAACCAGATCAGAAGAAGAATGGAAATCATGTTAATATTGTCGTCTCTGATCATAACAATTCACTTACCTCCAAAAGAAAACCTGGTGGTTGGAAGGCCGTTTCTTTCATCTTAGGTACGTCCGTTTTTTCCTTTTTTTTTTTTTAACTCTTGTTTGGTGTCCACCTCGTCTTCTTTTTCTTTCTGTCCAAAGTTTTCCATATTACTGTTACAGATAGTCAAAAGTTGAGATTATAATCGTCTATTGTTTTTGCAGGAAACGAGACGTTTGAGAGATTGGCGACATTTGGGTTATTGGCCAATTTTATGGTCTACTTGACGACGGAGATTCACATGGATCAGGTCTCCGCAGCAAATGTCATGAACATATGGGGTGGCGTCACCAATTTCGCTCCATTGGTCGGCGCCTTCATCTCCGACGCCTACGTCGGCCGCTTCTGGACCATTGGCTTTGCCTCCTTCTTTTCTCTTTTGGTATGTTCCAATCATTATTCATAAATCATTTCCATTTTTTGAAATATATATATATTTTTAGAAACATATAATAACCAATAACATAAAAATTATTCTGCCTGATTTCTGGCTTTTTGAATCCGTTTCTGCCATTGCTTTTCGAAACTGTCTGTTATCCTTTCAAAAAATATAAATAAAAAAAAAGAAGAAGAAGAAAACTGCCGTTATCTCGTGTTCATGAAACTTTCGTGAAGGTGTTTGAATAGTGTTTTTTTTTTTTTTTGGTTAAAAGAGTTTTGGGTGAAAATAACTCTCTTAACGCTTTCACTGTTTATTATAAAAATCTAAAGATTATTTTTTTGTCTCTTTAAGCACCTTTTTTTTTTTGGGAGTCTCTTGAAGCAGTTTTAGAAATATATTTTCAAGCAACAGTTAGAAATTCACAACTTTTGGTGCCTCTCTTAATCCATTACTTTGAAAGCAATATGTAAGATCAGGCCATATATATATAGGGCCCGTTTGGTGAATGAGTTTGAGTTGGAAATTATAAATTTTAATAGTAATTTTTATTCTTTTCACAAAAGACAAAAAAATTTTTCAGAAAAGAAAAATTTTTTCAGAAAAAGACAAAAACTAAGATCAAAATTTTGTGTTTGAACTTTTCAAGCAAACAAGGCCATAATTAGTTGATCAGCATCAAAAAAAAAAAAAGGGCAAGAAATTAAATGTGGTAAAGAACGTGGTAACAGAATATGATTTAAATAGCAGAAACTCAATTATTTCCTAATTACGTGATGCAGGTATTTTAGCAAATTCCAAGAGATTAATTAGTTTCGCATATTCAAAATTTGGAAAGATGACTCATGAACGGCTGTGCACTACTTGTACAACATGTTGCATGTGGTTTAACATGGGTCGGCGTCGCCTTGTGGTACAATGGATATTATTGATTAGAATTGGGGACCAAAAGCAAAACAAAAATAAAAACTTACAGCCTTCGTTTGGTATTGTTTTGGAAAGGAATAATGTTGTTTTTCCAATTTCTTATTTCATTTTCTTATACTTATATATATTCAATAAATATTTTCAAAAACATAACACAATTTTACTTTTTCTCGTATTCAAATCAATTTCTCAAAAAATATAATTTCAAAAACTATCTCAAATTCATTCTTTAAACAATTTCATTTTTACTTCATATTCAAAACAAAATCATTTCCAGAATGCTATCAAATTGGTCCGTAATTTCTTTGATTGTGTTTTTTTTTTTTTTTTTTTTGCTAGTGTCCGTGATCTATATATCCACTTTTTTTTTTCCTCCTTTGTGTGCAATTTAAATATTGTTTAGGTATGGGTTAGCAATATGTGACATTATCGTTCATGTTACATATACATATTTATATCTCCCAATAATTGTGATAGGGCTCTGTCTAGAGTCCCCAAAGGTCCCCCACAATACACCACATTGTACTGGCACAAAAAAAGTGGTCTAATTTCGACGCTACCTTTGACCCGTAATTATATATGCATGCATATATTTAACACACGCTTGTAATAAACACACTTTTTATCACCCTTTACTGGGTCTGTAATTTTCACTTATTTAAAAAAATAAAAATATTTTTTAGATTTCGAATCTAGAAATAATAAGAGAGGCCAATAAAATATATTGAATTTTTTCTTCCTTAAATTTGTTTTCTTTTCCTCTATCACTATTATGCACCCGCACTGATGAAAAAAATAATATTATATTGTGTATAAAAATGGTTATAGTTAGTACATAACATATGACGTGCTCAAGAGAAATACCACCAACGTAAGACATAAGGTAGAGACCTTAACTTGTTAAAATTTGAAGCATTACAAAAGGCAAAAGGCGAATTATTTATGACATGATTGATAGGGGAAAGCAAAACAAGAAATCATGCTAGTCAATAATTCCATAAATATAGAGTCAAAAAACATTAATGGCCCAGTACATAAATTTATGTTTGCCAAAAGCGACAAAATTGGATGCTTTAATTTACAGAAATGCCCACATCACTTAATTTTCATTATAAAAGAAATATCATCTTAATTTAAATTTCCACTAAAGGACCAACAAGGACAAATATATAAATTATTCCTTCATATCTATACGTATCTATTTCTTTTTTTTTTTTTTTTTAGGGTTAATATGTTACTTATGAGCATGGAATCCTTTGGTTATCAACAGAAATTGCTAACTAAGACCTCATTTGGCAATTTAACTCAAACTGTATTTTTTAATCTCAGTTTTTGTCTTTTTTGAAAAGTCATTAAAAATTTTTAACTCAAACTGTACTTTTTCAACTCAAATTCATTCACCAAACGAACCCTAAATACCAATAATGTTATCATCATAATGTTAATTACATATAAAATAAGTGTTGTTAATATTAACATTGCCATATAATTTCTAATTTGTAAATTAAAAAAAAATTTAACTACGTGTATACGTCTATGACAAACAGGGAATGGCAACAGTGACTCTAACAGCATGGTTACCACAGCTTCATCCTCCAACATGCACAAAACAACAGCTTAGCTCAGGACAGTGCAAAGGTCCGAGCCAACCTCAGCTCGGTTTATTACTACTCGGGCTAGGGCTCCTGTCGATAGGCACCGGCGGAATTAGGCCGTGTAGTATCCCTTTCGGTGTCGATCAGTTTGATCCGACGACGGACAAAGGGAGAAAAGGAATCAACAGCTTCTTCAATTGGTACTACACCACTTTCACAATTGTCTTGTTGTTCACTCAAACAGTTGTGGTTTACATCCAAGACAACTTAAGTTGGGTCGTGGGGTTTGGAATTCCCACCATTCTCATGGCATGTTCTATTGTTTTCTTCTTCATTGGGATGAACCTCTACAATCATGCAAAGCCGGAGGGAAGCATATTCGCGAGTATTGTGCAGGTTTTTGTCGCGGCTTACAAGAAGCGTCGGATCAATCTTGATCCGACGGATGATATTGGACATGACCATCCTGATAGGGTGGTGTTCTATGATCCTCCTGTTAAGGGCAATGTCTTGTCAAAATTACCTCGCACAAATCAGTACAGGTAAGTTAGATAGCATATATCTATCGTAAAAGATTTTGGTAATTAAATTATTAATTCTTTTGTGAGACAATATTGTTGTTTGGTTAAAGTTTGAAAGGTTCACGAGCTTCATGGAAAACGTGATGGACCATGAATCATTTGATGCTGAAATGGCGCTAATTAATTAACATGATTAGGTCGCCAAATATTGTGTGTGTGTGTGTGTGTGTCCATATATATATATATATATATATATATATGTGATTTAGCTACATAGCTTAATTAATTAGCTAGATGATGATGAAGACCAATTTTCCTACCGATTAATATGATATTGTTTAGGGGTTTGTTGGCATATACTTATTTTATTTGTTGAGGCTATATGTCGTATAAAGGACAGTTCTAATTAATTATATAGTATATACATATGTGTGTGTGTGTGTACATTGACCAAGTTTTGGATAGGATTCGGTGAAGTGGCGGATCCTCTAGGGTAGTGGATTTTATAGGTAATGGTTGTGCCTAATGATTTTGCTGCTGCTAAGTCGCGCAGCGTACAAGTCGAAATCATTGCCCCAATGAAAACTGATGAAGACACTTAGAATATTTTAGGAATATTGGAGATCTGTCGCTTTTCGAATTCCTTTTCAAACTAATGACCAGATTTTTTACCATATATGTCTTAACAATTTAAAAGACAAGTGTCTGAGCCTCTGAGCCCCATTCGGAATATTATAATTCGAAATCACGTTTTAAAATTTTTTTTTACCGTGTTCTTTCTCACTCAAATTTGAGTTTTCTGCTCAACTATTTACAAACCAGACGTATCATAGATTATATAGAAAAAGGAGTTCTAAATATTTTGGATCTAAGTTCCATAATAATAATAAAAGTGTATACAAAAATGTCAATTTTTGACGTTCATAGATATTATCATATTAACGTGCATACCTAAAAGCACCTACCTTCATTTTAAATTTTAGTGTTTGAATGGAAAGCCACCCCTACTCTACATTGTTATATTTTATACTAAATTTGGCATGTATTATATTTTCTGTCGAATTTAACAAATATATGAATTTTTATGTACGTATACCTTACTTGTGTTTGGTTCGCGGGTTAGAACTAAATACTTTGGGTTGAGTTGTTTGATACTAGTTAAAATTTTTTTTGACTTTTCAGGAAAAGAAAAGGAAAAAAAAAAAAGGACAAAAATGAGTTGGCAAAGTTTAGTTTGGGATGACTTTCTAAACAAATGCTTAGTTGTATGAATTTTTTTTTGTCACTGGAAATATTGTTCAAGTCTTTTAACCAAATCCAACTTTGTTCATCAAATTTTTCCTCTCTCTCTCTAGGTTTTTCGACAAGGCTGCAGTGATAACGTCGGACGCCGATCTCCTCCCAAACGGCACTCCGGCGAACAAGTGGAGACTGTGCAGCATTCAAGAGGTAGAAGAAGTGAAATGCCTGGTCAGAATCATCCCCATCTGGGCCTGTGGTATGATCAGCCTCACCTCCATGGTCCAGCAGTGGACCTTCATCATCTCACAAGCTCTAAAGATGGACCGCCACCTCGGCCCCAGCTTCCTCATCCCCGCCGGCTCCATCAGCGTCATCTCCCTCCTCACCATCGGCCTCTTCCTCCCCTTCTACGACCGCTTGCTCGTCCCCGCCCTCCGCCGCATCACCGGCCACGAGACAGGCATAACTCTCCTCCAGAGGATGGGGATCGGGGTCGTGTTTTCCTCCCTCTCGATGGCCGTCGCAGGGCTCGTCGAGAAGGAGCGGCGACACTCGGCGACCAATCTCAATTCGCAGATGTCGGTTTTCTGGCTGAGTCCTCAGCTGATCCTCATGGGCCTCTGCGAGGCGTTTAACATCATCGGACAGATCGAGTTCTTTAACAGACAATTTCCCGAACACATGAGGAGCATTGGGAACGCGCTCTTCTCGTGCTCGTGGGCCGGCGCTAGCTACACCAGCACGCTCATGCTGACGGTGGTCCACCGCACCACAGCGACTGGGCACCGGCCGGACTGGCTGACCGACGACATCAACCGGGGGAGATTGGATTACTTTTATTACCTCATTGCCATTGTTGGGTTGCTGAACCTTTTCTATTTCATCTACTGTGCCAAGAGGTATCGGTACAAGGGCGCTGGAGATGTTATGGAGGATAAGAAGTCGTTTACGGATGTGGAGATGATCAGCACTCCAGTCAAGGCTTGATCTCATCAAATTAGTCACATATAGTGGATGCTTTTATTTACATATATATATATATGTGTGTGTGTGTGTGTGTGTATGGAATTACATGAAGTTAGGAAATGAATGGTGTTTAAGTAGCTCATGATAAATAATGATCATGTCATTTTGTATCTAAATAATGAATAAGTTGTCAGGAGAATAAGCGTCTCTTGCACCTTTTTTTTTTTTTTTTTTTTTAAATCTATCTTTGCTCTACGTTGTTTGGTACCAGCGACTCATTCTTTAGTCGAAAATTCTTTTCTTTCTCTATCAAATATGTTCTTTTCTAACAATTCCAACTCTTTCTTCTTCCCTAGTCCTAATTTCACAACCATTCTTTAAAAAATATATATTTAAAAATATACGCTATGAATAAAGGGTTTTACACCATTCAAGTATCACACTTCATTTTAAATTCATTTTTCAACCAAACACATATTTTTAAATATTCAAAAAAAAAAAATATCAACTCCAACTCCAACACATATTCTAACGAGTTAATGTTAAAAAGTAGTCGGTACATCTGTTCCTGGCCTTCAAATATTCAGGGACAATAAAGTATCCCCATTTTAAAAGATGATAATGACTATATGCACATGCAAAAGGTAAGAGTAAATTGAAGTGCTTACTAGCTAGTGGAATTCATATATGTATATATATGTATACATATATATTGGTCCATTACTTAATTAGTTCAATTGTGACTAATCCGAATGATCAACCCAATTCAAAAATTTATACCATCTAATATTCCCTCCCAAATAATTAGCCAAGTATTATGTGGTCAGAAATAAGTGCCATATAGATAAACAAAACTTAAGAGTTAATAGAAGTGGAGCTTATTTAACCCATATCTATGAACACATAGATAACCACATTATTAAGGGGACGTTTGGTTCCTTCTTTCATTTCTAATTAAAATGTACTTTTTCATCTTAATTTTTGTCTTTTTCTGAAAAAGTTTTTGTTTTTTCTGACAAATTTTTAACTCAACTTAAAATTTTCAACTCAAATTTAAAATTTTCAAACTCAACTAACAAACCAAACGAAGCCTAAATTAGGTCATTTGTAGTAGAACCAATGGATTACGACAGCAATCAAAGTTTTTTCTGTTTTATTAAAAATCAAGATGTGTAGAGCCACTTTTATTCACATATACATATATAGACACATATATACAGTTTTCAATTTTGACATCATCACTAAGTTACATAAATAACCAAACAAATTAAGTGGAATATCACATCGAAAATTAACTGTTCGGTACCCTAAGAATTTCAGTTGTGTCGATATTCATCACTTCAATAATTGAGTTTGAGCTTTCCCACTTCCTTCTTATCAATGGACTCTAGACGTATACAAAAGATCAAAAGATCGAGTATGGTTCCTTTGATAAATTCTTATCTTTCTTTCTATTTAATTAAGGACCTATGAGAATATGAGAACGTGCAAAAGATGATAACCTAGAACTAATTATTACTGCGAGGATCTTAATAACATAGTGTGTGTGTATATATATATGTATGTATAGCACAATATATATATATATATATATATATAAGCCATGCCTACATGACATTGACATTGATCAGATATAACTATCAGAGATCATTATCATATCGATCCGATAGAAACGTTTTGTGCTCACCTTTATAAGTGGCAATTGCTCTGAGTCATTATGGGATTATATATCAATTTAAGTTGCAATAAAAAATAGTTGTAAAAATTCGGAGCTTATTATTTGGAACCTTTTCTTTCAACAGTAAGTGACATATAGGTTTTGCTTTTGCCGCCCTTCTTTTTTTTTTTTTTTTTCCTCATCATCAGATCTTTTTTGTTGCTTCTTGTATGTTGTCAGAATAAAACATGTAACAGCCTGCGGTTGGTTTATATATATATATATATATATATATATTTATATTATATTCCCTATGCTTTTATCGTATTAAAATCTGCTTTTTGTGACTCATTCGTCTTGGCCATTTTAGAAACGGTAGCAAGAGATTTTTATGGTCTGGTTCGTGACAACGTTGCCAACTTTTTTGGCCTTATCCAAAAGATTCCCAAAGTTGGAAAGCATTTTTATATATTTATCTTGATTTTTACGAGCGTATAGCGCCGCAGGCGCTCGCACACGGGCCTACACTTAACCTACGTCATACCATTAAACTATACCTACAATTATAGTTAGGCCGAAAATATATTTTTGCATTATCAACATCCTAATCTTTAAAACCATGCATGTAAATTTTCAAAAGAAGGGTAAAAAAAAAAAAAAAAAACCAGCAAAAAAGCTATGCATGTAAAGTAAGCTTTACTAGAAAGCAGGAACAAATCCCATCATGTTTTTGAGATAATTTACTTTTTTATCTATTCTGTACGTCTACATTAACAATGCTTGCACTATTAATGACATTGAGTTCAAGATCATGGGATCTTAGTTGTAGTGCTTAGCACCGATAATACTTTCGAGTTTTCATCGCCATGTCTTCTTAATTCTATGAAAAAGATATATATATATATATATATATACACACACACACAAATTAGGATAACGTTTGGTTGTTTTGATTGTGAGTCAGTTAAAACTCATCTAAATTTTAAGCCACAAATAACTGAAAAGAAAAGAGTCACCAAAACAAAATTCTTATCCAAATATTAACCAGCATATATCTATACATTAAGATATATGTATCTATGTATATACATATATATCAATATCTCTTCCCTTTATCCTCCCCCAGATTGACCTGCACTGAAATTTCTGCCAGAATTGGCAGATATTAAATGGTCCCACGATCGTGTGGAAGCAATAGTGTGAAACGTGACCAAATGGAATATTGCACCATCAAAATCGTTGCAAAATCCAAGAATACCCTTCGGCAATCATGCAGCTGAAGAATATCTACACCTAAAAAAATAAAATACAAAAAACAAAAAATCAGATATTCCTCTTCAAGTTAGGTGAAAATTTCCCATGTGGTGATCCGTTGTTTTAGTACCGTGAAACCAAATTGTTGTGCAGATGATAACTCTATAAAATAGAGTTATTTCTATCACTTTGTCCATGTAAATTGATTATGTTCTTGAACATTTTAATAAAATTTGAGCTTAATTTAGTTTAATTTTGCATAATTTTAATTTAGATTAGTTTATTTTGATTTTGTGTAATTTGATTTAATTTTGTTTAAATAGTTTACTATTAACTTAAATATATTATTATTAATTTACCCCTCTAAATAATTAATTTTCTCATATAAGTGAATGATAATTAGGTGAAAATGGACAAAATGGGAAATTTGGACTCAAAATGGGGGCATAACGGGCATAATGGGACATTTTCCCATGTGTGATTCATAAATGTGTAGGCAAACAAATTAGATAAGAATGACAATTTGGACACTTATGCATATTATCTCATCTGCACTTGGGAAAAGTAGTGAGGTTAATTTTGAGTTCTTGATTAATGAATTGATTGAGACTTGTTAGCAATTTCTTATTAATAGGAAGAACATAGAAAAGATAGAGTAAAGTCAAGACCCTAATACCTTGTTTGTTTGTGTCTTTTTATTCATTTGGTTTTATTTGGTCATTTTAATTTACTTTATTTAGTTTGATTTACATTTTCGCTATTTTTCAATCGATCGTTCGAATAATTATAGCGTTAACAAATTTCAGTAATTAACTTAAATTTAAATGTAAATTTCGTGGGATCGACTACCTTACTCATCACTTTATTACTTGTGTGAGTCATACACTTACGATATTTCACGTAACAGTAGACAATTCAAACAACAACCATATAGTATTGAAAGCCATAGCTAGCCAGCTCTGGAAAAGTCTTGGTTGATGGCCATAGCTGGACCCCAGCCATAAATTCAGCATTATTCCAAATCATATATCTATATGCCTATATCTATATATATACTTATATATCTATATCTATATCTATATCTATATCTATTTGTCCTACTCTTAATACTCTTAAAAAAGCAGTGCCGTTTCGTCTCTCTACCAGCACGTCATGTGGCGGGTCCAATACCCGTCACGCGGTTTATTTTTTTGGTCTATCCCCATGCATCTGTTCAATTACTATTAGGTATCACATTAATCGGAATAACACTATTGTTATGCGTAATTACTAGTTAAGTCATCATTATTAGTATTGACGCTGATTACAGATTTTTAATATTATTTATTAGAAAATCAGTGATGATATGTTGATGATGATCATCGTCAATTTTCTCCCGGAAGGCACTGTGTGGTAGACTCTGAAGCACGCATACACGTATGATTCCATAATGATTCACGGGTCAATCTGATCAGACAAACTTTTTTATTTAGAAAAAAAAAATCTAATGGGAAAATATCTTACTGATTGAAATATATACATATATTAATTCACTTTTTATCGAAAAGAAAAAAACCACGTGATAATTTACTCCAATGATAATTAATGGGGAGAAAAATACTTGCAAAAACATTACTGGCTAGGATGTGTATGTGTCAAGTTACGTATTGGATCATCCATAAACAGGAGATAGAAGGGCTTTTACCTCCCCTCCATTCTCCGCTATTTTTCCACTAGCAGTTCTTGAGTTGTGGAAATCCCGTGAGTGTTTGACTAATAGTCCCACACCGTGAATGTTATGGGAGTTTTGCAACACGAAGTATTGTGAGGCTTCCCGTCGCGATTTCTAAACCTATTTCCAATTAGATATCCGACCCAACCCCATCGTTATATGCTTTCAATATCATGCACGATTCGAGTTTAGTTCCGAGTGTGGATCCTACATCATCTATAATTTTGAATCGTGATGAATATCATTTTCTTTTTTTGAATAGTTCTCCTCTTTTTTCCATTACAAATTTTATGTGCGCCTTTTTGTTTCTAATCATGATTCCCTTTTAGTCTTTTTCCGAATCCTTTTTAATTTTTTTTTCCTTCCACCATTCATGAACACACATATACAAAGCACTTTTTAGTCAATATTGTCTATCAATATCATTGAACATGTTCATATGACAAAACGTGTGGCTCCACTCTCCAGAACAATCCTTGGCCACTCTCGCATACGCAGGCATATATACAAGAACGAGATATGTATCAGAAATAATTCCATTTTTTATTTAAAATATATATATATATACACACACACTTATCTTAAGGTGACAATAGGTTCTAGTTTTCCTGAAAATAATGTGTTCAGTTTTTTTTTTTTTTTTAATTAAAGACAGGGGATTTCAATTCTACATCTTATAATATAATCATGTATAAAATTTCAATTAGATTATAATTATTTTCTTGTTTAATGTGAAACGTAAAAATTAAAATAATAATAATAATAATAAAAAGATTGCAAAAAGACATGTGTGGAAATGCCTTTCAGCGTGGACATTTTTAATTGTCATTAAATGCCTTTTTTTTTTTTTTTTGGCTGAGATTGCAGTGGTCATCACTATCTGGTTCAGAGTATTGTTCTGTTTTTTCTTTTCCATTTACATACAAACAAGAGCAAAAGTACTCTTCATGTGGAGATTGGCCGTGTCACCCCTACTACATATGTGTGTGAAATATTGAAAAAAGGAAATTTATGGGGAATTTGTCATGATTATTGCGTAAAGAGTCGAAATGATGAAGCCCGCGAGTCAACTTGTGAAAGGGCATATTTCTGTAGTAAAAAACAAAAAAAAAAAAGAAAAAGTAAACACGCTTGCTTATCATCACTTATATTAACCCCAATCATAAGCTTAAAAGTATATTCAGATTTTTTTCGAGATAATACTGTAAATAACTTTTTAATAATAAATAATTAAAAAACAGTCTCAAAATACGTACATTATAGTCTGTGGCTATTTTCGTCCAAAAAAAAAAAAAATGATATGACGATATCCACTTACCCTACACAATTTGTCTTTTCCAATGTGGACTGATCTATACGAGTACAAAATTATAGACAATATTAATAGTGTGTTTGGATCACTATTTTGAATCCAAAATATTCAAATTTAATTTAAATTCAAATCTAAAAATCTGTACCACATCCTTTTTGACATATTTCACTCTCACCAACATATATTTAGATTTATAACAATTATTTTGAATGAGATCTTTATTTCTTTTCAATAATACTCTCTATTAGATATATATATATATATATATATATATGCCTATCTAAAGTTCCTTAACTATATGGCGTAACCACAAAATCTTGAAAAAATTATTTGAGTTTTATTGCATTGAAATAAGAGGTTTTTATTTCAATTTTTTGTTTTCTCTCTAGTATTTTAATGATGTGTATATTACTCATGATCGGATTGGATATCAATCAGAATAGGCAGGATTTAGAATCCAAATAATTAAATTATTTACTTAGGTTACATTGTTACAAGATTTGAAGTCAAACTCACTACAAATCTTAACATGTGTTTGGCTCTCAGATTTGGATAAGTTTTTCATCTCATTTTTTATTTTTTTTTAAAAGTCAACTAAAATTATAACTAACTTTTGAAAAGTTAACCAACTCTAACCTGAAAATTTCATTTCCGAACTTTTGTTCCAAACACAACCTTAGTCATGTATTTACTTGTAAACTTAAAATAAGAATGCAATGTAAATTTGCTTATATGTCTCTTAATAGTTGTGTTTTCAAATATAAAAATGATTACTTTGTATATTTATTATAAAATTATTAATTAAAATTAAACTAATTGCTATTATAATATATTATAAAATCAAAAACAAAGTGTCAAAAATGATCATTATATTATTCTAGTAAAAGAACTTTATACTTATTATGACAAAGTTAATAATAATTAAGATATATTTAATTAATATGACATTTTGCAAGTAGATAAGGGATAAGAAAGTAATTTAATGTTGGTATCAAAATTAGTAGTCCTAGTTCAGAGGAGGGCATGAGATTCTCGATCCTATTTGTTAATGAGATATGAAGTTTTGTAAAATTAACAAAATGATATTTTTTTCAAAAAAAATATATATTAAATCAACGATTGATTGATTAATCAATATTTAATAGTAATTTTTTTCACTAATTGACTGTTGTCGATCATTATTTTTCTAAATTTAAAAAAAAGCCATGTTTTTAATTATTAAGGGTTTAAAAATCTGCTAAATATTTACCTAAGTTTTCATTTCTCGATCCCAAATAGAGGTGGGCCCTGAGCTATATTAATTGCACCACTAATGATTAAACCAAATTATACACGCCATTAGAAACCGTCAGTAAACTGTGTTCCTATAGCCGTGGGCCTAACAAATTCCCAAAGAGCAAAAGAATCAGAATCAAAATCAAAATACAGAGACAAAACAAAATGTGACGAAGAGGCATTTTCAATCATGAAAGGAACAGAATTGACCCAGCCATGTGTTCGGCCTTCTATACAAAACGCAAGGCGTTTTTTTTTTGACCCAAAACAAACTCAGGCCTTCAACTAAAGATGAAGTACAAGATCCGTGCAAGTTTTCTTTGCCGAAAAGTTGTTGCCTATTACTTATCATAAATCGACCATACAATACATAAATTATTAGTATAAAAATACCTAATACCTTCACTGAACCATGATTCATTTGTGTAGGTTGACCGACCTATTCTTTTATAAATTAGAATAATCCCTTTTACACAACTGCTTTCATAAACGAATGATCACATTTTCACGTACAAAATTAAAATGTCACGAAATAACAAAAATTACCAATAGGGATAGCATTCAAGTAATTACGATTATAAGAGAACTCATGACACTTATAAATCACTTGAATTCCTCACTTTCGCTGATGTAAGACTCAACAATGTAGCATTTAGTGGGGTTCATTGGTTCTTCTTTTTGAAAGTCTTTGTGCTCGATCTGCCTCGTGGGATACGTGCAAACTTGCTTTATATATGCAAAAAAAAAAAAAAATGGAGACAACAATTTTAACTTTTTTTTTTTTTTTTTTGCGTATGTGTTGTTACTTGTTAGTAGACACAAACTCTTCTTATAAATTAACATGACAATCTTTTAAATACTAATCAATAAGGATGCCAATTCATATGTTGTGTCATAAAAAATGAACATCTAACCAACGACCTTTTGTTATGTTATTTAAAAAATTATGACAGAGTAGTAGTTTAAAGCTTTCTTATTTGACTAGATTAGTTTAAACTTTGATCCTAGTCTTACATGCACGGGATGAAAAACTTTATCCTTGAAAATACAAGAAATATATGAAAGAAAAGACGTTTAATAGAATTTTCTTTGTGGAGTGGAAAACATTAGCTGATACAATATCTATTTACATGCCAAGAATTACAAGTAAAGGAGAAGATAAATTGAGTTATATTTGTTAAACTACATTACATTAGTAGATTACTTTATATATATATATATATAGCAAAAGTATTATAGTAGATGATTCAAGAGGTGATAATCAGATAAGACCATGCAAATGGAAAACAATATTCCATGAAATGGGTGCTCAAGTTCGGGAGATTTCATGAGCTGAGATGGATCACTCTTCACTGCGTCGTGGGCTTATTTTGGGCCAATCACATTGTTTACTCGGCCCATGTTAGTTTATGGGCCATCAATCGTTGAATGCTCCAGCACAAAAACGGCCCATCAACGATTTATGGCCAATAAACTAACATGGGCCGAGTTGTAATTTTCATTAAGACCCGTTTGAAAATAGCATTTTGTTTTTGTACAAAAATATCAGAAAACTAAAATGAAAAAAAAAATCATATTATTATTATTATTATTATTTTTTTGGTTTAAAAAATGAGAGAATGAAATAGAAAACAACTGACGGGCCACAGGAGGAATCTGCTGCCCCATCCAATAGATCCTTTCTTATTAAGGAATGAGATAAAAGGCCGACTTTTTATGTTTTCTCATCCGACTCGTCATTCTTTTAAAAAAAAGTGGGATATAGGATCAACCTGACTCCGTTGCATTCCCAACATACTTGCTATATCCACTAATGCTTCATCCTAATGATATAAAGCCATATATAGGAGGCATTTCCTTGTCTAACTTTCCCGGCATATTGCCGTTCAAGAGTAACCAAACACTGCTTTAAGTAAATCAATTCTTTATAATGCTGGGCTTTAGCATCAGTGTTTAGTAGTCCGGCTGACATTGAGCTTAAACTAGCAGCGGCCATTGAAACAAAAGAGAGTGAAGTGACTTACGGGCTTAGCACCTTTTCCAGTGCAGAGGAATAAAAGCGGTTTTTTCGATCTTATGACGTTCTGAATTTAATTAACATACCATTTTAATAGTAAATAACTCAATCTTTAAAAACATATTTGTAAGACTTATACATTTAATAAATATTTTCACCTCTAAAAACTATATATTTTTTCATGTACATAAATATAATTTTAGTTTTCTTATATTCAAATCGCATCTTATAGTTCATTTAAAAAAAAAAAAAAAAGTTTCCCTAGAAACACAATCAGGTGTCAATTCAAAAATAGCTCAAAATTATTCTCAAAACATTTTTATTTTTACCCCATTCCTATAGTTCTCAACAAGGATAGTAATATTCCTTTGCAGGGATGAGGTCTCACGGGGAGCCATCTCGAATAAGGTGGGAATAAGAGGCAATGTTTGACGAAGGGAATAAAATCTCATCTCCAAAAGTTGGCGTCTTTAAAAATTATTTGTTTTTTTATTGAAAAAAAAAAGTACTCTCTATCCAATATCTAATGAACTATTTGTATTCAACTGTTATAATTATTAACCAAGAATCAAGATTTATTGTCCTAAATTTCTTATTTGATTAGTTGTCTTCTTAATAATATCATGTCATATTATCTGAATTTAAAAATTTTGTTACATAAAAAATATTAAATATTAAAAATTCTTAAATAAATTGACGATTTATCAAAAACTTATTGAAAAAATAATATTTGAAACAGAAAAATAAGATAACAGATCTGAACTCATTAATAAATATTTTTTTTTTCAATTAAAGGGAGGGCTAATTTTTTTTTTAAAACTCAATTATGTAACTATAATAAATAAGAAATGAGACATACACGAGAAAAGCCCCAATGGGAAATTTTCGTCCCCGACTCCATTTTTATTTAGATTTAGGTGGGGATGTTGACATGGATGATTTTAAAGAGCCGGACGAAAAAGCAAATTTTCAGTCATACTCGATATTGTTGTCATCCTCAATTCTCAAGCACAGACCCCGAATATCCTGACACTTTTTTCCTGGTTCGACCCTGTTCCAATCATTTAATTAGTGATGTACGCAACAGCTTCCTTTTTTGTCGTCAAACCCCGAACACGCGCCACGTTTCAGGTCGTACAAAATTGGTTCACATATTACCAAAGCCGTGCTACGGGTTGCGCCACTTGTGCGTATCTTATTGGGTCCCATACATATATCAACATCTGCCCTCTCTCCCTCTCACACACACAAACAGTCTCTCTCTCTCTCTCTCTATCTCTCTCTCTCTCTCCGCGCTTCGCTTACAGAGCAAAAGTGGTTTCGAGTAGATGGAGTGACCGACAGTACTAGAGCAGAGAGAAACTTCACTCTTCCCTTCAACAAAGACACAAAGTAGTCCTAAACCTAGGTTTCTCTCTCTCTAGACGGATTCTAATGGGGGCGGCTTCTTCTTCTGCTTCGGCGGCCTCGTCTCTACACATGGCTATGGCGGCTCTCGTCGGATCATCAATCATGGCGGTGTCGGCCTTCTACATCCACAAGCGGAGCGTCGACCAAGTCCTCCACCGCCTCACCGAGCTCCGCCGAAATGTAGGTAGTAGTAGGTCTTATATCCAGTGCACTGACGAGGAAGTGGAAGATAAGGAGGAGGAGGAGGAGGAAGACGGAGAGTTTGACGACGAGGCGGAGTTTGGTTCCGACGACGATTTGGTCGCCGGAAGGAAGATTGGGGGAGGGGGGTTTTCGAGGTCCGTGGATGACAAGTTCGTTCGGAACTATAGAATGTCGTCGTCTTTGCCCAATGTGGCTTTGGCAAACCGCGATTGGGTTCAGGAAGGTTCTAACTTTAGTAGGGGATCGAATTTTAGGGCTCATGGATTTTCTTCTTCTTTGGATAAGCTTAATTACATGCCTTTCGGACTTCCCCCACTTCGGACTGATCAAAGACATGGTAAATGCTCTAATTTCTGCATAATTTTTTTTTTTTTCATTTTGGTTTTATTGCAGTAAATATATGTATGCTAATTGTTTATTTCATTGGAGCTATTATAATTTTTTATTAGGATATTTCTTCAATTCAAGGTTTTTTTTTTTTTTTTAATTATTTTCGTTGAAATTTTTTTGCAGGAGGAGACCTCCGTAGAAGGGTTGGATCGGTTGATAGGTTGGCGGTATTGACCCCAAGATCCCAAGCTGGCAATGCTTTCGACATTACAGGAGATTCTGATGAGGAAGGAACAGAGCTTGCAAATGAAGATGATGATTTTTTCAACGATGAGGTTGCAGATGTATGTGAATGTGATTTCTAGAATCTTACTTATGCTAATGAATAATGATGTTATCGTTGAGTATACAAATTTATCTGTAACTTTATGAAAATGAAGATATAATATGCTTATAATTTTAGCTTTGTATCTTTGATTTTTGACATGTCTAGAATGGTTGTTGTTCCGAGATTTGCTAGAGGAAAATGTTAAACATACCGACTCGGGTGGACCGACTGCTATCTAATCTCGAGTCAATCCGAGTCAGGGTATACTGCCCTTTTCTAAAGTATTTGAAAGAGTGAACTTTGAATTTTGATTACCAAAATGCAATTAGCATCTGACTTGGCTTCAGTACCTATAAGATCACAGCTTATGTGTGTTGTTGGAACTTGGAAGAATTATGATATGGACGATAGGATCAGTCCGTTTTACTAGTTGATGGATTTGCAGGAATTTAATTCAGCCCTTCAGAATTCCTCTGCAGTTCCACTCATAGGTAATGATGGGAACTGTATGCAAGATCAAACATTTCAAGTGACTGCAAACGGGACAAAAGGTGGTACTGATTTGCAAGGTGAAGGAAAGGTAGTTCCAGCTCCAGGGCATTCGGATGGCCATGATCCTACTTTCAGCAGCATGGTTTTACCTATGTGTCCATCAGCTCATGGTATTTTAAGTCCCTATCTCAATATTTTCTAGGAGCTTTTCCAGTGTTGGGAGTTAGGAGTGGGGTTGGGGAGAAGATTTCATAGTTAAGATATTCACTTGTGCTTCTTTAACAAACAAACAGATGTTAGAAAATTAGAATATAAATAAGTACAGTCTACATGTAACCAACCATGCAGACAACTATAAACTAATCCCTCTTTTTCTTCTTGCCAAATCTTTTGGCTTCAGATTCAACTAACAAAGAAGACGAGGAAGTTCGCAAGATGCTTCATGAATGTTTGGATTTGCGTCAGAGATATGTCTACCGTGAAAAAGTTTGTCCATCAATGAAGGTAGATGTAGCAAACTCTAGTGCACCTGAGAAGAGCGATCCATTTCATTTTGAACTTGTTGAGGCATCGGCTGTAAGTTATTCTTTTCTTATTCATAATCTTTATCTTTGCATGTGAAATATGTGTGGACTTCCAGTTGTCGAGTTTACTCATTCATTGATTTGCTTAGCATTTTTCTGATATTGCTGTTCCCATTATTCATGCAGCATTCATTTAGGATGGAAGACGGTGTAGGGCATGTGTATGTGAAGGGAAATGGTATGCACCGAATATTTATTTGTGATTTTAGTAAAGAAACCGATTGTCCTTCTGTAATACTTGGTTATCACTTTCATTATTTTCTGTTTAACTTTGTTGGATCATAGAGCTAATTCTTGTGAACTTGCTTCTTTATGCAGACAATGAAGAACTTTTCCCAGTTGCAAGTGCGACAACATTTTTCACTGATATGCATTTTCTATTAAAGGTTATGTCTATTGGAAATATTCGCACCACTTGTTATCACAGACTACGATTTCTTGAGGAGGTATTGTTTTCTAAATTTGTCATGAACTTAACATGCTTTATTATTCATTTGATCTGTGTTTGTGACTGTTATCTGAACATCACACAGAAATTCCGCCTCCATCTGCTACTGAATGCAGATAGCGAGTTTCTGGCTCAGAAGAGTGCACCGCACCGTGACTTTTACAATATTAGAAAAGTCGATACGCATATCCATCATTCTGCTTGCATGAATCAGAAGCATCTTCTGCGATTTATTAAGTCCAAGCTGAGAAAAGAACCTGATGAGGTAGTGTTTTTTTTTTTTTTTTTTTAAATAATATTATTTTGATGTATGTTGTGGTGAGGTTTTGCAGTTTAACTGGGTGTTTTAAATCAAAGCCAATCCACTTTGGTTTCTCTTGCATCCTTTAATTCCATTTGGTTTCAATTTTTTGATGGCCATCTAATTACGTTGGGCAGGTTGTTATATTCAGAGATGGAAAGTATCTTACACTTAAGGAAGTCTTTGAGAGTTTGGACTTGACAGGGTATGCGTAACTTTAATACTCCATTCGATTGAAAGTAATTAGAATCGAATTCCCTCTCTGAAACTGTGTTCATTACATTGCAGATATGATCTGAATGTTGATTTACTGGATGTACATGCTGATAAAAGTACTTTTCATCGATTTGACAAATTCAATCTTAAGTATAATCCGTGTGGTCAGAGCAGGCTCAGAGAGATATTCTTGAAGCAGGACAATCTCATCCAAGGTATGGCGTTGCAGACAAACAGTAAAAGAAATTAATAGTCGCATGGATGCAGAAATGAAAACTGTAATAAAATTTATAATTTTTGATCTTCCAATTTAGCATGTGGGAGCTTTCAAGCATCAGATTTTTTGGCAGCGTTCTTGTCTTTTTTATATCCATGCTCTTTTAACCGATGTTTTTCTATTTTACTGCAATTTGATTGTTCATGTGAATTTACAGGACGGTTTTTGGCAGAAGTGACTAAAGAAGTTCTTTCAGATCTAGAAGCCAGCAAATATCAGGTTATTTTTAATGAACACCTTATCATAGATATGATGTTAGAAAATTCAAAGATGCAATAATATCCTCTGTAATATTCCCGCTCTCTGTGCAAATCCCGATGTTAGTTTCAAATTATCATAATTTATTGCTTTGCACCTAAGTGAAATTGAGCTTACCAGTTGACAGAATTCATTAAGTTGTAGGCTTGTCCGAGTTATTTTTTTCAGTTCTTTTAATTTATTTATTTTTTCAGATGGCAGAGTATAGGATTTCGGTTTATGGAAGAAAACAAAGTGAATGGGATCAATTGGCCAGCTGGTTTGTCAACAATTCAATATACAGCGATAATGCTGTATGGTTGATCCAGGTACCTTGTGATGTCCTTTTTTTAAAATTTAATTTGATTTGATTTGATTTGATTTTTCTTTCTTTCTATGTTAAACGCGATATGACAGTGAATCACTTTCTTTCGTTTTTGGGGACCTCATGCTCGTCATTCTATTGGGTCATTGGGATTATAAAGCATATTACCCCTGACAGCGAGTTTTTGTTCTTGTCTTTTCTCCTGTAGTTTTTTATCTGTCTTTCTTTTTCTTTTTTTATTTTATTTTATTTTATTTTATATAATGATAGTTAAATCAAAGTGATCAGAAATAGTCAAGGTGACGTTTTAACCTTTCAGCATGATCCCTGATCCTAAATATAGATTTTGTTTACAGTTACATGATCCGTGTTCTTACTGATGGAAGATGAATGGCAAAATAAATTGCACAAAGGGAGGAATGTTATTCATCTAATTAATCTATACACGTGGTTGCAAGTGGGAGATGAGTGAGACAAACTGGTTTGGAGAGAGTACAGACGTAGACTTTATTTTAATTCCAAAGATATATTTTTGGTAGTTGAAAATTTTGGTCTGGGAACTGTGCAAATGCACGCTGTATCAATTGTGATCTCCTTGTGCCTCATGTATCAACTTGCATAATGCTTGATTCGGTGTTTTTTGCTGTGCTCCTGCATGCACTTCCCTTTTAACTCTTTTCATCCTCTTTTTACTTACATGACTTTTATTTGAAATTCATTTGCAGCTGCCACGGCTATACAATGTGTACAAGACTATGGGAATTGTCACCTCTTTCCAGAATATTTTGGATAATGTGTTTATTCCACTCTTTGAAGTTACAATCAATCCAAATTCTCATCCTCAGTTACATGTGTTCCTGAAGCAAGTGGGTTGGTTGATCTCTGAAGTTTTATGATCTCAAGCTATCTTCCTTTATGTGTCAAGTAAGATATGATGTGGTCTGCTTTGTGTATTTACAATAGTCACAAAACATAGATAGATAAATAAACTTGTACGTAAATTCTTGTATATGATGATGAAAGTGAAGAACTGATGATCATGTGTAAACTCTTTTAATACATGCTATCAAACCCTTATGCATTAGGACTGAGGTTATCTGTAAATGTGCAGGTGGTGGGTTTTGATATTGTAGACGATGAGAGTAAACCAGAAAGGCGTCCAACTAAACACATGCCAACACCAGCTGAATGGACCAATGAATTCAACCCTGCTTATTCTTATTATGCTTATTATTGCTATGCAAACTTGTACACTCTTAACAAGGTTTGTAGCACCTACTGTTTTTTAACTTTTTCTTGTCAACTACGTAATTTCTTGTTGCATTACTTTAGTTACTAACATGCGAAACTAATTGTGCACTCTTCTTTCAGCTTCGTGAATCTAAAGGAATGACAACGATAAAATTTCGGCCTCACTGCGGAGAGGTAGTATTCTGCAACCCATGTTTTAGCTTTGATTTTCATTATATGGTGACTGAGATAAGTTTTCATTGTCTTGACAGGCGGGTGAAATTGACCATTTGGCTGCTGGATTCCTTCTATGCCACAATATTTCTCATGGGATTAATCTTCGAAAATCTCCTGTTTTGCAGTATCTTTATTACCTGGCTCAGGTTGAAGTTGAACCCATTGCTTTATTTCAGCAAGAAATTTTTTTGTTTTTACATGATGTTATTCTCAAGTATCGTTTATTTTTATTTTCCTACTTTTTTCATTGAACCTTGCCCAAGCTGCTTCTTAGTTTATACCAAAATCACTAGCAATTTTTCTCCTCTATCCAGGTTGGATTGGCGATGTCACCTTTGAGCAACAATTCCCTTTTCTTGGACTACCACCGCAACCCATTTCCCATGTTCTTCCAGCGAGGCCTGAATGTCTCCCTTTCTAGTGATGATCCTTTGCAAATTCACTTAACGAAAGAGGCATTGGTGGAAGAATATAGTGTTGCAGCAAAGGTATAATTTTCTTACTTTTGTGATAGTTGATAATGATACTTGATGGCTACGTACATATCACCCATCTCATTAATCTGTTTGATACAGGTGTGGAAGCTCAGCTCATGTGACCTTTGTGAAATAGCAAGAAATTCTGTTTATCAATCTGGATTTTCACGTGCAGCCAAGGTAAAAACCTTTACCAAATCTTCAAGAAGATAAACTTAACTTTGTTTGAGATAAGAAAGATCCCACGTAGAACTTGCTGAATCTGGCCCTCGGTCAATTATGCTGAGATAGTCCTATCCAATTCTATGACACAAGGAAGAATGGAAAATTTGAGAAGTACAGACCAGTCCTTCCAAGTGTTGCACACCCCACCTGTTTATCTAAAGACTGTCTTTGTTAACAAGAAACCAAGAGAAGCATGTTCAGGATATGAATTGGGAATTGCCGTGTACACAGCTCCGCTCTGTTTTGAGTCAATGAGACTTGAGAAGAGATATGACATCGATTTTTTTTTTTTTTTCCTTCCACAAATTTGGTTTAGGTTATTTATTATCTACATGTTTGGAAAAGAGAGGGAGAAATTAAAAACTATCTTTGCCTGATATTTATGTATTTCTTTACAAAAATTCTGGTACATAGGTCTGATTTTCTTAATGGCACGACTTTTCTTGTCATTGTTGGTGCTTCCTTCCTCTTGCAGGTGCATTGGCATGGTGGTAAATATTTCTTGCAAGGCCCCGAAGGAAATGATATTCATAAGACAAATGTACCAGATTTAAGGATTGCCTTCCGACACGAGGTGAGTGCTTTTTGTTTTTCCTGATTGACTTGAGAAGAAAAATGATGATTTTTCTTTTGAAGCTAATCATCTAGTGATTTTGCAGACTTGGAAAGAGGAGATGCAGTATGTTTATTCTGGAAAAGCCAGGTTTCCTGAAGAAGTAGATTCGTAAACTAAACATTTATCATGCAGTTCTTCATTGAAGCCGAGCGAGAATGGGATTGCTCTCGCAGGTCATACTCATTGGTACTTAAAAAAAACACCCCAAGGCTCAGAATCTGTAGGACTTGGGTGTTTTTTAACCTCGCAATTTTGAGCATTATGCTTATGAAACGAGGAAGATTCTTAGGAGACAGTTTTTTCGAAAAAATGATTCTACTAATCCACGACACAGTAATATCATTTATAATATGTGGATCTGATTAGATACTATGTGATCTGATCTGATCTGATATGAAATCCTGGTTTTAATCAATCTTTTTCATCTCATCTTCTGAATGCCCCCATAAAAAGGTGCTCCATAAGCCTGGTCTCTTTCACAGTCAATAGTAAATTATGTGGGAATGGATTGGAAATGTTTGATTAAGCTTCTTTTCCAATCGTTTATTGCCAGTTCATCCCACAGTTAGTTCATAGTGATATCATATTGTGTATATATATGCGTGTGTGTGTGTGTGTGTGTGTGCCGCGTCTGTAGCCTAAATGCTTTTTCAGTATAATGCATTAGTTTATAGAGAAAGTAGAGGCAATAATTCTTGTTTGCACACCTTTTAACCAATAAAGTCAGGGCCTTTGCCTCACCTTTCGTGTCTTGGCTACGGGGGAAAGTATATCCTGGGTGACTGATCTGGCTTTCCTTTTTCCTTTTATTTTTATTTTTACTTCTATTTTTTTTTATTTTTTATAATAAGTCGGAAATCCTAATCAAATTCATTCTCTAAGACGGTGACAGTACAGTAATAACTGAAAATTACTCCTTTTCTCCTCAAAGGATATCGTCTTAATCTTATGGGAATGATTCCAATCTGAAAGAAAAAGGAACACACTTATTGGGTGACCAATTCTTTTTTCAAAAAGAAAAGAAAGGGAAAAAAAATAAAGGAAAAAAGAAAAAACTTGTGCATCTTTAGAACACTGAATTATACTGCATTGAATAAATAAATAAATAAATAAATAAATTCAACCGAACTCCACCGACCAAAGCACTTAGATTTTTATTTTTCGGCAAAATTTATTTGTAACTTGACAAAAATGTGAGTATGTGCCAAAAAAAAAAAAAAGAAATTAAATTAAAGAAAAAAGAAAGAAAAACAAAAAAATGTAAGCAATACGGATAGGAAGGAGAAATGAAGTCAATAATATGGAAGGAATTACGCCTTGCCCCACAAGAAACGTGACCCCCGAAGAATGACATGCCCATTCCCCACATCCATTCCATGCACATATATATATATATGTATATGTAACTTTTTTTTTTTTTGAGGAAAATATATGTACAAAACTTATGTAAAAGAAAAATGCTATTTTTAATCCCAAACCTCTCGTGTATACTAAAACACATTTTTTTTCCCTTTGGGATAAAATCGTCAAATTTTATTTTTTTTCACTTCTTAAATTTATAAATATGACTTGGTAATTTCTTTTATTAGTATCTTTTACCTTCTTTATCTTTTTTTTTTTTTTTACATGATATTCTTTATCATTATTTACACAAAGAAAAAAAATGAAAAAATAATTTTTTTAAAGTTGGTCTCTTCAGACTTACCAAATCAACCCTATTCGGATATTGAAATATATATACACGACCGAAGTCTTCCCTTCTCCCTCTCTCTTTGCCTCTTCACTCTCTCGAGTTTCTCCCTCCAATCACCCAAATCTCTCTCTGCTCTCTCTCTCTTTCTGTCCACAGAAAACCCACCGCCACAAAACACCTATCTTCACCACCACCGCCTCCCGGTGGTGCTCCGGCGATCAGCTTAAAACCCTAAAACCTCTTATCACCACGACAATGGCGGCCACGGCGGCCTCGGAAGTCTCGGACGGACCCGTCCTCAGCCTCATCAACAAGCGCCTCCGAGCCCTCCGCAAGAAGCTCAACCGCATCAACCAGATGGAGGAGGCCATCTCCCAGGGCAAGCCGATCAACAAGGAGCAAGAGGAGGTCCTCCGCTCCAAGCCTGGCGTCTCCGCCCTAATCGAGGAGCTCGAGAAGCTCCGACAGCCTCTCTCCGAAGCCGTCGCCGAGGAGGTCAACCTCGCCGTCCAGCGCCACCAGGTCTCCTCGCTCTCCGACGGCGCCGATCATCAGGACAGGCCCGAAGAGGCCGTGGCCGCGGCCTCTCCGGAGCCCGATTGGCGCGAGGCCGAAGTCGAGGACCTCCTGAATCTGCTCTACTTTGGGTCGCTGTTTGACGTCAAGCCGCAGAGCGATTTCACGTCGACGATGCTGACGAGGACTCACGAGCGTGGGTGTTGCCTGACCTACGATTACGTCACCGATGACGCCACGGATCTGCTTGGTGAGAGGGACTTGGAATTGATCTCCAAGTTGGGAGGGTTGTTGATCTCCCGGCCGGTGGATTCGAGCTTGTCGCACAAGAACGCCCTACAGAGGTGCTTGGAGCACGCCAGTCTTTGGCTCTCCAACTCCGACCAGCTCATTGAGCCTAATGCTAATATCACTTGTAAAATCTTTTTCCTCTTTTACCTTTTTTTTTTTTTTTTTTTTTTTTAATTTTTTGGGCGATTTGTGGAGATTGATGTTATTTTGCTCTAACTGTTTGTGTTTTTGCTTTAGACTCGGGCTTGAGAGAGAGGCTGAACAAGATAATGTCGTCGGACTATTTCACCACCACGCCTGAGATGAAAGCTCCCGTGGAAGTTGCTGCTGCTGGGAATTATGCGTCTTTCCAGGTGCCAATTCACAGCTCCGTTTCATCGGTTCAGGTCGAAGGCTCTGTTTCGCATTTCCAACAGGTCTAACTTTGTTTACTTCGTTTTAATTTTTATATCATTTGTGTTTGTTTTCTCGAGTATTAATGACAACAATGTAGATGATTATTCTATGCCAACTTGCTTTGTATTTGCGTTTACGATCTGTGTGTGGTGATTGCTGAGAAATTGTAAGTTGTTGCAACCTTCGGGAGTTACTTTTGTGTGGTATCAGTTAACATAAGAGAAGTTGGTACAAGCTTACGAGCTGCTTGAGACTCGAGCTTATGTAGGCATTCTATATTGTTTAGAAATTAGCAATGGCAGGGAAGAATTTCTTGTTAGCTATGAGTTTTCGGTTATTAACTGGTTAAGGAAAGAGTAGAAATCATAAAGTGCGTTCTTGTTCAAAAGAATAGCTATCATAGAATTCACGGTTCAAGTACGTGGTGGTGCTTGAAACTGTAAATTCTCGTTGGTAAGGGATGAAGTACTTAGTTGAAAACCTTTTCATTCTCATTATAGAAAAATAAAGTCTTATCGCGACTACATCACTCTAATTCAACACAATTCGTCTTGTGTTGTAAAATTTACAAAGTTTCCTCAGATTTAGTTCATTTAACTTTTATTGCTTCATGTGTAAATTTTACTAAAGCTTTATCATGTCTACATCCAAAGCGATATTCTTGAATCTGTTGCAACGTAAGGAATTTCCCTTGTTTGTTCTCCTTTAACGAGAGATTTGTACTTGGTGTTTTATTTGTGGTGGGGGTCTGTTTATTTATTTATTTATTTATTATTATTATTATTTTGGACGAGAGAGAGGCAGAGAGAGGGAGGGGGTGTGGGTAGATATCCATACACCCCACCACTTTTTAATCCTTCCGACTTTGGGAATAAAAGCGGATGGAAAATCTTTGACGAAACAAATGTGTGTAAAAAACCTATTTTGACCTTAATCTGTCATCATCCCCTAATTTATATGAGGTTGTAATTGTAAAATGCATTTGATTAGACATTTTCTTGTTTTCTTTCTCTTCTACCAAACAAGATGATGGAAAACCTCCCTCCTTTCTATCACCTAGGGATTTTACTATTCTTTCCTTTTTATTTTCCATCCCTTTTACAAAACATAGCATTAAAGTTAGTGTATCTTTAGAGTTTAGACTTTGGGATGTGGAGAAAAGGCATGACAGTCTCAATGTTGATTCGTGATGTATTAGGTTTAGAATTTTAGGGAGAGGATGTGCTAGGCAAGTAAGCTTCTGACGAAGAGAGTACTCAATTATACTGTAAATAACAGAGTTGTTGATGTCGAGTTTACTTTTGGCTGAACATATACATGTTCAAGACTTTGTACTAAGATTAATGAGAAAAGGAATGACAGTCAAATGTTGATTGGGCACGGAATGACAGTGTCTTTGTGGTTTATCATTTATTCTGGCAAGAATTTAAGGGAGTGGATGCACTAAGCAAGTAAGCTTCTGATCGAACAAACTACTAAGCACTCAATTAGTCAATTCATTGTATATGAGGTTATAATTGTAAAATGCATTTGATTAGACATTTTAAGGGAGTGGATGCACTAAGCAAGTAAGCTTCTGATCGAACAAACTACTAAGCACTCAATTAGTCAATTAATTGTAAATGAGGTTATAATTGTAAAATGCATTTGATTAGACATTTTCTTGTTTTCTCTCTCTTCTACCAAACAACATGATGGAAAACCTCCCTCCTTTCTATCACCTAGGGATTTTACTATTCTTTCCTTTCTATTTTCCATCTCTCTTACGAAACATAGCATTAAAGTTAGTGTATCTTTAGAGTTTAGACTTTGGGATGTGGAGAAAAGGCATGACAGTTTCAATGTTGATTCATGATGTATTAGGCTTAGAATTTTAGGGAGAGGATGCGCTAGGCAAGTAAGCTTCTGACGAAGAGAGTACTCAATTATTCTGTAAATAACAAAGTTGTTGATGTCAAGTTTACTTTTGGCTGACCGTATACATGTTCAAGAGTTTGTACTAAGATTAATGAGAAAAGGAATGACAGGCAAATGTTGGTTGGGCAAGAAATGACAGTGTCTTTGTGGTTTATTATTTATTCTGGCAAGAATTTAAGGGAGTGGATGCACTAAGCAAATAAGCTTCTGATTTAACAAACTACTAAGTACTCAATTAGTCAATTATATGCTATGATTATGCAACATCTTCATAATCTGGACTTTATGCAAGATTATGGGCTTTGCTTTATGCTCTATATTCTGGAATTTGCTTTTCAATTGCCTTTTAGTCCAAATCTTAGGAAGTTCAGCATTTTTGTTATGGTAAGTTGAACTTAGGATTTTGTAAGTTGAACTTTTACCAGATTGATTTGTGATTCGCAATGCTAGACAATCCTGCTTTTCATAATTAGTGCACTTTCTTGTCCTTGTTACTTGTGGGATGATATCTAGAACATAATGAGGAAAGCATGAAATAGGGAGCCGCCTTTATTTTTTCTGTTGGTTTCTATCCTTATAGATTAGGTTGTTTATTTGGCTCTGCATAAGATACTGCAGGTTAGAAGATCATCAGGAAAAGGGGTCACGTTATAGGATACGTAGGTGAATTAATTGGTGATCACCATATAGTGTAATTATGGAGATAAAATAATCCGTGTATTGGTGAAGCTGCAATGCATCATCCATTCCAACTCTTTAGTGAGGAGGCATTTTTTTTTTCTGGCCAAGAGATTCTTTTATTCTCTCAAAATTGTGTACATATGTAGATTCCCAGCCGGATCTTTTGCATATCTGATTCTTCACCATCCTCAATTGAAATTCCATGAATAGATAGGAGTCTCTTGCAGATTCTGGGTATCTATTTTCCTACATGGAAAATTTGAAGTATTTCTACTAGTCATCTTGGACTAGATAGTTTTTATTTACCAACTGTTCAGGGATCGTTGCTTATCCTAACTCTAAGTTGAAGTTCTGTGTATAGGCAGTGGCGCGGAACACTTTTACAAGGCTGAAGCTCAGCTCTTTCTTTTCATGTGAGAGAATCTGTATTTGGGGTCGGCATAACTACTTGATTATGAAGTCTGTCTGATACATGATATACTTGTTATATATATATATATATATATATTTTTTTTTTCTATGTTAGCTGAGCAAGAGATTGTTTTCCAAGTTATGTGTGTTTACTTAAACTTCGAAAATTCTGTAGGATGAAGGCACAGCAGATTTTCAAGGACATGAAATAAGCGAGCATCAAACAAGTACGGTAGAAGAAGTTCAAAAGGTGCTGTCATTTTAGCTTTGGTACAACCCTGCACTACTTTACTATTTAATTAAAGATAATAACAAATTTTTCTGCCTTGCATACAGGACGATGAACCAGAGACTGAGAACCCTGCAGAGGCTGTCCCGGTTGAACATGAACAAATCAGACCAGAGACAGGAATAGACTACAACCAGAGAGATAGTGAATCTAAAGAGCAGCAGTATGTTCCGCGAAGACCCTATCAGAACCAAAGAGGTGGTGGTCGTGGCGGCAGCGGGGGTGGCCGTAGAGGTTACACTAACGGCCGTGGAAGCCGAGGCAGTAGCAGAGGAGGTGGACCTTACCAGAATGGTCGGAACCAGTATTATGACCAGCCTGGAGGTTATTATCAGAGGGGTTACTATAACAATAGGGGAAGGGGCGGCAGAGGTGGCGGGTCCTCTTACAACAATCATGGCTCAGTAGTTCAAGGCAGCCAAATGTCTGCCACCAGTGTTGGGGTTGGGTCATGATTTACCCGTAAGTTGTTGATAGGGATGATTGTTACTTAGCTTTCTCTTTTTGTGCGGGTGGTGAATCTATTGTTGCTTCGTGTGAAAGATGATCTGAAATGTGGGTTGCTTTTAACGTACTCGCCATCCAGGACCCTCTTTTGTAGTTCAGTTAAATTAAGGATTCCAATCAGAAACTATGATGCGGAAGGAAATATATTTGGTCATCTCTTTTTGGACCTTTTTTGCTCTGGTTTACCCTCGTTGCATCATAAATTATGAAGAATTCTAATAATTTTGCATATTTTTTTTTTTTTTTGATGTGATTTCGATAACGTGCACTAGCGGTAGAAAGCACCAATGAATTTGTAATTCACGAGGATATTATTCGAATGTTGGTCATAAGTAGAACAGTTTGGGGCATTTCATGTTGTGGATTCCAATTATATTTATTTTTATTTTTCCAATTTCGCAGCTAGCAAGAATAATATTCACGCGCGCGCACGTGCATGTATGCATTCTGTAAAGTGTAAGATGATTCTCTCAGCAACTTCATCTTTTCCCTCCACAGGTTCCTTTGATGGTGTCTCCACGGTTGATTCTATTCGGAAAGGCACCTTTAAAAGCGGGCTGAGTGAACCGATGATTCAAGGACCCTTTTTCTTTTTCAGAGTGAGAGTTTCATGTGTCTAGTGTTTTTATTGTGTGCAAAGTAGTTGCTTTCTCTTGCAAATTGTAATGAGATGCTTCGGACAGCATTTACCACCACCAAAAAAACCAAAAACAAAAACAAAAACAAAAACAAAAACAGAGAGAGAAAGAGAGAGGGAAGAAAAAGGAGTACGTAAAATGGGCAGTTTAGGTTCGTTGTATTTTATAGGCCGACTAACAAGTTCCAAGTGTGATTATGCAATCTGATACTAACACGTTTTTCAGTGATCACTACCGTGATTGAAAATCGCTGTGATTGAAAGAATGAAAACAGGTCACCTAGACATATTTAAGAAAGCATGTTGGATTTTATTTTTGACTTTCTGAGTCTAAAAATTGTTTCAAAAAAATATATAGATGTATACTTAAAAAAGTTTAAATTATTCGGAAAAACTTCCAGAGAACTTCATAAATTAAATAACTTCTATAAAAAGTACTTTGATTAGAGTCCAAAACTTATATCATAATTTTATGAGCAGTATGATATTATAATCTTCATTCAAATCTTTTTATCGGCTGAAAAAAAAAAAAAAAAACAAAAGCAAAAGCAAAACCTCTTCCAATTGCGAACTAGAGTTTTAAACAACCGTACGGAAGTAAACTAGTGTAAGTAAAAACTCCCCCAAATATAGCCACCAGGCAAATTGAACACACCTAATTGACGGACAATTTCGTTAGGATGGAATAGATGCTTTTTGCAATTGAACGCACTACTAGACAAAGAAGAGGATATATGATCCGCACGGCCGACATGAAATGTTTCAGAGACGAATGTCAAATTCCAATCCCAAACTCCTGTTCACTGTATTAGTTTACTCCAATGGCTGCACTCCTAGAGAATCAATGAACTGCACATGCCACATAACACTGGACCTCATTTCTAGCCACACACAAAACGAAAGGCGGGCAAAAAAAAAAGTAACGTCTTGTTTGGAACTTAGGTTTGAACCTAAGTTTTTTATCTTAATTTTTATCTTTTTCACATTTCTTAGTAACAAATATAGCATTGGTATAGACCAATGCATTGGAGATGATCTTAGCAGACCATTCAGAAAGGAAGAACAAAAGGAGGCTTCCTCTTTACCCTTTTATTTTTATCTCTTGATGATTGAGGAATAACTGTGTTAGAGACTCCTTGAGAGTAACTACCCATAGAATTTGTTTTTAGGCTGTTATGATCTAATTAGTGGGCTGAGATGTGTGTACATCATAATTGTAGTATGCACTACTACCTCGTAAGATTGTATTGTAAGAAATTAAAAAAAAAAAAATCTGAAAAAAGGCCACCAAATACCTCTGCCCCTCTTCTCCTTCCACCGTCGCTGCCAATACAATCATCGAAGGTTTGTCGGCTGACACAATCAGCAAAGCTCCTTCTGGCGACAATGGCACACAACAAAAAAGGAAAAAAAAAAAAAACGGAAGAAACATATTAAGGGGACGAACTCTCAAACATTTGAAATTAAATATTTGTGGGTCAGCAATTACAGATGAAGAAAATATGTGCTTAAAATTTCATTGGCACATCTGAAACTCATTTTACGGCATCCACACCTCGACTTTCTGAGGTAGTTCTTATAAATTTCTAGATTTATTTATTTATTTTTGTGAAAACTGGTTTTGGTTTTGGCTTTTTTTTTTTTTTTTTTTTTCAAGGAGTATGCATTGTTCTTCTTAATTTCTTTCAGAGTCATTTTCAATTGGTGTTTTAGAGTTGGATGGGTATGAGCTATGGGTTTGATATCCACCATATACCAGCAAGCATGATCATGAAGTCCATGAAAATCTTCTCGTGCTTTCTTACGAACCAAACACTCCATTTACATCAACAACGCAAACTAAAGTGTAAGTTCAAAATGAGATCGAAAATGGAAACCAATGATGCGTTGCTAAAAGGGAGTCCTATGGGGTTAGATTTAGAACGACTTGGTCGCCAGCACCCCGAGTTTGTCGTTATCTCCGGCGACGGCCTACTTTGCGGAGGGTTTGGGTTAGGACGTCCTCCAGCCACCGAATCGCTCGTTGGAGGGTACCCGACGAGATTGCGATCGTTCTCGTGAGATCCACCTCTTGAGGCACCGTCGGAGAAATGCTCGCAAGCGTCGCCAGCGATATCTACGATGACAGGGAGAGAGATTGGCTGAGGAGAAACATATCATGCAATTACCTTAATACCTTTTTTTTATCCATATTAAATGGGTATCCATTAACAACGAACCTTATGGATAGTTACTCTTAACAAGTCTTTACTATAGACTTTCCGTTGATGAATATGAACAAAAGCTTTTTTCATTGGTTTATTTATTTATTTTTCTCTTTCGACTTTACAAAAGAAACAGGTACTTTAAGGGGAATAATCTCTCACTACTCAAAGCTTCTCACGCAACTTTCTTCCTACTGGTGTCTACATTTGACAGAATTTTAACTTACTGTAAAACACAATTCCAAATTTGGGTCCACGAATGTGTCAATCTGAGTTTTTATTCTCCTTACATGCTTACACAGCACCTTCCATAGCTGCGTCCACTCAAAACACGCGTTTACCTTATCACAATATATTCCATTATACGTAAAAATATGCATGTAATTTTTCAGGCGTTAAATAAAAGGTCGAATTAATTCGAATTACTGAAATTTAAGCTACCTTTTGTCGACTAAGACTCGATAATGAAAAGAGATTCAACGGTCTAAATTAATTTTACAATCATTCAACACCTATAAATTTGCTTGCAACGTGTAGGGCCCAAGGGGAGACTTCAGGCCCCGTCAACTCTCGTCGTTAAATTTTAGCCTATAATTTATTATATAAATTTACATATAACCCTCTTCAAAACCCCTTCAACTTTTTTTTTTTTTAATTATTATTATTTGTGCTGCTTTTATAAGTTTGTACACATTTACATATACTCTCCCTCATAATAATTTCTGGTTTCATCACTACATGCACCTATACAGTCTACACCTATACTATGTCGTTTTGAAGTAATATGAGGCAGCATTGTCAATTATATACTTTTTTTTCTTATATTTTTTGCGCTTATTGAAATATCATTATCATGATAGTACCCATCATGTATGAGAATATAGATATATATATATATATATATATTTTTTCTTGTGAAGGGTGGATCATGGAAATGAAGTTGAAACTTTGGGGACAAACACAGCAAAAGGAGATGCCCAATATATTGCGGCGCAAAACTATTTTGAAGGAAGCTCATAGTTTCTGATTCCAAGTGATTTGTTACGTAATTAATTCTAGCTTTTTTTCTAGGGCTGCTACAGTGACATTATTCCTAGAAAAAGAGTATCCAATTTGTTGCAAAAAGTTCTCACGACCAGTGCTAAAAATTGCATTAATGTGCTTTAACGTCATAGGACGAGTAGTTCAAAACGAGTTTGTAATCCTTTAAAAAAAAAAAAAAAAAACATAGATGTGGAGATATTGAATTTTACAAACTCACTAAAAATAAAAGAAACAAAGGTTTGATGAAATGCGAATATCGAAATGCGAGTAATGTTTCCGATACTAACTTGTTAATTTACTAATTTTGAGTACTTAATTACTTAAACAAAAATATGTATAATTAATTCAACTATCATTTATATTAAATTATATTCACTATCGAACAAGTTAATGCAGATCGACCATTTGGTACTCAAACCTCATAAACAAACAATCAGTGGCCAAGCATTTTTCATGAAATGTTGCCAGAAAAAAGGTTTTTGTATGATAAATATGCAAATGCATTGGTCCCTTTTATTGACACTTTTATGCTTTAAAACCCCTTTCCGTAATTGTTCTACCGTCCACTGGATATATCAAGGTCCAGAATCAGATTCTTCACCGACAATAATGTTATTTCAAAAAATTTCCCACCACAATTCAGCTCTATATAAATCGCCCTCTTGTTTGTCAATCCCAACATTCAAGCCAAACAAGCCCACCAATATTCCACTAGAGTTCTAACACAAAGCTCGTTTGTTTTCCTTTTTCCGAAGAAGAAGAAGAAGAAGAAGAAATGGGATCCAATCTGTCTTCAGACGTCCAGATCAAAAGCAAATCATGCCAAGTAAATGCTATTGAACCCTCATCAGCCGTCGAGACCAAAAGCAAATCATGCCAAGGAAATGCTATTAAAGCACCATCAGAATCTTCCATCCAATCTCTGCGTAAAAAGGACCAATGGAAGACTTTTTTCAATTCTTACAAGGATACTAACAAGCTGGTAATTATATATGTGTGCGGGTGTGTGTGGTGTGTTACTATTTCTAATTAGTAGATCAATAGTTTCACTTGCTCAGCGTGATCAAAGGTGTTAGAATATAAAAAATGTTATTGGTCCACCTCCTATCAGCTTAAGCTTTTGGGAGGGACTGATAATATAACACGATATCCGAGCAATAAGTCATGAATTTGAACATCTACAATTGCACTCTTTATTTCCTTTAAATACTATTATCACGTGTCGGTCTTTTAATGTTTAAGCTTTTGAGATAGATTAGTAAACTAACAAAAGGTGATTCTAACTTTTTGACATATTTTTGGTTCCGAAAGGTGGTGATTGACTTCACGGCAGCATGGTGCAAACCTTGTCAGTCCATGGAGCCTATCCTTGAAGAGCTTGCTACGAAATACAAAGACATTTGTATTGTCAGGATCGACGTCGATGAACTTCCGGTATATCATGAGTTACAAATTTATTCTCCTTCTGTCTTTAATTTTATTTGTCATGATCATAATCATGTTACGCATGAAAACAGGATGTGGCCGCGGAATATGGGGTTCAAGCAATGCCTACGTATTTACTGATGAAGAAAGGAGACCAGGTTGATAAGGTTGTTGGAGCAAAGAAAGCTGACTTGGAGATGAAGATTGAGAAGCACAGGAAGTCAAATTAATTTATTTACACTTTTCGTGAAAGCACTTGATCATGTTCTGATCAAACAAGTCTCTCCAACACATGTTGTCGTTTCATTCAAGGCATAAGAAGAGAATATTATTGAGAATCAAGCCAAACTAATAAGGTGGCAACTTTATTATTATTATTATTATATTTTGTAATCACTTATTTTGTTTACTTAATGCAAGTGTGCTTATTTACCACTCTTTTCATGTTTATGAAATCCGCAAGAGAAGATATTGTATCTCTATTGGTTTCCTATTTTAATTATTAATAAAGCAAACTTGAGAGACCGGACGACAGAGGATTTGCAATAATTGTTGGTTTTCTAGTGGGATGATCAATGGCTTGCTTAACCCAAATGGATTGCTTAACCAAAGTGGATTCCAAAGTATGGATTCTTTTCTTATCTTCAACAGCCTTATAAAAAAAATATAGAAAAGACGAAGGGCTCCGGGAGGCCCCGTGATTACGTCCAAATTGTGTATCAATAAAGCGGTCAATTGTACTATAACGAGGATGGTCGATCCCATGAGAAGGGGATAAAAATAACAAACAAGAAAGATTAATGAAAAATAAATATTAGAGAGATAAGCTAATAAAGAAAATAAAAGATAAATGATTTTGGAATTTCTGATTAAAAAAAAAAAAAAGAAAATAAAGAAAAGAAAGGTGAGAAATCTTGAATGCTTTGTTCAAATTCAATATTTCAATTTCATAACTCAACTACACGTTTCACATCCCAAATATGCAGGCAAAAGATATGATTTGAAAGAACAAATAATAAAAAAAGTATTTGCTCAAATTAATCTCTTCTAATTAAAACAAGCACAACTATATCTTATACGTCATCCAAAAGTGACAAAATACCCCATGGCAGAATGCAGTAAGGGATGTTCATATCAAAATAATTGAAAGAAAACCACATGTCTCTAGTAATTTAATGCACCGAATATAATAACTAGAACTACTGTCACTACAGAAATAATTATTATAATCACTAAGCAGAAGAAAATGAAATGAAACAAATTTATAAACATTGAATAAACGTTGAATAACAAATTGATCTCAAATAAAAAGAAGAACGTAAACAAATAAAATCCACTCAAGACTTAGTCTTCCACTAACGGTGTCTCACTCACAAAAAGTGTTTCACTTACCTCCCACTAATAAGAAAAAAAGGAAATCAGAATTGAAAATAAACTGAAATATATTAAATTCTATAACCTCACAATTCTTGAATAGCTAATATAAAAGGCATAGCTCTTTGTTTATAGAGTTTTAGAGGCTCGACCAAATAGGAAAATAAAGTAAAACAAGAAACTAAACATTACAAATAAAAATACTAAAATAAAGAAATTCCTACGAGAAAAGAAAACTAAACTAAGGTGATGTTTAGTTCACTATCTGATTTTAAATTAAAATGTACTTTTTCATATCAGTTTTTGTCTTTTTCTGAAAATGTTTTTTATCTTTTCTGAAAAATCAACAAAAATTATTATTAAAACTTAAAATTTTCAACTCAAACTTATTCACCAAACGGACCCTAAATTGATTAACCAAGGTAGAAATCCGGATCCCAGTGACATCAAATTAGCTTTGATTGGACTGGAAAAAAAGGTTATGCTTACGAAGAAATAAGGAAACAAATGGATTTCCTATCGAGACGATGTGGCGCTCCGAGAGAGTGGCTGACAGCTGGGCCGAGTTGCTGTCACAGGTGGGGCCCACTGGGTGATGAAGAAGCTTCAACGGTGGGAGAAGCTAGGGATGCCCTCGATCGAATGGCTGAGATTGGCTGTTGGGTGCGCATTTTGGAGACGCGTTGAAGCTGCGCTGGAATACGTTGCACACTGGGGCCCATTGACTGACTTGGGCTGCTGTAGACGCCTTCGTGGCGTGCTTTGATTGGTAGAAAGGAGCCGCAGCTTGGGCTCCGGCTTGGCTTCGAGCTAGTGGCTGACATGGGCTGCATTTTGTGACTAAATTGGGTGGCTTCCATGGCCCAATTACATGGCTCTTTGTACATGATTTTTCTGCACTTCTTTTAAATGTGCACATAATTAAGCTAAAATTTTACATTTTCCAATTAAATCATTTTGAATAAAAATTATGATAACGTATAATTTAAATTTAAATAATTTAGCATTTTGCACAATAATAAACACCAAAGAAAATGCACTTCTGTATACTAATCACCTTGCCACCACGTAGATCCTACTTGTTATTAGATAGTGATGTTAGAGTCCATTTGGAGACATATTTGAACATCTAGTGTCAAAATTTTCTTTTATTTTTTATTTTTTTACAACTCAAAACTACTTTTTATTATTTACATCTCTAAATGTCTATAGTAAATTTAAATTTTAAACGTCCATAACTTTGTTATTTCAAGTTCAAATAAGATATTTTTTTTAAAGTTATATAAAGTTTTAAGAAAAACGAAATAAAATTCATCTTAATATTTTTTTAAGACATATTTTAAAATCTTACATTTTTTATTCCAAATAGTTTTTTTAATCAAACGTATATTTTTAAAACTACTTTCAATTTTTTTCTAAAGCTACGTCTTCAAAATCTCATCAAAGGGACCCCTAGAGTTAAGATTCACGGAGCCTACTAACAATGCCAAAAGAGAAACGCTTCACATGTAAAAGTAGAAAACCTTATTCGCTATGTAAATCGTGCATGGAGTCAATGACCCAAATTTTTTTATAAATATCGAAAATCCCCAATAAGATTCTTAAAAAGATTTGTACCGTATTTAGATATTGTCTAGAGGCATATTGTCCGTACCACGAAAACCCTAGGGAAATTAAATAGCCCTATCTCAATCCACTGAAAAATGTTCAAAAGCATCTTCACAAATAATGCTTCCCACGTAAGAATGATGTCAAAATACCGCTCAATGTTCCAAGTTGGCACACCTGACTCACACACAAAAATTAAGGGGGAATAAAACAAAATACAGGAATATTATATTCTCCACTAGCAGTTACAAATTTCCCTTTGATAATAAAGAAATAGCTCAAGATGATGTTGTTCGTCGAAATTATGGTGCCGTTTGGACACCCATATAGATATAGGTGGATTAGTTAGCAACGGTGGGTGATTTTGTTATTTCCTTAAGCTTCATTCTAATTTCGATTGTTAAAGTATGATTTAATAATGATAAAGTAGACTTTTGATAACTGAATGAGAGAAACTACTATAAAGAACATATCTCCTTGTCATATCTAGGGAAAAGAGTTTTTGTCTGTGAGACTGAAAATTTGAAAATGATAAAGTCACCTTCAGATCTTTTTTTATTCACCAAAAAAAAAAAAACTATGGTGTCGTTTGGAATATTGATTCCCATTAAAATTTTCTAATTCAACTCCAAAACTCTTTTATTTACATCTCATTTTTTGTCTTACTTTTTCAAAAAACTCAAAATTTAAAAATTCATTACTCTCTTATTTCAAGTTAAAATGAAATATATATTTTTTTTCTTTTTTAAATCGCACTAAATGACTAGAGGAATTAAGCAAGATCTATATGATATATTTTTTCGAATACATATCAAATATTTACATTATTTTCTATGTCACAGTTCATTTCCAATTTACACTTCAATCAAACACACATTTTAATTTCAACTTACAAAACTCCAACTCCAACTATTGTTCTAAATGGGCCCTAAGATAGGGACAATTGCATGTGATCAAACTCGTCTAATAATCGTAAAAATACCCATTATTAAAATAGAAAATTACTTAAATAAACACATTTTTTTCATCTATTGACCAACATAATACAAATTTTTCCTTTTTAATTAGTATGAGACAAATTTTTGTTTTTATAACTTATTAGTGTCTAATTTGTGTCATATTAGTCTAGTATCAAATCTTTGTGTCATGTTAGTGAAATTTTTGTGTCATATTAATATAATGATTTTTATATATGTGCCGTAGAGGTACTTTCCCCTTATTAAAATATTAGATTTTCCCCCCATTTTTTTAAGCCCAAAAAAAAAAAGAAAAATCCAAGTATGGCATCCCCCATGGCAGCTAACCCTCTCCTACCTAGACCAGTCGCCAAGCTCCCGACCGGGGCAACTCCAGCCTCCGACAACCCGTACTCTTCACCTACGATGCCGACCATCCCCACCTTGCAACGACACCCAAACCCTCCTAATTGTCGCCGATAGGGCCCAACGCCACCCTTTGCAACGGCAATTAGGCCCCCAACCACCTCGGAACGCCAACCATCCTATACACCCTACTGGAGGGTGTAGGTGTTCCCTTATCGCCCAAGATTACGACCTAATAACAATATAAAGAATTGAAATACACTAACACTTGACGAATTTGATTCGTGATTCCCATCACCAAATTATGAGATGAGGCCACTTCAAAAAGAGCCCTTTTCATTTAAATACTAAGATTACCAAAAATTGGCTTCTCTGTCTCTCTCCACCACCTGCAAGAGTTTTCCACGTTCCTTGAACCCCATTTCAAGAAGATGAAATAGGGCCGTTTAACTCCACCTCATCAATTCGTGAATTTCGAGTTGATTGTTTTTCGTGAGTACTATCATTTTCCATTGAAATATTCCAATGAAAGACATTAAATTTTTTTCGAAAAGTTCAGGATACGAATCATGTATGAGTAGAGCTAATATTTCTATTCTTTCTATTCTAGTCAGGTCATAATCTGAGCGATATAGAGAACCTGCACCCTCACTTTAAGATTAAACGAATAGGCTTTAGATCATACCCCACCACGGGGAAAAGTAACTGTCCCATCATAGACTTCCTAATTTAAAAAAAAAAATTTTTAAAAATCTTTCTTTGACAAGTAATAGAATATAAATATGCTTCGTGGGTGGGCTCAGTATTTTGCGATTCCAGGAAAAAACAAATGGCTACAGCTTTTTTGCCAACTGGTGGAAGTCAATTGGGGAGATGGAATATAAACTCCTAACTATTTAAGCACCATGAAATGCTTCAAATCAATGTGGGCTGGCAATCAGGAAATAATGAATACTCAACCACTGAAGAAGAATCCAAAGCAGAGAATAGAACAAAGATTATTTTAAACGTTAAACATGGAACCAAATATTCCAGCCGTGTTTAAAATTACATAAACGCAAAGAACTGCTGCTAATAATTACTTCAACCTAGAACAAATTACAAAGTCTTTTAATTAAAGACCAAAATTATAATTAATCCTCAGACAGCTAAAGTTATAAGACCCATTAATCCACTTCTTCAGCCTCTCTCCCTTCAACTATACATGCACAATCTTACTCTAAAACATCAGAAACGTTATATATATATATATATATATTGATATATTTACAACATTTAATTGATCTTAAACAGTCAATATATTAGTGTCAAGTACCACATAAACTCTTCCCCACCAGCTAGTTATTATCAGCTCTGCCAAGAACCCTTCTCAAATCAGATTTCTGTTCTGCATTGAGCCTGGAGGGAAACACCACATCAAACTTGATTATGAGATTTCCCTTCTTGGTCGGATCTTTAGAGACCGGCATTCCCTCGTTTTCGATCACAACCTCATGACCGGGCTTGACCACATTTGTGATCGGGATGGTGAGATCTCTCCCGTCCAATGTTTTCAGGTTCAGGGTCTTCCCTGTAAGAGCATCAACCAAAGATATCTTCTGTTTCGCCACAAGATCGTTCCCGTCTCTTCTGAAAACAGCATGCGGTTTCTCTTCAATCACAAATATTACATCTGCTGGTGTCACTCCTGGTTCTTCATCACCTTTCTCTGGGAAAGTTATTTTAGTTCCCTTTTTCCAACCGGGCTTGATGCTTATCTTCAGCACTTCATCAACCTTCTTCGGCTTACTGCAAGAGAATCAGTCATTGGAAAAATTGTGGCCAAAGTCGAGAAACCGAACTTTAAAAAATCCGTCCCAAAAGTTTAAGCACAAGTGATGACAATTAAAGAGGATAAAGAGTGCAATTCCAGAACATTCAATTCAAGACTTTTTGCAATTTGATTCCATATTAATTTATCAATTCATCTCAAAATCTTAAATTATCGAAAAGTGAATTAATGATAGTTTTATATTCTAATGAGTTATGAGTTTCAAAGGTCGCATGGTTACAAAAGCAATCAAATTGTGTGAAAAAAAAAAAAAAAATCATTGCTTCATTTCAAATTGTAGATCTAACAGTCATCAGAGATCTAAAGCAACATTAAATGACCTAATACCCGTTTTCACAAGAAAGAACGACCTATATTTATCTGTACAGTCTCATTTAAAGCCTAAAAGATCAGAATTTTTTGGTACTGCGTGACCTACCAGTATTGACACAATCTGTTTGATTTTCGTCAACTTTCGTTAAAATTATGATATAATTAGACCCACCGACAAAATATTTTTTCATGTCCTACTATAAAATTCTTTCCCATCCGCTTTAATTTATTGAAAAAGCATCATTGTTGCAGGTACAACGCTTTTTTTCCCCCCGCTCTCTTAGTAACCCTTGAAATTAAAGGACAATTCATCCTATCCTCTACAAAGATACAAAATTGAGGCCTAAATTATTAATCAAATCATTCCAAAAAATCCATTTTATTCTGCATTATCACATCAATTCTGAAAAATGTGTTCATATAATTACTTAAAATATATATATATATATAATGTATATACATCTGAACAAGAAAAGAAAAGAATTACCCGAAATCATCAAAAACCATTCTCGAAACAGTCATTTTCTTCCTGGTGCCTTTATAGAGCTCCTCCAAGCTGCAAACAAGCTTCGTCTCGATCGCGGGAGCTTTCCGGCTCTTCTGTCTCCGGACCTCTCCATTAACACCGCCATTACGGTTTCCGGTGCTACTTACGCCGCCAGATCCGGCTAAGAACTCAGCAAAGATGTCGTCGGCGTCGGATCGGAATCTAGAGGCGCTGTCGGCAGAGCTCGGAGAAGGAGGGAATTCGACGAACTTGAGAGCCTCGTCGCCATAAAGGTCATAGATCTGGCGGCGGTTGGGATCGGAGAGGACGTCGTAGGCCTCGGAGACGAGCTTGAAGCGAGCCTCGGCCTCCTTCTCGTTGATCGGGTTCTTGTCCGGGTGGTACTTCATCGCCAGCCTCTTGTACGCCTTCTTCAGGTCCTCCTCCGTCGCGTCGCGCTTCACCTTCAACACCTCGTAGTAATCGACCCCCATCTTCGTCCCGCCTGACGAACCTTTTAGAACCTTCTCTTCTCTCTGTTGTGATGAATTCGAATTGAGGAGAGAGAAAACGAGAGCTCCGGCGAGTATGGCGGTTTGGGAAGCAAATGGAAGGAGTAAAAACTAGAGACTAAAGACCAAGACTCTCTCTCTTCCTCTCTCTCTCTCTCTCTCTCTTTCTTTCTGCCCAAGGGATACGCAGAGCTACACTCACTCAAAACGTCTCCGCCATTATTCAAACTTTTTCCAAGCTCGTTTGCGCGTTTGTTTCGGGTATTTTTCTGAGCTATTGTGGATAAAGCTCCGGTGACAGCTACTCACGAGTTGGGTTGGTTAATGCCCAATAAGAATTTTTTTGGACAATTTACGTGTCTCAAATTAATTGAGGATCCTCTAATTGGACTATTGGATTTATATGTCCTTTATTGTTTTTTTTTTTTTTTAATAAATGATGAAATGTATGTAATTACACAATTAAGATATATATAAAGTTTAAATTCTCGTCTCTAAATTTAAAAAAAAAAAAAAAACCACTCTCTCAATTAAAGTATCCATTCCCAATTAATTTAAATTCTCGTCTCTAAGTGGACATATAAAGTTTATATATCCACATACCATTAAGAAATGGTCTCTTAAACCATCCAAAACGATGTGATATTGCACAGCTTAATTTTTCCTTGTAAAGACTAAGGACTGTCACATTTACTAAATATATTGCATTTTTTTCCTTCTAAATTGTCTATTTTAAGTTAATTAATAATAACTTAAACGAATTTATAGAAAAACCCTTAAACTTTTAAAATTTTCAAAACAAACCCTAAATTTAAATCTAGATCTGCGACTGCATCGTTAGAGCTTAGAAAAGGAGGTCGCGTGCTATTGGAGACACCATTAGATCTCGCTGAAGATGGAGATCGCTACAAAGACAAAGATTGCGTGCCACTGTTGTCCCTACTAGATCTCACCGAGGAAGGAGATCACAATCTCCAAAGCTTCACGATCGCCATCACCCAAACTCGCTGATGGAGCTCCCACCCCAAGCCTAATGTTTTCATTGTCCAATGTCGAAGATCCAGGTTGTCATCGCATTGTCATTGCAGAAGCTCAAACATCACCGTCTTCACCGCGACTCGTGAGTTTGACAGATCTCAGAAGCCCGTCGCATCGCCGAGATCCTCCACCGCATTCGCAAAAACCAGCAGCGTAGCAGCCATCATCGTCGTCGTCGTTGAGATCATCTACTGTAGTCGCGAAACCACCGGCAAAGAAGAGAGAGAGAGACAGGGAAATTGGAAGCACATAATTAATTTTAAAAAAAGAAATAGAAATACGTTATAATTTATCATCTTTTTTAAAACTTGCTATAATTTTCAAAAGTACTTATAAGATACGTTATATCATTCAATTTCCTACAATAATGTGTGGAGTGAAACAATTAACCTTAATGACCTTTTTTAGACCCATGATTTATGAGTCTCTATATCTTAAGGTTATAAATAAAATATTAAATGTCGACATATTTGTTAGTTACCTGTAAAAGATACCTTTTTTTTCTTTGGTGAAATAACCAATATTAATTACCATTTTGTTGTACAAAGTCGTGATTATAGGAGTCTTCACATGTTAAGAAATGTCTGCATTAAACTATACCAAAAAGACGAAGCGTATCCTCTTTGCCCATGAAAAGGTAGTGGACATTGTGTTGTTGGTACTATAAAATGTTTGAATAACTTTTTATAACATTTAAATTTAAGACCTCTTATCTTTCAAATCACTTCAAAATTCTCTTTAATGAATGTTATTATATTGGATTAGGCTGATGTAGTTATGTAGGATTTGTTTGGTATGTTAGTTTAAGTTGAAATATTTTAGCTGTAATAGTAATTTTTGTTAACTTTTTAGATAAGACAAAAAAAATTTTTCAGAAAAGACAAAAAATTTTTTGCGAAAAAGATAAAAATCATGATGAAAAAGTACAGTTTAGTTTAAAATGAGATGTTTTGCGAAACAAACCTGTAATTAAATGTTATTTGAAAAAGAAAATCTTCTTCGCTTTCTTATACCGGTGAAAATCTTCTTCACTTTCTTATATGGGTGGCTAAAAACAACTATGCAGGTGAAATTTGTCACAACTCTTGTCGTTTCCTCCAACACTTTGGACAAATTGCTAGAGGGAATATACAGCTTTTGATCCTTTCCATGTTCCTTTGTTCTTTGTTATTAAATGATATAAATTACAGACTCAGACAATTTGTAGCTTGCTTTGTTCTTTTCCTTACCTTCTTTTTTATTTTCCCTCTGTATGTAAAAAAATGAAAATTTGGGATTTCAATTTTATTTTTTTTTATTTTTTTTATTTTTAGACTAGAATAGAATAAATGATTTGTGTTGGTTAGGATATTTTCGTGATGAATTTGGTGACGGGGCTGTGAGGTTACCGACACACATTTTTCCTTGATATTATAAGGAGAACGTGCAGCCAAGTAGTGATGTGAGGGACCAAGTATGTTGCTTTGCGCGAGAGTTTCGAAATTCAGTTATATACAATAATAATTTAGGATTAAAATATTAAATATATGGAATCAGGTGAGTCGTTGCAACACGAATCAAAAATACGACACCGTTTCTTCCATACCTTTCCTTAATTTAAAATCTTCCCTTTCCTATTCGCTGTCCCTTTCCACACCTCAATTATTTGGTCCAGCCCTAGCAGCACTAGCGTACGAAAACTTATGAAGAACCGACACGTGTAATCAATTTGTTTATTATATGGGCCCACTTTGGCCCAAGTATTATGGCTGTCTGATAAAGGGCTTTTCAATCATGGGCCCTAATGGGCCACTTTTGGGCCCACTATAATGAAGAATCTACAAGACAGCCGTACGGTAATAGAGTTACAATGACATTATTTGCTTGGTTTCCGAATGTTTCGAGGCACAAAATTTTGTTTTGTTTTTGGTGTCTTTATCGTCCCAATGTAACGGAGTGAACAAGGGTCAGAATTTCCGTTCGCTCGAGATATCTTTTGGTTTTTTCTGGCGTTGAAATTTAGAACAATTGCTAGATAGATATTTTCATGTAATATTACTTGCATGTAACATGATACATGTTTGGATGAAATATAATAACCTATGAAGTTGTGATGGAGGCCAGTTTGTTAGTGCTTCTATAGCACAAAATCTACTCTCTAGCCATCCACGTCTGAGAAAAGTGTTTGGTAAAACCAAAAAATAAATAAATTTTAAGAATTTTAAAGGAATTTAGAGCCAAAAGTATAAGTAGCATTTGGGGGCGTTTGGTGATTTGATTCATCTCATCTCATCTTAAAATTTTTTTCGTCTTTTTCCCAAAAAGTTTTTGTCTTTTCCCAAAAAGTTTTTTGTCTTTTCTGAAAATTCAAAAAAATTTACTATTAAAACTTAAAAATCTCAACTCAAACTACTCTACCAAACACCCAAATCAATCAATCTACTGACTTCCCAATAATAATGGAACTTTTATGATGTCGTAGAACCATTGAAGAACTCTCAAAATGACCATCCATATTCTGTGAACACTTTCAACTCTCTTGGAACTCTCGCGAAGCCGATCATCATCGCCATTCTACGCTCCTATCTTCTCTACATCACTTGGCTCAACCATCTCTCAATAGTGTCTCCACCTCCGGTGGACCAAATCCAACTCACCAGCCAGCGAGTGCGGGAGATTGCCTTTTGTTTTGTCCATAACGCTAGTGTTAGCACCACTTCTCCCCTTAATGGCAAGTGCCTTAGGGTTGAGAATGTACCTACGAGATATCCCTTTTCCAAACACCATCGCAAGCGAGATCGTGTGATCTCCGAGCCTTAGGTGATGCCACCCCCTTCCCACGCTCCCACAAGATCTCCCTCACCCAGTCGATGGCCTGTCTCCCCCCTCCCCACCCACTAACATCGCGAAATTAATGGATACATAATTAATGGAAAAATTATATTAATTAACCCTCTACTTAGCTTATAACTAGACATTAAAAAAATATTCATGACAACAAAATAATTTGACAGAGGAGCAAATTCACAAATTTAACAATTCTATGTTGAAGAAAATTTGTTTTTCAAATTTAAGATTAATTTCATATATAACCCAAGGTTCCCTTATCATGTTAATCATCACTAACCCCTCAAATAGTGTTTTCAAAACTAACATTACTTTTAAAATAACAAATTCTGACACTCAATTGTCTTTTTTCCTTTAGTAGAGCTAACAATAATTGTTTCAAAATATACAATATTATCAAACTGGCTCATATTTAATTAACTTTTAACCCTAATCCCTATGGAAACTTATACATAGGGGGTGTTTGTGTTTGACACGTAGTCTTAAAAAGTTATGTCCGAGTCTGACTGATCTAAATCTAAAAAGATAAACAGAGCTCATATCCACGTCCCTGGTCTCACAATCTGAATCAAAGCGCGGCAATCGGGCAATGGTTCTGGCAATCACACAGAGCCAGCCACCCTCCCCAATCGCCATTGACAACAATGGTTATGGTGGGTTCCCAACTGCCCATCAAGCCCGTCTTCTCCGATTCCTAAACGAATGTAAAGACATGTCTGAGCTCAAACAGATACACGCTCGTACTCTGCGCACATTGTCGACCAGTAATAACCCCCACACCCTTTTCCTCTACAGTCGGATCCTCCATTTCTCGTCCTTGGCGGATACGGACTACGCTTTTCGCGTATTTGGTCAGATTGAGAGCCCAAATTCGTTTATGTGGAACACTCTCATCAGGGCATGTGCGCGAAGCGCCGAGCGAAAAGAGCAGGCCATGTTTCTCTACTGTAAAATGTTAGAGGAGGGGGTTGTTTTGCCCGATAAATACACTTTTCCGTTTGTTCTTAGAGCTTGCGCGTACTTGTTTAATCTTTCCGAGGGGCAACAGGCACATGCCCATGTTTTGAAACTTGGGGTTGGTTCGGATGTTTATATTTGCAACAGTTTGATTCATTTCTATGCTTCATGTGGGCGCTTGGACGTAGCGCAGAAGGTGTTTGACGAAATGTCTGAGAGAACTCTGGTGTCGTGGAATGCCATGATCGATGCGTTTGTTCAGTTTGGTGAATTCGAGACTGCCCTGAGATTCTTTTGTGAGATGCAGAAGATGTTTGAGCCTGATGGGTATACAACGCAAAGCATCATAAACGCCTGTGCCGGACTTGGTACGTTGACTTTGGGGATGTGGGCTCATGCTTATGTTTTGAGGATGCTCGACACAGCTGTAGCTAGTGATGTTTTGGTTGGCTCATCGTTGATAGATATGTATTGCAAATGTGGGACCTTGGAAATTGCTAAGCAGGTCTTTGAAAGAATGCCTAAACGTGATATAACCATGTGGAATTCTATGATTCTCGGATTTGCTATGCATGGACAGGCTGATGCTGCATTGGAATGTTTTTCTCGTTTGCTCATGACAGAGAGTTTTATGCCCAATTCTATCACGTTTGTTGGTGTTTTGAGTGCATGTAATCATAGAGGCATGATTAGTGAGGGCCGTAACTATTTTGAGATGATGATAAATGAGTACAAGATTGAACCCAGGTTAGAGCATTATGGTTGCCTGGTTGATCTTCTGGCTCGTGCTGGTTTCATTGACGAAGCTCTGAATTTGGTGACAAACATGCCAATGAAACCCGATGTTGTAATCTGGAGGAGTTTACTTGATGCTTGTACCAAGCAAGAAGAAAGTGTTGAGCTAAGTGAAGAAGTAGCTAGACGGATCCTTGAGTCTGAAGGAGACACTGCTTCCAGCGGCGTTTACGTCCTTCTGTCAAGAGTCTATGCTTCAGCTTCTCGGTGGGATGACGTTGGGTTGGTGAGGAAATTGATGACAAATGAAGGCATAGCAAAAGAGCCGGGCTGTAGTTTAATAGAGGTGGATGGAATTACTCATGAATTTTTTGCCGGAGATACTTCTCATCCTCGAAGTAGAGAGATATATCGGTTCCTGGATGTGATTAAAGATCGACTTAAGGTGATGGGATACTTGCCTGACTATTCACAGGCGCCTCTTGTTAATGAGCAGCGTGATACAAAGCAACACTCTCTTGGCTTGCATAGTGAGAGAATTGCCCTTGCTTTTGGGCTTCTGAGCAAGAATCCCGGCGTACCAATACGCATTTTTAAGAACCTTAGAGTATGCAATGACTGCCATAAGGTGTTCAAATTGATCTCCACTGCATTCGACGTGGAGATAATCATGAGAGATCGTGCAAGATTCCATCACTTCAAACATGGCACTTGCTCCTGCATGGATTATTGGTGATTCTTTGCCGTTTTATAGCTCAAAGAGTCATTAAACGTACTTGTAAGCTGTAATTATTGATTAAAAAACCTGTATTTAGATTTGAGTTACTTGTTTATATTATTCAATTTAGATTCTTGAACGATCTTCGGTCCTGAAACTAAGTTCTTATTTGGTACTTGATTACTAAGTTGATTATTTCCTTGTTGCCCATTGGAAAACTAACCAGGAGCATTCAAACTTGTTAATGATAGCTGCCCATCGTCAATGAATAATGATCTCTTGTTTTCTTTTTCTTCTCTTCTAGAAAGTACCCATATTTTACTTTGGGAAATAACTCATATATTTATCCCCTGTTTTAGACTTTGGCTTTTGCAGCGGTCATTGCGTACTTCCAGCATAAAGTATAACAGCAAGACGGGTAACATTAAATCTATCTATCGTCTTTATTTATTATACCGGAAAAGCCAAACTTCCAACATAACATATAAAACCAAGAAAGATAACATGAAATTAATTAAACATTAACAACTGACACTGAAAAGAGGGCAATAATAATATGAGATAACTAAAACTTTTTATTCTTCATTAGAATAATATTATATCGCACGTCTCATTTCTAGATATTATGTTGAAAGAAACCATTGACAAGCCCTCTTATTCGAATACCGTTAGCTGCAGATTATATCTGAATTTATGCAGATCACTGCCATGTGGTGGCAAATATCTCCTGCCGCAATTAAATCATACAACTACAAAGAAAGTGAAATAGCTCATCTGCTGAAACCAACTCATACATGGGCAATCTGATGCAATAGATTAGCAGGTTTCCAGGTCTGAACATCGGAGTTATTTTCTTTTGCATGTAACAGGAATCATCTTCTATCTTTTAGTTCTTCACACGTGTCACCAGTTAACTTCAATCACTTACTTTGGCATGCGTGCACATGATCTCTTTTTGATTCTAACGACGTTTCCTCGTTCTTAGTGAAATCAAATCACGCTATTGATTTTATTTAAATGCAATGAACTACTTTGAAACCACCAATCCCTTCCGGATTTCACGGTCCAGTACAACATTGTCTTGTTGTAGGTCAACAAAATGTATCTAAGGATCTCAACCTTACGATTTTTTTTTTCTTTTTTTAATTTCAACGGGCTTGTCTAATAATATAATTGTAATTTTACTATTATTTCAGCGATCCAGATTTGATTTGATATAGTCTCATTTCTTAGGTTGGATAGGATCGTCGACTTTCACAATATTATATTATATAATATAATTGTAATTTTATTATTATTTCAGCTATCGAGATTTGTATTTTAAAGTACATAATATAAGTGCATGATTGGTTTATTGATTCAAACTATTGGTTTGAACTGATTTTTTTACCCTTCTCTTAAAAAGTTTTTTATCTTTTCTGAAAAAGTTTTTTATCTTTTTTGAAAAATCAATAAAAATTACTATTGAAACTTAAAATTTTCAACTCAAACTTGTGATGGACCGACTTTCACAACATTATATTATATAAATATACTATATGTTCTTTCAAAAAAAAAAAAACTATATGTTAAATTATTAACTCAATAATTTAACAAGGCAAACCAATTAGATTTTAAAAAATAAAAAATAAAAAACTACTAGGAGGCAAGGATCACCCTGTAACGGCATACAGGATTGCCCAGGAGAGAGTGGCGTTCCAAAACAGCTAGAAGTGGATGACGATGATGCTAGAATAATTGCTGGAAGTGACTGGTCACAGTGTTCCAAAACAGCTTAGTATTTTATACAAGTACAGTGAATTTTTAAGGGGACAAAATGAGAACAATCTAAAGTCTTCAAAGATAAAAATTATCAAAGGTGGAAGCTACAACTCGGTGATGGGTGGCACCACGCATGTCTTTTGGGTTCTTTTTTATTGAGCAATGCCATTAGAATGAAATCAAAAGGAGAGCTGACACTGAAACAGAAGTTTCTCAAAGATGTTTTGATATTTTAATGCTGCAATTTAGCACCAATTCAATGATATTACCTCTATTATACAACAAAATATCCCAAAACGGGAATCATACAATCATAGCAAAGATATCTTAAGCAATCAAATAATCTATATAGAATACAAAACTGTCCTGCAAAATAGTTTCTGCAGCAAAATCAGACGAAACAAGCCTAGCAAAAGAAAACTGGATTGCTGCAGGACATAAAAAGCAATTAAAGAACCACAAAAAGCCACATATCCCTACCATTTGTAAAGAAGACGAAAAAACAAAATAAGAAAAATGTTGCAACAAAATCGTTTTAGCAGGCTCCCGAAAATTTTGTTATTCATTACTAAGCTTCCAAACATGTTCGATACAAATCGTCTTCCATGGAAGCACATTTCCTCTTATCCGCTAACCGCGCAAACTCGAGCCTCTATGGATAAAATGGACTTCATCATCGGGGCAGTCCATAACAATTTAATAGTCGCTTCAAACACTTTGAGATAGTATATTAACAGGGCACAGATGAGAATGTACAAAACAAGTTTTGCAGTGATGTCTGATACTGATAGTCTCTACTGGATGCATATCCTATAATAAACCTTGTTTCTTGAATTCTTGGGCCGCTGGTTAAGGAAAAAAAAATGGTGAAAGGGAAACATGTTAGACCAGAAGTGCAAAACAAGAATCTAAAACCAAAGAAAGAAGCTGAGTCGACAATAAAAAGATCAAAAAGAAAATGAAACATGTTGGAGTCAAAGTGTTTTTTCAAGAATACGCAAGAAAATTAGTAAAACTTTTTCCGCAAATCTCCAAGTATTTTCACAAACAATGCCTTGCCAAAAATCCAATTAACAACATAAAACATAACCAATTTTCCCATAAAATCGGAAATGACCAAGGTTTTTACCTGAACCTTTTTTCTTGGGTAGAGGTTAGCTTGACTTACTAATTCAATGAACCAAAACATCTAAAAGGATACAAACATGCGAAAAAAAATGGAACAAGAGCTGACCTTTTGAGGAAGACAAGACGACGACGACATGCATGGTGACGTTGTTGGGAGGAAGCTGCAAACGAAGAGGATACAATTTTCCATTCAAAGGGCTTCTGGAGCACATAATAATCCCTTCAATCCCAGTCGCTTCCTCAAACGTCCGAGTCAACTCTTCAACTCCATTTCCCCTAAAAGTAAATGAGTATCCCTCCACAGATTCATCGTCCACTTCCCCATTATCATTCGCTATGTGGTAGTATATAGTCCTTCCCTCCAATTTCGGCGGCGATCCCGCATACGAATCACTCGACTGCAAACAAAAAAATTGAAACAAAATTCAAGATCAAAACCGAAAATCTTCCATTTTTACACACAAATTTTGAAGACATCAGCGAGAATTTCTAACCTCTTGTCTCGAAAAGTTTGCGGATTTGATCGAAACGGAGGACGGCGAGCTCGATTCGAAGTCGAGGGAATCGGAGTGGTGGAGGGTATCGGAAGCAGGGGCCGAGGGCTTGATGCCGGGAGATCTGACCTCGATTTCGACGACGTCGACGCTCCAGAGGACCCAGTCCTGTGTGGAGGTCCGATGGGGGATATCGTGGGTGACAGAGTTCCGCCACGGCGGGAGGCCGCCATTGGCGCGGAGGAAGTTGCCGTAGCGGGTCTTGAACTTGACGTGGGAGCCATCCCTTAAGGGCTCCCACTCAAGGGAGGAGTCGAGGCGGCGGGGGAGGGTCTGGACGACTTTCCGGCCAGTCATGCCGAGGAGAAAGGGCTGGTTGGAGGCGGTGAGGTACTTGCCGTAGCAGCTCTTGAGGCGGACGATGGAGTCGGATCCGGAGACGAACTCGACAGTCCATTTGGCGTTCTTGGAGGATCCGTTCTTGTCCTGGGTCACCGACTCCTCGTCCTCCTCCGCCAGGAGGTACTTGTCGTGGTGGCTCCGGAGACGCACGGCCTTGGCGTTGTGGAAGAGGTCCATCCCGCTTCGGAAGTGGTTCTTTTTCGAGTCGACGGACGAGAGACTGGATAGATTCGAAAGCTTCTTCTGCAAATGAAGTCGACAACCAATCTAAGAAAAAACTGGTTTCCAATGTGAAACTATGAAAAGTGAAGACAGTCTTGATTCGTTCTTATCTTATATAATAATGGTCGAGTGAAATTTTTTTTTCCTTTTTTAATATATATATATATATATATTTAAAAAGAGAGAGAGGTTTAGCTGGATTTATTGATGATGATAAAAGAGTAGTCAGCGCCAGGCAGTCAGCTAAGAGGTGCGACACGGTTTTATGGGGGTGCACGCGGCGCTTACGTGGCATATGTTTTTTTTTTAAATATAAATATTTTGTAATTTTGTAACTTTTTAAGGTTACGTGTATTGGACTTAGCCGGGATTCATCAAAAGGACGAGTCGGGGAGGGGCCATTATTGCTTCCTCTTCCTGATAAATATAATCTGATTCGGGTCGTATTCAATGACAGAGGGAGGGCGGGCAGGGCGGACCATGTTTGATGTTCCCCTGACTTTTTTTTTTTTTTTTTTTTTTTTTAATTAGTCGGGGTCGGGGGATTTTTCTTAATTAAAAAAAAAAAAAGAAATGTGTATAATTTATTAGACAAATAATTTGAATTTTAAGGAATAAAACGATTTTATTAAATCTATAAATATTAATGGATCTAGTGACTTGATTAAAAATTTAGATTTGAACTATAACTTTAATAGTCCAAGTATTTAAAAGACTAGTCTATATAAACTAAAAGTTTTCAAAAAAAAGCTAACTTTTCACTTTTTATTCCACCGTTTCCAAATAAATTTGGAAATTTGCTCTATTATTCAAGGTAAAATTTTTATTTTTTCTTCGATTCACACTAGATTTATTCTCAACTTCGTCTTGCTTGTCAATTCGTTCTTCTTCAATCTCTTGTAGTCTCGTTTCCATTTTAGGTTTGTATATGTATTTTTTTTTCGCTTATTGTTTTGATTCTTTTCTTTTCTTTTTTCTTTTTTAAATTTTATTGTGATTTTTCTATTTGTCTTAAGGTAGAATTTGCGAGCCATGGCGCTACTATTTTGTATGGATTTTTTTTTTTTATTTGTTCGTATGTATTGATGATATATACTAATTTGAGTTAGAAAATCAGAAATATCTCACTAAAAATTAGTTATTTTTAGTTTTAATTGTGAATTTTAGCTAAGAAAATTTAAAATAACCTTGTTTAATATTCTGGATTTAAATATAATTTTTATTTTTCATTTTAATTTAGTTTGTGATAAACTTAAACATGTCCTTTTTTTTTTTTTTTGAAGAATTTTGGGCTGTAATGGTGTTGGTGTCATATATTAAAGGAATATGAGCTCAATGCTTCCTTTACTTTCTTCCCTTTATAGTCTTCCCCCCCCCCCCCTCCCGCCCTCGACTTCAATGTCTAATTTATGTATTCTAGTTCTATTTCAAATAGTTAAGTTGGAAAAAAAAAAAGAGTGAATAATTTTTTATGATTTAGTTGGGTCATTTGGATAGAATAGAAAGGAAGGATTTTCGAGGAGATAGAACATTGATACTAGTCTTCAGGTCTGTTTGATGAATGAGTTTGAGTTGAAAATTTTAAGTTTCAATTGTAATTTTTATTGACTTTTCAAAAAAGACAAAAAAAATTTTCAGAAAAGACAAAAAACTTTTTCTGAAAAAGATAAAAACTGATATAAAAAAGTATATTTTAGTTTAAAATAAAACAGTGAACCAAACATCACCTTTTATACATTCTCCTTTAAAACTTCTTGTCCTAACAGTGTTATTTTTATTGTAACTTTTTCTTTAATAAAATTTTGTTTCTTCTTAAAATAACCAAAATAATAATAGTTATAATGATATTAATTCGTTTACTAGATTTGAATATTTCTATAGTTTACTAGATTTATATAGTATAATTTATGAAGTCTTAAAATTTTATTTTCAGGTGTGAATTACTATTTTTCATGGGGAAGTTAACAACTGATACACTTTTTAAAATAAAAAATGTTTAAGATCAATAATTTAGAGAAGATGGTCAATCATCTATCTCTTAAATTTTGAAGTAAAATACCCATCTCAAAATTTTTTTGATCTTTTTCCCAAAAGTTTTTGTCTTTTTCCCAAAAAATAAAATTCAAAAAAATTTACTATTGACCCAACTCCTACTCAGCAAATCTTGATTTCGTCACTTATCATATTTATATTCATATTCATATAAATCAGTTGTTTCAAAAGGAAACCAAACAAGGGCGAAGATTCCATTTGTTATGATTGTTATCCGGCCGGTTGGATATTCGGTTAGATGCTCTTAAAAGTTAAAACCAAAAAGAAGAAGGAAAAAAAAAAAAAAGAAAAAAAAAAAAAGTATGCATATCCTGTTGCCCAATCAACTGTTGTTTTTTAGTGATATTTTTATGACTACTTTTCATCTTTTTTTGTGCCTAAAGGTGAAAAGCATGATTGCCAAAGCCCGTGTAAATTTAAAAAAAAAAATTTTGAAAGAATGAGATGCATGGCTTGTTTTCATCTGACTTGAGTCTTGTTTGAAATTTGAACGTGAACTCAAATTATTTAATTTTTATCTTAATTTTTATCTTTTTCTGAAAATTTTTTTTTGTTTTTCTAAAAAGTTAACAAAAATTATTATTAAAATTTAAAATTTTCTAACTCAACTAACGAACCAAACGAAACCTTAGTAAGTAGTATATCTGTGAAGGTTAAAATAAGCAAATACACTTACAACATTATTGAAATAAATAGGATACTTAAGAGTAAGTAAGTTATTTGTCAAAAGTAATAGAATAAACGAACTTATTTGTTTGATTGTATAAAATATTTATTAGTAAATACGTTATTTATGTTAATAGTTTTAAAATCCTGTGTTATTTATTTAAAAATAAAAAATATGCCACTTTATAAAACGGAAATGGAATATTTATCAACATATATTATGAGATAGCTAAAAAAAATAATATATTTATCGCACTGTTAATAAATATGTATGATATTAGACGGAATTTGTGATCACAAATAGCCAAATTCATATGCACACCCAAATTTCATGACAGGATATTTTACTTACTTTGGAGTAGGTGGTAAATACTGAAATTGGCTGGTTTATTAGTCCTAGAAGTTAAACGAAATTCTTATCTAAAACCATGTCTATAAATCAACAATACACTTCGATTGGCCACAATTCTCTGTCTATCAAACTTCTGTTGGGCTCTAAGTTGTGTACGCAAAAAATTAGCATTAAAGTGTGGATAGAGTTGTTCCTTAGACGTAACTACCTAATTTCGTGAAAAAGATGTCTAACTATGCCCACAAGAGACAATGAGAATCACTGAATATGGAATTTTGACAAAAGGGCACGAGTGTTGATGCACGCCTGTCCACTGTCTAGTAATGTCATCTTATGTAACACCTCTTTTTATATATAAGAAATAGTGCACAAGAGTTGACGAGGATTTATATTGGAATTAAGTTGGAAAATATAAACAATCCATTAACTTATTTGTCTTAGGATCATAAAAGTATTATCCCCCACTCAATCCTAATTTCAACATTTTTATAGTTCCGTGAAACGGTTTGAGTTAAAATTTTTAAATTTAAGTTGGTTGACTTTTTAAAAATTAGTTATAATTTTTGCTGATTTTTCAGAAAAAGACAAAAACTGAGATGAAAAATTTGAGTTTGAACTCATTCACCAAATGAGGTATATATTATTCATTAAATTTTTTTCGATATTATTATTAAATGTAATAAAGCAGAGTTATGGGCGTGCCACATGCCCCCAAAGTGCTACCACTTTCCAACCACAACAAATGGCACCACATAGAAATGCAAACTTAATTCTGATTCACACAAATTATTAGTTGTGGAAATCCTAGTGTGCATGATCCACGCGAAAATAGCACTTGCGCTATATAATCATTCAAAGTTCACGAAAAAGTAATTCCTCAAATGTCAAAACTTATGTTTTCCTTTCCTAGATAATAGTGGTATATATGGTAAAACAAGAGGGGCTATAATCTCATACTTTTTGTCTTTTTTTTTATGACCATTTAATAATAACTCACACTATGATCGGTCATCTATTTCCCAGCCAAGATGGTAAATCTAAAGTTTGCGTATTCGATTTGATCACAGTATCAGTTGAAATCAACTCATATTATATCAAACACGGAATGAAATTTAATATAATGAAAATTCGATGATTTAGAACGTACCAGTTTGAAAGAAAACTTGGGGGAAGAAACTTTCGGGGAGTTGACCGATTTAATTGACACCGGCGATCCGAGCTCGCTGAGAACCTCGTCGGAGACGGAAGAAAGTCCGGATAAGGACGACAAGTACTCGGCGACGGAGTCCGATTGGGGAAGCTCCTCGGCCTCGAGGACGTCCCAGAGGATCCAGTTCTGCGTGGAGGAGGTGTGGGGGTCGTCGTGGGTGACGGAGTTCCTCCACGGCGGCGTCCCGCCGTTTCCGCGGAGGAACTTGCCGCACCAGCTCTTCAGCTTCACCTGAAACCCGTCGCGTATCGGCTCCCACTCGTACTTCCAGTCCGACGCGATGTCGCTTGGGTCCATGTCCCCCTGGACGACCTTGCTCCCCGTCATCCCGAGCAGGAACGGCACGTCCGTCGCCGTCAGGTAGTGGCCGTGGCAGCTCTTCAGCCTTATCGCCTGGCTCTTGTTCTCCACGCGCTCAACCGTCCACCGGGCCTTCCACGCCGCGCCGTTGCGGCTCTGCCGGACAGTCTCGTGGTCGTCGTCGGCGACTAGGTACTTGTCCAGGTGGCTCCGGAGCTTCACGGCCTTGGCTTTGTCGAAGAACTCCATTGGATTGGAAGTGAACCCAAAAAAAAAAAAAAGAAGCTTGATTTACTTTGTGTGGAGGATTAATAAATTAATAAGAGAGCTCTGATGGCCTTATTATAGGATCTATATCTGAGGAGAAGAAAAGGTGGATTGTGTTTTGTAATGCTTGTTGGATTCGGAAATAAATTTGGGCATAGAAGTGTTAAAATTACTGTACTGCCACTCGTATAAATTTCCTATTTCGTTTCTTAGTCAACAAGCGTACGAAAGTCTTGTATACAAATAAACCCAAAAAAAAAAAAAAGCTGAAATCAGGAAATGGGAAGGAAATGTCCATTGTGGACTTTCCATTTCTTTGGTGTTTAAGAGAGAGAGAGAGAAATGTCCACGTACGCGCCTAAATAAACGCGTGATTCAGTGTACGCATTGCAGGTTGGTGTATATATAGACTGTAGACCTGTGGTCATAACTATCATGGTAGAGCGTGGAATCTTCTTCGTGTGAAGGGAAGAAGAAAGTCTTTGCGAAACTGGTATCTAGAAGGTGCGATTGCTAAGACGCAGAGTCGTAGTCTAATTAATTGGCCAACGCCGCCAAGAGAGTATTCAAACACTTCCACTGTGATTTTCACGTCCTTAATCTTTTAATTACGAAGAATTAATCGGAAGAAAAACAAGTCTTGATAACCCTTTTACTTTGAACTTGCTACACCATTTCCACAGCATTTCTTGTATTGCATTCATGACTCCCACGTTATGCTTTTCATAATATATATATATATATATGCACGTATGTATATATATATGTGTGTGTGACTACCTCGTAGGCTTTCTATAACAGCGTGGTTAGCAGTATTTCATGCTAGTAAATATCGTTAATTAAGCACATGGTTCATGATTATTGTATTATATTTTTGAGCAATTGAGAACTGAGAGCAGTAAAGTTGATTTTGAACTATGAGATATGAAATTTGTTTCCCATTTTTCATTTTTGGTGGTGTTTCCATGTCCGTTGCAAGATGGTGACAAATTTGCTTGTGCTTACTGCTCAATTGATAACATATACAACAAGAATCCGCAGAAGGCCAGTTCAAACTTCAAACGTTGGAGTTCAAGGACGATCTTTTATTTTGCATACACTGCTTGTAGAAACTGCTATTTAAGTAGTAGATTAATTTTTAATGTGTTAATTTATGAATATTCATGTTAAAAATTTACAAACGCAACATAAAATTATTCCAATTATAAATTAATCTAATAATTAAAATACCGATTCCTATCAACAGTGGCGAAGTCACATTGGGTTCAGGAGATAGCTGCCCCATGCCCAATAGACTTCTTTGTTTTTATACCCTCATTATATTAATTTGTTTTAATTAAGTTCATAATTTACCATCCTGAAATTTTAAAATTACAAAATTTACTTAATTTTTTTTAAAAATATTTCAATTATGTTCTAAGAATTGGTTTATGAATATAAATTGTTTTACATTTAAAACCCCAAAACAAACAAAAAGTCAATTACACTACTATTTAAATTCATATCTTGGATTTTTTTTGAAGTTTGCTAAATTATACTACAAAGTTTATATGATAAGAAAAAAGAATATAAAGTCGAATATTTTTTTAGTTTAAAAATTAGTTTGAGTAACACCCTCTTAAAAAAACTTTCTTGCCCTGCCACTATTTATCAATAATATAGAATAGTAGGCGTCATATAAACTTTCATACAAAAAAAAAAAAAAAAAGAAAAAAAAAAACAACAACAGTTTAAATAATTACAACTAAAACGAAGGACTTGTAAACAGGTAAACGGCAGATGTTTAATGTGGGTGTTTTCGGTTGATATATAAAAAATATTTCAATAAATAAAAAAGAGAATGAAAGAAAGAGATAGGAGTATTTTTATCTAATTATTATTATCGTTATTTAATTATTTAATTAAATATTATAAAATAATATAATTATCAACTTTAATCTTATAGATGATAAAATTATAAAGAGATAGTCAAATTTATAGCGGGATTCTTGGAAATCTCCCTGTCTTTATCCAAAACCAACATGGCGGAGACTTTCGTGACCATGTGCGTTGTGTAATGGGCCAGCCACAGCTTCCGCCTTCCTCGGTCTTTTCCATTGACATTTAGGTGGGCCTACATAGTGCAACTAACTCTTGGCCTCATTATTCAAGTATTTGTTTCAGCAAAAGGGGTAGCCAATTGAAGTAATCTAAAATTGATGTCTAAACTAAAAATGCCATTTTTTGACAAAAAATGTAATTACTTTAAGCAGATAAAATCCGAATGTTAAAAAAAAAAAAAAAAGAAAGAAATAATTACACAAAACTCCATTTTTAGAACATCAATTTAAAATAGGTCCATTTTTTGATAATATTTGTGTAAATGTTCATTTTGAAAAAACAATTATTTGTACTACCCAATTTTTTTCTTTTATCGGATTTAACATCATTTTCCCTCGTTAGATTCATTATTTTTTTCTTATTTGTTCATATTTTTTTATCTTTATTTTCATTACTAGTTCTTTATTACAATTGTTACTTATTAGTATGATTTTTTTTTTTTTTACAATCATATTTCTTAAGTATGATTTAGGTTTCTTAGAAACAATATTTTTCCTATGATTTAACTCATTTATGATAATTTATTATTTATATTATTATTGATATTGTTTAAATAGATAGTTTCTAAAGTTTTTATTTTTTATTTTTTTATAAAGAGATAGCTTTTAAAGTTTAAATGTGATATGAAAATTTTTATTTCTTTATGATAATATATCATTATGTTTTTTTTTTCAATGTGCTATTTTTTTTTTCTTTATGATATTACTATACCATTATGATGTTCTCTCTTTCTGATAATTAGTATATTATTATGATGTATTTTTTAGGTTTTAATAAAGTGTTTAATATTTCTTAATAATATTATTTTTAATTTGTTCAATTTGAATTTATCTTAATGACCAATTATTTATCATAATGAATGTTTTTTTATATGTCATAGAACTAATATTTCTTTTTTCTTTATAATAAATCAAGTAAAATGATCTTTTTTTTTTTCCTTTAATGAAAGATTTGCTTAATTTGAAATGTTTTAGAGATTTTTTTCTTTCATTTTGTTATCAATTATTTATTTATTTATTTTCAATTCTTGATATAAGGGTAATGTGGTATTTATAAGTATTAATTTAGACATTCATGTAAATAAAAAAAAGGATATTTTTTAAATTAAAGCATTTACATAAATATATATATATAAACAAAAAACAAAAAAGAATTGGCCCTTGATATTACAACTAAATCTTGGCCCAATTATTCAAGTGTTGGTTTTAGCAATGGGTAGCCAATTTAAGTAATCTAAAAAAAATTGATATTTAAACTAAAAATGTAATTCTTTTTTTTTTAATTCTTTAGAAAAAATTGTAATTACTTTAAGCAGATAAAATCCCAATGTAAAAAAAAGAACCTACGAAAAATAATTGGTTTTTTTTTTTATAAAAAGATAAACTAAATATAAAGAAGAAAAAAGTCAATTAATAAAATGATTCAAACACTTTTTTTTTTTTTTAATAATCTTCCATAAAACTTGTAAGCAAAATGATTTCGGAACGACTGATTTTTTGGACGGTCGTTCCCATGTTCAAATGAAGAAAATGTTATTTCGCTAATTTCACTTCTTCATGTTGTGATTTTGACAAAAACATAATAGAAAAAAGAGGAAGGATAAACATGGAACAAAAAAAGGTGGAATTTAAAATAAAAAATAAAAAAGGGTCAAGGTGGAGACGGGTCGATAAGGCGGATCCAGCTCGATGAGGAGGAGTCGACTTCGTGAGGTGTGGATGGCTCCAAGAGGTGAAGGCATCCATAGGCTAGTCTTATCTATCAGTTGGAGACATCATCGTCAACTCCGAGAAGGTGAAAGTGTCGTTGTCATCTTGGAGAGCTAGAGCTCACCTTGACTTCTCCTTATAAAGGAAGAGTCTGCCATAAACTACTTGACTCCAATAAATGGAGCCATTTTGCTCTTTGTAGTCACCGTTGCTTCGTCCATTCTGAATTTTCTTCGTTGCTTCGTTTCGACCCACTCAACATGTGTTTGACAGAAATTGAGGGACAAAGTTTGACTCAAATAATTTATAACCTACAATAAAAGGGAAAGAACTCTTTTAAAATAACTACCAATAGGACCTATTTTTAAAATTGTCAAGATTATAGATTAATTGGTGTCAAATATTTGATTATACATAATCCAACATGTACATTACCATATTGGATAACCTCAACATTTCTTTTTTTCTCTTTTAAAAATAGAATTTTTTTATTAAAAAAAAAATTGAAAAACTCAAATGCCCAGCCCCATCTTCTCCTTCCTCTTGTCCATCACCAGAATTTGCTGATTAAGGAAGAGAGAACAAGATTCTTTCATTTAAATTAGGGATTTTGTTGCTTTGTGGGTTCATTATCTTTTTTTTTTTTTTTTTTTTTTTTTTGATATTCAACTTTTTTTTAATGGCTTCCCTGCCAACATTTGCTATGGTAGCTTTTCTTTTCTCTAATAGTCAACATTTCTGATTTCTGTCATTGAAGTTTCTCTTCCTCAAAATTGAGCGCCACCATCTTCTTCATCCCTCTCGAGCCCACAAGCCACACCCACCAGCACCCCTTAGTACGCTGCTGCGAACAACCCAGATCACCTGACCCACTGTAGAACCTAGAAACCACCACGACGAGCCTCCCTCTTCCACCACAACGGGCCTTCTCCAAGCCGACAGCACCCACTCCCTTCCCAAATCGGACCCAATGGCCTTCCTCATGAACAGAAACATGTGGTTTTTAACGTTTGTGAAAAAAAAAAAATCATAAAATTGAAGTAAGAAAAAACGAGAACTCGATTATGAGGAAGAAATACAATACTTAACTCGGCCTTCTAGCATATTTGTCCGTTTTTATCATGAGGCGAGAAACCCAACTTTTAGGCCTCGTTTGGTTCGATGGTTCGAACTTAAAATTTTTATATAAGTTTTTGTCTTTTTCTGAAAAAATTTTGTCTTTTCTGAGAAAGTTTTTTGTTTTTTCTGAAAAATCAACAAAAATTACTATTGAAACTTAAAATTTTCAACTCAAACTCATTCACCGAACGGACCCTTAATTTAGGCGGAGGCATGAGTTTCCACTTTGCAATCCTATTTGAAAATGCTGTTAAATTATTGTTGATCCATTATTCCTTTTCATGCAGCCAAAGAATCCTTTAGCATGACTATTAATTGCTTCCAGAAATTTCTTATGTGAGACTCGTTGGTTAATTGACATTTACAGTTCGGTGAGGAGAGAGAGTGTGTAAATGCGAGGGAGGAGGAGAATGAGAGACAATGTAGTTTCAGAGGAGAGTACCTTTTCATTTTTTTTTTACCTCTTTTTTTTTTTTTTTTTCCTCATTTTCATTTTAAAATTCGGAGTAAAAAAAGGATGATTTGATTTTGATATTATAAATGTCAGTGAGATCCGCATTATTTGTATATAGAAGACTCCAGATTTAGTTAAGTTACACCTTATTTTATAATCGTCATTTACATAATACCATCATTTTTTTATCCTCAAATTAAGTCGTATGTTGGTAGTTACTCTAAGAAAGTCTCTACTGCACTACAGACTATAACACATCAAATAATAACAAACAAAAATCTCAAAATTTAACAGTATACTATTTTTTTAGTACAAAATTTAACATAAAAAATAGACCACTAAATTTAACACCAAAAATCTCAAATACTAAATTTTAATATTCAAATTACTGAAAAAAAAAAAGAGAGATTAATTTGGCACTGCAGATACTCTTTAAGTCCAAGTATAATAATAAAGTTCTTAAGAAATTTCCAACTTTTCAAAAGGGAAACGAATTTAAATGTATACATAAATATATATAATTTTTTATTATTTTTCTGTTTGTACATAATATCAATTATGAAATAAACAATAACAACTCATTAACTTTTCTTTTCTTTTTCCTCTTTTCTTCTTATGGAAACAAAACTCATTCACATGGTACAAGTTTGTTAAGTATTACTTGAAAGACGTGTTCGTTGAACAGTGAAAAAAATAATTTGTATTGGAATAAAAAGTGAATGAAGATCATTGATTTCATTTTTTATACTATTTACTTACTTTAATGATGTAAAGAGAAATAAGCTCATTTACTTTCTATTGTTTGTCAAATATTAGGAATGTTAATTTCATTAATATAGTTACTAAAATATCATTTTACACAATTAGAAAAATCATCTTATTAGGAGTAAATAAATAAATTTGCAACAGTATTTTATTTAACAAGAAATCAATATCAATGAGATGCAAATATTGTTATTCATCTTCTTCATTTCCTTTCTTGTGTAGAGCTTATTAAGTTCTTATTTTCCGTTTGGTAAATAACACATAATTAATAGAGAAACAAAATGATTGCTTACTTTTACTTTCTCAAAAGAAAAAGTATTCAAGCAAAAAAAAAAAAAATATATATATATATATATATATATATATGTAATTGTGACTAGAATGATGCAGCCGTTTGGGATTGACAATAAATCACTAAATATAATTTTTCTAAAAAAAAAAAAAAAAAAAAAAAGAATGGTAAAACTGTGGTATAGATTCTTTAAAAGTCATTACTGGTCAATATCATAAACCTCCTTTTTAGGCGTATCCATTTTATCTGTGGCATAAAAATTGAGGTGTATATGAGTTATTGTATGTATCACAGAGTAAGTGAAAAAAAAGAAAAAAAAAAACTGGAGAAGGTTAGAAAACCACACCGCTGCCGACCTCCCATAGTCATCCCAGCACCCGTGCCTCCGACAACCTCCTGGCACCCATCGGTCTGGACCCGCGACCTCTCCCTGCCTAAGATCACCTTGTCTCAGGAGAAATCCATCCCCCTCCAAAACCGAACCCAGGTGACCACCCTTTCCCCTGAAAATCTCTTCCTCCCAGGTGACCACCCCACCCCCCGCACTGACAAAATCGCCCCTTTGCCATTTTCGATCTGGGTTTGCCTTCCCGATCACCCATTCGCGAATCGCCCCCCCGACAAAATTGCCCGTAGCGCGACCCCCGGGAACCCACTGGCGCCCCCCTCCCCAGCGTCATTCTGCTGTCCCCGGCAACCCTCTTTCAATTTTATTTTATTTTTTTCCATTTTTAATTAAAAAATATTTATAAAAGGACGAATTTAATTTTTTATTACTTTTCTAGAATCCAATGAATGAGTGTTTTTTTTAATTATTATGCACCCTTGATATTTTGTCTATTAAATTAAATTTTAATAACCTTAAATGAAACTCTATTTATATGATATATAAAAAGGATTTTATCATGTATTCCAAAAAAAAATCACTAAACATTATTTTATTAAAAAATAAATTTTTTATCATAAATATTATTTTTTTAATTTTTTAATTTTTTAATTAAGCATTGCCTTGTAAATATGTTAGGTTGCCAAACGACTTTAACTATTAAGGAAGAAAGAAAAAACAATCTCTTTTCATTTAACTGTTGTCAGAAAGAGATGCACCCACCACCGGCCACAACACAAAACAAGAAGACTGTTAAACAGTGGACGGGGAGCTCAAGAAAATCAAATAAAGTTTATTTGACACAGAGACTTGTGCCCTACAAGCCCACACCTACGTCAAGTAAAGGAGTAGGACACACTACAAGCCAAAAAAAAAAAAGGGCCATAATTTTTTTTCTCCAAATAAATAAATAAATAAAAGGAATGCACTTATTTTTTCAATCTTCATGTCCTAATTATGTCCAAAATCCCTCTTGGTAAACAACAACAACAAATCACACTTAGCCAAGAAAGAAAAAAAAAAAAAAAAAGAAACAACAAATCACACTTTTTAGTTTCTCTTTGGCTCTGGTTTCATACACTTCTTCGTCTGCACTTATTTTCTCCGACCTCATGAAGCCTGTGACAGTTCCATAGTGTGGATTTGTTTGTGGTACCAAAGTTCGTCTGCCCATTTAAAGAAACTTGCTAAACTTTGACTACTCATGAAAAGCAAATCCCACCATAGGTTTACCCGCCCTCTGTCTCTCAAACAGAGAACCCATAAATGCGCCCAAAAAAAAAAAAAAAAACTTAAAAAGTCAATTTCAAGGTGTGTCGCTTTTTGAAAAGAAAGGGAAATTTGTGGAAGAAGACAAACCAAGTGGTGAGGTAAGGTAAACTAAAGTAAAAAGGTAGAGACCTTCACAATTCACGTAACAAATGCAGAAACACAGTCACAGACGGACACAGGGCTATTACTTACTTGGCTACAGCGCCCACCACGAAGGGTAGAAAAGACAGCGGGTCCCACCTTAAACCTGTCGAAGTTCTCTCTCGTCTTCTCTTCTCTCCCAACTCACTTCACGTGACCCTTCTGAGACTCCCACAGAGCCCAGTTTTCCCCAACCGCGAGGGAGGCCCTTCTCTCCCCTTTCTATCTGTCTCTCTGTCTCTCTCTCTCTTCTCTGCGCACCTCCAGGAAGCTAGGCACAGAATCTGAATTCCTAAAGTTCCAAGATCAGATTTTTGGCCCAGATGGGTTTCTCAGATCTCCATCTTTTTACATGAGAAGCCCAACCCTTTCCCATTTTTTCAACATCAATGTCTCTCTTTGCTGCCGCCATTGTTGTACTCCTCACCACACACTGCCCAAACTTCTCTTCTTCTTCAACACCCGTCAACGCTTGTTCTTCCAAACCAGAGACCACAAAATCTCCCTCTTCTTGTCCTCCTTTCACTTCTTCTCCTTCTTTCCCTTTCTCTTCTTCCCCTGGTTGTGGCCACCCAGCTTTCCAAGTCAAATGCTCAACCCCGCACTCCACAATCTCCATTAACGACCTCTCTTTCTCTGTTCTTAGCTACGAACCCAACTCCTCTTCTCTTCTCCTCTCCCCAAATCCCTCCGACCCAGAAAACTGCTCTTCTCTCGGCTTCCGATCGATCCCTCGCCGGCCCATCAACCTCACAGGATCGCCGTTCCGCGTCTCCGAGGCTTGCTGTTCGCGGCTCTCTGTACTCCGATCTTGCTCGCCTCCGGTCTTGCCCAACTGCAGCTTCTGTCCGTGGCAATGCAAGCTCGTGAAAAACCCGGTTCATCTTCTTCGCGGCTGTGGATCTGTTCACCGTCACGATTCGGAACAGCAAGGTTGCCAAAAGGATGTTTTGGAGTATCTTGATGAGTTGATGGGAATTGGGATCAACTTCGAGTGGGACGAAGTCAAAGACACTTACTTTACTAACTGCACAGATTGTCGCTCCAAAAATGGCGTCTGTGGTTTCAACTCCTCCGATCCGAGTAAACACTTTGTCTGCTTCCGCTCTCGAGGGACATTCTCCCCGCCATGGATTAGCGAGGACAACCCTAGGAGAATTGCGGTCTTGTGCTCTGTCTTCGGTTTGGCCTGTCTTTTGCTCTTCGCTCTGATTGGTTTATCGGTTTTCCGTTCTGGAAGGTTTAGATCGTCCGTTGCCGGCGAAGATCCGACGGCTTGTTCCTCCACCGACACCGGTCGGCGAATCTCCTCCCGCCGGTTTTCACCTACGAGGAGCTCGAGGCGTCGACGAACCGGTTTGACCCCAAGAGGAAAATCGGCGACGGCGGGTTCGGGTCGGTTTACCTAGGTCAGCTACTCGACGGCCGGATCGTCGCCGTGAAGTACCTTCACAAGCAGAACCACCATGGCCGCGCCTTCACGAGCAAATCCTTCTGCAACGAAATCCTCATCCTCTCGTTGATTGATCATCCTAATCTTGTCAAGCTTCACGGCTACTGCAGCGATCCGAGGGGTCTTCTTCTCGTCTACGACTACGTCCCGAACGGAACCCTAGCCGACCACCTCCACGGCCCCAAATCGCCGTACCGGAAGGGATCGCTGACGTGGCAGGTCAGAGTCGACATTGCTCTGCAAACCGCCATGGCAATGGAGTACCTTCACTTCTCCGTCGTGCCGCCGGTGGTTCACAGAGACATAACCTCGTCGAACATCTTCATCGAGACGGATATGAGAGTCAAGGTCGGAGATTTCGGGCTCTCGAGGCTCCTCGCGCCGCCGGAGAATTCGTCGACTGCGACGGCGCGGTCAGGTGGCGTGTGGACCGGGCCGCAGGGGACGCCGGGGTATCTTGACCCGGATTACCACCGGTCGTTCCGGTTGACGGAGAAGAGCGACGTGTACAGCTTCGGCGTCGTTTTGCTGGAGCTGATCTCGGGGATGAAGGCGGTGGATCAGAGCCGGGACAAGAGGGAGATGTCGTTGGCGGATTTGGTCGTTTCGAAGATCCACCTGGGCTTGCTCCACCAGGTGGTGGACCCGGAGCTGGCCGTCGACATGTCGACGGCGACGGCGTCGGAGAAGCGGTGGAGGGAGTGGATTCGATGGCCGAGCTGGCGTTCCGGTGCGTGGCGGCGGATAAGGACGACAGACCAGACGCGAGGGAGGTGGTGGAGGAGCTGAGGCTGATCCGGAGCCGTACACGTGGGGGCCGAAGTGGGGTCCACCTTGATCTCATCGTCCAACAGGACCGTTGAGTCCGGTGGTGGCGTGGCCAAGCGTGACATATCCGATTTTTTTTTTGGTTGGAGTTTGATCTGATTGGTGGTGGGGTCGAAATGCACATGTGTGGGTTTTGACTGATGAAGTGGACCCTTTTGTGTCAGACAGTGTTTTTGGACGTGTCACGTGTAGAAAACATTTTCTTTTCTCCTTTTTTTTTTTTTTTTTTTTGGGAAGCGAATTGATGTAGAAAATGTCAATAGAATATGGTGTCTTGTTGCCAAACTTTCGATTGTTGATCTTTTTTTTTTATATTATTTTTGGGATGTTCATAGGCTTCACTATGGGGTTCACAATGTCAAACAATACATGACCCCTCCAAAACATAGACTGCTTCAAGGTCTTTACTATACTTTGGTTGATTGAATCGATTAATTGATTTATAAATGTATGAATCATGAAACGATTACCAAAATACGACAAATCTAATCGTAAAGTGCACTGCTTTTTCGAACTTAGAATGATAGTTTTTAAAAAAATTGATTCGTTGAAAATTTTTTAATCATTTTAGTCTTATCTTATAAAGACAGCAAAATTTTTTTTTTTTTTTTGTTTTTCAAATCCAGAGTGCTTTCTTCAAATTTGTCTTCTCTAATGATAAGTGAATGAGTTGCTCTAATTTAAGCTGCGAGCAAACGTGGAGGCTAATAATAATGTTAGATGAGTCTGAACGAGACTTGAGCACGTCTTTTATTGGGGTGTTGGACCGACTAGGACCTTTACCACACCTTTTGCCCATAAATGGTTTGAATAATGGTTTGAATTTGAGAGCCCACGATGAAGATATGATCATACAACTTTAATGATTCGCTATTTGCTTTACCTTTTTTGCCTGATTTTTTTCAACGATAAACTAAACATGTGCCCACCACCACTGCGTAGTGGATCACTCTACTTTGACAAATTGGAAGAGCATGAGCTTTCGTTTGAATCACCGCCTCAATTCTCAACCAAACACAAAAAAACACAAAAGAAAAAGATGAAAAACCATCTCAATTTGAATTCCTTGCATTTAAATACAATGTGTGTTTGGTTGGTGATAAAACATTCGAGTGATTTCATTGTTTGCAACAATTTAACTCAAATCTTAATCCAAATCCACTTTTTAAAATCCGTATCACTTACCTTCTACCTTTACACTATTCAAATGTTACTTTTAACAAAACTATTCCAACACATATTCAATTTGAACACTCAATTAATTCTACATTTAGATTCATACATGTAATTTGATGGCAACATTCTAAAAAATTCAAGGAATGCAACCTATGATCCAAATAATATATGCATAATTTGTTGTATAAGTGAAACCGAATGGAACTTTGAGAATTCTTTGATAGAATAAACAAATAAAAAAAAACTAATAAATTATTATTTCGGACTGTCAAATTTTGTTTTTGTTTTTGTTTTTCTATTCTTATGTTATTTGAATTAGATACAACGTTTAGAAACACTTTTAAGTCGAATGAACTACATTTTTTATTTGCATTGAGTAGTGAGTGCTCCTGTGCTAGACATAAGACATCACAACAGTGATCCCAAGAGAAGAGCTCATCAAAAGCGGGAAGCTAGAGATTTCGGCCGGGTGATCTTACCGGCTACTCAAAATACTTGGACTCCAAAACCTTGGCCTTCTCACCAGCAATTGTAGCTTCTTTACTGCCAATCATGCTATATGCTCTCTCCTGGAACCCAAAAAAAAAAAATTAAAAAAAAAAAAAACCACATTTTCCACACTTGATATAGGTAGTGAGACAATCGCCTTAAAAAAGGCACTAAACGAATGTAAAAAACTAAAGCCTCAATGTAACTAGATGCTCATAAAATTCGAGACGTTACCAGCAGACGCCACAAGAAAGGGACCCCTTCCCTCTTTTTGACACTCTTTTCAAGTGCTTCAATAGCTGCGAAATCAATTATAGATCAGAAGGAAGCGCAAATATCATTAGTACGGTGATGTTTTCAACATGTAGGAAAGCACGGCAGGCCATACCTTTAGTAGCTTGTCCCGTGTTCAACAACATGGAGTACCAGACTTCAATGAACACATCAAGTTGCTCGTCTGATGCCCCGATTATCTGGCATGAAAATTGAAGTTTTAGGTTCTGATAGTCATCATATGTGAAAAATGCAGCAATGTTTGCTCGAATGACGCAGAACCAAATGCTAATACCTTATAGCTTTTAGCATCAAAGTCTGGCCCAAGTAATTCCAATGCTTGTTTTTCGTTACCCCTCCCATACTCGTACATGGCTTCTGCTAGCTGATACAAAGAAAAACACACGTGAGAAACTAGTTCTGGCTTAAGATGAGTAACATCAATTTTAGAATACGAAGATCCTAACTAATGACCAAATCCCTTCTCTCTGCCTCGAGGATACAGAAGTTCTGTATCTCGTACTAAAAGAACAGGATTTAATTGCTCTGGAAAATATTAATGCAGAAGCCCCGATGACGTAAAGAGAGCCTAAAAGCAGTGAAACTTGGACCTTCATAAGAACAAAGCTCTAAACCTCTTCAGATAAAATATGCAAGTTCAAAAAATTTAAAAAGGGGAAAAGGAGGTCAAGACAAGGGGAAAAGGAAGTTTGATTAAACCAACCGATAGTCCTTTCTGCATCAACTGTTGCTTCTTGTTGTTCATCTTTGCAACTCTTCACGAGAGAGAGAATTTCATTTTAGTAAGCACGAAATCAAGTAAAGAAAAAGCGAAGGAGGAGGATCCCTCTAACCTGGATTTTAGGCCTTCGAGCAAATCTTCAGCTTTAGAAAACTCACTGGCATGAGCCAATGCCCATAATATCAAAACATCGAAGTGCAACTCCATAAACCAGTTTCGCTGAACATAGAGATTCATTTACAGATATTGTGGGAGAACAAAAGGTAATTGTAAGAAGAAAAGTATCTATAAGATCACATAAACTGCTAATGAGGACAATGAGAATCACATTCTGCAACTCACTTGATCTTTTATGCAACTAGTTAAGATCTTCAGACGGTCCTCAAAGACACCAATTTCGCCACGAACGTGCAGCCGCATTAACAAACCCAGAGAATTCAAGTAAACCTTATTGCAGAAGAAACCGAGAATAAGATAGGTTATGCTGAAAATACCACTTGGTTATGTAGATGAAACTTGAGATAATATACCTCTGGATGAGCAGCATCAGTTTTTTCTAACTCCTTCCAAATACGTTGATCATAGACCTCTAGGATATTTTGAATAGGCGAATGGCCTTCCAAGTAACAAAGCGCTACATGCCACCAGTTGTGCGTGATCCTGAGATTGTATAAGTTTCAGCCCCCTGTCTATGCTAAAAATACTAAAACTCACAGGGATTCCACTTTAACTGATTCGGCATATTACATAAATGATGACAAAGGATCCCATGTCGAAGAGCAAGCTTCCATAAACTCAACAGCTTCTTTAAATCGGCACTCATTCTGAAAAACATGGCACATCTGTACAAGAATTCAAATATCAGAACACGAGTATAACTTCTTTATATATGAGCTTCCTGATGCAACATCTAAGGGTAATGAAGCAGAAGCACGGTAATGGAGTATATACATTTGTCATTGACTCTAAAGATTCTCCGGAGATTTAAATGTAGAACAGCAGTTAACAATTCCAACTCACGTTATGTTGTGCCCAACTGTCTTGGTTGTTGATCTCTAATGCCTTTTTTGCAGCTTTCTCAGCCTCTTCCATTCGGCCTAGCTCCAGCAAGGGAAAAGCAAGCATGCCATACACGTAACTTCGTTCTTGATTTTGGGGTTGAACCTGTCGAGCGTGAAAATCATTGAAAAATCAATCAAGGTGATTTATAGCATGCTGAATGCCATGCAAGAAGATGCTAATGAGATAAAAAGTAACCATTCTAACCTCACGAAGAAGGTTCATTTTGACCAAAAAGGAAGAAATAAAATAAAATAAAAGTGTTCCCTGAGTAGAAATTAACCTGCTGAATAAGATTCAGAGACAAATCGGGTCGTCCCATGTAGAAGCAGAGAACTTGGGCTCTTTTAACAGAGGCCAAATCTCTTGGGAAATCTTTCAAGAGCTGCAAAATGAATAGACATGAGATGAACAACTAATAAGTAGGTATGGCAATGGAGCAGGGCGGGGCTAGGGAATGCTTTCCCGTCCCCATCCCCATCCCCGTCCTCATCCCCGCTTAAGTAAATGAGGGGCCGGGGACGGGGATTCCCTGTCAGAGGGGCTTCCCACATACCCGCCCCGTTCCCCATCTATTATATATATAAATTTGAAAATATAACAACATAAAAGCAAACAATACAGTAGAAATGCACCATAAATTTAGTTCAAAACCAAAGATTTCATAAACACACCGACTTCTAAATATATGTAAACAAAATCTTAAAAAATAAAGCCATTAAAAATCTCATCAAAACATTACAAACTCTTAATTATAAAACACTTAAGCTAAAAAAAACTTGAAACCATAAAAAATACATATAAAATTATCCTTTTTTGTCTATTCCTCATAGTTTCAATATTCATTTCATGGATGCACACACTTTCAAAAATAATTTTCATAGTATATTACATACTTATAAATGTCCATGAAATCACACATATATGTACATATATATATATGAGGATGGGGGCGGGGGCGGGGGCGGGGCGGGTGGGGAGTGCTTTCCCCATGCCCACCCCGCTAATTTTCGGGGTTCATCCCCGTTCCTGAACTTTGTCCCCTATCCCCGCCCTGTTCAGGGCGGATCCCCGCAGGGCCCCGTCCGTGCGGGGAATATTGCCATCCCGACTAAAAGTGACTCAATAGCAACCCCAGATAGGTATTGTAGCTCAATTAATAAAAGTAAACATTTCCCCCACTTTTTTGTTTACAGTACATTTTCCAATAGTCATCACCGTTTAGCTCTCCTAATTGAATCTATGGAAAGGCCAAAATGGAATTCAAGGAGTAATCAAAAAATTTCTTCTTCCTCGAAAATACACATCATTCAGTTATAAACTACTATACACTCTTATGATATTTGTTGTTGCTGGTAATTATTTCTTCAAAGCATTCAAATTACCCGCAGTTCTTGATCCCGCAGAACTTTTTGGCCAATGTAAGGTTATTTAGAATGTGATCAAATTTTGCACATTATGGGTAAGAATGTATGTCTGTATTAGTAAGATAGGTTCAATTAGTTAACCATAGAAGTCATTGGGCAGTCATAGTCATAGAAAGCGTATTATATACACACAAATGCTTGATGATCAATAGGGATTAAGGAAAACATAAAACCATGATTCAAAAAAAAAAAAAAAAGAAAGAAAAAATCAATATACGCATCAAAATAAATACTTGAAGAAATAAAAATAAAACGCAACAAATTAGAACATAAATCTCAATAATGTGGGTGTGTGTGTGTGTGTGTGTGTGTTTTTTTCCCTTTTTTCTTTTTCCCCTGAATTTCAATTATTTGCTTGCTCACCTTGAAATGCAACTCAAGAGCAACATCATCATCTCTATTCTCACACATCAAACTATTGACAGCATCGAACACCGCTTTCTCGTACGAGGTAGCTTGTTCCTGCGCACAAACAAAATTGCCCGCTACCCCAAATAAGGTAAGGGGGGAAAAAAGAATTTTAATCCAAGAAGCTGAAAAAGGAACGAACTTACGAGTCTGGATTTAGCAGCGTCGAGATAGGAAGGAGCCAGGGAAGGGTAGGAGGAGGAAAGGAAATGGGCAGCCAAAATGTTGGCCAACACACAGTCTTTGTCGTTTTCCGTCGCTTCCAATATCACAAACCTCTGTCTCCCATAAATCAGTACCTTTTTCAATTTGTTCGTACAAAATCCCAGTACCCAATTCAGAGTTAATGAAAACAACAGAAAAGAAAATTCTGGTAAGAGAAAAAAAATAAAAATAAAATAAAATAATAAAAATAAAAATACCTGATGATAATAATCGTTAATGGCAGAGACGCAAGCGTCTGAAGATGTTGTCACTTCGTATCCCCATTGGTCTCTTCTCACTCCACCCCCCATCTCTCTCTCTTGATTTCTTTGTAACTCTCGAGTTTAACTGATTTTTGTTTAGCTAAACGATGTCCGAAACAAGGAACTCTATCAGTGGAAACTGGGTTGGATACATATATATATATATATATATATTATTTTTAATGTAGTTGTTTTGTCGTTTGCAAATGGATCGTTTTGCGTAAGGCCACCGCCATTCGACGGACGTCGCATTCGTCGTTTTCGGTCCAGATCTCATATACTTGGGCCGTTGGATTATGCTATTTTTGGATTGGATTCAATTCTACGTTCGGCCTTTCCGAATTTGACGTTGATGGGGACTCGCATGGCGTTGTTGATCGGCTGATCAACAGGCTGAAGATCACACTTTGAATTTTTATTCGGTGATTTATTTTATTCTTTTATAATTCTTTTATTTGGTGAATTTAGCAAATTGAGGCCTAGCTCCTCAATTGAGTTGTGTAAATTGTTTTTTTTTTTTTTTTTTGCTTTTTTGTTTTTTGATAAATTGTGTGTAAATTGTTTTTAATGTATTGAGTATTTGGTCTCATGTATATGAAAATCTTTTTGAACTTGTAAAACAAAATAAATAAATAAAATGGAAAAATTTTATAGTAGACTGGAGCCTGTATTTTGCCCTATTGATAGGATTGTTGTTTAGTCACTAGTAAAATTTTTCCGAACTTGTAAACAACCAAAAGAAAAAAAAAAAAGGGAAAAAATTTTGTTGTAGAAATTGTATTTTATTATGTAGAGAGACATTATTGTTTAATCGACGGCTTAATTTTTTAATAGTCTAATACATGAATGTATATTTGGAATTTACAGTGCGTGATGTGAAATTACTTCTAATCATAGATTAAACTATTAATAATTAATTTAACGTTGACCATCATTGTTACATTTATACTTAGTACATACTTTCTCCTATGAATTTGAATTATAATACATGCTTTTTCCTAAGAATTTGAATTATATTGGGATCTGTACTTGACTTTGTAGAATTCATCTTAAATTCAATCCAGATGTATTTTCTTCATGGCATAAAACAAACCAAATTCAAGAGCTACAGGGGTGGATAGGTTGGTAAGGGTGGGTGTCTTTGCTGGCTTCTCCTTTTCGATCACCTGAGTTCAATTCCCACGGCGTCCCCTTGGGCCTCGCTTCAATTTCGGCTGTTGAAATATGATTTGGTGATAGTTAGGTAGACCCCGGATGGTTGAATGAGAGAAACTAGTATAAAAAACATGTCTCCCTGTCATATATACGGAAATGAGTTTCTACCTGTAGGACTAAAAATCTGGAAATAATAGAGTCATCCCCAAATCTTTTATTCACTAAAAAAAAAAAAAATCAAATTCAACAAAAAAAATAAAATAAAACGATTATAGAATTTGGGTTAATACTAAATATACCTTGAAGAATTAAAAACATATCTATGTTGGGGTCGGGACCTTTCTCCTAACTCCAACTTGTGAACCATTAGTTGTTTCCATCCCTATTTCCATCCTATTAGAGGCAGATCTCCATTCCTCGGGAGAAAATGTCATCCTTATCCAAACTTTTATCAATTTTTTAAATTAGAGTTAGTTAATTTTTTAAAAATTATTTTTAATTTTTGTTGATTTTTTAGAAAAAGGCAAAAACTGTAAGAAAAAATTTGAGTTAGAGATGTGAAATTAAACCGAAGTTTCATTTCTTAAACCACAATTAAAAAACAAAAGAACCACTTCCCCATCATCCACTTTTACATTGAAAAACACCCACAGATCAAACCATGGAGCTCCTCTATGTTTAGGGAAGAAAGACTTGGCAAACCCAAGAGCTTCGCGGGCAAAACCCCACTGATAGCAGGGGTTTGGAATGAACTTGTCAGCCCAATGGGAGCCCAATGGGCCAACTGGGGTGTTCTTTCTGAGCCAATCAGATTGAGCCCATGTGATATCTCTAACACCTTGATCCAGCCCAACAAGCTCCCAAATGGGTTTGTCGCCATGGATGAGAACTGGGACTTTCTTCGTGGACGTGGTTCGATTTCAGGACAAGCTCGCTCTTGGTCCCGAACTTCTCTTCATGAAACACGTGCTGCAAGTTCTTGACGTTCAAAGCGATCCGAGCGCTCAGAACAAACGGGCTCTGCCATGCTCTGACAAGCGCACATCACTCTTTTGTCGCGGCCATGGTTTTGGTTTGTGAAGAAAAATGGCAATAAATGGCAAAAATGGGAGTTTTTTCCGGAGCAGACGAGAGGAAAAATAAGAGTCTGTTTGGTGAATGAGTTTGAGTTAGAAATTTTAAATTTTAATAATAATTTTTATTAATTTTTTAAAAAAGATAAAAAACTTTTTCAGAAAAGATAAAAATTTTTTTTCAGAAAAAGATAAAAATTGAGATGAAAATTTTGATTTAAAATTGAATACCTCACGCCCCTAAAAATAAATAGACGCAATTTATGTGGGCAAGTAGACCAATAATGAAGGTTGACAACAATCTAATCAATTGAGAAGGTCGGCAGTGGATGTGATGAAATAAACGACTGGTGACAAACAAGCCATGTAAAAAACGGGTAAGAAAGTAGGCTGGGTTTATCAATTGGCTGACAATTGAAATATCATGTGACAGTGTGAACATGTTCACACGTAGGTTTTGGAAATTTATCCGTTTTCCTAGGGTTTTTTTTTTTTTTTTTTGGTTTGTTTAATATCGGCTAGAAATTAGTTAGTGAGTTGAATGTATCTGGTTATCATCGTATTTATTTAATAAAAGATTGATATTTACATAATTTGTAAATGTCAACTCTACGAATTCATCTAAATAAAACAAAATTTGTTAGAAAAGATAATATTTATTAGGAATTTAGAATGAACAATGTTAGGTTCAGGTATTATTGAGAACTGTCCACTAATAAAAGATAAGTTTTATTTCTTGATATGTGATTTATAGATAAAGATCACCTTTTTATTAAAAGTGGTGTTTAGTAGTAATTGTGTCATAAATATTTTTCACTTAGGATAGAACTAACATTCTCAAATCATTTAAATGTTAATTATTTAATAAATTCATGTAACATAAATATGATAATGTGATACATTTAGTCCAAATATTTTATTTCATTTTTGAATGGTCTAGTATTTAGATTGAGGTGGATTTTCTTTTTACCAAAAAGGAGAAACAAAATTAACAAGAAATATCACAAATTAAGAACAAAACTCAATACAGCTCACACTTTATTGCATAACCACAATCACACATAACCAAAGTTCCACTTTCCCGATCATCCACTTCTAAATTGAAAAAACACCAAAAAATCAAACTACGGAGCTGCTTTGAATTTGGAGAAGATTAACTTAGCAAACTCAGTGAGCTTTTCAGTGTCGGGCAAAACTCCACTGACAGCAGGGTCTTGACTGAACTTCTCGGCCCAATGGGCCAAATTAGGTGTACTTTCTGGGTCAATCAGTTTGAGCCCACTAAAGTTCTGGATCACCCTGAGCCAACCCAACAAGGCCCCAAATGCAATGTCAAGATACCCAATGTGGTCTCCTCCAAAGAAGGGATTGCCTTTGCTGATTTCACCATGGGCCTTTTCCAAGAGTGATAGCCCTGTCATGACCTGCTCGACGGCGCTTTCTTTCCCTCCTCGTCTGGAGAAGCTGCAATGTTTTTCATGGATGGGAAGAACTGCATTCGTTGCAAAATTTATCAGGAAACGAAACCAGTACACAAAAACAATAATTTTATGATTTGTATCATTTTTTTTTTCAAAGGTTTTGATAGGGATGAGATAAGATTCCTAATTTAGTAATGTTTTTTTTTTTTTTTGGATGCTAAATTAGTTTGCTTCAACATTAGGGACATGGATTTGTGCAAAGAATTTGATATTCAGATTGTTTGGTAGGAGAGAAAATAGAAAGCAAAGGACTAGTGAAGGAATTTGAAATAATTCACAGCACTCTAATCTCTCTCAAGTTGATCTTATGTTAGGGTTGTTTAGTTTTAAACTTATTTTAAACTAAATTGTAATTTTTTCGTAATGATTTTTGTCTTTTTTTGAAAAAGTTTTTTGTTTTTTCTAAAAAATTACTATTGAAACTTAAAAATCTTAAACTAAACTCATTCACCAAACATCCCCTTATATTTATTAAATAGTCATTTTTATAAACAAAAACAAAAACAAAAACAAAAACCTTTTTTTTTTTTTTAACTTTTTCTTTGTGAGATCTTTCATTGAAACAGATAAACAGAGCACATAGATCCCCTCATAAGTAAAACAGTACTCTCAACTATCAAGTTCATATAACAAACAAACCAACTGAAAAACAAGTAACAGAAAGAGAAAAAACAACAAAAAAAAAAAGAAAGAAAGATCTATAAAATAACAGGACAGAAGAAAAAAAATCTAACAAAGCATAACCTTTTCATCAACGTAGGCAGCCCAAAAGCGGGCAATGGCTCGGTCATAAGGATCAGAAGGGAGGATGGAGGGGCCAGAGGAGGACCAGTTCTCGTCGATGTACTCAACAATTATCAGAGACTCGCAAATGGGCTTGCCGCCATGGATGAGAACTGGGACTTTCTTGTGGACAGGGTTCGATTTCAGGAGAAGCTCGCTCTTGGTCCCGAACTTCTCTTCATGAAACACGTACTGCAAGTTCTTGACGTTCAGAGCGATCCGAGCCCTCAGCACAAAAGGGCTCGGCCATGCTCCGATGAGGGTCAGATCACTCTCGGTCTCGGCCATGGTTTTGGGTTGTGAAGAAAAATGGGTAAAAAGGCAAAAATGAGAGTTTCTTTTTCAGGGATGAGAAAGATGAGATGAAAATGAAAATAAATAGGCGAAATTTATGTGGGCAAGTTGACCAATAAAGGGTGTGGTTGGAAACAATTAGCTTCTGTTTGATTCAAAATTTTCATCAAATTTTTTGTTTTTTATTTTTTTTTTAAGGAAAATAAAAATTGTGACTAACTTTTAAAAAAGAAATCAACTTCAATTTAAAGTTTTTATTTTCTATCCAGAAACCATACACACCTAATGAATGAATAGGCTGGCGGTGTGAGGGGACAAGAAAATTTATTAATAAGAAGGTGGGATAAAGAACGTGGAAGAAAGTAGGTTGGGTTTTATCAAGTGGCTGAAAATTGAAACACGACAAGCGATTCACACGTAGGGTCATGTGGTGCATGGTGTGAACATTAAATATTTGTAGTACGTAGAAGATGGGTATTACATGGCGTACGCACTCAAATAGCAATGTCCATGTCCATTGCTTAGACTTTGTTTGGAACCTTAGTTTAAACTTAAAGTTTGAACTAAAAATTTTATCTTTTTTGAAAATTTTTTTTATTTTTTCTGAAAAAGTTTTTTATCTTATCTAAAAAATCAATAAAAATTACTATTACAGCTTAAAAATCTTAACTCAAACTTACACATCAAACACCTTCTTAAGCACAACAAAACAAAAAAAATGTCCATGTCTATTACTTGTCAAAACAAATAAAAAAAAAAATCCTCCTCTATATGTCAAAGTCAAAAAAATATAATTTATGTTAAAAATTTTTTGAGTAGACTTTAAAATTTATAATAAAATTTAAATTAGATATTATAAATTTCATTTAACATTTTTAATACTTATTAAAATACTTTATAGATCATTTTGATATCAAAAGCTCTTTAATTTCAAATATTTATTAACAAGTCACAGTTCTTGCTTTTCTTCTTTTATTGGGTAGAAGCAAAAGTAAAAGCAAAAGCTCTGCCAAACAAGCCCTATCTCTCCATTATTCCATTTAGGTTTTCGAAATATATCAATTTCCCCCTGTTTTTATTTTAATATCGGCTTTTAGTTATTTTACTATTCAACAATTTATTTGGTGAGTTAGATATATCTAGTTATCATCTTCTTTAAATGATAATTTTATTTAATAAATAATTGATTTTTTCATAATTTATAAATATCAACTCTATATATTAATCTAAATAAAGATAAAATTTATTAGAAAAGTTCACGTTTATTAGAAACTTAGAATGAATAATGTTATAAGACTGTTGTATTGTTAAAGACCATCACTAATAGAATGTAAATCTTATTTTATGAAATGTGATCCATGGATAAGAATCAATTTTTTATTAATAATAGCGTTTAGTATTAGTAGTGTCCTTGGCATTTTTCATTTAGTATAAAGCTGCCATTACCAAAAAAGAAAAACAAAAAATTTAAAAGAAAAAGACAAGACAATTGCACCAGCCGGGAATCGAACCCGGGTCTGTACCGTGGCAGGGTACTATTCTACCACTAGACCACTGGTGCTTCTTGTTTGACGTGCCCAACTACAGATAGTTCTATGGCTGAATTAAGTTTATTGGATCAACTTCTTTTTGTTTAATGTAATAAATTCAGCTCTCCATCAGTTGCCCCGGAACCACATGTTTTCTATCATCTTAAACGACATGTCGTGCTTCCAAGTGTATGTTCCCGTTTATTGTCTAGACAGTCATGTCATCCTTTAACTCTGACCCCACTGAGAAACATGAGATAAAATGCCCTGCAAATATTCGACATATGCATATATATATATATATATATATATGTATGCACATATATAGTGCTCATCCTGAAGTCAGACCAACTTTACATTCATGATTGGAGCATCAATTCTATTGTACGGTATATACTTTTATAGAACCAAATTTCACTGCATTTTATAATCCAAGTAGCTCCGAAAAATAATACATATTAACGTACAATACCTAATATCTAATTTCGCTTTTGAGTCCCACTGACTAAAGGAGCTCCGTTGAAGAATCATCCTTTGTCTATGAACTTTTTTATCCGTTTGGTAAATGAGTTGATTTTCAGATGATATGAAATTTTTAAGTTTGAATTGAGTTGATTTTTTAAAAAGTAGTTATAAACTTTATTAACTTTTAAAAAAAGGATAAAAATTAAGATAAAAAATTTGAATTGAATTTGAGTGAAGTTGATTTACCAAACATAACATATAGAGTGAAATGATTTTTCTCTGTCTTCCTGCCGCTTTTCACTTCCTTCTTCTTTCTTACCCTTCTTCTTCACTTCCTTTGTGCACCTACTCAAGTATTTATCTCGTTCTCTTAGTTTTTCCAAATATATATATATATATATTTATTTATATACATGTATATTTGTTAGTTTGTTGAGCTTCCTGTGACCTTTTTGGTTCTTTTTGTGACAGGAGCTCCTAACATCCCAAACAAGCCTCTGGCATTTTGTCCCCACCATGGAAGAGCCTGCTGCGACTCGGCCGAGGATTTTCAACTGCACAAGCAGTTTGAATCCATGGGCATCTCTGATTCTGGCTGTGGCTCTTTGGTGAAGTCTATCTTATGCGCGGTAAGAGCTCGTTGCGGCCTAAAAATGAAATCATTGAAACTTTTGTTCTTAGGATATTTCAATTGTTTTATCATTTGCAGAAATGCGACCAATTTGCAGCCGAGTTATATAAGGTGGAATCAGGATCTATACAAGTTCCTGCTCTTTGCAACACTGCAGTGATCAACTCGACGCAACCAAACAACGCCGGCGGCAACTTTTGCTCAACTGTCTGGGACACATGTGAAAATGTGCCTATACTAAACTCTCCTTTGTTCCTCCTTCAAGACAAGTTAGAGTCAAAGTACCAGCTGATTCCATTTCTTCCAAACTAAGTGATTTTTGGCAGACTAAAAGCTTCTTCTGCGATGAATTTGGCCGTTCCTTCGATGAGACATCGTTGTGTTTCGCCGGCAAACCTGTTTCCCTTGGAAATACTGAAACCATCCTTCATCCACATGGTTTGTGTCTTGAGAAAATCGGCGATGGATCTTACCTTAACATGGTTGCTCATCCTGATGGCTCAAACCGCGCTTTCTTCTCGGAACAATCTGGCAAAATTTGGCTAGCAAGCGTTCCCGAACAAGGCTCAGGAGACGCTTTAGGACTAGAAGATGAGTCAAGTCACTTTGTGGATCTTACAGGCCATGTTTATTATGATGGCAACAGCTTTGGGATGATGGGAATGGCTTTTCATCCCAACTTCGCCCAGAACGGTCGTTTTTTCGCTTCGTTCATCTGTGATAAGGTCAAAACCCCGGGGTGTTCGGGCAAGTGTTCGTGAAACACAGAAGTGAACTGTGATCCTTTGCAGCTTGCTTCTTCAAGTACAGCTCAGCCATGCCGGTTTCACAAGGTTGTAGCAGAGTTCTCTGCTAATGAAAACAACAGAAAAGAAAATTCTGGTGAGAGAAAAAATAAAAAAAATAAAAGAACCAGATGATAATAGTCGTTAATGGCAGAGACGCATGCGTCTGAAGATGTCGTCACTTCGTAACCCCATTGGTCTCTTCTCACTCCTCCTCCATCTCTCTCTCTTGATTTCTTTGTAACTCTCGAGTTTAACAGATTTTTGTTTAGGTAAACGGTGTCAGAAACGAGGAACTCAATCAGTGGAAACTGGGTTGGATATATATATATTAAGGGTCGTTTGGTTAGTTAATTTGAGTTGAAATATTTTAGGGGGTGTTTGGTTCGCGAGTTCATCTCCGTTCCAACTCAAATTTTTTTTGTCTTTTCCCAAAAAGTTTTTGTCTTTTTCCCAAAAAGTTTTTTGTCTTTTCTGAAAATTCAAAAAAATTTACTATTACAACTAAAATATTTCAACTCAAACTAGTGAACTAAACACCCCCTTAGTTGTAATAGTAAATTTTTTTAAATTTTCAGAAAAGACAAAAAAACTTTTTGAGAAAAAGACAAAAACTTTTTGAAAAAAGACAAAAAAAATACAATTTGAGTTAAAATGAAATAACGAAGCAAACAAGCCCTAATATTTTTAATGTCGTTGTTTTGTGACTTTTGTCGTTTGCAAATGGATCGTTTTGCGTGAGGCCACCGCCATTCGACGGACGTCGCATTCGTCGTTTTCGGTCCAAATCTCAAATACTTGGGCCGTTGGATTATGCTATTTTTGGATTGGATTCAATTCTACGTTCGGCCTTTCCGAATTTGACGTTGATGGGATTCGCATGGTGTTGTTGATCGGCTGATCAGCAGGCTGAAGATCACACTGTGAATTTTTATTCGGTGATTTATTTTATTCTTTTATAATTCTTTTATTTGGTGAATTTAGCAAATTGAGGCCTAGCTCCTCAATTGAGTTGTGTGTAAATTGTTTTTTTTTTTTTTTGTTTTGCTTTTTTGTTTTTTGATAAATTGTGTGTAAATTGTTTTTAATGTATTGAGTATTTAGTCTCCGTATATGAAAATCTTTTTGAACTTGTAAAACAAAATTAAAAAAAAAAAAAAAGAGGAAAAAAATCATAGTAGACTAGAGCCTGTATTTTCCCCTATTGATGGGATTGTTGTTTAATCACTAGTAAAATTTTTCTGAACTTGTAAACAAAAAAGGGGGGGGGGGGGGGGGGGGGTTAGTTTTTGTTGTAGAAACTATATTTTATCCTATAGAGTGGTATAGAGAGGCATTGTTGTTTGATTGATGGTTTAATTTTTTAATGGTCTAATAGACAAATGTATGTTAGGACTTTATAACGCACGATACGAAATTATTTCTAATCATAGATTAAACCATTAAAAATTAATTTAACATGAATACTACATGTACTTGTTGACCATCATTGTTACATTTGTATTTAGTACGTACTTTCTCCTATGAATTTGAATTATATTAGGATCTTTACTTGACTTTGGAGAATTCATCTAAATTCAATCCAAATGTATTTTCTTCGTAACATGAAACAAACCAAATTCAACACCCACATAAGTGGATAGGTTGACAAGAGTGGGTGTCTTTGTTGGCTTCTCCCTTTCGTTCACCTAGATTCGATTCCCATGGCGTCTCCTTAGGCCTTACTCTAACTTTGACTGTTGAAGTATGGTTTTGGTGATGATTGTAGATCCCGAATGGTCGATTGAGAAAAATTAGTATAAAAAATCTGTCTCCCTGCCATATCTAGGGAAATGAGTTCTGCTTGTGGGGCTGAAAACCTATAAATAGTGGGGTCACCACCGTATCCTTTGTTCACCAAAAAAAAAAAAAAACCAAATTCTAACAAATAATAATGATGATGATAATAATAATAATAATAATAATAAAAAGATAGTAGAATTTGGGTTAATACAAATATACCTTGAAGAATTAAAAACATGTCTATGTTGGGGCCGAGACTTTCTCCTAATTCCAACTTGTGAACCTTTAAGTTGTTCCCATCCCTATTTCCATATAATTATAGGTGGATCTCCATTTCCTCGAGAGAAAATAACTTTTCCAAAATGATTTTTAATTTTTGTTAGACTTCTCAGAAAAGACAAAAACTGAGATAAAAAATTTAAGTTAAAGATGTCAAACCAAACGGAAGCTTCATTTCTTAAACCACAATCAAAAACACAAAAGCACTACTTCCCCATCATCCACTTTTACATTGAAAAACACCCACAAATCAAACTATGGAGCTCTATATTTAGGGAGAAAGACTCGGCAAACTCAGAGGGAAAGAGGACAACCCATCATCTTCAACTCCCAAGTACAAATCCGAGCCGAAGTCTGAAAACACCAACCAGATTTCTATAAATGTCAACTCTACATATTCATCTAAATAAGAAAAAATTTGTTAGAAAAATGTCTATTAGGAATTTAGAATGAACAATGTTAAGAGGTTCATGTATCGTTGAGAACTGTCCACTAATAAAATGTGAGTCTTATTTCATGATATGTGATCTATAGATAAAGATCACCTTTTGATAAAAGTGGTGTTTAATATTAATTGTGTCATAAATATTTTTCATTTAGGATAGAGCTAACATTTTAAAATCATTTAAATGTTAATTATTTAATAAATACATGTAACATAAATATGATAATTTGATACATCTAGTCCGAATATTTTATTTTATTTCATTTCATTTTTGAGGATTCATACTAGATAGATTCTTTCTTTTGAATGGTCTAGGATTTAGATTGAAGTGGACTTTCTTTTTACCGAAAAGGAGAAACAAAAATAACAAGAAATGTCAAATATTGAGAACGAAACTCAATACAGCTCACACTTTATTCCATAACCAAAGTTCCACTTTCCCCATCATCCACTTCTAAATTGAAAAAGCACCCAAAAATCAAACTACTGAGCTGCTTTGAATTTGGAGAAGATGAACTTTGCATACTCAGAGAGCTTCTCAGTGTCGGGCAAAACTCCACTGACAGCAGGGTCTTGACTGAACTTCTCGGCCCAATGGGCCAAATTAGGTGTCCTTTCTGGGTCAATCAGTTTGAGCCCACTAAAGTTCTGGGTCACCCTGAGCCAACCCAACAAGGCCCCAAATGCAATATCAAGATACCCAATATGGTCTCCTCCGAAGAAGGGCTTTCCTTTGCTGATTTCACCATGGGCCTTTTCCAAGAGCGATAGCCCTGTCATGACCTGCTCCACGGCCGCTTTCTTTCCCTCCTCGTCTGGAGAAGCTGCAATGTTTTTCATGGATGGGAAGAACTGCATTCATTGCAAAATGTATCAGGAAATGAAACTAGTACACAAAAACAATAATTTTATGATTTGTATCATTTTTTTTTACAAAGGTTTTGATAGGGATAAGATAAGATTCCTAATTTAGTAATGTTTTTTTTTTTTGGGACACTAAATTAATTGGCTTCAACATCAGGGACATCGATTTGTGCAAAGAATTTGACATTCAGATTGTTTGGTAGGAGAGAAAATAGAAAGCAAAGGAGTATCGAAGGAATTTGAAATCATTCACAGCACTCTAACCTCTCTCAAGTTGATCTTATCTCATATATATTAAATAGTCATTTTTTATAAATAAAAACAAAAACAAAAACTTTTTTTTTTTGACTTTTTCTTTGTGAGATCTTTCATTGAAACAGATAAACAGAGCACATAGATCCCCTTATAAGTAAAACAGTACGCTCAACTATCAAGTTCATATAACAAACAAACCAACTGAAAAACAAGGAACAGAAAGAGAAAAAAAAACCAAAAAAAAAAAAAAAAAGAAAAGAAAGATCTATAAAATAACAAGACAGAAGAACAAAGATCTAACAAAGCATAACCTTTTCATCAACGTAGGCAGCCCAAAAGCGGGCAATGGCTCGGTCATAAGGATCAGAAGGGAGGATCGAGTGGCCAGAGGAGGACCAGTTCTCGTCGATGTACTCAACAATTATCAGAGACTCGCAGATGGGTTTGCCGCCATGGATGAGAACTGGGACTTTCTTGTGGACAGGGTTCGATTTCAGGAGAAGCTCGCTCTTGGTCCCGATCTTCTCTTCATGAAACACGTACTGCAAGTTCTTGAGGTTCAGAGCGATCCGAGCCCTCAGCACAAACGGGCTCGGCCATGCTCCGATGAGGGTCAGATCACTCTCGGTCTCGGCCATGGTTTTGGTTTGTGAAGAAAAATGTGTAAAAAGGCAGAAATGAGAGTTTCTTTTTCAGGGATGAGAAAGATGAGATGAAAATGAAAATAGATAGGCGAAATTTATGTGAGTAAGTTGACCAATAAAGGGTATGGTTGAAAACAATTAGCTCCTATTTTTGATTCAAAATTTTCATCAAGTTTTTTGTTTTTAATTTTTTTAAAGAAAATAAAAATTATGACTAACTTTTAAAAAATAAATCAAATTCAATTTAAAATTTTTGTTTTCAATCGAGAAACCACACATACGTAATGAATGAATAGGCTGGCGGTGGGAGGGGACAAGAAAAATTATTAATAAGAAGGTGGGTGGGATGAAGAACGTGGAAGAAAGTAGGTTGGGTTTTATCAAGGGGATGAAAATTGAAACACGGCAAGTGATTCACATGTAGGGTCATGTGGTACAAAGTGTGAACATTAAATATTTGTCGTCCGTAGAAGATGGGATATTTCATGGGCTATGCACTCAAGTGTCAATGTCCATGGCCATTACTTAAGCACAAAAAAAAAAAAAATGTCCATGTCTATTACTTGTCAAAAAAATAAAAAATAAAAAATAAAAAATCCTCGTCTATATGTCAAAGTCAAAAAAGTATAATTTATGTTAAAATTTTTTTAAATAAACTTTAAAATTTATAATAAAATTTAAATTAGAGATTATAAATTTCATTTAATATTTTTAATACTTATTAGAATATTTTATAGATCATTTTGATATCAAAAGCGCTTTGATTTCAAACTCTTATTGACAAGTCACAATTCTTGCTTCTCTTCTTTTACTGGTAGAAGCAAAAACAAAAGTAAAAGTTTTGTCAAACAAGCTCATCTCTCCATTATTCCATTTAAGGCTTTGAAAATATATCAATTTCCCCTTGTTTTTATTTTAATATCAGCTTTTAGTCTTTTACTATTCAAGACTTTTATTTGGTGAATTGAATGTAACTAGTTATCATATTTTTTAAATGATACTTTTATCTAATAAATAATTGATTTTTTCATAACTTATAAATATCAACTCTATATATTAATGTAAATAAAGATAGAATTTATTAGAAAAGTTCATGTTTATTAGAAATTTAGGATGAATAATGTTACAAGACTCTCGCAATGTTGAAGACCATCAACTAATAGAATGTGAATCTTATTTCATGAAATGTGATCTATAGATAAGGATCAATTTTTTATTAATAGTAATGTTTAATGTTAGTGGTGTCAGCATTTTTCATTTAGTATAGAGCTGACATTACCAAAAAAGAGAAACAAAATTTAAAAGAAAAAGACAAGACAATTGCACCAGCCGGGAATCGAACCCGGGTCTGTACCGTGGCAGGGTACTATTCTACCACTAGACCACTGGTGCTTCTTGTTTGATGAGCCCAACTGCAATGACTTCTATTGCTGATTAAGTTAATTGGATCAACTACTTTTTGTTAATGTAATTAATTCTGCTTACTTTCTGTTGCCCTGGAACAACACGTTTTCTATCATCTTTAACGACATGTCGTGCTTCCAAGTGTATGTTGCCTCGTTATTGTCTACACAGTCATGTCATCCTTCAACTCTGAGCCCACTAAGAAACATGAGATTAAATGCCCTTCAAATATTCGACATATGCATATATATATATATATATGTATGCACGTGTATAGTGCTCATCCTGAGGTCAGACCAACTTTACATTCATGATTGGAGCATCAATTCTATTGTACGGTACATACTTTTATAGAACCAAATTTCACTGCATTTTATAATCCACGAAAAATAATACATATTAACGTACAATACCTAATATCTAATTTCGCTTTTGAGTCCCACTAACTAAAGGAGCTCCATTAAAGAATCTTCTTCTTTGTCCATGAACTTCTTTATAGAGTCTCATTACTATGGTGACGAGAACATTTTTGTTTCTTGTTGTCATCCTCTCTGTTCCGAGAAATGATTTTTCTCGTCTTCCTTCCGCTTTGTCACTTCCTTCTTCTTTCTTACCCTTCTTCTTCACTTCCTTTGTGCACCAACTCAAGTATTTATCTCGTTCTCTTAGTTTTTCCAAATATATATATATATATATATATTTATGTATATACATGTATATTTGTTTGTTTTTGAGCTTCCTATGACCTTTTTGGTTCTTTTTGTGACAGGAGCTCCCAACATCCCAAACAAGCCTCTGGCATTTTGTCCCCACCATGGAAGAGCCTGCTGCGACTCGGCCGAGGATTTTCAACTGCAGAAGCAGTTTGAATCCATGAACATCTCTGATCTGGCTGTGGCTCTTTGGTGAAGTCTATCTTGTGCGCGGTGAGAGCCTGTTGCAGCCTAAAAATTAAATCATTGAAACTTTTTTATTAGATATTTCAAGTTTGGAAGGTTAATTTTTGCATCATTTGCAGAAATGCGATCAATTTGCAGCTGAGTTATACAAGGCGAAATCAGGATCTATAGAATTTCCTGTTCTTTGCAACACTGCATTGATCAACTCAACGGAACCAAACAACTCCGGCGGCAACTTTTGCTCAACTGTCTGGGACACATGCGAAAATGTGCCTATACTAAACTCTCCCTTTGTTCCTCCTTCGAGGCAAGTTAGAGTCAAAGTACCAGCTAATTCCATTTCTTCCAAACTAAGTGATTTTTGGCAGACTAAAAGCTTCTTCTGCGATGAATTTGGCGGTTCCTTCAATGAGACATCGTTGTGTTTCGACGGCAAACCTGTTTCCCTTGGAAATACTGAAACCATCCTTCATCCACATGGTTTGTGTCTTGAGAAAATCGGCGATGGATCTTACCTTAACATGGTTGCTCATCCTGATGGCTCAAACCGCGCTTTCTTCTCTGAACAATCTGGCAAAATTTGGCTAGCAAGCGTTCCCGAGCAAGGCTCAGGAGACGCTTTAGGACTAGAAGATGAGTCTAGTCCCTTTGTGGACCTTACAGGCCATGTTTATTATGATGGTAACAGCTTTGGGATGATGGGAATGGCTTTTCATCCCAACTTCACCCAGAACGGTCGTTTTTTCGCTTCGTTCATCTGTGATAAGGTAAAAACCCCGGGGTGTTCAGGCAAGTGTTCATGTAACACAGAAGTGAACTGTGATCCTTTGCAGCTTGCTTCTTCAAGTAAGCTCAGCCATGCCGGTTTCACAAGGTTGTAGCAGAGTTCTCTGCTAACGAAACCATATCAGAACCTCCCTTGGTATTCACCTTTAAGCCTATCAGATTGTTTTAACCATAACAACTATGGACGCCATATGTCCGTCGAGGCAATTAACCTAAACCGTAGAATTTAAATCAGACGGCGCTTGTGAAATGAGCATATCAGTGCTGCCTATAATCAGTATATCCAATCCTATACAATATGCTCTACCTGATTTAAATCCTAATTAATAGTCCTATAAGACCCATAGTTAGGTGATCCCACTATAGAAGCTCTCCATAATTATAAATTGCTAATGTTTGTGTTTTTGTTTTTATTTTTTTTTAAATTGATTTATTGGCCTTTTTATATGATCCCACTAGGCAAAACATGCTAAACCATTAGAAGTCGGAAGAATTTTTACATTGGGCCTTCCATTTCCATTCAGTCATGGGGGTCAGATTTTGTTTGGACCGAGGGACGGATATTTATATGTAATGACTGGGGATAGTGGACAAGGAGGAGATCCTTTGAATTTTTCCCAGAACAAGAAATCCTTGCTAGGAAAAATTTTAAGGCTCGACATTGATAACATGCCAAGTGAGTGAGATTTTCTTTGACAAAAAAAAAAAATAATAATAATAAAAGTTACAAAAATCCATAGCCTTTTCTTCATATGTTTAACTTTGGTCACTCATAATGGTATTACAGCCACAGAAGAAATATGTGACCTTGGACTATGGGGAAACTATTCCCTCCCTCAAGATAATCCTTACAAAGAAGACGAAGATTTGTTGCCGGAAATCTGGGCTCTGGGACTGAGAAACCCGTGGCGTTGTAGCTTTGATTCACAAAGACCTCTTTACTTTATCTGTGCAGATACAGGCCAGGTTTGAGGATATAAAGCTGTTTTTTAAACTTCATTCATTACTATTCTTGATTATACTATTAATACTAACGAACCAACAAATATTTATTTTTTTTTTGTTCAAATTTTTACAGGACCTATATGAAGAGGTGGATATTATAACCAAGGGTGGCAACTATGGTTGGCCTATTTATGAAGGCCCACTTCCCTTTAGACCTCCAGAAGCAAATCTTTCTGCTAAATCCACTGATATAATTTTTCCTGTACTAGGATACACTCATTCTGATGTTGATAAAAATAGTAGTATCGGGTCTGCCGCCATATCCGGTGGGTACTTCTATCGTTCCATGACCGATCCTTGCATGTTTGGAAGGTAAGCCAACACTTTTTTCACCGTTAGGAAAGATACAAATACATTTTTTAACTGTAAAATTCTCATCAAGTTCCGTTAAATTATCATACTTTTCTTAATTTAATATGATTCTGATGTGATTTCATGATTCAAAATTGTACCCAATTGGCATTTTCACAATCATCGTTGCCAATTTCTTAGCAGTTATTTGTATGGGGATTTGTATGGAAGTGCTATATGGGCAGCTAGTGAAAGTCCCAACCATAGTGGTAACTTTACAACGACCAAAGTTCCTTTCAGGTGTGCTCATGACTCTCCAATGCATTGTAGTACCACAACGGGAAATTCTCAACCGGATTTGGGCTACATTTACTCTTTTGGGGAGGATAACAGGAAAGATGTTTTCATTTTAGCTAGCACTGGTGTTTATAGAATAGTTGATCCGAGTAGGTGCAGCTACAAATGTTCTAAAAAAAATGTGGCAGATTTTTCAAGTCTACCTTCTTCTGCGTGCAAGATCCAATTTCTGCTCTTTCTTTCCACGTTTTTGGTTTTTATGGTCTTTTAATTCCATTTATGGATATTTTTGTTAATAATTGATTTCTAAGCTTTCGTGGGTGTTCTGAAAACATGATTTGGTTTAAGATTGCATTTTTTTTTTTTTTAAAATTTTGGAAGGGAGGATTACGTGTGAATCTTGTAACCGTAATGATCACACATGCAAGGATTTTTATTTATTTTTATGTTCATATGATATTTCTAATGCAAAAAACAAGAAGTATCACTAAATTAAACAACAAAACTCAATACATCTCGGATTTCAGGTGCATTTAATTTACTGATTGAAAACAAAATTTTTAAGTTGGAATTGATTATCTTTTCAAAAATTATTTTTAACTTTTGTTGATTTTTTAAAAAAATATAAAAACGAAAATAAAAAATTTAAGTTAGAGATGTCAAATCATACGGAAGCTTCATTTCTTAAACCACGATCACAAGACAAAAGAACCACCTCCCCATCATCCACTTTTACATTGAAAAAAACGCGCAAATCAAACTACGGAGCTCCTCTATATTTGGGGAAGAAAGACTTGGCAAACTCAGAGAGCTTCTGATTGTCGTGCAAACCTCATTGACAACGGGGATCTGGACTGAACTTCTTGGCCCAAGAAGCCTACTAGGGTGTCCTTTTTGAGTGTATCAGATTGAGCCTATATAATTTCTGGATCACATTGATCCAGCCCAACAAGCTCCCAGTGCAATGTGAAAGCACCCAATGTGGGCTCAGCTAAAGAAAGACTTTCCTTTGCTGATTTCATGGGCTTTCTCCATGAGATGATAGCCCTACTATGACCTGCTCCACAGCCGCTTGCTCTGCCTCTTCGTCTGGAGAAGCTGCAATGCATTTCAGGGATGGGAAGAACTGCAATTTAATTGCAGAATGTCTCACCAATTAATTTAAATGATTGATTCCTTAATTATGTTTTTTTTAACTTATTTTTTAATATATTCCTCTAGTTTTTGAAGTTACAACGTTATCTTTTGAATTTTGAAAAATAATTCTAATTTCATCTTAAATTCTGTCTATGTTACTATCAAATTCATAAATGAAGTAGTTAATGATAAGATTATCTTTATGTGGATATTCTTCAAGGATACTCGAAGAATAGAAAAAATGCGGCAAGATAACATAATTCATAAAATTGTTTATAGAAATATATTTTTATACAAACATCGAAAAATCCTAGAGAAGAAAAAATGTAACTACAGGGAAAAAAACTTGTATCTTATATTTTTTAAATATTAAAAATAGCTTCAAGTATTTTTCTCAAGAAAAATGTTTTCATAAACAAATCTGGCATCAAATGAAAAAATATCTTTCTCTCTTTCTCTGTTTTCGTCCACACACTATGCGATGAGTGAAATTAGAACACTTTTTTTCATAAGATATCTTTATAATCTTTGAATTATGTAAAACAACGAAACCAAGAGCATATCAAAGCATAATTAAAAAAGGTCCCCTTCATCCTGTTGGGGTTTCCCTTTTTCTCTTTCTCTTTTTTCATATTTCTCATACATTTAGGTTTTCCTTTGAATGGAACTTTTGCTACTGTCGGTGTCGTGGCTAGTAAGGGTAATCGGCAGTTTGGTGGTTTCGACAGGAATAGAGTCGGATGGTCTGAGTTGAGAGTTTCTTGACCAGATCTAACTTGATGAGTTTACGACGGTTTGGGATCTAGCGAAACCTTGGTGATCTGATGGTTGATGCACGATTTTTACATCTAATCGAGCTAATTGATTTCCATTGAGTTGTGATGTGCGGCGAAATGGTTGTTTCACGTGAGGTGAGAATTTTGTGATTGATGTTATTTTATATTCATACTTTGTTTTTGAGTTATGGTTTTATTTTATATTCACGGTTTGTTTTTGTGTGTGTTCCGCTAAAGTTTTTTCTAGCGGTATATGTCTAATAGTTCAGTTAGTATTGTAGTTAAGTGGAATTTATTACAGTTTTTGTGCTGCGAGTGACTGTCTCTTAATCGATCAGAATATTCCATCGATTGGAGATTTTTTTTTCAAAAAGAGTTGTGTACATGATCAATTATAGGATTATCGAGAAATTCAAGAAATTTTGCTGTCACCAAATCTCGTTTTCTATCATTTTCATTGAACTTTATTAGATTTTACTGACGGGATCAATTTTAGTGAAGGGTCGTGTCTCTTATACCACAGGGTTGTTTATCTTTAATATTGGTGTTTATATCCAATTTTAATTTGAATGATAATTTTCCTTTAAAAAAAAAAAAGAGCAGATCAAAACAATAATATTAAGGAAAAATTAGATAAATAGAAAGTTTTTTTAAATACTTATTTAAATAAATGGCTGTTTTTTTTTTTTAGAGAAAAATCACCGTTACTCATGATTAGTTAGAGTCAATTAGTGAAAATAAATATTAATAATAGACAAACCCATAATCAATCAGTTAATGACCAATTAACCTTTTAAAAAAATTGACAATTTTCTTAATTTTACAAAATTTCATACATTTGTTTAAAAAAAAAAAAACACTTAAAAAAGGTACTCCTCGTGATAAAAACAAGAGAGAAGCAATCTAACAAAGCATAACCTTGTCATCAACGTAGGCAGCCCAAAAGCGGGCAATGGCTCGGTCATAAGGATCAGAAGGGAGGATGGAGGGGCCAGAGGATGACCAAGTCTCGTCGATGTACTCAACAATTATGAGAGATTCGCAAATGGGTTCGTCACTATGGATGAGAACTGGGATTTTCTTGTCGACAGGATTCGATTTCAGAAGAAGCCGCTCTTGTTCGCCGACTTCTCCTCATGAAACACGTACTGCAAGTTCTTAATGTTAAGCGCGATCTGAGCCCTCAGCACAAACGGGCTCGACCATGCTCCGATAAGCGTCAAATCACTCTCCGCCATATATATATATATATTTATTTACTTAAGAGCTCTCCAAATGAAACAGCCAAAAAAAAAAAAAAAAAGTATAGGCGAAATTCTTGCGGGCTTGTTGATCGATAAAGTGTCGGGTTGAAAAAATGGATAAATGAAAGATAGGTCGGTGGACGAGAGTAGATAAATTAAAAACGTGGAAGATTGTGGGATGGGAAGTAACAGGTTGGTTTTTATTAAGTGACTGAGAAATAAACACGACAAGTACTGACTCACACGTAGGGTCGTGTGGTTGAGTAAACTTGAACTTTGGTTCGTATGTGGAAGCTGAGATAATTGCACTGTTGGGAATGAGTAGTGTGTCAAGCCCTAGCAGGTACCATATGTGACAGTTTGCTTTCATGATTTAAGCATCAATTCTATATATTGGACGATATATACTTTGTCTAATTGAAATGTCACACTTACCTTAATTCGATGTAATTTTGATATGAGTTCAAAAAACTGTTCTCAATTGATAGTGCTTTTTTCTTTTATCCCCTCAAATTCTGATAAAATGTCACATTTTTCTTAATTTAATACGACTATAATATGATTTCATGATTCAAATTTATATGCGCTATTCGTAGTGTGTTTTTTCCCCCTATCAAAGTATGACACTTTTATTAATATGATATGATTCTCATGTGATATCAAGGTTCAAAATTTTGCCTATTTGGTAGTTTTTTTTTTAAAGTTATTTGAAAGAGAATGCTCATAATCTTTACTGCCATGTTCTTTGTAGTAACTTGGGTGGAGATTTGCATGGAAGTGCTATATGAGCAACCAAGGAAAGTCCCCACCATAATGGAACCATTGTTCACTGGTTTTCTGTGACTTCAAAAAAATAAAATAAAAAATAAAAAATCCCGTTCGTAGGCCGGCAGCCTTTGTCTAATAATTTCGGTATATCCCCTTTTCGTTAATGTTGTTTTCTATCATAAACGACATTGAAAACGAGGTGCGTTTTATTAAAACTGACATTTCAAGGGAAAAAAAATAGTGTTGTTTTCAAGTATGGATATCATTTTCAGAAGAAAAAGAATGTCTTTATTAGTTGGAGCAGACAATATCATAATTGAAGCATATACCATCTTTGCAAATGAAAGTTTATTTCGTTTGTTGTTAAGGATAAACGCTATTGAAACTGAACTACATGTCATTTATGTTTCAAAGAAACAATATTTCAAAAAAAAAAAAAAAAAGACCAAACATATCTGACCAACACGTGTCGTTTGATGATATTTTGCAATCTTTTGTTCGTTTATAACTGACAAATCGTTCCTGTGACAATTTATGCTGCTAGTGATATGTCGCTCTCCATATAACAACAATGTTAAAAGAAGAAAAACAACATCGACATCAAACGATTTGTCGTCGATGCATGTGGAAGGATACGTCGTTTTAAGGAAAACGACATGCCATTTGATATAATGGGTTGCATCACACATGAAATCCACGGTAGAAAAATCGTATCTAAACAAAAAGACAATAATAAGAGTCAAGAACAACATTTTGCATGAGTTCTTCATCAAGAAATATACTCGAACGAATTTTCATATCATTTAGGTCGGCAAAGCTTCTATTCTTAACAAAATGTGCAGACGATTTTCTACCTTCACAGTTCACCCACAAGTGTTTGTTTTTTTTTTTGTTTTTTCTGGCTTCAACAAGGACTTGGAAAAAGATATCAAAGACAGATGGGGATCTGAAAAACAGTCCCTGTATGTGTATATCAACCGCTCCAAAAAATGAGGGAACGAAAGACTGACATCCAAATGGGGCTTTTTCCAAAAAATCAAGAATTAGCTTACGTGACGTGCCATTTTGAGATCCTTTGATGCAGTAGCAATTTGAACAACAATGCAGCCAGCCTCCAAGGTGGGTTCTCTACGTACGTACGCCCAATAAAAAAAAAAAAAAAATCAAATCATTATCATTCTAACGTTCATGAGGGTCCAAATTAGATGGTCAGACCTGAACTTCGATTCATAAGGCTTCAATATGAATTTAAATTTCATGTTTCTTTCTTTTTCTTTTTTTTTTTTTTGTTAATTTAAACTCCAATTTAGTTGATTTTGAGACCAAAACCGTACTTGTGGTTTTTTTTTTTTTTTTTAAATTTCCTGAAAGCACAAACAAATTAAATGTATAAGTCATCTTCGAAAAAAGATATTTGTTCAAATTTAACACAAGAAAAAAAAAAAAAAGAATCAACAAATTTTAATAGCACAAAATACCTTCTTCAATTTCCCTGGTAATAGGATATTTCCATGGTAATAGGTTTTTAACAAATGTATGATGCTTGTCTTTCACGATAAAATGTTCTATCTCTACCAAAAACTTAACAGAGTCTTCAACAAAAAAATTTTCTCTCGGATTTTTTTATTTTTTACCTTTTATTTTATTTTATTTTATGGTTTGCAACCCTGGATGAGGGAGGGTTCCTCATTTTCCATATACTAAGATGGGGAATTATTGATTTTAGGACTAGAATCACGGATGTGGTCCTTTTATTTATTTATTTTTTTAAAGCAAAAATTAATTAAATATATCGAAGTGATAGCCAAAAAAAAAAAAAAAAGATGTATCTTTAATTTTAATTGATTATGAAAAGAGATTTAGATGCAATATTTATGGTATTTTTGATATAACAACTAATAAATTGTATATTAGGAAAGAGAAAAATTAAACAAAAAGATGACATAGAAAAAAAATACACAAATACACAATTTTTATTAGACATGTCTACCATATAAGTATGATAATGTAATACATCCAATCCATTGATTAATTTCTCTTGATTTACATTACATGAGCTTTACTTTATTTTATTCTGATATTGGGGTGGTAATGTGATGAGTGAATATTAGAAGACGATAATTAGTTTATTTTTATGCTATGTTTGGTGAATCAACTTAACTCAAATTTAACTCAAATTTTTCATCTCAATTTTTATTTATTCATTTTTTCTGAAAAGTCAACAAAGTTTATAGCTACTTTTTAAAAAGTTAACTCAGCTTAAATTTAAAATTTTCATTTCATCTCAAACTTAATTCATTTACCTAACGGACCCTTAATCTTAGCGTCTTTAATAACAATACTCTATTTCTGGTCTGTTTTAAAAGGGCAAGCAGTTAGTGCGCAATCATTAAAGGAATTTGATAGAATTTCACTGCAAAAGGTGTGTATGCCCTTGTTTCAAGGATATAGAAAAGGTATATATACACACTTTTTTTTTTTTTTTCATATAATATAGATATACACATCCAAAGTACATAGGCAGCTCTTATGAAAGTCCCTCAAGTCAATCAACAACTCGAGACACGGTTCTGAATAACAGATGTCCCACATAGATTATAAATGAAATGATTTTAAATCAATCTCTTTATATAATTGAGAAAGTGTCTTTATAAATAAAATGATTTTAAATCAATCTCTTCACATAATATTAAAAAGTGTTTTTCTCTTTACATAATCACAATGCTCATAATAAACCTAAATGAAAAATAACTAATTTTTCAAATATTGAGAGATTTGAACAATTTTTACAAAATTTCGTGTTACCATAAAATTCACTAAAATGTATTACAGAATTCATACACGATTGAATATTTATATATAAATATGTTCCAAATTAAAAAATCTTTTATTAATTTTTAATATTGTTACCCATAAAAAAATCAGGGATTAATTTATTAAAAATTAAAAGTTTGAAAGATATAGAATTATGATTAGCAAAATGCTATGGATACCAACTTTAATCCTAATTTTTTGAGTACCAACTTATTAGGTATATGAGTTGTCGGTTTTTTATTAGTAAGTTTTAAAGTATTGTCACATCAATTGATTACATTTATCAATGAAAATATGACACATGAGTTGGTACTTAAAAAATTAGGATTAAAGTTGGTATGTCTAGCATTACTCTATAAGGATTAAATAAATAAATTTTATAAATATATATTTTTATTTCATTAGTTAAAAAAAAGAACATTATTTAAATGTACATATGAAGTATTTCAATGTAATTAACGGACCAAATAAGTCAAGTAAATCCAATTAGTATAGGGTGAACAATTGTTGGCACCAACGATTTTCGTTGGTTTGATTCATTGACCGACCACCATAGTTTCTGGGAGAGTGGAATCAAACACCAATATGAAAGAGAGGTGATCGGTCGGGTTCTTGGCTTCAATTTCTGACAGTTTCAAAGTGTCGACAATAAAAATTTAATATTCTTATATAAACCACCTCTAAAAATTTTGTCATTTTATATTTATTTTTAGTAAAACAATAGACTGACTCTGTAATCATTCACGAGCATGTATCCTTAAAAGATGGTCGTGGCTGCCATTATAAGCGAAGCTTGGGCTCCTTTTGAGGAAAGAGACGGAACACCCTTTTCAGGGGAGTCGGGCTCCGCTTTCTCAACCAGAGCCCGGCAAGTAGTTTCTATGTCAAGTATGTATCTCACTTCTCATGCAATTGCATAGTGGATTGCATGCCGAAAATAATTTCCTTTCGCCGTTTGGTTGTGTTATTTGTTTGTCATCTCCGTGTCCCAAAAATTATTGAAGGATCTGATACGTTTGGAAAGAGAAAAAAAATGAAGTTTTTAGAAGGAGGAATGTAGATTTGATTAGAAAGGTACGTCGTTCGAAAGAAGAAGTAGATTGTTCAAGATATTTTTTTTATTATTTTGGTTGAATATCCATTAGCAGAGAAAACAAATTAATGTATAAGTTATTGCAGTGTAAAAGAAAGTTCTGTAGCTTATAGCAAACGCAAATCATACGCTTTTCGGTGCCACGGCTTAAGTATTTTAATGGGTTTAGATTTTTTTTTTTTTTTTTTTTTGGTAGGATAAGAATAATGGGCTTATAGAATTTTGGTCATGGATGATAGATCATGGAGTTTTTTTTAGAGAAAAGCACGTGAATGACATAAATTTAAAAATCATTACACTAATATGATATGAAAAGTTAATTCTAGACTAATATGATACAAAGTTAAATTAAAGTTAATTAAAATTTGTATCATGTTGGTCAATAATAAACAAAAAATGTGATTATTTAGATAAATTTCTTCATTTTTTTTCTTATAAATAATGAAAACGTGAGATGTAATGGCATCAATAATTCATTTTTTTATAACAAAGAAAAAAACCAAACTTTGTAATATCATTAATTTAACTACACGTGTAATGTGTGTGTGTGTGTGTTTTTTTTTTTCCTTAAGCGTCTATCTAACAGAAGAATAAAGCATACCAAAAAGTTAGCCAACCCAACACCGAAAGTAAAGTTTTTGGAAAAAAAAAAAAAAAAAAAAACTAATAAAACCATATTATAAGGGGTAAAGTCTCATTTATATATTTTAAACCATTAAGATGTAATCAAACAACTGACATGTTATTTATGTATGATAGTTATAATGTACTTTATCTCATACTAGTATAAACTAAAAAATTTAAAAATAATACATAAAAATATATATTAAAAAGAAATGGGTAAAACATTCATTCGCTCCTTGGCCGCCAACGACATTCCCTGACTGACGACTCCCAGCCGACGAGCCAGGCCCCTCTCGACACCAACGAAACCCCCCCTAGCGCTCAAGCCCAGGCGGCCCCCCCCCCCCCACACTCTCACTCTCGAGCCCAGGTGACTCCTCATCCCCTTGCGCTCAAGCCCAGGAGAACCCCCCCGACGCTCAAGCCCAGGCGCCCCCCCCCCCCCCCCACACTCTCACTCTCGAGCCCAGGCGACCCTCATCCCCTCGCTCAAGCCTAGGAGAACCCCCCCTCCGACATCGATGAGCCCCCCACCCCCTGTGTCGAGCCTAGGCGACCCCCCCCCCCCAAATGATGCTGACAAGCCCCACTCCCCCTCCTTCCCAAGCGCTCGAGCCCAAGCGGTCCCTTTTCCCCATGACGCCAACAAGCCACACTCCCCCTCCTCTCCCCGAAGCCAAATCTGATCGGCATTTGGAGGGGGGTCGGGGGAGGGGGGCTCCTCGGCTTCCTCACCAACGTCGAGGGGCCACCAGTTGACTAGTTAAAAAATCTATTTTTTTAGTATATAATATTATGGGTTAAGGCACATTATAGTTATTATATTTAAACAACATCTCAACCATTTGATTAAATCGGAACGGTTTAAAAATGAACTCTATCGATATAGTATATAAAAAAGGTTTTACCACAGCTTTACCATATTGTAAGAGTGATCCATCTTCCTCATCAAAAAGCGGAAATTCATTGGCTGGCAGCTTCCACCATACATAATACATTGATGGTTTTTTGTTTTTTTTTAATATATCTTACATTTTGTATGGCTATTAAAAAATCATTAGTTGACTGTGAAATGGTAAAAAAAAGTCATTTTCCCACATCTTCACATATTTTAAATTCATGTTCAATCCTTATCTTTTATCGAACAATTAAATGTTGATCTTGACTACAAAAATAACCTAAATATATCCATCGCATTTTGGATTTTTTATTTTAATCTTTTTTCTTATTCTCTCTCTCTCTCTCTCTACCCTCATTAATTAGGTATTTAGAAAGGGTGAGTTTGTGATAAACTCAAATGTAGGGTAAAAAATCTCTCTCTCCCCCCCCTCTATCGAGAAAATAAGACAACAATGAAACATAAATAATTCGAAATCAGTAGGTATAAATTTGATACAATCTAAAGTAGAAAGGGCGAGTTTGTGATAAACTCAAATGTAGGGTAAAAAAACTTTAAAAAAAAAAAAAAAAAAAAACATACGTAAAAATACCAATAAATACACACTTACATACCACACTAGCAAATGACATATCTTCTCACATTCTCCTCTTCCACTAGGATCCCAAATCCCAAAAACAATGAAGCAACTTCTCAAACCCTTTTATTCTCCATCAACCACAACCACTATCATTTTTTTCTCCACGATCACCATCTTCCTTCCCTCTTTGATCTCCTCCCAAACCTGCCAAAAAGCTTGTGGCAAACTCCCTCTCAAGTACCCGTTCGGAAGCGGGCCGGGCTGCGGCGACCCGCGGTTCCAACGCTACGTGACATGCAACAACGACCAACAACAACTCACCTTCACAACTCACACCGGCTCATACCCTGTCACAGCCATAGACTACTCCAACCAAGTCCTCTACATCTCGGACCCTTCCATCTCAACTTGTGGCTGTAGCCAGCCTAGCAAAGGCTTCGGCCTCGACTGGGACGCGCCTTTCGCCTTCGCCGACGACACGATCTTCGCCTTGCTCGGTTGCTCGCTCGACGACTCGCCTATCTACAGGCCTAATGAACTTATTACTGCTAACAATAATTACAATTCAAGCGTTAGAGTTCCTCCTTGTGACAGACAGGCATTGGCCATTTGCAGTTTCTTGTACTCTTGCAGGGCTATTAGTACTCTCAACCTTCCGATTTCGACGTGTTGCGTTTACACGCCAGTCGATCTCGGGCCGGCATTTGATATGGATTTGGAGAAGCTCAAGTGCGGTTCTTACTCCGGGTTTTACAGCTTTAATGGGAGAGAGTCTGACCCAGATGGTTGGATGTATGGCATAGCGTTGAAGTATAAGTTTAGTGTGTATAATGAGTTTCCGACTTATTGTGCTAACTGTGAGAAGAGTTTTGGGTATTGTGGATACAATGGAGCTTATGATTCATTCATATGTAATTGCCCTTCTGGATTTAACGCCACCACTGATTGCTTCTTTTACAGTTTTGGTTCAAGGCTTCTTCCATGGCAAATTGGTATGATTAATTATATATAAATATATATATATTTCAAAATTATATATATATTTCAATTTTTTCTTTCTTTTCAAAATTGTGAAAAAAGAAACAGAAAGTTGATGGTTTTGATTTTGATTTTGATTTTTTTTTTTTTGGCAGGGTTGGTGTGGCTAGTCTTTTCTGTGGTATGGCTATTAGTTTGTGTTTTGTAGACGGTGGAACTCTGTGGAGTGAACTTCGAAGAAAAAATTCATGTTGCTTTGGTTTGGTCCTTCTTTTGGGTTAAGATTTCTTAGAGATGTTCTGAATATTTTCCGAGTAAATAAAGTATTTGCGCGCCAGAGCAAATTTAGCTCGGATGTCAGTATTGCGACTAAATGTTATCTTCTAATATATAAAATAATGTTTCAAGTTTCAACTATCAATTCATGTTACTTTAAAAAAACATATATATATATATATAGAAAACTCATCTTTTAAATAGTTAATTTAAATTTTATAAAAAAAAAACATTGCAGAAAAAAAATTTGAATAGTATATGAATAACGAGGTGAAAGTTTTCTTCATCTAGGACAGGCTAAAATTGAACTGGGCTTTTGGGATCACCATCTGAACAATTGTGTTAAACAGTGCAAGATATGATATAATAATATTCTAGAATTGGATTCCCCATCTTCTTGCAAGCATTATTGCCGCTACATGAGAATCACTTTCCTTAGTATTGTTCCTTCGTTATCATTTTCACTTTATTCGCCAGCTTAAAAAGCACATTTAGAGATGCAGGCAACCAAAAAAAAAAAAAAAAAGAAAGAAAGAAAGAAAGAAAAGAATTAAGATAGTGACTTACTATTATATTATCATAGTAGCCGTTAATCAACCAATTATTTCTGCTGGATGCTAAATTATGACGAATCTCTAAAAGAGAGTACTCCCAAATATAAAGTTCTTAGGCCGCCCAACCATTACAGTACATTGTTTATTAGAAATCTATTTTTTAATTTTCCCTCCTTTTTTCATTTTTGCTATTGAAAAACCTTTTGTTGTTGTGGTCCTTCCGTGACAATTGACTTGTATTGTATGAATTAGTACTCTTTTACGGTTGAAATGCCTCTTAGTAATATTTTGTCTCTCTAAGTCCCAACTTGGTTACCTGAAAAAATAAGAGAAAATTGTGAAAATACGATTATAGATATAACATAACGATAATTTCACATTTGATTCTATCATAAGTGTGAAGTTTAAATCCCCGCCTCAAATTCAAAAAAATATTTTTTACTTTTTATCCTCTTATTCGGATTTTTGACCTCTAATACTTATTTAATTGAAAATCAAAAAAATCTAAAGCTATTATCACTAAGGCAATAATCCAAACATGTCATTTTTGACGAGTAACCCTACAAATCACCCAAAAATCAATATATTCTGTAGAATAGATTAAAAGTGAAAGATGATGAGAGGTGAAAAAGCTGGCTGCCAAGCCAAGCCAGCCCAGCCCAATCTCGATCCTATAGCACAGCGAGCAGGCGGACCTAGACCCAACCCACCAGCCATGTAAGGGCCGGGACTGTCCCGCATATTCCACCCGACCTATATTTACAACTCTAATGGATAAATGTGACATTTTTCAAAATTCAGCGTCAAGTTGATAACCAACAGAAAGGTTACATCTGGGCATTAGTTTGATATGCTGTCTATACATGGATAGACAGAAAGATGAATTTCATTGCAAGGAATAGGAAGCTACATAGGTGAAATAATAAATAAGAATTGGAATTGTGGGGCATGTGCATTGCAGCCCCATTTTAACTTAAAAAATGCCTTCCAGATATTTACACCGATAATATATTACTACTCGACTGCAAAAACTAGTTACCCTGTGTTTGGTCGTCTCTTCTCTTTCTCTCTCTCTTTCCCTTCCTTTTTTTTTTTTTTTTTTTTGGGGGGTGAGGAAACACTATATTCAGGTTGTTGCAGGCCTTTTTTGTCATCTCATGTTGCAGCACTGAGGTCTTCCATGTTGCTGCAATTTTCCCCACATGCACATCATCTGTCTCGGGGACTGATAATGAGCAGTGTAATAATCATCAATGCAACCAAACTGGCAAAACCGGACGCTGTGCACGTATTCCACTGGCTTTGAACTGTTAAATTGCTCCACCCACATTCCCATGCTCACGTCTTCCATCTTGAATAACTGCACCATAAGACGGTTTGATTGTAATCGTGGATGCCCTCTTAACTTTGACAAACCGGTAAAACAAGCATATAGCAAGAGAGTGAAGATAAAGAGAAGATCAATGAGATCAAGACTCACTCTCAACTTCTGCATTTCAAACTCGGATATGATGAACTCTGCAATGTCACTGGATATGATGTAACCTGGACCATTCGCATATGCTGGATAATCTTCTTCTGGCCATTCCTGCAACGCAGCCAAAAATTAACATCGTATCAACACCCGATATCATAAGCAGCAAAATGAATTGGAATATGGTACCATAAAGCAATTTTTTTTTTTTTTTTTAATACTGGTTTAGACACACGAGCAATACCATAGAAGCTGATTACTTTCATGGCAATACTTACTATAAACTTGTCGATAGAAAAACTCAAATGTCAGAAAAAGTAAACAAAGCAATACTTTTAGGTACGAGGAATATGTGGCGGTCAAACTATCACTATAATCAGCAGACTATTTCCAATAGCAATAATGATCAATTCCTGATCAGAGTTTTTCAAACTAGACCTAACAACTTTAAAAAGGAAGTAGTAGAAACAATTGGTAGATATTTTAGATCTAGAATTAGAACGAACAAGCAAAGGACGAAAATCAATGATGGTGATTGGTGAACTGGGAAAAATTGTTACCTCATATGTTACAGCCCATTTACCATAACGAAGAGGTTTATGGTGGTAGTTGATATTTCCGATGTATAGACTTTTATCTTCGTTAACTTTGTGTGCCTCCTTAAGTACAGTTTCCACCCTGACAAATGTGTCATCATCACACTTCATTATATGCTTTGCAGCAGCCGTCCGATGCTGTAACGAGAATATATAAATAAACCAGTCATAAATAAAAACATCTTACATATAATGACTTTCAATTCTAATAACACTACTCACCCCATACTCGCAAATTGCAATTGTCTTCAATACAACAAGATCATAGTTATCCATGTAAGGGACTATTACGATATCACCAAAATAATCTGCTTCCTTTTTTAGCTCCACGTTCACTTCCTTTCTTCCATGCTGTCAAAATATAATATTCAAAGCTCTAACAATCTGAACCGCAGAAGACTTACATATATATGGTTTTTATAAAAGACATGCCTTCCACATTCTGACTTACCAGTGCCACAAAAAAACGAGCCACAACGTGTGAAGATTTGATCAACTTATGTTGCATCCATGACTTCCTCACAGCCATCCGCTCGGCAAAATGGTTGCCTGCAGACAGGATGCCAATGAAAAGCTCCACACGACCATTGGGAAGAGGTGGAGCTTTCCATCTAGTAGCTCTCTCAAGATGCATCTGTGGTGCAAAACTAGGATGTGATGTGGGTAAAGAAGCAGCAAATACAGAGTGCACATCAACGTCTCCATTCACAAAAAGTCCAGTGGCATCCTCAAGAACAAATCCCTGACATCAAAAAATCTTTAAGTAACCCCTGCATTTATCACGGTGATAAAGAAATGTTAAAAGGATGCCCACCGTGCGATATGGGAACGAAGTGACATGCCGACCATCAACGTTGACATGGTAACCTTCCAACCCAGCACTCACTGTTAGCACAAACAGCCTGCCCTCTGCAAAAGGATACGGCCAGTCTATAGTCACCTTCTTGGTTCGGCCAATCAACCTGTTCAACCACCATAAGGCCTTTGATTCTTCTGAGTGATTGTCATCATCGCGAATCCACTTCTCACATTTCACCTGCCCATCAACTTCATAAAATCAAAAGAATAAGCACTGGTGAGCACATCTCCCTTTTATCAGATTGGGGAAAAGAAAGATGAACTATAAACTAACATAAATGAGGAAGGTCAGAAATTCACTCTACGATAGAGCCCACAAAGAACTGGCAAATTTACTGTTTCCAAAACAAGAATTTCAAATTTCAAAATAAAGTGTAAAACGGTCAAAATCTCAAAGTTTTGGCATTTTCCTAAATGTCTTATCACGAAATCAGTGCCCCAATCTGCATTATGCCCGGGAACAATTTACCAAATCTAGCTATGAATAGCTCAACTACATTCTTTTCTCTACCTAGAGCGTAGACTAAACTTATTTCAATGCAAAAGACCTCTGCCAACGGCAAACACCTAGAAAGCACCCACCCTTTATGGTTAAAAAAGTATCGACAAAAACACTCTAAAGTCCAAATTACCTGCTATTGGATCAAAGGAAAAATAAAACTACACTAGTTTTACAGAAGAAGACGTTCAGTTTTCCGAATTAAGCAAAAATCCAAATCCACACTGTCAACATCTGGACATTTTCCTAAAAGGTCCGATCACAGAAATTATTACTCCAATTTGCATCAGGAAATCAAACAAACAGCAGCGAGAAACATATTCGTAATCGAATTCTATCTAATATTTCAAGCAAAAAAAAAAAAAAAAAAAAGTCTCAAACTAAACTAATTCCAGGTGAAACAAGAACCATTTCGCTAGGGGCAAAATCACCTACTGGTTTCTTCGTCAGCCCTGGATTTCCATCCTTCGCAACGGAGCGCCGATCCCCATTGCATCCGGTAACAAGTATTCTGCTCAATCACGGGCTTGCCGCTCCAATCCCCTTTCAACCTCGGATTAAAATGCAATATCCTCGGTGGGTCTTCCCCATCAACGGTCTTCAATCCCTGCAACTCCATCATGAACTGCGACACCATCACCGACTCGTCTCCTTCTTTCAACACAGCAATCTTCGGATCATACTCCTGGTGAGCCCAGCGCGGCGTACCGACCACCGTTATGTGGGACCACAGCGTCAAGCCACAAGGAAGGACCAGAACCCGATTCCGAGCCTTGAAATCGGACCCCGAAAGCGTAATCGAATGCGGACACTGCTCGGACCGGTTCTCCGGCTTGCCGATCGTATACTTCTGGATTCTCCCGGACTCGAGCTCGTCCCAGAGCTTCCTTCCCACCGCCCAGGCGTGCTTGGCTGCCTTGTGAAGCTCCGAGGATTTGGGCCCACCGACATTGGCGTCGAAAACGGTGTCGTTGAACGCCAAGCCGGAGACTTTCTTGAACTCCCGCGTCGGAGTCCGGTGCGGCGCGCCGCCGAAGGACCGGAGAGGATCGTCGGCAGGTCGAGCCGGAGCGTCTTTGTCGGCGAAATCCCCTTCGCTCTCCAGCGCGAGAGGCCTGGGCAAAGCGTCGCTGATGAAACTATTCATTTCGTCGCCTGAGGCCGAGCCGAGGCCGGTTCTGAGGACGAGAGGGATTTCAAAGCTCATGAAGAGCATGTAGAAGAATACCACCGCCATGAGAATCTGGAGAAGCTTGAGTCGACTCGGAGACATCAGCGAGTCGAACTTCCCTCGCTTCATCACCTTCTCTCTCCACAATGTTCCTCCAAAAAAAAACAATGGTTTGGCTTCAGTGAAGCTCTCTGATTCTCCAAACCCTAACCCAAGATTCGAAGCAAAAATGGCGACGAACGAAGAGAAAAACGAACCTGCTTTGCTTGGTTTTTGGGAAAATGGAAAATTTTGAAAAAGAAAATTTTAAAAAAAATTTCCTTAAAAGGAACCAAAAAGGATAATAAGAACCACCATAGCTGCCAAGCTCTTTCTACTTGGCTGGAGCCGGTAAGGAAAAGGCAAGATCCAATGGAAAACGACCCAATTTTTGAAATTAAAAATTTTTTTATAGATGGAAACAAAAAATAAATTAACGTAATTAAAATACGATAAAATAAAAAAGTTTCCTAAAACGGCGTCGAGTGGACGTGGTAAACACTAAATTATAGTTTTTTTCCTTCCTTATTCGGTTGATTAATTTTTTTTATAATTAAATTGAATTTTTAATTCCCAGGAAAAATTCCTTAACGATATATAATAAGGCATTTAGTCGCTTATCACAAAAAAAAAATAAGGCATTTGGTCAGCACCTGAGATCGTGTGCTCAAGTTCTTTAATTCTCTTCAAGATTTGCCTAGAAACAGAAGGCTCCAAATTCTCTAGGAATATTTACCAAAAAAATATTGTCAACGACTAATAAAAAAAAATTTTCAAAAATCCCCCTTGGCTAGATAGATTGATTTTCAAGTATGCCCCTAATTGTTCACAACTATTCGTTTCACCCCCATTGTCTCCCTCCACTTCCTTTTATAAATCCAACGGAAAAATTTTCCCCTCCTTTACCTAGCAAATGTTCGGATTATTTATTTATTTATTTATTTATTTATTTTATTTTTCTAACTAATTAGGTTTGAGAGAAAGAAATTTTTCAAAATTTTATTATTTACATTAATAATATTGTATTTTTATCGATATTTTTTTAAAATTAAGATTCATGTTCTAAAGCGTCTTTCAGTAATGAACAAATTCGTTAGGAATATAGACTAAAGTGAGTTGAGGGTGTCTAATACACATTTAAACGGCACAATGATCTAATAATTTAGTAAGTCATGACGAATCACAATCTAACAAGTACAAACTCACCATCGTCTATAAAATCTGAATCTAATATTATATTAAATGAGTTGAGTCAAAATCCATTCTAAAAACTAATTCAAAGAAAGTGGGTAATTAATCCACATATAAATATTCCAACAATATTGCAACTTAATGATATAAGACAGATTTATAATATACCAAAACGAATTTTTTTGCACAATCAAGAGTGTGTTGCAATATCGATCTACAATTCAGATGGATTATTAAAATTAATCAAATTCTTAAATAATTCTCTTTAAATGATCATATGTTTGGTATTTGAGTTCATTTTAAACTTTACTGTACTTTATAGTTGATTTTTTGTTTTTTTTTTAAATCAATAAAAATTATAAATAATTTTTAAAAAATTAACTAATGTCAATATAAAAATTTCATTATATTTTAAATTCAATCTGAATACCAAATGAACCTTAATAGTTAAAAAGATAAAATAAAAGATAGCACGGGCTTGATTGAAACTATTGCTGTTACACACGTGGATTGTGTGTTATTTGGATTTTAGACCTTTTTATTTATGGGACGACAAGGACGGGTAAGTGCGTGAGTCTGTAACCGTTTTGTCAATAGGAAAAACATACCAAAGCTGTCCTGGTTAAAAACCGGGTCTTTGGTTGGGTTGGTTGGTTGGTGGCGTATTTAATCGGTGGAAGTTATTTTCAAATATAAAATATTCGTATATCTACCATGTGTCGGTGTGCCACTTTTCCTTCCAAACAGCAATAAATCAAACAATTATTAAAAATAACAAATCAAATAATTTTAAATATAATGCAATAAATGTTTTAAAAATATAATTCTAAAAAAATTTAAAAAGCTGAAATATATATATGATATTGCCGGGGTGTTGTTTGGGACCATTTTTTAGGGAGAAAGCAAAGAATATAAAGATGTCTCGGGGAAAAAAAATAAAGAAGTAAACAATAGATGGCTAATACCTTTGTGTAAAAAAATAAAAAAAAATAATTAAAAAAAAAAAAAAAAAGGAAGAAGAAGAAGAAGAAGATGGCTGATAACTGCAACGAGTGGAATTTATGGCGCAGGAAGTGGAACTTCTAAACTCGAACTTCTTTGTTATTTTTAAACCCCAAAAAATGAGTTTCTATAATAAGACCGCCTATTATTTATTAATGTTAAGAATTATTATTTTAATTATTAGATTAATTTTTAATAATTTGATCTACAAGTAGAGCATTTATGTATATAATTATTAGTTTTAATGATAACATCTCCTATTCTTTATTATTGTTAAGAATTATTATTTTAATCATTAGATTAATTTTCAACTATTTGATCTATTAGTAAAGCATTTACGTATCATGAGTTTAAATTTTTAACATAGAAACACTCACAGATGAATTCTTCTAATATTTTATCCGAGTATTTTTCTCTTAGCCTTTATCCAAATAGTTGCGTGATAAAAATTAAAAAGAAAAAAGAAAAAAAAAAAGAAAGAAAAAAAGCAAAGCAATAATCCCACCAAGAAAAAGAAAACGTACTTTGGTAATACTAGTGCATGGTCTGTATGGCCTGCCAAAAGGAAAAGGGAAGATGCAGAAATACTTTGGAAAAAAAATTAAAAAAAGAAAAACTTTTGCAAAGTAAAAACACTACAGCTAAGTGCCGAAAGTGAATCCAACTAAAGTTTAAAGCAAGCTCTCCACAGTTACTTTTGTAGAGGGATTAAGAATTTTAAATGTAGTTAGCAAAGCTTTATTTCTTTAAGGGGGTGTTTGGTAAACATTCTAACTCAAACTCATTTCAAACTTTTTTTTGTCTTTTTCCTAAAATGTTTTTGTCTTTTTCCTAAAAAGTTTTTTGTCTTTTCTGAAAATTCAAAAAAATTTACTATTATAACTAAAATATTTCAACTCAAACTAACATACCAAACACCCCATAAGTGTTCATAAGGAATAAATGAATTGTTTCTATCTATATAAAAAATAACTCAATCACGGGACTAAACGGAATATTTATAACTAATATCAGATAAGAGGATACCGTCACCGCTATCATTGATGTGAAAATTAGGTAAATAAGTATGTTTCGTTTCTATATATCTAAACTATTTAAATAAAATCGACCTCAACTAATATTTCGTCCAACTGAATTAACTAATCTACAGCAACCACCAAAGAAAACTGTACTGATTGTGCACGATTGAATTTGATTGGCTAGCTCTCCATTTAATGATGGGTCCACAAGGAGTTTTCCTTGATAATGAAGTACTTTTAAACAGTTCTTTGAATAATAATAATAATAATAATAATAATGAGGTACTTTTAAAGAGTTGATTGACGATGAAATGGGTCTGGTATTTAATGGCAATGACAACAGAATTTTAGAGCCACTTGCTTTCTGATCTTAATTGCAATGAAGAACTCTACATTTTCAAGTGGGCCGTGGGCCTTCATTTTTTGAATACAATAGAAAGTATATTTTTAACAAAAACGATAATATATTATTAAAAATAAGCTACAATATCGAAACCTTATACAGTAGAACACTCAAATTATAAGAAATCTTCATAAGAAAATAAAACACAACCATAAGTTTTATATGAAAATTATTTAAAATACTGTAAAAAAAAAAAAAAAATAGTAACAGTGTTGTGCCATTTTAGTGCCTGTGCCTGTGCTTGTATGGGTATTTAACATGACATACTCTTGGTATGCTTGGTGTTCAAAAATCACATCAAAACGGTCTATTTAATTAAATGTGCCAGGCTAGACCTATATAATAATTGTGTCATGTTATATCGCGATATTTTTTTTTAATGTGGTGTGCACATATTGACCCCAACTCCGATCTATTTTCACATATCTATAAGAGATGATTTGGGAAAGGCAACTTAATTTTTGAAAAACTAATGAGAAATTTTTTGGGGGTAGAAATACTTTCACTTTTACACTCTATTTGATAAGAAGGAAAGAAAATAAAAGGGAAAGAAAAACTGTAATGAAAAGAAACTTTTAAAAAAAATATAAGATTTTGGTTTTTCTTTTAGTTCTTGGGTATGAAAAGGTGGAAAAAAAAAATAATTTACCTTATTTTCCGTAACACTGTTAGGACAAATACTATTTTACCCTAATTCTATCAATCATATTTTTGTTGGAATTTTGATGAACAAAAAGAACAATTGGATAATTTACTTCTTTATATTGGTATCAAATTTTTCTCTCACAAAATCCTTCCAAATTTAGGAAGGTGAGTTTTGGACAGACCCATATTTGAATTCTTCCACCCACATTTCTCATCCAAATTTTTATCGAACTAAACACCCCAAATTACCAATTTTCATTCTAAAATCCCTCCCATGTCTTCTTTCATTTCACTTTTCAGTCATACCAAACATAACATTATATTTGCCGCATTTGGAAGCTTAAAATATCTATTACATAAATGGATTTGGTCAATATATCAGAATTTTAAACCATAAAAAAATTGTATTATTAAAATAAAGACATAAAAATTAAGACAGGTTACTTAAAGACGTTAAAAAAAAAAAGACCGCTTTTTTATTTTTGCCGTGGGTTTTGAAGCGTAAAATTTCTGTTGCAGAATTTGGTCAGCATATCGAAAAGCTAAACTGTAAATAAATTATGGCACAAATATAAAGACATATGTAATTATGATATATCATTTAATATCGAAAAATATTATCTACCTATTTTAAATTTAAGAATTTCACGTTAGATTTGAAATAACCCTTTGTCTAATTTTGATATATCAAATGATGTCCAACCAATAATATCTTGACACGTTACTAAAAAGAAGTTAGATTTTAAGATATGAAAATCAGTTACAAAATATATCAAATTTTTTATTATGGGGGTGTTTGGTGTGTTAGTTTGAGTTGAAATATTTTAGTTGTAATAGTAAATTTTTTTGAATTTTCAGAAAAGACAAAAAACTTTTGGGGAAAAGACAAAAATTTTTTAGGAAAAAGATAAAAAAAAATTTGAAATGAGATGAAAATGAATTGGTGTCCATCCTCCCCCTATAAGGTGGTTAGACATCATTTGAGATAAAAAAAAAATTAGACAGATTTAAATCTGGAAAAGTATAAGGGTTTTTCGATAGAATCTCTCACCGAAGGCATACAAATTTCAGGGTAGAGAAAGCACCACTAGTTTAGTTTACTCATTAGACAAAAAAATAAACTAATTTTTGTTTTTAGCCCTGTTGCGCCTAGGCCCGCGGGACTCAACTTTCCTTTCCTATCTCTCTCTCAAATATATTCTAATTTTTGTTCATTTTGTCTTTTGAATGTATTCTCAGTATGATTTAAAAATTTCTAATTAGTGAAATTAATTAAGAGTAGATCAACTAAAATGTATAGAGGATATTTTATATGCCTACAAAAGGATATGAGAACGTATCAGGAAGATCATTCCCTCTCTAAAAAAGTGCCATTTATTTCAATCATTTTCGGGAATGTTAGAATATTACTTTAATATTACTAAAAGAAAAATATTAGGGATGCTAACTTAAATCCTAATTATTGAGTACCAACATATATTATTTGTGAATTCTCATTTTCTTATCGGCAGATTACCACAAAAATTGATTATATCTATCAATTAGAAGATAATTAACAATTCACTGTCACGTGAATTGATATTCAAAAGTTGAGATTAACATTTGTGTGTCTAGCATTATACTCATTAAAAACTCGAAATTCCTTCATAATAATTAACGGAAAAAAAAAAAAAAACAACAACAACATACTAAGATGATGTTCACCTTTTTTTTTTTTTTCCTGTATTTTTTAATGCACAACAACTTCTTTAAGCTACCCCAAATTTCAAACATGGCTGCTATGTGTTTAGTACATAAAACGACATTGATTAAGAACACTTACCAAATCAAGCGGTTGTTAATTTCTTGCAATAAAATTCAAACATGGAGGATACCATTTTCTTGTACGAGTGAAACTCCAAGAGTTTAGTTAAACCAAAAGCAAACCATAGAAAGACAAATTGGGGCGATAGAGTCGATACATGCAAAGACATGAAAAAGTTCAAGTAAAATCTATAAGTTCTATGAAAACGAGGAAAATCTATACTTGAATATTCCATACAAGTTCTTTACGTCAAAAGTGCTTTTGGAAATCTCGGCGTTACATTTCCTTGGTCTCATAAAACTATTTTTTGTCCCTTTTTACACCCTTCCCTTAGTTTATACACCAACCATAAATTTGTCCCCTCCTAACTATTCTCTTTATATACTTAACCTCTTCTTGAAAAAAACCATTAACAATATTAAGTAGTTTCTTAAATTTCTCTCCTTTATTCGCATTCAATAACCCAAAAAAAAAAAAAAAAAAAAAAGGAAGAAGAAAAAATGGCTTCTTTATCTCCATTTCCAAACGTGGACAAATGTTCATCAACCGGTCGAGAAAACCAGAGTGTGGTGACTGACATGGACGGAACTTTGCTTAGAGGGAGAAGCTCTTTCCCTTACTTTGCCCTCGTCGCTTTCGAAGTCAGCGGGGTTCTCCGGCTGCTCTTCTTGCTCTTGGCTTCGCCGTTGGCGGGGATTCTCTACTACTTCATCTCCGAAACCGCGGGGATCCAAGTCCTTATCTTTGTGACGTTTGTTGGCATGAGAGTTTCGGATATTGAGTCCGTGGCGAGGGCGGTTCTGCCTAAGTTCTACTCGGAGGACGTGCATCCGGAGTCGTGGCGCGTGTTCTCGTCGTGCGGGAGGCGATGCGTGCTCACCGCGAATCCGAGGATCATGGTGGAGGCGTTTTTGAAGGAGTATCTTGGTGCTGATGTGGTTTTGGGGACGGAGATTGAGACGTACAAAGGTCGAGCGACGGGTTTTGTTCGCAAGCCGGGGATACTTGTCGGGAAGAACAAGGCTGATGCGCTTAAGAAGGCCTTTGGAGAGGCGAGGCCGGATATTGGGCTTGGCGATAGGATCACTGATGTTCCTTACATGACACTATGCAAGGTATATATATATATATATATATTTATTTATTTATATGTGTATATATATGTGAAAAAAATATTAATAATAGTTGTTCAATGCTTTTTTAAAATAAGTAATAAATAATTAATTAATTGGAGCTCTTTTGAAGACGTGATCAGTTGATCGATTTTACATCTTTTGCTAAAGTCTAAAATTATTCTTGGGTTCAACTTTTTTTCAAAGCAAATTAGTTATGTCGAGAATTAACATGAAAAATACTAAAGAGCACTAGTATAACAATATTAATGATACAATCATATTTAACACTTCATACAAAGAAACGGTGTACGACCCGTTTTGTTTTGTTTCTTTGTTTCTTTGTTTTTTGTTTTTTGTTTTTTGTTTTTTTTTTTAAAATTAGTTTCAAACTTTTTTCTAGTACTAAACATGGGTTCCAACTTGATAAATACTAAACACCACTACTATGTAACTGTAAAGGCATCAACAAGAGGTGACAAATTGTTAGGACTAACGCGAGAAGATTTGGAGACCAATATTATAAGTAGTAATTGTGTCTGTTTACAGTAAAAAGAGAAATAAATTAACACCAATTATGCTATGTAGTAGAGATTTTCTTTACTTAAAAGAGTTCATTAGTTGACAGATTTTCCCATCACATGATTAACCAGGCTTGATGACATCTAATTTACATGGCTCAAAAAAAAAAAAAAAAAAAAAAAACTTGCAGGAAGGATACATGGTGCCAGCCAAACCAAAGGTGAAAGCAGTGGATAGCGACAAGCTTCTGAAGCCGATCATCTTCCACGACGGCCGCCTCGTCTGCAAACCAACTCCCATCATGTCACTCCTCATCATCCTCTGGCTTCCCATCGCCTTCCCCCTCGCCTGCCTCCGCATCGCCGCCGGCTCCCTCCTCCCCATGCCCCTCGTCTACTACGCCTTCCGCTCCCTCGGCGTCCGCGTCCGCGTCAAGGGCATCCCTCCGCCACCGGTCAAAAAATCCGACACCGGCGACTCCTCTTCCTCCTCAGGCGTCCTATTCATCTGCTCCCACCGCAGCCTCCTCGACCCCATCTTCCTCTCCACGGCCCTCGGCAGGCCGATCCCCGCCGTGACCTACTCCGTATCGCGCCTCTCGGAGATCATCTCCCCGATAAAGACCGTCCGCCTCAGCCGCGACCGCGCCACCGACGCAGCCATGATCAAGAAGCTCCTCCAGGAGGGAGACCTGGCCATTTGCCCCGAGGGGACGACGTGCCGGGAGCCGTTTCTGCTGAGATTCTCCGCCCTATTCGCCGAGCTCACCGACGAGCTCGTCCCGGTGGCGATGGTGAACAGAATGAGCATGTTTCATGGCACCACGGCGAGGGGCTGGAAAGGGATGGACCCGTTTTACTTCTTCATGAACCCGTCCCCGGCTTACGAAGTCACGTTCCTCAACAAGTTGCCCGTCGATCTCACCTGTGGGGCCGGAAAAACCAGCCATGAGGTGGCGAATTATATACAGAGAGTTATTGCAGCGACGCTTTCTTATGAGTGCACGAGTTTCACTAGGAAAGACAAGTATAGGGCTCTTGCTGGGAATGATGGGACTGTGCCGGTTGATCAGAAGAAGCCTAATTCTGTCCAAGCGAAAAAAGTAATGGGCTGCTAGTATTTTGTTTTTGTTTTTATGTTTTTTATTCTGTTATGCTTGTGATTTTTTTTTTTTTTTTTTTGTGTGGTTTTGTGGAAAAAAGATGAAGTTGTTTTGGAGGGGGTTAAATATGGCCAGGATTGTACGAAAGTTTGTCTGTGGCTACTACAAATTTACAACTCTGGGTTCACAAGGTCCCAAAATGCGGCAATTTACACAAAAAAAAAAAAAAAAAAAAAGACATGTATTTTATTTGTGCTGTTAGATTTTGCTTTTAAGACAAACTATGAAAGAAATACACGTGCAAGGCACGTGCATTAATGTTAACTATTAATTAAAATAAATATTATTTATATGAAACTTATTTAGTACAACGTATATCTTAATATTTATCTTTTTAAACTCAATAGTACTTATTGATAATATGTAAAAATTATTAACCGTAATTAAAAAAAGAATATTAACATTGACACTCCTAACATATATTAACGTACATTACTAAATTGTACTATGGTCACACCTATTTTACTTTAACTCTATAACATGGGCTCTTCTACTAAGCCCCACTTTCAAAATGGAGGACATTCCCACACAAGATACTAACCAATAGATTAGATGACATGGCATATTTAATAACAAGAAAATGATCCAATGGTTTATATTAATCAAGGGCATGTAAGGGTAAGGAGGGGTATGGAAAAAATGTGACCGGTTGCAACCGGCTAATTAAAAAAAAAGGTATCTGTCCTTTTTTTTTTTTTAATAAATATAATGGGTTCCGTTGAGAGAAGAAAAATAAAAGATGAGAAGATCGGAAGGGGTTTAGGCTTTTTTTAGTAATAAAGTTTAACTTCAACTAAACTGTACTTTTTTATCTCAATTTTTATCCTTTTCTGAACAGTTTTTTAAAAAGTCAACTTAATTCAAAATTAAAAATTTCATCTCAACTCAAACTCAACTCATTCACCAAACGGATCCTTAGTTCGAGAGAGGAGAGGCGTCATAGTACCATGAACACTTCTCCCATCCATATAATGATGACAATAACTACCCTTTTTCCAACTACAGAAACGCCTATCGATCACATAAAATATTCATCTTCTCACTTTTGTTTTTTTGTTTTTTCTCGTGTTTTCTCCCATGGCAAAATTTTGACATATTGAGCACTTCACTAGCAGTTACCAAGTTTATGGAGTTTCCACCTTCGTCCAAGCTCCAGCATCATTTTTCCATTTATCATGTTTGTCTACTACTATTTCTACAACTAGGACACTATATTTAATCGGATTGTAGTAGTTCTTTTTTCTTTTTTCTTTCTCCCGCATTGTTAAGCCTTGTAACCATAATCTAAGCAATCTATTTATTGAATATGTCTCAAATTATTACTCATTGTGATGTTCCACAATATTACATAGTGGCTTAATACAAATTTATCAGAACAATTATAAAATTAGAATAAATATCAGTAAATAACAAATTTATCAACTAAATTATTTATTTATTTGTCATAAATATGTTATTTACTTTGTCTCCATTTAGATTGCATATATGAACCTAGGTTTTTTATCATAATTTTTGTTTTTCTCTAAAAAGTCAATAAAAATTATTATTAATTTTTAAAAAATAAACCAATTTCAGCATAAAAAATTTCATCTCAAACTTGAATTATAAATAGAGGCTTAATAAATTTATTGTTCAGCTAAAAAGTTGTCTATCTACCTGATTCATTTACTACTTACTTAAACTATTTTTAAACAAAAAAATTTTTTTTACTGTAAAATTGTAATTTACTATTTTTTCAAAGTGCAATTTACACCTTTGGGCCCATAGATCTATTGTAAACTTGATAAAGCCCATAAATAATGCTGATCTTAAACTTTAACGACAAGTAAAATTCTTAGGATCCAAACTACAATGTGCATCACTTTAAGGGGGGAACTTTTTTTTTTTTTTTTTTTTTTAATTTGGTCAAGACAGCACTTTGTACATGTTACATGGGCCTTCTTTTTCGTTACTATGTAATGACTTAACATTACAAGTAAAAGGTTGTCTTATTATAATATTTGTCATTGTAAATTACGTTTCTAACCATCATTCTTTTACTAACGCACCCTCATTCATGCATCTTCCTTATCACATATAATATTTTATTTCATTGAAGTTACTAACATACCCTTCCACCCACTATTTATTTCCATGAATCTACTTTGACTCACACCATATATCAGCTATGACCGCTTTCAAAAACAATGGGACAAAAACACACGTTTTTCTATGAACTGCGTAAATATCAGAGAATTTGCCTAATTTAAATATTGAAAGAATACGTGACAAAAACAAAAAATTTAGCCCTTTCATGCGTCATGTACAAGTTGCAACCTTTGGGGTTTTTTTGGGAAATGCCTGAAAAAGAAATATAACTTCATATATATATATATATATATATATAAAGTGCATTTTAAACTTTTTGTTACGTGCATCTTGATTTCGAATTTTTATTTTTTGTGTTTTATTAGGATTCTAAATTTGAAAATCATTCAAAATGCATTCCAATTAGTAACGAATATTCATTAACAAATGGTAATTTGTTTCCCAAATATCAAAATTAGGTGTTTAAAATAAAATATTAGATGCCAACATATGATTAGGTGTATAGTTTGGAGATAGAATGCACAATAAATACTATAGAGAATTGATTTTTTAAAAAAAGAACTGTGATAATATTGTAAAAAAAAAAAAAGGTATATTTTAAAATCAGAATAATTGATTAATTATTTATTTATTTTTTGAGTAAGTTACATGTGCGCTTGCATGGACATGTCTTGAGGGTGACACCTGGTGGTAGTTATGGTAAGGAGGGCTTGTGCGGACAAGTGGCTGACCACCATGCGGACCAGTAAGGCAAGGTCCAGTGACTTGGTCGAGGGGTGTTGTTGTGACACACAATGATTGGTGCCAACGAAGCCTAATGGATGGGACTATCATCCACACACCTAGACACAGATTTGTGTGCTAACCAGAGGGCAGCACATGTGGCCAGCAGTTGGGGTTTGTCCACTGCACATTTTTGTGCCTAGGCTTTGTTGTGTGGCTATAAAACCTGCACTTAGCCATTATTGCAGGAAGCCAGGAGGATTAGGGACACAAGAAAGCGAGAGTGTACATTTCCTTCTTATTGAGGCAATAAAAAGGTTGGGAAAGTGGTTTCCTGTAATACGATTGTGTGTTTTGCTTTTCTGTGTGTGAGAATCCTTGGTTGGCTCGATTGAGTTTGCCTTGGGTGCTTTGATTTCCGCTAGACAAGCCTCGGGTTTAGGGCATTTGGGGCTGAGTAAGGACGTGGGTTCTTGTTACCATCACGGGGGTCGCATTCCTGAGTTTGTTTAAAATTAGTTTGTTCAGCCTTCGCATAAGAGTACAATTTCATGAATAATCGTGGAAAACAATTAGAGAAATACGCGTACAAGAGCTCACGTTTTTTCTCAAGTATCCTCTGTAAAATTACGAGAAAATTGTTATAGAATATAATCAGTTAGAAGTAAAATTCTTTTAAAAATAGACATTTGTATTCAATCTATAATCAATACTTGAATCGGGTCAGGTAGATCGTTGAAATCGACATGGATATTCCATACAAATGCTAGTAGATCCAAGAACTTTCTTGTGTTATATTCACCTCTATGTCTGATCATTGTATCCATAACTAGAAAATCCACATTTGCATCCCAACGAGTTGACTGCAAAATTTCCCTTCCCAACTTGAAATATGCCCAACGATTTATGGACTGATCTCTTGTGACAATCTTTCTCCTCAAAAGCTCATAAACATCTCGAATGAATAGAAATTTAACATGTCCCGTCCAAAACAAATGATGATTAAGTTGCATTTTTACAGTGGGCCTTCAAAAGTAAAAAAGAAAATGTTATAAATAAATACCATTGATATCAAACTATATTCGAATTTCTAAAAAGGCATTTTCAAGTTTCCAAATGGAACGGTCAAATTACATACTGATGTTTAGGTTATGAAGCAAATTGAATAGACTCACAAAAGGATTCTAAAAAAAGGCACGTCATTATGTAAAAATTATAATTATTCGCCACAAAACTCTTTATGAAATTTAGAAAACTTAAATAAACATTACCTATGTCTCGGATTTTTTCGCAGAACCAACTACAAAAGATGCTTCGCTCCAGCGTTTCGATCCAATTTGCTCAATTGACTCTGATCTTAATACACTGTTTTAGTAAGAAAATAGAAAACTGTATAGCCGAAATTAGCATGTCTTCAGCACATCTATGTATATTTTGGGCTCTCATATCCCTGTCTACAAAGATAGTATCTTTGTAAAACCAGGTGGCACAATCAAAATAGACAAATAATAACAAAACTTACCTGTAATTGGACAAACAAGTGTCCTACAGGATATGCTCCCTTCCATAATCAAAATACTATGAGTAGATAGATGACCATGGAAATAATTATGATGGTGAAAATGTGATAATTCTTTAAGCACATCCCTGAAATTGTTTTGTAAATTGTAATGAGATGATAAAGAAATACATATAAAAAAAAAGGAGAATGCAAAATATTCAACTGAGAATAAATATTAAAAACAACCATTAAATAAGGAAAAACGGTTAAGATGAAACTAATACAAAATGTTTGGCCACTGTATTTAGCCTCTAAATAGTAGGGGAAAAAAAGGTAGAAGAATGATAACCCAAAAGTAATCTTTGAAGAAAACATGGAAGAATAATAATCCAAAAGTAATCTTTGTTTGTTGAAAGTATATGGGTAAAAATTAGAAAGAAAAGATTAAACAAAAATTAACAGTTATGTAAGATAAAAGATAAACATCAAGTCATTAAACCGAGTCAACCCTACTATTAAATATTACAACAATTGCGACAGTTATTAAACTAGAAAAATACGTCAAAATGAGAGATAAAAATAAACACCGAAAACCATTAAATCGAACAAAAAAAAAAGGTCAAGACAAAACATTAGACTCATATTTCTAGAACACAAAAACAGAAAACATGAAAAAAAAAAAAAAGAAAGTTTATTACATACCTCAATATATCCAAAATTATACACATGTTTTTAACTGATGAGTGATAATCCAATAAGTTGACTGCAAAATTTCCCTTTCCAACTTAAAATATGCCCAACGATTTATGGACTGATCTCTTGTGACAATCTTTCTCCTCAAAAGCTCATAAACATCCTGAATGAATAGAAGTTTAACATGTCACGTCCAAAACAAAGGATGATTAAGTTGCATTTTTGCAGTGGGCCTTCAAAAGTAAAAAAGAAAATGTTATAAATAAATACCATTGATATTAAACTATATGCGAATTTCTAAAAAGGTATTTTCAAGTTTCCAAATTGAACGGTCAAAATACATACTGATGTTTAGGTTATGAAGCAAATTGAATAGACTCACAAAAGGATTTTAAAAAAAGGCACGTCATTATGTAAAAATTATAATTATTCACCACAAAACTCTTTATGAAATTTAAAAACCTTAAATAAACATTACCTATGTCTCGGATTTTTTCGCAGAACCAACTACAAAAGATGCTTCGCTCCAGCGTTTCGATCTAATTTGCTCAATTGACTCTGATCTTAATACACTGTTTTAGTAAGAGAGTAGAAAAGTGTATAGCCGAAATTAGCACGTCTTCAGTACATCCATCTATATTTTGGGCTCTCATATCCCTGTCTACAAAGATCGTTAAAAAAAAGATAATATCTTTGTAAAACCAAGTGGCACAATCAAAATAGACAAATAATAACAAAACTATCCTGTAATTGGACAAACAAGTGTCCTACAGGATATGCTCCCTTCCATAATCAAAATACTATGAGTAGATATATGACCATGGAAATAATTATGATGGTGAAAATGTGATAATTCTTTAAGAACATCCCTGAAATTGTTTTGTAAATGGTAATGAGATGATAAAGAAATACATATAGGAAAAAGAATAGGAGAATGCAAAATATTCAACCGAGAATAAACATTAAAAACAACCATTAAACAAGGAAAAACGGTTAAGATGAAACTAATACAAAATGTTTGGCCACTGTGTTTAGCCTCTAAATAGTAGGGGGAAAAAAGTTAGAAGAATGATAATCCAAAAGTAATCTTCGAATAAAACATGGAAGAATAATAATCCAAAAGTAATCTTTGTTTGTTGAAAGTATATGGGTGAAAATTGGAAAGAAAAGATTTAACCAAAATTAACAGTTATGTGAGATAAAAGATAAACATCAAGTCATTAAACCGAGTCAACCATACCATTAAATATTACAACAATTGCGACAGTTATTAAACTAGGAAAATACGTCAAAATGAGAGATAAAAATAAACACCGAAAACCATTAGATCGAACAAAAAAAAAAAGGTCAAGACAAAACATTAGACTCATATTTCTAGAACACAAAAACAGATTACATGAAAAAAAAAAAAAAAGAAGAAGAAAGTTTATTACATACCTCAATATATCCAAAATTATACACATGTTTTTATCTGATGAGTGATAATCCAACGAGTTGACTGCAAAATTTCCCTTCCCAACTTAAAATATGCCCAACAATTTATGGACTGATTTCTTGTGACAATCTTTATCCTCAAAAGCTCATAAACATCTCGAATGAATAGAAGTTTAACATGTCACGTCCAAAACAAAGGATGATTAAGTTACATTTTTGCAGTGGGCCTTCAAAAGTAAAAAAGAAAATGTTATAAATAAATACCATTGATATTAAACAATATGCGAATTTTTAAAAAGGTATTTTCAAGTTTCCAAATTGAACGGTCAAAATACATACTGATTTTAGGTTATGAAGCAAATTGAATAGACTCACAAAAGGATTCTAAAAAAAGGCACGTCATTATGTAAAAATTATAATTATTCGCCACAAAACTCTTTATGAAATTTAGAAAACTTAAATAAACATTACCTATGTCTCGGATTATTTCGCAGAACCAACTACAAAAGATGCTTCGCTCAAGCGTTTCGATCCAATTTGCTCAATTGACTCTGATCTTAATATACTGTTTTAATAAGAGAATAGAAAAGTGTATAGCCGAAATTAGCATGTCTTCAGCACATCTATGTATATTTTGGGCTCTCATATCCCTGTCTACAAAGATAGAATCTTTGTAAAACCAAGTGGCACAATCAAAATAGACAAATAATAACAAAATTTACCTGTAATTGGACAAACAAGTGTCCTACAGGATATGCTCCCTTCCATAATCAAAATACTATGAGTAGATATATGACCATGGAAATAATTATGATGGTGAAGATGTGATAATTCTTTAAGAACATCCCTGAAATTGTTTTGTAAATGGTAATGAGATGATAAAGAAATACATATAGGAAAAAGAATAGGAGAATGCAAAATATTCAACCGAGAATAAACATTAAAAACAACCATTAAACAAGGAAAAACGGTTAAGATGAAACTAATACAAAATGTTTGGCCACTGTATTTAGCCTCTAAATAGTATGGGGAAAAAAGGTAGAAGAATGATAATCCAAAAGTAATCTTCGAATAAAACATGGAAGAATAATAATCCAAAAGTAATCTTTGTTTGTTGAAAGTATATGGGTGAAAATTGGAAAGAAAAGATTTAACCAAAATTAACAGTTATGTGAAATAAAAGATAAACATCAAGTCATTAAACCGAGTCAACCCTACCATTAAATATTACAACAATTGCGACAATTATTAAACTAGGAAAATACGTCAAAATGAGAGATAAAAATAAACACCGAAAACCATTAGATCGAACAAAAAAAAAGGTCAAGACAAAACATTAGACTCATATTTCTAGAACACAAAAACAGATTACATGAAAAAAAAGAAGAAGAAGAAAGTTTATTACATACCTCAATATATCCAAAATTATACACATGTTTTTATCTGATGAGTGATAATCCAATGAGTTGACTGCAAAATTTCCCTTCCCAACTTAAAATATGCCCAACGATTTATGGACTGATCTCTTGTGACAATCTTTATCCTCAAAAGCTCATAAACATCTCGAATGAATAGAAGTTTAACATGTCACGTCCAAAACAAAGGATGATTAAGTTACATTTTTGCAGTGGGCCTTCAAAAGTAAAAAAGAAAATGTTATAAATAAATACCATTGATATTAAACAATATGCGAATTTCTAAAAAGGTATTTTCAAGTTTCCAAATTGAACGGTCAAAATACATACTGATTTTAGGTTATGAAGCAAATTGAATAGACTCACAAAAGGATTCTAAAAAAAGGCACGTCATTATGTAAAAATTATAATTATTCGCCACAAAACTCTTTATGAAATTTAGAAAACTTAAATAAAAATTACCTATGTCTCGGATTATTTCGCAGAACCAACTACAAAAGATGCTTCACTCAAGCGTTTCGATCCAATTTGCTCAATTGACTCTGATCTTAATATACTGTTTTAATAAGAGAATAGAAAAGTGTATAGCCGAAATTAGCATGTCTTCAGCACATCTATGTATATTTTGGGCTCTCATATCCCTGTCTACAAAGATTGTTAAAAAAAAGATAGTATCTTTGTAAAATCAAGTGGCACAATTAAAATAGACAAATAATAACAAAACTTATATGTAATTGGACAAACAAGTGTCCCACAGGATCTACTCCCTTCTATAATCAAAATACTATGAGTAGATATATGACCATGGAAATAATTATGATGGTGAAAATGTGATAATTCTTTAAGAACATCCTTAAAATTGTTTTGTAAATGGTAATGAGATCATAAAGAAATACATATAAGAAAAAGAAAAGGAGAATGCAAAATATTCAACCGAGAATAAACATTAAAAACAACCATTAAACAAGGAAAAACGGTTAAGATGAAACTAATACAAAATGTTTGGCAACTGTATTTAGCCTCTAAATAGTAGGGGGAAAAAAGTTAGAAGAATGATAATCCAAAAGTAATCTTCGAAGAAAACATGGAAGAATAATAATCCAAAAGTAATCTTTGTTTGTTGAAAGTATATGGGTGAAAATTGGAAAGAAAAGATTTAACCAAAATTAACAGTTATGTGAGATAAAAGATAAACATCAAGTCATTAAACCGAGTCAACCCTACCATTAAATATTACAACAATTGCGACAGTTATTAAACTAGGAAAATACGTCAAAATGAGAGATAAAAATAAACATCAAAAACCATTAGATCGAACAAAAAAAAAAAAAGGTCAAGACAAAACATTAGACTCATATTTCTAGAACACAAAAACAGATTACATGAAAAAAAAAAAAGAAGAAAGTTTATTACATACCTCAATAGATCCAAAATTATACACACGTTTTTATCTGATGAGTGATAATTCAACGAGTTGACTGCAAAATTTCCCTTCCCAACTTAAAATATGCCCAATGATTTATGTACTGATCTCTTGTGACAATCTTTCTCCTCAAAAGCTCATAAACATCTCGAATGAATAGAAGTTTAACATGTACCGTCCAAAACAAAGGATGATTAAGTTGCATTTTTGCAGTGGGCCTTCAACAGTAAAAAAGAAAATGTTATAAATAAATACCGTTGATATTAAAATATATGCAAATTTCTAAAAAGGTATTTTCAAGTTTCCAAATTGAACGGTCAAAATACATACTGATGTTTAGGTTATGAAGCAAATTGAATAGACTCACAAAAGGATTTTAAAAAAAGGCACGTCATTATATAAAAATTATAATTATTCACCATAAAACTCTTTATGAAATTTAGAAAACTTAAATAAACATTACTTATGTCTCGGATTTTTTCGCAGAACCAACTACAAAAGATGCTTCGCTCCAGCGTTTCGATCCAATTTGCTCAATTGACTCTGATCTTAATACACTGTTTTAGTAAGAGAATGCAAAAGTGTATAGCCGAAATTAGAATGTCTTCAGCACATCCATGTATATTTTGAGCTCTCATATCCCTGTTTACAAAGATCGTTAAAAAAAAGATAGTATCTTTGTAAAACCAAGTGGCACAATCAAAATAGACAAATAATAACAAAACTTACATGTAATTGGACAAACAAATGTCCCACAGGATCTGCTCCCTTCCATAATCAAAATACTATGAGTAGATATATGACCATAAAAATAATTATGATGGTGAAAATGTGATAATTCTTTAAGAACATCCCTGAAATTGTTTTGTAAATTGTAATGAGATGATAAAGAAATACATATAGGAAAAAGAAAAGGAGAATGCAAAATATTCAACCGAGAATAAACATTAAAAACAACCATTAAACAAGGAAAAACGGTTAAGATGAAACTAATACAAAATGTTTGGCCCCTGTATTTAGCCTCTAAATAGTATGGGGAAAAAAGGTAAAAGAATGATAATCCAAAAGTAATCTTCGAAGAAAACATGGAAGAATAATAATCCAAAAGTAATCTTTGTTTGTTGAAAGTATATGGGTAAAAATTAGAAAGAAAAGATTTAACCAAAATTAATAGTTATGTGAGATAAAAGATAAACATCAAGTCATTAAACCGAGTCAACCCTACCATTAAATATTACAACAATTGCGACAGTTATTAAATTAGGAAAATACGTCAAAATGAGAGATAAAAATAAACATCGAAAACCATTAGATAGAACAAAAAAAAAAAGGTCAAGACAAAATATTAGACTCATATTTTTAGAACACAAAAACAGAAAACATGAGAAAAAAAAAAAAAAAGAAGAAGAAAGTTTATTACATACCTCAATATATCCAAAATTACACACATGTTTTTATCTGATGAGTGATAACCTTTTGCTTCATGCATCCAAGGGACAAGAACATTCAAAGTGACTTTCTGCACCTTTTATAAATAAAAGAAATATGTACTTTAATATGATATGCTTCTTTAGAAAGAATATAATTAATTTTCAATCTTACAGTAAAAAAACATTGTCACCGACAAGGACCGATACTCAGTTTGTGGAATTTAATCGATCTAGCAAACATATTATTGAATATCATGATGTAGGCTTTAATCGTCGGACCGGAATTGACTGATCTTTTTTTGACGGCGATGGGGTTCGATGGAGATCACGTTAGGGCAAAATTGTTTGGTTTTGTTGGGCCCAAATTGTTTTGTGTAAAAGTATGGCAGTCAAAACCGTATGGTCGAAATCAGCCATGTCTTCAGCACATTCATGTATATTTTGGGCTCTCATATCCTCATCCACAAGATTATGAAAAAAAAAAAAAAAAAAAGATATTATCGTTTTAAAACCAAGTGGCACAATTCGAAGAGAAAAATAATTACAAAACTTACATATACTTGGATAAACAAGTCTCCCACATGATCTGCTCCCTTCCATGATCAAAATACTATGAGTGGATACATGACCACGAAAATAATTATGATGGTGAAAATGTGATAATTCTTCAAGAACATCCCTATAATTGTAATATAAATGGTAATGAGATGATAAAGAAATACAAATATATAAAAAAAAAAAAGTAGAATGCAAAACACTGAACTACTCATAGTAAGTTTACCATCAAAATAAGATAAACAAATAACTTTCAAAAAACGAACATAATAAAATAAGTGGAGGATGATAAAAGAACCAATAAACATTAGACTCATATTTCTAGAACAAAAAAACAGAAAACATGAAAAGAAAAAAAAAAAGAAAGTTTATTACATATCTCAATATATCCAAAATTATACACATACTTTTATCTGATGAGTGATAACCTTTTGCTACATGCATCAAAGGGAGAAGAACATTTAAAGTGACTTTCTGCACCTCTTATAAGTAAGAGAAATATGTACTTTAATATGATATGCTTATTTAGAAAGAAAATCATTAATTTTCAATTTTACAGTAAAAAGACTTTGTCACAGACCGAAACCGATACTCAGTTTGCGGAATTTAATCATTTTAGAAAATATATTATTGAATATCATGACGAAGGCTTTAACCGTCGGAGTGGAATTCATTAATCTTTTTCCGACGGCGATGGGGTTCGATGGAAATCATGTTGGGATAAAATTGTTTGGTTTTGTTGGACCCAAATTGTTTGGTGTAAAAGTGCAGCAGTTAAAACCGTATGGTCGAAATCAGCCATGTCTTCAGCACATACATGTATATTTTGAGCTCTCATATCCCCATCCATAAGATTATTAAAAAAAAAAAGATAGTACTGTTTTAAAACCATGTGGCATAATTAAAAGACAAAAATAATTACAAAACTTACATATACTTGGACAAACAAGTCTCCCACAGGATTTGCTCCCTTCCATGATCAAAATACTACGAGTAGATATATGGTCATGGAAATAATTATGATGGTGAAAATGTGACAATTCTTCAAGAACATCTTCATAATTGTAATATAAATGGTAACGGGATGATAAAGAAATACAAATAGGAAAATGCAAAACATTCAACTGCTCAGAGTAAGTTTACCATCAAAATAAGATAAACAAATAACTTTCAAAAAACGAACATAACGAAATAAGTGGAGAATGATAAAAAAACCAATAAATATTAGACTCATTTTTCTAGAATACAAAAACAGAAAACATGAAAAAAAAAAAAAAAAGAAAGTTTATTACATATCTCAATATATCCAAAATTATACACATATTTTTATCTGATGAGTGATAACCTTTTGCTACATGCATCAAAGGGACAAGAACATTTAAAGTGACTTTCTGCACCTCTTATAAGTAAGAGAAATATGTACTTTAACATGATATGCTTATTTAGAAAGAAAATCATTAATTTTCAATCTTATAGTAAAAAGACATTATCACCGACAGGGACCGATACTCAGTTTACGGAATTTAATCGATCTAGAAAACATATTATTGAATATGATGATGAAGGCTTTAACTGTCGGAGTGGAATTGACTAATCTTTTTCCGACGGCGATGGGGTTCAATGGAGATCACGTTAGGGCAAAATTGTTTGGTTTTGTTGGGCCCAAATTGTTTGGTGTAAAAGTATGGCAGTCAAAACTGTATGGTCGAAATCAGCCATGTCTTCAGCACATCTATATATATTTTGGGCTCTCATATCCCTATCTACAAGATTATTAAAAAAAAAAAAGATAGTACCGTTTTAAAACCAAGTAGCACAATTAAAAGAGAAAAATAATTACAAAACTTACATATACTTGGACAAACAAATCTCCCACAAGATTTGCTCCCTTCCATGATCAAAATACTATGAGTAGATATCATCCAAAACAGACTTTTATTCCAACAAAATCAAGACTAACAAAACAGTCATAAAACAAAATCACCATTACCAAAAATAATAATAATGATAATAATAAGTTTACCGTCAAAATAAGTTAAATAAATAACTTTTGAAAAACGAACGGAGTAAAATAAGTGGAGAACAATAAAAGAACTAATAAACTTTAGAGGAATATTTTATTAGAACTTAGAGACATGACACGTGATTTTTAAAAAAAATTATTTTATGTTGTTAGGGACAATGTGGACGAATGATAATCCAAAAGTAATCTTTATTTGTTGAAAGTGTGTGGGTAAAAATTAGAATGAAAATATTTGACCAAAATTAACAGTTATGTGAGATAAAAGATGAAGATCAAGGCATAGAACTGAGTCAACCGACAACCATTAAATATTAGGACAATTAAGGCAACTATGAAGTTTGGAAAATAGGTCAAAATAAGAGATAAAGATAAATACCAATAACCATTAAATGGAAGAAAAACAAAAACAAAAGGTCAAGACAAAACATTGGACCCATATTTCTAGAACACAAAAACAGAAAACATGAAAAAGAAAAAAAGGGTTCTCCATAAATCTAAAATGAGACGCTTAATTTTATCTAATGAGTGATAATCTTTTGGTTCATGCATTGAAAAGAGAAGAACATTCAATGTGACTTTCTACTCCTCCTACAAAGAAGAGAAATATGTACTTTAACATTATATGATTATTTAGAAAGAAAATCTTTAATTTTTCATTCTTATTTTAAAAAACCTCTGTCGCCAACCGTGACCGGTTTTGAGTTTGCAGACTTTAATTGATCTAGAAAACATATTATTGAACATTATGATGAAGGCTTTCGGACTCGAATTGACGATCTTCTTGCTGACGGCGATGGGGACAATGTAGTTTACGTTAGGATAAAATTGTTTGGTGTTGTTGGGCCCAGCTTGTGATTGTTTGGTGGACAAGCGGGGGCCTAAATTGTTTGTTGGAAAAGTGCAGCAGTCAAAACTCGAGGCAACATACATGCTTTTTGGCATCAATTATTGACCACGTTGGGCTGGTAACTTCTATAGTCCCTCAGTTTCAATCCGGGACCAGTTCACGTTAATCTCTACCTTAAAAGAATTTAGTTGGCAATTAGTTGATATTTATATTGCATCCAGTGACTCACATGCAATAAAGGCAAGAAGGGCATGGAAGGAGTAAAAAAATTGTTTACTGGGGAGCTACTGCCTGAAGCAAAGTAGCATTTTTCTTCCACAAAAAGTACGCAGGGTCAAGGGTTTTTTTTTTTTTTTTTTTTTTTAAATTTATTTATAACTATTTTTGATTAATTTCAAGTTTATCCTTCAAATAATTATGCTTGTCTCATTTTGTCCCTATAATTTTAATTGTAACAAAAATCCTCTTTAAATATATCACAATACAATTCTAGTACCTTCATCTTTAAAATATTTATTTTTAAACGGTTTGTATTGCATGAGATTATCAAGTTACCAACACATGAATAAAGTGCTCTTAAAAACGTATCCTTGTTGGTCAGTCACATGACTTTTATATGATAAAAAACTTAAAAGCATTAAAATTTTTTTTTTTTCAACGAAGAAATTATATCAAAGTTTCAACAAACAATAAATAAGAGTATTAGTTTTATATTTTAAGTTGTCGAAGGTAAAAATGAGAAAATCCCTATTTTTAAGTTTTATTACAATATTATTTTACTCCATTAGTTTAATATTCTGGCTATTTACGATTTCATGAGAGGCAACAGGCTTGGGGGATTTGGATTTTTTTATAGATGTCGTCTGGACATTTTGATAAGGGCATCTAACTACAGGGAATACCATAGTTATTTTATGATAACATCCATGGTTGTAAATATTCACTAATTTCTTAAATTTCCACTGAAATTTCCATTTTTGAGAAGTATCAAAATATCTTTTAAAGATAAAATTGTTTCTATCAAAATCAAAGAAAGATCGGTAAAAATTTGTTGTTGTTAAAATCATTGTATTTTTTACCAAACATCGAGATATTTCAGAAATTTCAGTGAACAATTTGGTTAAAATTTTTGCTTTTATGAATTTAAGATCTAATTCCCTAATGAGTCTCCTCATCTTTATTATCCATATATTTACGAGAGTAATTATGATGTCCATGAAATTTTCAATTATCCTCATTCAAACATACCCACCCATCTCTAGCTAGGAATTGGGTGAATACCTAATTTCCTATTCATGAAATACAATGAGAAGAGATCAATAAACCTATGTGACATGTTTGTTACTAAAGTCATCACTATTCAGATTACATGTCATGACATTAATTGTGCTTAAATCAGAATAACATCTTAATTATATTTGAACTTTAAAAGTTTTGGTATTAAGATATGTAACATATAAGATGTATGTTACATAAACTTGTGTATTTATATATGTTTCTAATTTTATACTATCATTAAACGTTAGAAATATGTTTTTTAAAGTGAATTTCTGTAATTTTTTTCTTGATATTTTCATCAATATCATAAGATCTCCAAAATTTTCATAAAACTTGACTCTCGATATTTTCATTCTTGACAACGTCAAACCAACCCACCCCCCTCCCCCCACCCAAACAATCGCCATTGAGCTCATGGAAACCATTTTTAAGATTATTCATTATTTGACAATGAATCTATTGCTAATAAATTATCAAAATTTTCCTCTCTCTAATGAAAAAAAAAAAAAAAAAAAAGCTTCCTCTGCCTTACCCATAATCAAATAATCTATGCATATCGATTTTACGGATTGATTACATATTTAAAAATTTTCGTTTTAATTATTTCTTAACCAATCCCTTCATTGTAATAAACTATAAAGGTAATTTTGAAGTTAAAAAACATATTTCAATTCATCCCTTAAATTTTTTTTTTTGGTAAATGGATTAAAAAAAAAAAGACGAAACCTTAAATAATTTATTAAAAACCCTAAAACAAAACATGGATAAAAAAAAATCTTGAATTTTTAAATGTTTAAAGTATTTTAGAGATTTTTTCTCAAGAAAAAATATTTAAAAAATAAACGTGATCTAAGTAAATGTATTTTTCTAATTTTTTCTGGTATTTTCCATTAATAATGTAATAGAGATGAAATTAAAGCAAGTGTTTGAACTTTAAAGTATACCTTATAGTTTCCAAAACCATAAGGATAGACAGTGAAATTATTAAAAATAAAAGTTATAATTTGTTATCAACCCTTGATTCTTTATATATGCAATAGGGGTGTTTTTTGAACCGTAAAAACGGCCCAATATAAATGACAGCAAACCAAATCGGTAATGGCTTTTGGATTAATGGTCTGTTTGATAGGTCTTTTGGATTAGTAATTTTGAAATCTAAACCGATCAAATCGACAAATAATCCGACCAAAAATATATCTATGTAATTTTTAGAGTTTCATAGTAATTTATTTGTTAGTTTGCTTTAAAATTTTGGCTGATTAATATCTGGCAATTGCTATTTTGTAACTAGATTGCAAATTCGTATGTTTTATTTGAGTCTTTACGTACAGATAATTCTATATATCTGTGACTTTGATTATTATTTTTGTCTTTATAGTTGATTACTTATAATATTTGTGGAATCTTAAAAACTTGTTAAGATATTATTTATGATTTGGTCTATATATAGATATTTTTTAATATCAAGCCGTCCAAACTACTTAAAAAAGAAAATCCTTTAAGCTCGGTCAGTGACACAAGAGAGAGAGAGAGAGAAGAAAAAAGAAAAAAGAAAAACAACCACCAAACCAATCACGAACACCCCTACATATACATCGAGGAAATTTAGCGAGTTTTGTGGAAAAAGGGGAAGGGCGTACAAAGCAAGAACGACGTGGGGGTGATAAAGCTGCTCATTATGGACACATTACATCAGTTATTAAAGGATACCTGTATGGAGTTTAAACCTGCTCAAACCTGCTCGTATAGGACTACTATAAAAATAAGCCCTCGTTTGGATCGCGGGTGCTGACCTAAGTTTTTAGGTTTACTTTTGTCTTTTTACGAAAAAATCAATAAAAATTATAATTAATTTTTAAAAAATCAACTAATTTCAACATAAAAATTTTTATTTTATTTCAAACTCAACTAGTTGTTCAAATGAGGGCTAAGTAACAAAAAAAAAAAAAAAAGGATAATAAATGTTTTAAGTGACTTAGTGTTTTGACCACATGACACTAATTGATAGGAGAAAATTACCTAATAGTAATTTTTTTCTCATCTAGTCAATATGACATAATTTTTAGTTTAATTTTATGTCATTATTTTAGTCAGATTTTTGTATCAGGTTGGTATATTAATTTTATATCATTCAAATACTTACTCCTTTTGACTTTCTCCATTTGGATTGTGAGGAATTCAACTAGGGTCAAGTAGCAGCGCTCCTTCCAACAATCTGGTTAATACAACTTTTCTTATTCCTTTGGGAATTGAGACCACTTGTCCAACTTTTGGGTCATAAATGACATCTAACAATTACTATTATAACACATCATTAAATAAAATTAGATCTCAAAGTATAGAAAAATGAGAAAGTACCTAAATCACACAGGTTTGAAGACCTCTTCACTAATGTGACACAAACTTTTGACATTTGACCATGTTGACACAAAAGAATTCTGGTCAAAGTTCAGTATATTATGCTTTACAAAGTTAAAAATCAACCTAAGATGTTTTACCTAAATTGTTCATATTACTTACAAAATCTACTTTAATATCATATGTATTGTGTTGGTTTATGATTTCAACGCCGGTCATTGGAATATTTTAGTAAGTATATTGCATATTCTATTAAAATATTTTGTATATTTTACTATAATAATTTTAGTTTTCATCAAGGATAGTCGGATGTTTCCGACTCTGGCAGCTGGCACCGGTCTTTGAAATATTTTCGTAGAGTATATTACATACTGTACTAAAATATTTTAGATATTTTATTTAGAAAATTCTCAGTTTTTCAACATGAATGGTCAGATGTTTTCGACTCCGATCATCGTAATATTATACTGCATACACTATTAGAATATTTTTAATTTTCAACATGGATGATCAAATGTCTCAGCCTCCGATCAACATTTTTAATTTTAGTTTTCACCAAGCACATGAATATTTTTAATTTTCAACATGAAAAAAAAAAAAAAGGACGAAGCAATCCAAACTTGTGCTTCTTGTCCTTCAAATTTCTAACAATCGGCTAGCTGCAACTTGCCTTTTCTAGTATTTACAAGAGTAATTAGTTTAAATGGTCTCTAAACTATTTAAAAGATGACGATTTTGTTCATGTATTTCTAATTCTGACCATGATACCCCTAAACTCCTATTTTGTTGGCAATTATCGTTCTTTCCATTTGATTTCGTAAAAAATTCACAAATTGGTCAGGCGATAAGCACGTTTTGTGCTTTTTTGAAGATCAAATACCATATTGCCCTTGGTTGGTAAAGAAATTAGGGACGAAGTTTAGGGTTTCTCATGTGAAAAAAAAAAAAAAAAAAAAAAAGTCTCACTTTCAGCCTTTGCAAAAACCCAATCATCACCCAAAACTGCACAAAATCTCTCACAAAGTTCCCCTTTTTTGTGTAGTTAAGAAAGGTATAAACTTTCTCAACTCTCTTCATCAATGACAGATTCACTATTAACAACACCACTTCAATTGACCTCAAAACTCTCGCTTGCAAAGAACCATCTCAAAATTCACCTAATCATAACCTTCCCACCAAAATCCTCCCCAGAAAACCACTACCCAACTCAAATGCGCTCACCAATTACCATTTGAAGCCTCATCTCGCCAGAACAAGAGCTTCTTCTTCATCTTCTTATTCTTCATATGGGTTTCTCGATACAGCGGAGGAAAATGACATCATTGTAGTGTCGTTTGCGGAACGGCTATTGAAATTCGCTTTCTGGGATTTGTTCTAGGCAACTCTGTCCGTTGTTTGGTTTGCAACTTCCAAGGATGTGCACATGGGGTCGGACTTGATCAAAGTGTCAGGCTTTGAGCTAAAAATCACGAATGCGCTTTGGGCCTTAGGCTGGCCGGACGAGGCCGTAGTGTTCGTGCTCGCTAGATACGGCCTCGTCAGGCTTCGTTTGCTTAAGCTCCGTGGGACCATTCCTGACATTGGTTACTGGATGTAGCTAGGGATGGCAATATTCCCCACGGGAACGGGACCCCATAGGGATCCACCCCGAATGGAGTGAGGATAAAGGATAAAATTCAGGAATGCGGATAGGGATGATGATGAAATTTTATCCCCAAAGATTAGCGGGACAAGGATGGGGAAAGCACTCCCAGCCCCTGCCCTTTTCCCCGTCCCTATCCCACCCCTGTCTCCATATATATGCGTATATGACTTTGTGGGTATAAAGCTATGTTGCATCCTAAACTTGTTGGACTTTTGCAAGTTACCCCTAATCTTTTAATTTTGACAATTCACCCCATAAACTTGTTTAAATCTTGCAATCAAGTCCATTTCCCAAACGGCTATTAGATCAGTGACGGAATATGCCATGTGCCACTCTTGTATGGGGTTTTGAAGGGGCATAAGTGGCATCGTCCATATCTGAAAAAGAAAAACAAAAGAATAAAGAAAGGAAAAGAAAAACAATTTCAAAAGCAAAGCAAACACCCTGAAGAAGGGTGATCTCAAGCTTGCTTAGTCGGCGTAATTTAACTCCGGCAACAATCTCCCACGACCCAAACTTGAATCTTAGAATCAACCTTCTTCTTATCGTGAGCCTTCTCTTCCTATCTCTCTCTGCGTTTTCGTATCCGAGAAGACTCGTTGAAGATTGCCTAAGGGACTTCGAATGGGTATTTTTTCGCTTTTATCCAAGTGTCAAAGCTTTCAAAGAAAAAAACTTACAAAATAAATAAATAAATAAATCAAACATGATGGAAGAAGAGACTTTTGATTTTTGGTTTTGGGCGATTGGCTTCTTCTTCTTCTTCTGATTTTGGGCAAACTTGGAAGCATGTCCATCATATATCTCTTGAAATTCTGATTCTTTTTTTATTTATTTATTTGTGTGGGTACTTCAAAAATGTTGTATATCTGGTTTTGCAAAGGAATCCAATAGGCAAGAGGGAACAACAGTTGAAAAATGGTGAGAAAAACTTCAAAAGAGTATCAGAATTGAAAAGAAAAGGGGAGTGAACCCCCTCTTTACCCTTCAAATGTCATCACGTGAAGAACGGGTGAGTCTTCTGTCACATTTTTAACTGCTGTTATCAAAACGAATTTAACTGCAAAAGTTAAGCAAGTTTAGGAGGTGAATTCTCAAAATTAAAATATCAGGAGACAACTTGTCAAATCCCAACAAGTTTAGGGGCAACAGAGCTAAATAACCGTGATTATATATATATATATAAATTTAGATATATACAATTGAAAATTATTTTTAAAATTGTTTGAATTCATTGAATGAATATTGAAACTATGAGAAATAGATGAAGAATAAGAATTAAAAATTTTTTTTTAATGGTTTCAAGCTTTTTTAGTTTAAATGTTTTATAAAGTTTAGTTTTTAGAGTTTGTAATATTTCAGTGAGATCTTTTATAGCTTTATGTTTAAGATTTCATTTGTATATGTTTAAAATTTGATTTCTTTATGAAATCTTTAGTTTTGAACTAAATTTATATTATATTTCTACTTTATTATTTGCTTTTACTCTGTGATATTTTCAAATATATATTTATAATAGATGGAGAACAAGGTAGGTGTGGGAAAAATCCCTTTGATGGGGATGGGGATAATTTTTGAGGGGGGGCGGGGATGGGAAAGCATTCCTCGGCCCTACTACACCCCGTTGCCATCCCTAGATGCAGCATGAGCCTATGGTACTCACTGTGTTATTCGTTCTTGAGTAAGTGTTAATCTTTTTTTTTTTTTTTTTTTGTGACTTTGAAAACCCTAAAATTCGTCCCAAATTTCTTCACCAACCAAGGACTAGAGGGCATTTGACCTTTAAAAAGCACGAAATCTGCTTCTCACGTGATCAATCCGTGAGTTTTTTGATAGAATTGAACATCAAGGACAGTAATTGTCAAGAAAATAAGAGTTTAAATATATCACGGTCAAAATAAAAAATACAAAAACCAAATCATCACCTTTTAATTGTTCAAAATCATTTAGATTAAATACTCTATTTACGACTAGTCTAATACAATTCCTAGACACACACATATATATATATATATATATATATTATAGAGTTAATTACACTGGCACCCCATGTATTTATTGAAATTACAGAGACACCCCATTTATTAGTTGACCATTAGTATGACCATTAAATATAGATAAAACACCAAAAATACCCCTCCTTGTGTTAGAAAATGTTTTCAATCATATTGAAATTTGAAAATGATATTTTTACCCTTATTTAACATGAAAAATGAGTTTAATTGTTTTTTTTTTTTGGCACATTTATATTAGAATTGATTTTTGCACATTTAAAATCATAATTTAGGTTCTAAAGAAATTAATTTTTTGTTATTTACTTTTTCTAAAAGTCCTTTTTAATAACAATTTTGTTTTGTTACCTGAATATTATATTTGTTGGATAATATATACATATACGATTTGAAAATTAAAGAGACATTAATAAGAGATTTGCATGATCAAATATTGTTGTATGCATTTCTAATATAATATGTTTTCCCCTTAAAACACCATTTTACGATAAAACAAATATTAAGTTGATGTTCAAAAAAAAAATTCACTTTCCATGTAATAACAAAGGTCACCAAAACTCAATATTTTCCACCCTACCATTCCCCTAGGAAAAAAAAAAAAAAAACCAATTGACTAAAACTAATAACAACACCTCGTCTCTAACTCTGTTAAATTCAAGTTTGAAATGACTAAAATACCTCCAGTGTAATAGAATTCCTTTTTTATTAATAGGTTGCGTAGTGTGTGTGATTTTTTTTTTTTTTTGCCCCCAAGGGAATGATAGAGTGGAAAATATTGAGTTTTGGTGACATTAGTTATTAAATGGAGAGTGATTTTTTTTTTTACATCAACTTAATATTTATTTATTTTTAATCATAAAATGGTGTTTTAAGGGGAAAATATATTATATTAGAAGAGCATACAACAATACTTGATCATATAAATCTCTAATTAATGTCCCTCTAATTTTCAAATGGTATATGTGTATGTTATCCAACAAATATAATATTTAAGTTGATAAAACAAAATTGCCATTAAAAAGGACTTTTGAAAAAAAAAAATAAATAACAAAAAATTCTTTATTAGAATCTAAATTATGATTATAAATTTGCAATAGTCAATTCTAATATAAATGTGCCACAAAAAATAATTAAAATAATTTCTTATTTATTCTAATATTAATGTGCCACAAAAAATAATTAAAATAATTTTTTATGCTAAATAAGGGCAAAATGCCAGTAAAAATTTTCAATATGATTGAAAATATTTTCTAAAATAAGGAGGGGTATTTTTGGTACTTTATCTATATTTAACGGTTAAACTAATAGTCAAATAATAGATAGAGTGTCTCTATAATTTGTTTAGAAGTCAGGGGGTGTTAATGTTATTTGTTTTAACCAAGGGGATGTCTATAATTTCAATAAAACATATGGGGTGTTAATGTAATTTCCTCTATATATATATTTATATCTGACGACAACCGAACAACGACAAGAAGAAGTTGAAAAGAAAAAAGAACTACCATCTGTTTATTCAAAAAAACAATAATAATAAAAATTATAATAATATTAGCAGAATTAACTTATCTCGTACATAGATAATGGACGTAACCTCAAATTATGTTCCACTCATAGATAGATCTACGTCGTCCTCGAAAAACAACAATATCCGGCCAATCTATACTCACCAATAGTTTGCATACCATCCGTGTATTCCTTCGACCTCCAGTACAGCTTCATATGCGTTAACTAAGAGCCTTTGGTAGTAACCACTTGTACGACTACGCCGTGGTCCAACAACATCCTATTACACACACACACACACACACAGACACGCATGCTTAAATTATATCACCAAAACAACTCAAGCCATCATTAACAAACACTTAAATGCTTACCATTAGAAACCGTATCAAACCCAAAACCACGTCTCCCAAAACCTCCCCCAAACGGGGCTTTAAGATTACACACACCAAATAAATAAAAAAGGAAAAAAAAAGTACCTGCAAATCGAGTATAGGAGGAAAAGAGTTGAGGATCCAGTTTTCGTCGAAGGAACGCGGACACCTGTCAAAAAACAATTCCACCAAGTAGTTGCACCTCTCTTCGATGCATTGAGCTTTCACACCCCACTTTGGATCTGTAATTGATGGTGCTTTTTTCTTTAACGTTTCTAATAATTGCTCCCTTTCATCTTCATCCATGATGATGTTTTTCGAAAAAGCCGTTTCACAAATTCTCACAAGAAATTCAAGCCTCTTTAGCGGAGACCAGAATAGCGGATGATTCTCCACCACCCTTCTATTTGGCCTTGCAAACATCAACAGAAAATTTTTTAAGGAAACAAAATAATCAATTTATCAATGCACAAATATAGGAAGAAAGAGCCATCTCCAAAGAAAGCTCCAAAGAGCTTGTTGAATCACTAAACAGCTAGAAAATGACCCTCATAAGAGTATTCTACCATACGTAAGAAATACGCAGATGCTCAGTTAAAATCGTGAAGGAAATAGAGGGATGTAGAACCAAGAAAGACACGAATAATTTAAAAAATAAAAATAAATAAAATCAAGGAGAGAATAAAATCGCTAGATACGTAGAAGTAGAATCAAAAGAGATATAAACAACAGAACCACCAAAACATAAATCAGAGGATTCAAGAAAACAACATGAACTCAAGAATAAGGAAACCAGAAATCTTATAACTCATTGATCAGTCAACTCTGAAAATAAGCATAGCATAGGAGTCCTAATTGTAGGAGCAAAATCCTAAAGCAATTTTAAATACAAATCTTAAAGCAAATCTAATTTTCAATATTTTAAAAAAAATCTGAAGAGGTAAATAAATTCAGAATATTAAAATTAAACAATCATAATCCTCTATTCTACTAAAATGAATACGGATTCATCTCATAACTTTGCCCTGAATTATGCACCTTCGTCCGGTTTGCCCCCCAAACTTTCAAAAATACTCAAAATGCCGCTAGATCACTACACAACAATTCAAAATGCCCCCTCCATCCACTTCTATCTCTAAAATCTAACAGCTTTGCAGACGTGGAACTCATTTAAAATTAATAAACTATAATCAAGCTGAAACATGGATTTAATTATTAAAAAAGTTATGCAAAATTCCAAACCAAAAGATTATAAACAAATTAAAACCTCTGAAAAACACAAACCGGCCTCCACCCCCTCCTACAAAGGGCAAAAGTGCCCTCTGTCGAGGGCGACCAAGCTCTAACCCTATGTAATCCAAGGCCCTTTCCCACCCTATCCGCGAGATCAGTCCATTTCTAGTTCGATTTGCACCCATACACTCCCTCTTTCAGCCATTTCTGTGCAGTACCTAGACCGCCACCCACCTTCATCATGCCTAGAAAAACCTTTTCTAAAGGTTCAATTTAACTAGTGGTGGGCACCACCAAAAAGGCTTGGCTTAGTTGTTGCCGGCTCCTCCCTTTCGCGAAGCCTATCCTTGGGCTTGACCAACAGCAAATCTGGCCGTATACTTCTTACGTGTCGCCCAATAGGGAACCACACGTCAACAAAGAAGCAACGACGGTTGCCGAGACAACTTACACCCCAAACCACTCTTCCATCATGTGGAAAAGAACGACTGACGGGAAGCAGTCCGTAGCTGATGAATAGTAGCTCGTCACATCTCCACCATCGAGAATGCATTTCAGCGGGGCAGTCTGATTATAGGTACCATAGTTTGCTCCCTAATATTTTACATATAAGAGGCATGATTCAGCCATATCCGCCACCAAGCCATCACGAAATACCCAAAACCCAGATCGCGAAACAACCGTTTCTACCTTCACGTGACTCTGCCCCAATACAACTTGTCAGAAAACGATTCCTCAGTTTCTCCAAGACCCAAAACGAAACGTCTAAATTTTCCTTTTCTTTTCTTTCCTTTTTTTTTTTTTTTTCTTGTTAATAAGAAAAGGAATGGGATCTTGCCCCAAAAAAAAAAAAAAATCAAATCAACACAAACACAGCAATAACAAAAAATAAAATAACTAATACGAAATTTAAAAAGCAAAATTTTTTTTTATTGTTTTTTTTTTTTTATGGAAAAGCAATATTAGCAAGTAGATTAGAAATGAATAAGAAAGACAAAACCTAGAAATTTTATTGAGAAGAGAGTTTGTAAAATTTACAAGAGGGTGAGATTTTTATTTTGAGAAATTGAATAGATAATATGTAAAGATGAAGAAGAAAATATTAAATAGATACAGTTTTCTATTTTTTTAAAAAGAGAGATCACGTTTCAAAGTTTTATTTATTTATTTATTTATTTTAAAAGATGACATTTCAGTTTTCTATTTTTTATATTTATTTTTAAAAGTTGAACGTTGCGCTGTGGTTCCCAAAAGTCTCACTCTTAATTGCAGTTTAAGGCCCAAAAAAGAGAGAGAGAGAGCGAGAGAAAAGAAAGAAAGAAAGAAAGACAGAAAACAAAACAGGCAGTTCAATGGGGAAAAAAGTCTAAATAGAAAATATGCTATTCGGGGGCCTTCCCAAAATGGGGGCTTAAAAAAACCGACAATTTTAGTGGGAAAAAAGCCTCATTAGAATATTGTTGTGAACTATTTAATTTTTGAAATATGATAGTAGCTCAAGGATAGCCCACTTTTTAGGAAAATTTTGACGCATTCCTAAAAATGGCGCTTAATCTGCCTAGACGTTAGACTAGGAGTAGCCAAAAACTCCAAGAAAGAAGATCTATAGAAACTAGAGGCCATTTGGATCTCTATAAATATATCTATCCATATATATATAAACATACAAGGCTTTGGGATTTTAAACTCCTATTGGTCTTTTCTCATAATTGTAATGTTAATTATAAGCATTCAACCTACATGTCTTGACCAAGTGGCCTCAACATATTCAAGAATTAAGGATCTTACCTCAGTTTAGGTTCAGGGTTTAATTAACGAGATATAAGATCATATGCCTCCGGCATATCCTTCAACCGAGACAAGTTCACTGGATTATTTTGTATAACATTCTTGCGACGTTGATCAAGATCCTCGCCGAACGGATGAATACCGCCAGTAATGCAGTAAAAGATGATACAACCTAACGTAAACAAATCCGTTTTCAAAGTTAGCTCCCCACCAAGATGTTGATCTGGTGCATTCCAATTGCAATCCAATGTGCGCTCTACAATTAGACCAAGAACAACAAACTGTAATGAAGTGTCAACTACAAGTATGCAGTTACTAAATACTTAATATATAAACATATATGTGTGCGTGTGAGTGTTTGATTCGAGAAATTCCATGCATAAGCTTATAGTAAACGTAATGGAATGGGAAAACTTACTGGTTAAATTATCTATATGTCCCTCAATTGAACCATCACGAACACATATCCACATGCTTCTAGGATTTAAATTTCCATGAAATCGGCCGCTAAAAAGACTAAAAACCATACACCTGGAGAATATGCGTAAAAAGGACAATGTAAAATATCAAGCCAAATATAATATAAACAGTAAATGTCAAAAGCAGAACGGGAGCCATAAGCCTCAACTTAACCCATAAAATCTAGAATTATTTTTTTTCCTGCACAGTTATAATTTGCCCCCTAAACTTTTAGCCTTGACAATTTACATACTGAATTTACAAATCCATAGCAAACTGCCTGCCATTGATGATGTTGTCAATTTCTATTATAAAATTGACATGTGACATGTGACTTGCAAGGGTCGTTAGTTAAAGAGTCTTTTAATTTATTTATAATTAAAAGAAAGTTAATTCAAAATTTTCTAAAACGGTGCCAAAAATAAAAGGTGCAAAAAGGACAAAATTAAATGACATAATTTTATATCAAAAGCTAAAGTGACATAGACCGATCATTAGAAACCATGCAGTTTGGCTTATTTTGGATACTAAATGTTACTAATCATCTGAGAAAAATATTTGAATAACAACACTGCAGATGTACATAATTGACAGATTATCATCGGAGCTAACGTTTTGATATTCAAAATTGGGACAGAAAAATTTGATAGCAGGAAAGACCTCAAATGTTTTTCCTCAAATTTTGGGAGGGTCAATATGAATTTTAGCCTAAATGATAATTTCCAATATTTTCAAATAATTAAACAAGTGACCTAATGGAATGGTGCAAAATGTATCTACAAACAGAATGCTAGTTACTGCTCAGTCTATTTGAATGTGTCTTCTGATTTGGTTTGGAATTCTAATGTGAATTTTTTATTCGGGTATAATAATCGTGGTAATATATATGTAACCTCACAACACAAAAGATGCATCCCCTAATTTAAGTTCCAAAAGATATCTTTTACTTTGTTCTCATCACATCCACGACACTGGCATGCAGAAGTAGTTAGCTTCTTCAAAGGACAACTTTTTGATTCGGGATTCTATTTATTAAGTTTTTCATTTTGAAAAAGACCAAACATATTCAGTTTAGTCTAAAAAATTCAGTTTCAACTAAAATAAATAAATAAAAACAAAAACAAACAAACAAAAATAATCTAACCCCAGGCATACAATAGAAAAAAAGCCCCTCTAAACCAGGGTTTCATTGACATATTCTGTTAGTTTACCAATTCTCCCAGAAACTTAAGCTATTAAGAAGTGGGTCAACAATAGTCTTATATCTTATATTTCAACATATTCAAATCCTATTCAAAGAGGAATGCTAAAAGATACTACCTTTTCAATTTCACCCAATAGCTAGTGAAGATCAAGTACACACTACACTATGCCTGCTACAACTACGAGAAGTACAATTTCACCCAATAGCTAGTGGCACCAATTTATGATAAATTGATGATACAACTTAAACATAATTACCAGTATTAGCTGCCATATCTTAATGTGGGGTATCTATTCCTCTTATACAAATGAGAGTACCCTTTTCACTATTCAAAAGTTTGTATAAGTCATCTTGACCGTCTGTGATTTTTTTAGTACCTTTTCTTTTGCTTTTATTAACCATAAAATCTTACACATTTTTAGTTCAAATGAAATTTCTTTTTCTTCTAATTTGTCCATCAAAAGACAGTGATAAGGTGATTGTTGGTTCTTATTCCTCACTCTCAAATAGGTGAACTTGGTTCGTTCAATTTTTAGGGAGAAGAAGGATCCACTGGAAATAAATGGGAAGACTGGAGTAAGTATCTTCATTAGCCGGAACGATCTACTGAATCATTTAATTCCTCTAAAATGTCCTGAAATAGTAATTAAAACATTTCTTTTCTTGCAACTCTATCAAATAGTATTTTTTCATGTGTACTCCCTATATAATTTACTGTCTTACTATAAATCTTTCTTTTTCTAAAATGTGTTCTCCTTTACTTCTTCTTTTTTTTTTTTTTTTAACCTAACATCTAACCAAAAAAAAAAAAAAAATTTTTGTTAAAAATTTAAATCCACATATAAAAAAATTCAACAAACTGAGTACACAAATGTATAACACATGCTTATAACTAGTAACACAGAAGTTAATAACCTACCTCATTGCCTCCAATAATTCCACAGATACTTTGCCGTTTGCTGTTCGTATTGAAAGCTGACCACCAAATATTGCCTTATTATAAGAGGACGGCGAATGAGTAAAATCATGCAGGGTGCATATATCATAGTCTCTAATAGAGTTGAATTGCCGACAGCCTAGCACCTATGAGAGGATCAGGGAAAAAAATAATTAAATAAATAAACAACAACAAAAACTTAAAATATTGAACAGATTGATGGCTATAAGGGAAAAGGGAAAAACAAAACAAAAAACAAAAAACAAAAAACAAGAAAGGTTTAAGTTGTTGAACCTGCTGCTTAAAGGTGGGATTCCTAGCTCCTATTTGCTGAAACAGAATAAAAAATAAATAAGAGGAAAAGCAAGACTTGTCGTAGGATGCAGGAAATTTGCAAAACCTGCTGGTGTACTCAAATATCCTTAACCCCCTAAAAGTTTTTTTTCCTTATATTAATAGTAACAATCTTTTGCTGGATTTTTTACGTAATCTTTTACTGATTTTTTAAGCATGAGAATTAACATTTAACCAGTGTGACAGAGAGAGAGAGAGAGAGAGAGAGAGAGAGATTAAAAAAAAAAAAGTATGATCTCAGTTAGAAAAATAGATCAAGAACATAATTAGAACTTTAGTAGTTGTATATTTGAATTGCAACTTTGATTCAAAAAAAAAAAAAAACCACACACACTACGGTTATCACAACAATCAACTAAAAAAGATTTGATGTTTTTAGAGAAAGTGGTAAAGAAGAGCATTAAATAAGATCGCTTATGCCTAAACTTAAAGAATTAGAGCCTGGCCTATTTACATGCCTAATTTTGATAAAGCCATGATATAACAACAATCAACGAAAAAGAGGTTAGATGGTTTGTAGTGTGTCAAGTCAAGACCGTAATAAAAGTAAGAACCTTTATACCTAAAATTTTAGAATTTGAGCTAAAACTTCGAGCTTGGTCAATTACATCCCACAATTTTGATAAAATCTACGATTTCCACAAAAGTCAACAAAAAAAGTTTTGATCTTTCATGAACAAACGAGCTGACGAAGTCATATAATAAGATCCTTTACGCCATATATATGGAATCAGAGATTTTTTGAGATTTTGACATAAATAGCCTTTTTTTTTTTTTTTTAAGTTTTTTAACAAATGACCAAAGTTTTTAATAATTAGTTAAAAAACCCAATTTTAAAAAATGATCAATCAATTTTATTAAATGGTCAATCAGATATTGACCAGTAATATTGCCAATTTGGTAAATTAGTGATTCAAAATAACGTAAATCACCAATTTTCAAGTCAACCCCAAATTGATCAAATCTAGAAAAACGGAATACGGCCACTTTGTTGAATAAAAAAAAAGTTCAGTCATATATTAGATTGGGTGACATAAAGAGGCCACTCAACCTAATTTTCCTTTTAAAAAAATTAACTTGGCCAATTTCCGTTGCATAATCATGATAAAAAACTACAACAATATACAAAAAGTAGGATCTTTATTAGAGAAATTGGTCAAGAAGGTCATAAATAAAATCCTTTAGTCCTAAAATTATAGGATTTGACTAAAAAATTTGAGCTTGGTCAACTCATAATAGTTTTGATAAAAACAAGGGTTGCCACAATAGTGAATCAATAAATAATGGATCAACACAAAAGGAAGGTAATAGTTTACCAAGGGCAAATACAACTTGATCTACAAAAAAACAGTTTCATCTTTTTAGAGAAAGTGGTCAAGAACGTCATTAACTAAGATCCCTAAGGGAAGCTAGGATGTGACATCAATCAACAAAAAAATGTTAGATGCTTTTTAGGGAAACAAGTCAAGAACGTCATAAAGTAAGACCCTTTATACCTGAAATTTTAGGATTTCAGTTAAAACTTCGAGATTGTTCAATTTACGTCCCGTAATTTTCGTAAAATCTACGGTTTCCACAACATTCAACAAGAAAAGGTTTGTTCTTTCACAGAGAAACTAGTCAAGGAAGTCATTAAGTAAGATCATTTTAAGCGTTAAATATAGAATCGCAGATTGAAAAAAATGAACTTGGTCAATATACATTGCATAATCATGATAAAAACTAGGGTTGCCACAACAATTGACAAAAAGAAGTAGGATCTTTATCAGAGAAACTGGTCAAGAAGGTCATATACAAGATATTTTAGTCCTAAAACGGTTTGACTTAATTTGAGCTTGATCGGTTTACATCACATAATCATGATAAAAACAGGGGATGCCACAGCAATCGACAAAAACTAGGATCTGTATCAGAGAAACTGGTCAAGACGGTCATAAACAAGGTCCTTTAGTCCTAAAATTAAACGATTTGACTTAAAAATTTGAGCTTGGTCGTTTTACATCACAAAATCATGATAAAAACACGGGATTCCACAACAATCGACAAAAAGAAGTACGACCTTTATCAGAGAAACTGGTCAAGAAGGTCATAAATAAGTTCGTTTAGTCCCAAAATTATAGGATTTGACTTGCACATTTGAGCTTGGTCGATTTACACCACATAACTTTGATAAAAACAAGGGTTGCCACAATAATAAATCAATGAATTGACTGATTAGTACAAAAAGGAAGGCAATTGTTTTCCGGAATTCTTCGGCCAATAAAACTTCATCTACTAAAAAAGGTTTGATCTTTTCAGAGAAAGTAGTCAGGAACGTCATTAAGTAAGATCCCTTATGCCTAAACTTAAAGAATTAGGGCCTGGTCTATTTACCTGCCTAATTTTGATAAAGCCAGGATGTAACAACAATCAACGAAAAAGAGGTTAGATGCTTTTTAGAGAAACAGGCCAAGAACGTCATAAAGTAAGAGCCTTTATACCTAAAATTTTATAATTTGAGTAAAAACTCCGAGCTTGGTCAATTTACATCCCATAATTTTGATAAAATATACGGTTTCTACAACAGTCAACAAAATTTAAAAAAAAAAAAAAAAAGGCTTTGATCTGTCATGGTGAAACTAGCCGAGGAAGCCATAAAGTAAGACGCTTTAAGGCATAAATTAGGGGATCAGAGATTAAAAAAATGAACTTGGTTAATTCACATCACGTGGTCATGATAAAAACTAGGGTTGCCACAACAATCGATAAAAAGGAGGATCTTTGTCGGAGAAACTGGTCAAGAAGGTCAAAAAGTTTTGACTTAAAAATTTGAGCTTGGTTAATTTACATCACACAATTTTGATAAAAACAAAGGTTGCCACAACAATGAATCAATAAATAATGGATTAGTAGAAAAAGGAGGTAAGTGTTTACCAGAATTCTTCGGCCAATAGAACTTGATTTACTAAACATGTTGTTGTCGTTGGAGGTATCGCAACTAATTTATGCCTATGAGCAAGATTCAGAGCAGCAACATAGGGTGATCGAAATCAGGAATCCTTTTTCGAGATTTACAGAGAGAAACAGAGATAGAGATATCGAAACAGAAACTTACGAGCGAGAGATTCACAGAGGATGGCGGCGCCGAGAATTAGGGCGGCTGAAGGTATTTTAGGGCATATCTTTTTTTTTTTTTTTTTTAATCCAAAGGCCTTTTCTTTGGGCCTTTGTTGGTACGGTGGAAAATGAGAGAAAAGAAATTAAACAAGGGATTTTGAAGAGTAAAATAAAATTTTGATAATTGTATTTTTTCCCTTAGTTCGTCCTCAGTCCCTCTTTCTCTTCTCTTCTCTCTCTCCCCTTTTGCAAACTTCGGTGACGGCCTCCTTGTTCGGCAAGGGAAGTTGACGATGAACTCGCAACGGCATCCATGAGGATCTAGGTTTGCCAATGTGTGACGACGATCGTCCCTGGATCTCGACGGATCTCGGGTCCCTGTTCCAGATGACCACCGGATCTCGAACCTCTATAGACGAGCCGCCACGCAATTCGAACCTTTGCAGAAGAGCCGCCACGAGATCCGTCTCTTCTCGCCCAATCTCGAACCGCCACACAATCTAGATACCCACGATCTTGTTGCCGATCTCCTCACCACCTTCGTCAATGACCACGGCGATGGACCTCTGCCTCGGGGCCTTGCCGACAAGGAGGCGCGATATGGAGGGGCTTTCATTCCCCTCACCGTCGGGCTTGTCCTTCTCCGGCGTCGTCGGACTGGGGCGGCGATGGTGCCCAGGTCTAGGATTTGGGTTTCTCTTTTTCTTTGTAACAATCAGATGGCAGAATATGCCAAGATGACCTCGACGAAATCCAGTACAGATGTACAATGGAGGGCCTCCGCATGGATACACAATGCCAACATGAACCGGAGAGGTTCGTTACACCTGCAAAACAGCAAAAGGATAATAATAGGATCAACATTGATTACAACATTGCTCTAAATAGGATCAACTTATTATTGTCACCAAAAAGAAAAATTATCATTGTCAGAATATGTGACAGCACACTTGGTCAGCCAAAAGAAATTTATAAATCAAGATTCAAACTAGGTCCAATGAAGAGTACCAAGTGAAAAGAAAAATAATAGATCAAAGAAAATAAGAAAGAATTCTTACGAGTAAGGATCGTGCATGAAAGCTTCCAATGAGCACAAACTTACGTCTAATAAACTCAAGTACAAAACCATGTCAAATTATTCCAGAAAATAAGGTCATGGGATGTTTCTTTGTTGAACCATCTCTTTGTAAATGACAGTATCAACACTATCTTTGACACAAAAAATAAAAGTTGAGAGGGGCTTCCTAGGCCTTCTCTAACTAAGTCACTGCAGTAACAGAAAGTAAATTGCGCAAATGAGAGATAAATATAGGTTGAAGATTTTTTTTTTTTTTTTTATTTATTTGGAGAAACTTCAAGTAACGTTGATTGGAGAATGAAGTATACGGAAGAGAGAATGTGAAAAGAAGAAGAAAGTTTATATCTATAACATCTATAAAAAGCACCTTTAACCACACGTTTTTTTTTTTTTTCCCAAGACTCACTCTGTTCGATTTTTTTTTTTCCCTCTCTTTCATTTCTCATTTTGTTCTCCACACTTTTCAATTTCGCCTCTTCTTAGTTTTTTTTTTAAATAATTTTTCATTTGATATTTTTGGTTTCTATAATTCAGTAAGTATTGGGCACATGAAGAATTTTGGATGTGTCTGGCTGGAGCACCGAAATCAAGAATACAAAATAAATTGGTTTTTTACGCTTTTGAATGAAAAAAAAAAATTGGTTTTATTTAAAATATATATATATATATTGCATGCGTGTTGTTCGATCAAATGTGACTTTGGAAAACATGGGTTTTCATTTAATTTTTTTTTTATTTTACATTTTTTGTTTCCTTGTAATGAATTATATTTGACATGAAGAATAGATAATAAAAACATTTTAAAAAAAAATTCTCAATAATCACAACCTCAACAGATATCTAGCAACAAAATATATATAACAAAACGAAATGAGATTTTTATTAGGCGGGGGGGGGTGTTGAAGTGGGAGTGATTGAAAAGTTGGCCAAGAAGAAATTGGGCATTATAATTGAAGGAACAAAAAAAATCTTCGAAGAACTAAAAGGATGCGTATCCAATTCCGGCAAAAAAAGAGTATATGCAAAAAGGTGAAATAATTTAATAAACATGAAATTTTTAATAGTACTTTCTGATAATTAAACATATACCAATGTCATACTAATACTAATTTTGATGTAAAAAGTCTTGGAGAACGTGTTATATTTACTATGCGGAACTCACGTCCATAGGACGTGCCAAAAAAACTAGTTTATTATAATGACCGGATCACTTTTTTTTTTTTTAGAGATCAAAATATCTTTAATTGCATAAATTATCCTTAAAACATTATAAAATAAATTTACCCTTAATATTTATGACATGCACCTTTTGTGCTTAAGTATCATACAACCAAAATATATTCAAAGGAAAATTCATTTTCGGTTTTTATGCGGTTTTTAATCCTTTTACCTGGATTTGGACCTTTTATAGATTCTAGACAATTTTAATTTATTTTGTGAAAGTTTCTTATTACATACCTAATAAAATCAATATTTCACTTTATAAATTAACAGCTTAAATAAATTCTTATTGAATCTAACACTTTGCTTGTTTGAGTATTTTCAAATTTCAATTTAAAATTTAATAGCAAATTTGAGTTGTGTTGCTCAAATAATACTATTTAAATTGTTATATCTACCTTTTGGGTCATCTTAAAGATTTGAAATCTGTAAAAGTAAATTTGTAAATTTTAAGGGGGTATTTGGTTAAAGGTAATGTAATCAGATACCTGACAATCTTTTAAAGTAATCAAATTCCTGGGAATATTAGATTATAGTGTTTGGTTTGTACATAAACCATTTTAGTAAGATTCCCGGGAATGTTAAATTACTATGAACATGAATGTTGTTTTTTCTTAATAAATGGACAAAATTATCCTTTACTAAATGAATATATACTTTCAATAGAATTAATTACAAATATAAGGAAATAACATAACTTTATGATTCGGCCAAATCAAATTGCACAACACAAATTAAAAATTATAATTCAAGAATTAGTAAAATTAAAATGTTCATCTTAAAACACAAATTCGTTGATTCTTTAAGAATACATGAAAATGTATATGATTTCTTAAAGAGATTTTATTAACAAAATAACAAAAAAAAAATTTTAATAACGATTCCTTGGTTCTAATCCTAATCTTATTTAAATTCAAATTATAACAGATTAAAACTAATTGACTAAAATTACTAGTCCACGGGTAGCAAACGAAAGTGACAAATCTAATTACCCTATTTCTATTTTATCATCCCAATAACATGTGTAACCTAACTTATATTCATCATCCAAAGTATAAAAGAAGTTGGTCTTGTCATGACTTTCGACAAGAATTTGACCGGCTTGCAAAACTTGTTCTTGTGTCAATCCATCTATCTTCTTCAACTCAGCAAATACATTCATCCTCCGTGTATGTGATTCAACCTCATTCTGAAAGCAATTAGCAATTTTACTCATATTATCAGTAGAAAGGGCATACATATCTGAGAATTTGCTAATTGTTTCAGTTAAGGTTTCAACCAAACTATCTTCAGACTTTTTCCTTTTCCTCTTTTTGTCTTTTTGCACTGGGGGTGATGGTGTGTTTGTCTGGGTAATCCTCGGGCTCTTGCTCATTATTGTTTTCTTCTTCAACCAGGTTTGTTTCACCATTCAGAACTTCTATATCTATATCATCAATCATATCACCCAACCCCCTTGCACCATGTCCATTAGCACGATCTTTTCCGAATATAACTCATCATAATACCGAAAAGGTTTGTTCCTTAAACCTTTTGCTGTAGGGTGACTCTACAAACAATAAATAGATATTTCAAAATCATAGATTTATAAACTTCTAAAGAAACATGATTCAAATGATTAAGTATTCAACTAACCTTAACCCATTCATCGAAGACCTCCTTTTCAGCAGTAATACATTTATCCACATCGCCAACCAAAGCCATAGCATTTGGTCCCAACATTTCAGAGATGGCATAATATTACAACTTAACACGAGAATCAATATGCGGTTGTGCTCTAATTCCACATCCATGAAGCTTTTCATTCATCATTTTCTCCAACTGTTGCAAGTAGCCTGGCTTGAATGAACCTGTCTCTGCTTTCCACTTCCCACTCGTAGTAATATCTAACAAGCACTCAACCAACTTTGCATCTTCAGCTGAAGTCCATTGATGTTTTGAAACACTAGATGATGAAGTGTTCTCACTAGAATCCATCTGTTACTAACACACATAAGTAATGTAGCAAGAAAGAAAGAGGCAAAGAAATAAAAAATAATAATAAAATATAACTTTAAGTAACAATACTCAAGTATCCACCCTAAACAATGAAGCATAATTTATCTTTATCAACTCAATCGAAATCTTAAATATAACTAAATAACTAATTTTATGACCAATAACATTAACTAATCAACTATGCATGTTGATTTCTTCTCCATTGATTAAACATCTCTCTAGCTAAATTATCTCGTCAAGCACTCCAAGCAGTAGATGTTGCTATATGAGTATAATGCTCAGGCACTTCCTCTTCCTCCACATCATTGTCATCTTCAATGGATTCTATTTCAAAAATTTGTTCGAAAAGATTTGCATCTCCCTTCGAATGAAATTGTGAAGAAGGCAGCATGCTGCAATAATCCTACATTGTATTTTGACTAATACGACTTTCCTTTAAAATTGCCCACCGACCCTTTAAAAGTCCAAATGCCCTCTCAATTATATTCCTACAGGATGAATGTTTCATAGGAGTTTCAGGTGGAAGCTCCCAGATATCGTTGCCCTCTATATGGTGTCAAAAAGCCTTCGCCATTAGGATATCCAGCATCACACAAGAAGTAATTGCCTGCAATATGATATACTAATTATTTAAATGTGTCTAAATTGTGTCTAAATTAAAAGTTAAAAGGATAATTGTGTCTAAATTATTTAAATTTTAAGATTACTATGATATTTAGATAGGGGGTAATCTGAAACCTAAGGGGGGAGGTGGGTTTCAGATTACCCCTTTATAAGGGCATCTGAAACCCATGGGTTTCAGATTCCCAGGTATCTTAAAATAAGATAACCTCATAACAAACACAATAATCTTAAGATTCTCATTCCTTTATAAAAGATTACCCCATACCAAACACCCCCTAAATAGTATTTAATGATAACAGGGAAAAATAATAGCGTAGAAATGACGATATAATGATTAACAGAGAAAAAATAAATAAATGCACTGATAAATAATAGTCAAATGTTAAATTTACTATTTTCTAATGTTAAATTTGCTATTTCTTAAAATTCTTCCGTCAGTAGGGAAATACCTTTTTTCAATGTTAATAACCAAAAATATTTATATTATTACTATCTCATTGATATTATTAGTTTCCTTTAAAAAAAAATTAGCAAGGTGGTTTATATTATTTTTAGTTGCCCGAGATTAAAGAGATGCACCAACATATTATATAGCACACATGCACCACGTAAAATTACACATAAAGAAACGAAAAAGAACAAGAAGAAGAAGAAAAAGATTTTTTTTTTTTTTTTCATTCCCCTTCCTCCATTCATTCTCCGAAAACACCATTGAATTTGAAGTATCGAACAACATAGTTTTTTTTTTTTTTTTTTAGGGAGTTTTAATCTCCCTTTCATGTCTAGAACAAGTTGAAAGTTGAAAGTTGAAAGTATATAAAAATTAAAAGACGTAACTAATTTCGATATTTTTCTGCCGAAATATTTGCTCCGCAATTTTTACGTCGATCAGAAGACTAGATAGTCGAAGGGCAAAGGGGCTGGGTCAGTTCGCGAGAGAAGGGAGAGAGGCCGAAGGGTATTAATTTCTTGGAACAATTAATTTCTCAATTTTATTTTTTTCCACTTTTTTTTTCCCTTCCTCTTCGGCTATTATCGGCCTTTGTTTTCTTTGGAAACACCACAATGGCGATGAAAATCTTTGGAAAGAAAAATTTTCAGACTAAGATAGATGTGAAATGATTGGATTTGAGTTTAAGGTTTTGTATTTTACAACACAGGAAATCATGGTAGAGGTTATGATATAATTTTCTACTTAAAAATAATTATTGTGAGATTTTTTTTTTTTCCTTTTTTGGAGAACAGCAAAATATAGCTTTAATCAAGATTACATTAAAGAAAGAAATCGAAATAATAGAGTTTAGAGAGATCCAAACAGAAGAAGGCCATGGGGAGAGCAAGAGAGAGAGATCTGAACAGAACAATGCAGAGATAGATTTGAACTGAATAAGCTTCCAGTCCAAAAAAAAAAAAAAGAAGGCGAGATGAAACTTTTTGGGTGCTGGATAGGGGAAAAGTATGGATTTTGCTGACGATGAGAGAGCAGCAAAGCAAGTAATTGGTAAGCCAAAAACAATAACAAAAGCTAGTTTCATGAAGATGAAAGGAAGAAATAGAACGATAGAGGAAAGATGGCCAGGCAATAGATGTATGCTGCGCAGGGTCCCACAAGATATCATATGAGCTGCCAAAGTCAGTGATGACCCTTGCGTTTGATATTCATATTGAGTTTAAAATGAAATAAAATTGTTAAGTTATAATTGGTTGATTTTTTAAAAAATTAATTATAATTTTTATTAATTTTTTCAAAAAAGACAAAAAAAAAACCTAAGTATAATTTAGTTGAAAATAAAACGAAATACCAACGTAGACGGTTTTATTATTTGTTAAAATAGCAACTTTAAAAATTGTAATTAATATAATAAACTTTTATAGGCTCTGTTTGACTCTTTATTTTAAATCTAAAATTTTCATTTCAGTTGTTGTTTTTTTTCTAAAAAAAAAACTAAAATTTTAATTAATTTTTGAAAAAATTAATCAACTTTAACCTAAAAATTTTGTTAAGGTTCAGTGCACCAAACGCATCTTCAATTTTACATTGTGAGTCTTGATAGGTGTGTAGTTTGAAAAACAGGACAAGCCAAAGCCATTTGGGAAGATTGAATTTTTGAAAAATCACTGTGCAACCTATTAGTTTAGTAGTAGTTTAGTTTTTTTTTTTTTTTTTTTTTGGAAATAAGCACACCGCCTCCAAAGTATGAGGTGTTATGTTTTGTTAACTCTAATATCTAGGGTATAAAAATGACAACAAACAGTTTAGTTTTTGAAGCAAGAAATTGGGAAGAGAAAAAAAAGGAAAAAACGGAAATTAGATAGGGTGATCGGTTTTTGTCACGTCTTTCAAAAAATGACATAAATTTTTTTTAAGTTAAAAAGTCATTTTGGTTTTCTAATAAGGTTTTACTATGATCAATTATTAATTTATTATTATGTTCAATACTAATAAATTTATCATTGATAAGTTTTTGTTTGGGTCTTCATTTCAAATATAAAGTTTTCATATCAGTTTTTGTCTTTTTCTGAAAAATCAACACATATTATAACTAATTTTTAAAAAGTCAACCAAATTCAACCTAAAATTTCCATTCCAAACCCATATATCAAACACAAGCTAAACTAAATAATTGTTGATTGATGTCAGTTCACATCCTGATCAATCTCTCGGTATTTATCACCTGGTGATGAGTAATCAACTAACTCACAAACATTTTTCTTAAAAATAATTGAAAAAAAAAAAAAAAAGAGTTTAAAAATATGTCATTTTCATCTAAAAAGGAATCCATTTTAGTAACCGAATGACTATTCAGCTGGAGGGGATTAGTGGGATTTAGTTCATATCTCTTTAATAATAATATCTAATAATAATATGAGATATGTGTAATTAATATAATCTTTTGATTAATTTGATAAGATATTATAATTAAATTTACATATTTAATTGACGTATCATGATATTATTAGAGGGACATAAAAGATAAAAATAAAATGACACAGGAGTTGGATCCGACATCAGTGAAGGTTGGAAAGAAAGAAAACAAATTAAAGGGTAAATTTTCAGAGCAAAAAATTAGAAATAAAAAAATAAAATTAAAGGGTGAATTTGCTTCCCCAGCTCAGCCGAATTACAAGGCTAAAAAGTAAAAACCGAGTCCTACGTACGTGATTCTAATGGTTCCAATGACATGATTTTTTCAGCCTGCGTCTCATTCGCTCATGGCCAAAATAAAATCAGATTGATTTGCTTGTTTCCTGGGAAAATCAGATTGAAACCGAAATCCAACTTATCGTGAAATTCAGGAATTAATTGAACGTGCACCGAAGAAAAACAAAAAAGAAAAGAGAAAAAGAAAAAAAAAATCATGGAATCGGCGACAATGTCATCTCTATCGAAAGGATCATTCTCATCAAATACTAGTATGGGAAACTCCTCAGAGATTGACGCCACTTTAACTCTCAGCGATACGCTCATGGCCTTCAAGACCTCACAATTCGATCCTGATGCCTACGTTACCTCCAAATGTCGAAACATGAACGAGAAGGTCTCTTTGTTCTTTCTTTTCTTTTCCGTTTTTTCTTGAACATCATACATATATACATACATACATATATATGTTTGTTTGCATGTATATGCCTTTGTGTGGCTTTGAAGCTTTTCGCCATCTGGGTTTTGAATGCACACAATATATATGTTCATACGTTTTACAGAACTTTAAAATTGCTAAAGATGTTATATAAAATCATGGTAATTTTCTTGAAAACAAAGGATATTTTAACAATCGATGTGATATGGGTTGGTTGACAGGAGATAAGGCACTTGTGCTCATACCTTGTGGAGCTGAAGAAGGCATCTGCAGAGGAAATGCGTAAAAGCGTTTATGCTAATTACTCGGCCTTCATCCGGTGAGCTCAATTTCTTCTGATTTTAAAGAGTGTAAAATGAGTTTCAAGAAGTCATAAAAATTGAAAATTGGGAAACGAAAAAAAAAAAAAAAACTCGTTTCGACTTTCTTCGTAATTTAAGAATGCTATCATGTGCATTTGAGTTGATATTCTTTAACTAAGAAGTTTTTAAGAGATTGTTGTGTCAAGTAACGATGAGAGATTGTATCTATTAATGAAACAATGAAAATGCATTGCCACGTAATTTGGCATAAAAATGTTGGGATTAAAGTTGTGAACTTGGATTTGTTTTTTTTTTTTTGCCCTTCTTTTATTACTTAAGATCTCTTGAATGACAGAGTTATTTTTATTCATTTGCAGAACATCAAAGCAAATTTCTGAGCTCGAAGGACAGATTCTTTCCATGAGAAATCTCCTATCAAGTCAGGCAGTTTTTGTTCATAGTTTAGCAGAAGGAGTTAGTCTAGATTTACTATCAAATGACCAGGAAGATTCAACTTCAGAGGACACGTCTAACGACGGCAAAGAGCTCTCGAGATAGACATTTGGTTGGTGGAGTTTCTGGACACCCTGGAAGTCCTCTTGGCGGAGAAAAGAGTGGAGGAAGCTTTAACTGCCTTGGAAGAAGGCGAAAAGATAGTGGAAGAAGCCAATCTGAGGCAAACTTTAAACCAGTCTGCCTTAGTATCACTACAAACTGCCATCACGGAGCACAGGCAGAAATTGGCTGACCAACTTGCTGAAACGATGTCTCAATCTTCGACTCGAGGTGTTGATCTCCGTTCGGCTGTTTTAGCCCTGAAAAAGCTCGGGGATGGCCCTCGAGCACACACATTGTTGCTAAATTCTCACCAGAAGAAGCTGGAGACGAACATGCGAAGTCTTCGCTCGCCAACCACTTTGTGTGGAGGAGCTTATACCACTGTGCTTTCGAGGCTTGTCTTCTCAACCATTGCACAAGCAACCAGTGATTCTTTAAGCGCTTTTGGAGAAGAGCCTGCTTATGCATCTGAGCTCGTGACTTGGGCCGTGAAACAGACTGAAAATCTTGCTCTTCACCTTAAGAGGCACGTCTTGGTCTCCTCAGCAGCTTCAGGTGGTCTAAGAGTAGCTGCCGAGTGTGTCCATATATGTTTAGGCCATTGTTGCTTGTTAGAGGCTCGCGGATTGGCGCTTTGTTCGGTCTTGTTGAGGCTCTTTAGGCCCTTGATTGGACAGGCGTTGAGCGCCAATTTGAAAAGGATTGAGCAGAGTAGTGCTGCCCTGGCTGCTGCAGATGATTGGTCGCTTGTTCACCCTCTTGGTACTCGCACTTTTGGTTCCACCGCTTCTCTTGGAAGTTCGAATGCTTCTCAGCCAAAACTTTCAATCAGTGCTCATAAATTCAACTCAATGGTTCAGGTGAAATTCAATTTTTTTTCCCCCTCATCTTTAAGGCAATGCTATTTGACTCCCCGGAGAGGCTGGCGGCGATGGAGCTGTATGAGCCCGAGTGGGAACTGCTGCCCTCATTTTCAAAAAAGTTTAGTGTTCGTCCCTACTCGAGTACAAGGCTGGCTCCACTGCTGGAGTCTGGCGCCATATATAAATGGGCCCCACCCTTATAAGTAGGCCCACCAGTAATAACTCCGTAGAGAACCGAAGAATTAAAAAGCTACACCGTACAAGAATACTAAAAACATGAACAATACTGTCATGAATTAGCACCACTGTACTAGATAACATTGACTTGGTTATTAAACTCTTTCCAAAGGTGAGATTTATTCTAATTCTAACATAGACTAATTTTGTGTCAACTTAGAACTTTATGTTATGTTTTGATGTTTAGGACTTTCTTGAGGATGTGGGCCCACTTGAAAGCCTGCAATTGGACAGTCTAACATTAGAAGGTGTTCAACGAGTGTTCAACTCATATGTCAACTTGCTGATAAATGCATTGCCTGGTTCAATGGAGAACGAGGAGAACCTGGAAGGTTTGGGGAACAAAATTGTGAGAATAGCCGAAACCGAAGCCCAACAGATAGCTTTGCTAGCTAATGCATCATTGTTAGCAGATGAGATACTCCCCCGCGCTGCTCTCAAGCTTTTGCCCTTGCAGCAGACTAATAACAGAATGTTGGAGACTCCCAAAATATCTCCTGCAGACAGGCAAAGCCGTGTCCCGGAGCAACGGGAATGGAAGAGACGCCTTCAGCGCTCTGTTGACCGCCTCCGTGACAGCTTCTGCCGGCAACACGCCCTTGATCTCATCTTCACAGAAGATGGGGATACTCGTCTCACTGCACAAATGTACACCAATATTGATTTAAGTGCAGATGAGTCTGAGTGGTTTCCTTCTCCAATTTTTCAGGTAGTTCAGTTAGTCTTGGACCTAGTAGATTGAACATAGTATAGATTGACATGTAACATCTTTAATTTCTCAGGCACTTTTCGTGAAACTAACACGGATTGCAAGCATTGCAACGGATATGTTTGTCGGGAGGGAAAGATTTGCTACTGTTCTTTAATACGACTCTTAGAGACTGTGATCCTGTGGCTCTCTAATGATCAAAATTTTTGGGAAGAAATAGAGGCAGGACCGCACCCTTTAGGTCCTCTCGGTCTTCAACAGGTACTTATTTCGTTACTATTAGTATGTCCTTATTCATTTATATCACATGCTAAATTTAAATTGCTTGATCTAATTTGATACATTTATTTGATCCCTTTTTGCAGTTCTATTTGGATATGGAGTTTGTGTTGCTCTTCTCGTCCCAAGGTCGTTTCCTTTCTCGGAACCTACATCAAGTTATAAGAGACATTATTGATAGAGCTGTTCAGGCAGTTGAAGCTACTGGAATAGACCCTTACAGGTACAAATACTCGGCATCTGCGTAAATTTTTTTTTTTAAATTTGTGACAACTTCTTTTGAAAGCCAGGTCATTTAACTGTAGGAATGGAATATCATACAGGTTAACAACGTCTATGTTTAACTTTGTTATTATGATGTTCAAATTTAAAGATGATTTCACGGAATAGCAAAATATTTGATAGTAAATTTTGCGTTTGAGCAAGAAAGTATGCATTTCTAAGTTGAATATGTCTCTGTTCCTGTACATCTAATAAAATCATGACATATCAGAGAAAAAAGTGATCATGATATTATTGGAAAAACACGAAAAAATTACAAATAAAGAAACATATGAGCCGAATTCCATTACCGTTGAGTTTACGCTTTTTTCTTTTCCTTTTTGGCAGGAGCTTGCCAGGGGTGACTGGTTTGCAGAAGTGGCTCAAATAGCGATAAAGATGTTGACTGGGACAACCAACTTTGGAGATGTAGAAAGAGATGTTACCAGCCCCACTGCATCTTCAATCTACTCTCATGGGAGTAACTAACTCGGATTATAGCCAAGTAAACAAAATCTTAACAAAGTTTCCAAGGCATATCAAAATAAGTAGTTCAAGTTCATTAACAAATTCAGAAAGCCCTCTAAACGTCACAACATGATGAGGTTTTTTTTTTTTTTTTTTTTTTTTTTTTTGGGGAGGGGGGGGGGAACTAGTCAAAGTTGCTTTGAAAGGTGAAACGTGAAAGAGACTGCTAGACCTTTTTATATCTACAACCAGACAATACTCAATTCATGAACTTGTCTGAGTGTCAGGGGCTGCGCTAGAGGCATATTATTAAATAAAGAAAGCTTAATGAATTACTTTTTACTGTGTCCTAAACTGTATATTGCTTGGATTTTCAGAGGCAAAAAAGGACAAGTGATAATCTGTATAACAGTTGGAAAACGAGGGCACGGTTTTATGTGCAGAAATATTGTCTCATTCTTGAATAACATAATATACCCCAAGAATCTATGCCTCAAATAATTATTTCAAGTCCCAAGGGGTCACTCTTATGGAGTTATTCCAAACTCTTCAAGTTGCCAATTGTAATTGTTTAGATTCGAAATTCTTCGACTCAATTTTTTTTTTTTTTAAATGGTATCACTTATTAAGGAGGAATGTAAACGTTCTTAGATTTCGAATTTGGAACTCCAACTCAAATCCATCTACTCTCAGTGCTGCATTAATTTTCCGGCCCCACAAGTATATGCTTAAGGGTGTTGGTGAAACCATCCAAAGCATTCAATTCAAACTTTTTTTTGTCTTTTTCTCAAAAAGTTTTTGTCTTTTTTCCAAAAAAATTTTTCTGAAAATTCAAAAAAAATTTACTATTGAAACTTAAAAATCTCAACTCAAACTACTCCACCAAACGGGCTAATAACCTATCTAAGTTCAATTTTTTTTTTCCCATGGAAAAATAACACTCGCGAGACTTTGCTTGTATCTATTACCATTCTCTTCTTTTAATAAAAACATATATTCTTAGAGCAGAGTAAAGCTATAACTTCACATGCTGTTTGTTTCTTCCGTTATGTTTCTCTCTCTCAATCTCTCTCTCTCTTTTGAATGAAAACTAGTCTGATGCGTCGTTCGATGAATGAAAAAACATGCTATTCTTCAAACTAAATACATAGAAAGTATACTCGCATGTAGATTTACTGTTACACTACACATACAATCAGAATAATTAGAATCAATTGAGTGAACCATAGTGAAAAATCAAATTATCTTTTATTATGATTTGCATTGCAAAGTTTATCCAAACAAGGATTCTTTTTTTTTTTTTTTCTTTTTTGTTGGTAAGTTGGTAACTACATATATAATAGGATTTGACGTCATTGACATGCCTAAATGGGTCCAGAAAGTAGCACAACTAAGGCATGACCAACTTGCCTTAAATCGACCGATTCTTTTTTCTTTTTTTCTTTTTCAACATGGAAATTGGAAGGCATTTAATTCCAAAAGGAAAATAGGGAAAGTAATTGCTGGCACAACTTTAATATCGAATGCATGTATAGAATCCATGCCTTCATTTATTTTTTTTGATAATTGTGCTTTCATTCACTGATTTTTGTTTAATTGAAGCTTTAAGCTTTTTTATGAATTTCATTTTCTTTGAAAAAAAAATCATAACAATTTTACTGTTTGCCATATACATGATTTGGATCCTTTGAAGCTAAAGGACAAGTTTTTAATCATTTATGAACTGTAGAGGAAGATATTTCTTTTGCAAATTTTGGTGGAAGATATGTTTTGCAATTTGTTGAAGCAAAATATTCCGCGTAAATCATAACATATATAAATATATAACCGTGACGAGGGGAGCGGGCCATCATTTGATTTAACATAAATATGCTTTTCAGCAACTACAATCTGTAAAGGTAAAAAAGGACAAAAAAAGAAGAAAAACAAATTTGACATGTTTGACATATCCACTGGCTCTTTTCTCTTCTTTTTCTATTTATTTATTTATTTATTTTTTATTTTTTGTTTGCTTCCATCTGTTTTGAATGTCTTAAAAAGGATATCAAAGTTCAAGCTCAATCTCAAAGCCTTCACTTTCTCCAAAAAAAAAACCCAAAACAAAAAATAGTCTCAACTCTCAACCATTTGCTCAAAACAAAATGAAAATTCAGTTTCTTTGCATTTTAGTCCTCACTGCCCTGACTTTTGGAAAGGGACAGAGCACTACTAGTATTATCAGTGAAGAGTGTAACTCAGATGACCTTCAGGGGTTAACCAGTTTCAAGTCAGCGATTTCAGACGACAATTCGGGTCGATTGTCGACGTGGGTTGGCCTCAGTTGCTGCAAATGGGAAGGCATTTCTTGTGACAACGCAACCGCTAGAGTCACGGAAATAAACCTTCCCGGGTTCATCACACAAGAAGGCTTAGTTCTGCAGACACAAATGCAAGGCTCATTATCTCCTTCACTTACCCTGTTGTCATCCCTTCAAGTCCTTGATCTTGGAGGGCAGTTTGGTCTTTCCGGCTCAATCCCGACATCAATCGGTCAAAGCCTTCCAAATCTCCGGAAGCTCATTCTCTTCGGCAACATTCTCACTGGTCCAGTCCCTGAAAGTATAGGTAAGTTGTCAAACCTTGAAGAACTTGCACTTCATGAGAACAACTTTTCCGGTTCACTCCCTCCAAGCTTGGGAGGCCTAAAGAATCTCAATAGATTATTTCTTTACTCAAACAAATTTTCTGGTGTAATTCCTGATGGGGTTACAAATCTGACCAATTTAGTACAGTTGGATCTTCATGCCAATTTTCTGAGTGGGAAAATCCCCGAGAGGATCGGAGATTTGCAGGGCTTAAAAGAGCTCGATCTCTCGGACAATCTTTTAAACGGGGAAATTCCAAACTCTATAGGTAACTTGTCTTCCATTTCTGTAATGTATTTGGACCAAAACTCTCTTGAGGGTCCAATTCCTTTCCCTGCTAGTCCTGAACAACTGCCACTACTTGGATTTCTGAGGCTGCAAAACAACCGTCTAAGCGGAAAAATACCACCTGCTTTTGGAAATCTTGTGTCTATGCAAAGACTCTCTTTGGCAAACAACAAGTTTGAAGGAGAAATCCCTTCTAGCTTGGGTGATTTACCATCTTTATCTGAGCTGTATCTTGATGGAAACCAATTATCAGGCCAAATTCCTGAATCAATTGGTAAGCTCTCCGAGCTCATTTTGTTGAGTCTCCGCAATAATCTCATTGAAGGACCACTTCCTCAGCTGTCTTCACTCCAAAACATTCAAACACTTGACTTGTCTTTCAATTCTCTGAGCCTCTTGTCCATCCCCGAATGGATAGCCGAATTGCCCTCTCTCTCTAAGTTGTACTTGGCAGGCTGTCGTGTCGGAGGCGAAATCCCGGAGTTTTTGCAAAGAACTCCAAGCCCAATTCAGGAACTGGACTTGTCATCCAACAGTCTCAGTGGCTCAATACCAACTTGGCTGGGAAAACTCTCTCTGCTCTACTCACTGAACCTGTCAAGGAATTCACTCGACTCGGGGATCCCGGATTCGATATCAAATTTTCAGTCTCTTGGTGTGCTTGATCTTCACTCAAACAATCTAAGCGGCTCAATAATCCGAGTTCTTGAGATGGGGTCATTGACATGCATTGACCTCTCTAACAACGGCTTTTCAAGTGGAATTGAGGAAGTAGACTCCGAAGAAGAGTCCCAGATTCGGTTTCTCAACCTGTCCAATAACTTGTTGCAAGGAAAATTGCCAACTTCAATTGGGAAATTCAAGTCATTGCAGAGTTTGGATTTGAGCTCAAACAAGCTGAGCTTTGGCCTGCCTGAAGCCATTGCAAGTCTTGGCTCCTTAACGACTCTGAAGCTGCAGAAGAACAGGTTTAGTGGGGAAATTCCTGATGAGTTTTTGGAGCTGAGAAAGCTCAAGGAATTGGACTTGTCAGATAATCTTCTGGTTGGTGAAATCCCCAAGGGTAAACCTTTGAGTGATTTTCCCGCTAGCTCTTACCAGGGTAACAAAGGGTTGTGTGGGAAACCTCTCAAATCATGTAATTGATTTCAAAATTATTATTGTCTACTAATATATATATATATCTGTATGTATATCTGCGTGTGTATTTAATTGAGAAACTATCGGTCTCGCAAAGAATGACAAGTGACAACTTCAATGCGTGGACTAAGAATATATGTCCGATTGATTACCAACCTCGTGTTTTGAAAAGAAAAAAACATGGGTTTTTATTTGTTTGTTTGTTTTTTTTTTTTTAGTTTAGTTTAGTTTAGTTTTTGATTCAATTGGACGAGGCATCATGCAGTTAGGTAGTATGTCAAGTATGATTGAACCAGAACAAAATAAAGGAGAGGAACGAGTGTTCTTTTGCTTTTCAATTTCTTTTCTTTCCCTTTTTTTTTTTTTTTTTTAATATGTATATATATATTGTACCTATTTGTAGTGTGCTGCTTAAATGAACTTGGTATTATAGTGGACTCGGAAAACGACAGGAAACGAGAGAAAAACGACGTCGACACGCCAAACCCAATAGCAACTTGGCAGGCTGTTACCGCAAGAGGCGGTGGTGGTGACTTTATTTGTGGTGTATTTACATAGGCGAAGAAAGGGATAATATAATATTGAGAAAATTATAATAAATAATATTTTTGTAAAAAATAATTAAAATAAATGGTAAAGTTTGAAATATTTGTAGTAAATAATAAATTTATCAATAAATGAAAAAATTATTAAGCAAATGATATATTTAAAAGATGTAAATAAATCGTTTATTTAATAAACATATTAGTTACTGTAAATATTTTTAAAATCTGGTATTTACTTTATCATTTTTTAAAAACTGTTATTTACTTTTTTCTAAATTATTTGGACGGTTTTGCTACGAAACTACATAAACATGATGATGTCGTTTTATTGTCCTCTCCAAGTTTGTGTCGTTACTGAGTATATTTTGCCGTTTTTCATTGCTGATGTAGTTTTCTACTTGTTCTACTTATCAAACTGTTCGACCTTTTTCCCAAACGATGTCTGTTGTCTTTTTTCATTGTTGGTCTGATTTTATGTCGTTTTACAAATTGTAATTCTTTTCTATTTGATGTCGTTTATTGAGTTTGTTGTCATGTTTTTTATGCTGGGTGTTTGTTTGATTGGCCTTTGTTTGAGTTTATTTTACTTTTTATCCCGTCATTTCCTTTTTGTAACCTGACTTGATTTTTCTTTTCTTTTTTTTTTTTTTTTTTTTTTTTTTTCATATTCATGTTCCTTTTTAGGTTGTCGTGTTTTATTTCTGGCCGGTATCTCGTTGATTACGGTCTGCCCTTTAACGGTTATTTCCATATCGGTTGTTTCCATATGTTTGTTGTCGTTTAAACATTTTTAAGGCTGTCATTGTTTATTTGTTGTCATTTTGACAATTTTAATGCTATTGTCGTTTTTTTTTTTTTCACTTCATTTTCTTTATTTATTTATTCATACAATGGAGACCGTTTATTTGCTGTTGTTGTGACGATGGATGTACTTTTTAGATTTTTATTTAAGACTCTTTTTCTTTTTTTTTTTAAATTTAAAAAAAAAACTGAGCCACACAATCAACTTGAAAATTGATCTATTAATCCACTTTTTTTTTTAAAAGATGGAGTCATTGACAAAATCAACTTAAAATTTTATTTGGAATAGTAGTACGGTGCATTTTCCTTATTATGTTTTTTACGACTTTGGTTTCTCAAGTTCAGATTTAAAATTAAACAAAAAATGTGTTTCGTCTGCATTTGATGTGGGACTCGAGGTTTCGACTTTGGGAGGCATTAGTCATATTCCTCTCGAACCATTCAAAAGTGTTCACCCTTTTCCTTTGATGGGTCTCATTCCAATTTTTTTTTCCCCTTAGATTAATGAGATATCCTGTTTTAATTAATGTTTTATTTTGTTTTTCAATTAAGTACGAGCCAAAACAAAACATAACATACCTATTTTCGATCCAAAAAAAAAAAAAAAACAGACGTACTCTACAGTAAAAAAAAAAAAAAAAAAAAAAAGGGATTTTACATGGGAAGGCAACTTTTGTAATTAAAAGTACTAACAGTTTTAACTTTAGGATATTTTTTCGTTTTTTCAGTTTTTGTCGTTTTAGATTGTTGTGTTTAGTTGATTTTTTTTGGGGGGTTTGCTACGTCTCCTAGTCTTCATATTTTACTGTCGTTTATCCAGTTGAAGTCGTTCATTAAGTACTGTCGGTTTCTTAGGATGTTGTCATTATTAAATATCCTTGATGTTCTCCGCAAAGCAATGTTGGTCTCAAAATTATTGTCGTTTGCAGATTGCTGTCGTTTGTCAGCTAATTGTCGTTTCTATTTGATATCGTTTTTTTTTTTTTAATAAGTTGTCGGTATCGTCTTAAATGCTAATGGCGCTTCCTAGTCTTTTTTTTTTTTTAAATGAATAATTGTACTTGCATTGTAAAACATTTAGGAGTATTTGATTGGAAAACATTTTCTCTCTTTTTCCAAGACATGCGTGTGAAAAGATTTTGTTCGTAATTCAATTGGACAAGGTTAACATCATTCTATTTAGGTAGCACATCAAGTATCATCACAACAAAACAAAGAGACGCCAAAGCCATCCATTCTCTATAATCTCCACTCTATTTTGTAATTGGTTGTAATGCTTAACCGCCAATTTCATATAAAAGAGATTCTTAGACCCCCCGTTATTAAATCCTATTAAATTCCCCATTCTTCAAAAAAATATATAAAAAAAAAAAAAAAATTCTTCCGTGAATAAAACTTCTCATCTTGTTAATGTGGCCTTCTGTGGCCTTTCTTAAATATGATATGATTATTGATTTCAATAATGGCGTGCAAGAAGTACACCCGTGTGGCTGGTCTCATCCATATAATTGAAGAGAGAGAGAGACAGAGAGAGAGGAGAGAGAAGATGTAGTACAACTGCATAACACCTACAAGATTGGAAAAGATCTATATTGAAATTAGATTTTTTTTTTTTTCTATTATTGTTGTTTATTGATCTTTGGGCCTCACATTTTAAGTGTAGCACTTCAAATATAGATATATGTATATATATATATATTAGAGGGGGCTTATGATTCAATCCCAAGTTGCTGGTAATGTTTGTAGTCAATTCCATTTAACCGCACACAACATAATATCTGCTCCGGCAACTCCTCAGCTTTGTTTCCCTGTCAATATATTTGATGTAACACAAAAATTAACAAACATCACCACACACACAAACACACAGATATATATAGATTGTTGAGAAATGTAATTAAACATATGTCAAAGTAGACTTGCCTGAATAGTGAGGCCAACATCCAAAACGCAAAGATTTAGTCTGTCCAAGAAAGCTTCAAATCCTTTCCTTGAGATGAAACTAAATCTGTGCATGTCCAAATCAATCTCAAAGTAATTTTCACCCTGCATTTGTGTCCATTTTCATGTCACCTAGAAGGAAAAAATAGAAAAAACGAAGGGCATCAAGTAATATTAAGTCGATTTAACTAGTTCAAAACTCACTGAGTAGAACTCATGTTGAGGACGCGAAAGAACCGGTTTCTCATTGTAAGCTTGCATAAGCTTCCGTTCCGCCACACTTAGATGAAGGTCTTCTATGTTAACAACACGTCCCAATATCTTCAGCCTTTCCCTAAAGGGCACATTAGAATCTACAGCAAAACCTTTAACCTTCTCAACGTCATCATCAATCAACCTCTGTTTGCAGGAAACGAAGCATGGGTTAAAAGTCTACAATTAAGGCATATAAACCGACAGAAACTATGCCAAGTTCACAAGGCTCTTCAACTTTACCCTGATGCTTTCTTGAAAATGAGTTGGAAGTTCCTTAGAGTAGCTTTCGGAGAGCCTAAAGTATAAAACAAAACTCATTCCTTCACCGTCCGTTTCACCAAAAATTCCGGCAGGATACAATGGAATCTGGAAACCAAGAAAAAGGCAATATCAGAACCTCCGAAAGAAAAAGAAATAAAATATATAAAATGCAGAGGGAGAAGCTAAATAAGGCCAAAGCAAGAAAAAGATGCTGTCTTCACATAGAGAAGAATGGCTTGCATTGCAGCTTGCAATTCGGATTTGTTGAATAATCTTTTGAGTTGTTTCATGCTAGGTACTCAGTATGACTAGTGATTTGAATGTTGAATTGTCAAATTTCCAGCACAAGCTATGTCACAAGGTCTACTAACTGTTGTTCCTAAATCAGGGGCCAAGCATCTCAAAGTTTGAACAGCACACACACACGCGCGCGCGCGCACACACACATATATAAAGAGAGAGAGAGAGTGATACCTGTACATTTACAACAAGTATAGAAGGTAGTCTCCCAGAAGAATTATGAACAGGGAGTTTCACAAATCGAGCAATATGATTGATTTTTCGAGGACAGAAGAATACATCTACACCAAATGGGTAATAAGCAGCGTAGTTGGGGCAAATTCTTTCTTCTTTTCACTGCAGAAAATTTTTAATGAAGTAAACAGTTAGAAGGAAACAGCCCTGATAATAAGAGACCAACCATGCAAAACTCAACTTTGATTTATATCATGTACGGATACCTAATATTAACATAACTTAATTTATCATCACACATGCAACATATCAATGTATAACAAGGGAAAGCATGTTGATAAGAAAGAAAAAAACATGAATATTTATTGTTAAAAATGCATCGTGTAACATATCAATGTTTATGAAATAGTGATGCACAATAAAACCAATTCAGCAGAATCCTCTGAGTTTTACCGGATATAATTCTCTCCATAAAAAGGAAAAAAAAAAAAAAAAAAAAAAAAAAAACACGAGTCTTTGTTTGTTAATATGCACAAACCAATTCAGCATAATCCTCTGAGTCTTACCGGTTATAATTCACTGCCCGAACTCTAAAAGTACTTGGCTCAACATGGGACCAACTGTCTAGGATTTTCTTATCTACAGGGCAAAAGGTACTTGACTACCAGCCACAGGTTGTTGTAGAAGTGGCTTTGAGGAAACTGTAATTACAAACAGAGAGGAATAGTTAAGCGAAAATAAGATTGTTCTATCAATATGAATACTAGAGGAAGGATTGAAACAGATGCAAAAAATATTTCTAGGGAGCAATGGATGACCATATCGTGAATATGGAGGTGGAAGTATATGCTCTAGAAAGCAGCAAAAGAAAATTCTGTAATGCTCAAGAAATATAGACTGTAAAGATAAAGGCGATTGGAAAGTCCTACGCAACTATGATATGTTCATGCACCAAAATGACATGAAAAACAACATAAGATGCTGAGTGCCATAGTACACACATAGAGCAGAAGTAGCATGTCCTTCTTTCGACTTGAAAGAAAGTTTCAGAGCTGCCTTTTTTCTAGCACTCTGCGGACTAGAACTCAATGACCTTCTCTTATCAATAGAGGGAACCGTCGAAGCAAGACAAGGCAAGCAAGCACTAGGAAGAATCCCACAGTTCTCCAATATTCCTTCCTCCTTGCCGGAATTTTCATCCACAGAGGAGGACATTTCATCTAGGAATACAGGTTGATTTGCTTCATTCGCTGAAGGTCCATCACCTTTAGGTTGGGACTCGATATCATCTGAATTCAATACCAGAAAACTTGAATTTGGAGCACCTTCACTAACAGAGTTGCGTGCAGAATTTCCTTGTAATGACGGAATTTCGGAGTCACCGGATGACAGGTCTGCACACGTCAACATTGTCGGGACCAACATAAACGAAAGAAGATTATAACTACTATGGCTAATGGATAACAATCTTATAACCAAAAACATCAATATATATGTATATACATATATACATATAACATACCCTCTTGAACACTGTGGTAATCTTCATCACAGTCAGAATCCAACTGGCCAATCGAATCATAAAAGACCTGTACAGTACCTCCTGCCGAGATGCCGTCACATTGTAGAAGATGTGGAATTAAGGCCATTTTTATTTGGAAAATATATATATATATTTAATGAACAAATTCAGGCACATGTTTGATTACAAAATGATGACAAAATTAGACTAGTTAATGAACAGAGGAAACAAAGATCATCAAGATAGATACGTTGGAGAATATATCAACCGCTAAAGGCACATCCTAAGAACGATTACCATATTTTCCAAGAAAATACACGGACAGCTCTTTCACATCAAGATTCAAACAAGAATTGTCACGAGGATTTTGACATCTAAAATCTCACCAAGAAGTTAAAACAATCCAGAATCCACCAAAACATCCAAAAGGGTCTTTTTCATTTTCAGTTTCTTTTCTGTTATTCCCCGAATCCAAACAAAAAAAGATGCCACCGACAAGAAAACACTCAAAAAACTCAAGAACCCACCAAAATTCAACCAAAACCCACCAAACCCAGAAAAACCAAATTCCAAAAGAGCAAGCTCAATAACCACAATTCCAAGACCAATTCAGACCGAGAACCTGAGAGAAAAAAGAATGTACCTTTCCCAGTTGGGTCGTTGACGGCGGAGGGATCAGCTGGGGCGGGTCTATCGGTTCTCTCCGACGACGGAGACGAAACTCTACCCCTGGGACCTCTCTTCTTCTTCTTTCTACGACCTGTCGTATTCCGGGCCAGTCCAATCCCCCTCCTAAGCAATTCTTTGGCGCCGAAAAACACCCTCCCATCTTTCTCTCCTCTCACACTCTGTTTCTATCTTTTTTCAGAGGTTGATCATCATCACTGTATCACCACCAAAGCCCGAGAGATAATTTTAGAGAGAGAAAGAGACAGCTTAAGTTATAGCTGATGACTGTCTTACGGTTGTTCTTGCATCGTTTTGTACTTGCGTTTGCATAAAGCCTCTTGCAGACGCGAAAGCTTTTTTATTTTTTATTATTCACATTTATTTTTTATTGTCGATTAATTATTTCATATTAGACTCTTTGTCAAATGAAAAATTATAATAATAATAATAATAATAAAAAGAAAACAGTGGGGGAGAGATGACGGCAAGTTGAGGCCTGAGGGAAAGGAGCCCACCACCAAATGGAGTCGGGCGTGTCTAGACGAGTGCATGGGACCCACGTAGTAAGCCAAGTGCTACGCCACGTGTCGTGATCAGGTGAGCGACATCTGGGGGGCATATTTGGTGATATCTTGCTGTTTTTACTTTTTTTTAAAGGATTTTTTTTTTTTTTTGTGGGGTTGATTAATTCTTTTTTTCAACTTTTTGGTGATATTAATGTAGTTGGTGTCGTTTGGTGATGAAGTTCGGTGTTGGCGTATAGTTGACGTTCTTGTGTGTGTGCGTGTGTGTATGTTTTTTTTTTTTTTTTTTAGGTGTGTTTTTCTGTACTGTTTGTTTATTTATACCCTTTTTGTAATTTACCTTTTAGTCTACGAAATCCTGCGGTACAGTTCATCGTTCTTTTTTCTCTACTAAATATGGAAATTTTCGTTAATTACAATAAAGTCGGCTGAACTGCTGAAGAAATATTTAATTCGTAAAAAAATTATTATTGCAATGATTTTATGAAATTATGTCTATATTCAGATTCAACTCTATTTTTTCATTTAAATTTTTATTTTTTTAAAAAACTCAATAAAATTAATAATTAATTTTTAAAAAATCAACTAATTCAGATTTATAAATTTTATCTCATTTCAAACTCAATCCAAATATCAAATAAATTATATAAGGATTAATTTAGTACATCAATTACAGATGACAAAATATTATCTAGATTTTAAAATCCCAATTTTATATCAAAATTTTTATCTATTTTATTTTCAAAAAACTCAAATTTTAAAAGTCCATAACTTTCGGAACAAGATAGTAACAAAACAAGATCCATTTTATATTTTTTTTCAAACACATTTCAAAATCTTGCACTATTCTATATATTACAGAATTTTTTCAAAAATTTTCCTTCCTAATATGTATTTTCAACCCAACTTTTAAAATATTTTATCTGGATGTTCTATAAATGGCTCCTGAATAATTCTTTTGAGAACATAAGATAAAATATTATTTTAAGAGAGCATGCACGGTCAAAAGAAACGAGAAATTAGGAAAAAAAAAAAAAAAAAGGAGCAAACTTTTTATGATCAGGCTGTGTTGGGTTCTCAATCGGATATTTGCTTTCTTTTTTTTATGTTTGTTTAGGCGGTGGTGTAGATTTTCCCTCTAATTGTACTGTTCCAATTCAAGTTATTTTATTGGTTAGTATTGTTTGGGATTTAAAAAAAAAGAAAACAGATAAAGAATTTGAATATGTTGTTGCCTCTCTGTTTTGTGTTTTTGTTTTTCTCTGTTTAATGTTGTCTCAATAATTTTAAAAAAAAAAAAAAAAAAAGAAAAGAAAAAACAACAAGAAATTAAAAAAAAAAATGAGCAACTTTAATATGATTTTTTGTTTTTTGAATATGTTGTAGCCTTTCTGTTTTGTGTTTTTGTTTTTCTCTGTTTAATGTAGTCTCAATAATTAAAAAGAAAAAAAAAGAAAAAAAAAACGAGAAACAAGAAAAATGAGCAACTTTAAGATGATTTTTTGTTTTTTGGTGGAGGGATTTTCTTGGAGCTTTAATGGTGATAGTATACACACACACACACACTAGTTTAGAACATGTGGTGTGTGCATAAATTTGATATAATTAAGAAAATTTATCTTGATAAAAGAAATTTTAAATTATAAGTTAAAAAATAAACCCAAAAAACAAAAACAAAAAAAGACCTAAAAAATAAAAAAGAAAGGCGTGAAAATAATACCTAAAAAAATGAAAGGACTAAAATGAAAAAAAAAAAAAGGAATTGACAAATATGGAAAGAAAGACCAAACTGTAAAAAAAAAAAAAATGGTGCCCAAAACAAAAATTAAAGAAAATCAAAAGACCAAAAAAATGAAAAGTTTTTCATTTTGGTGCGAGTAAGGAAGGACTAAAAAATAAAAAAGGGGTGCATGATAAAAGAAGACCAAAAAAAAGGACTAAATTAAAAAATGATAAATCAATACAAGGAAATGACTAAAATGAAAACAATAACATAAGCCGAAAAGTTTTTTTTTTTTTTTTTTTTTTTTTAAAGTGGAGGTTTCAACCAAAACCAACCGTTTTGGTTGAAAGAGGGGGCAGAGTAATTTTTTTTTTTTTTTGTGCTTACATATTTTGATAAATTAAGTACAGATATTTGGTAACAACTTGAATGGTGATAGTTGATACTGATAGGACGCACACAAGGCTTACGTGAACTAGATTTCACACACCACCCATACACTGACCGGAACCGTGTACTCAAGTTTTGACGTTTGACTCTTTTGTTCACACACAAAAGAGTATATTCACACACAAAAGAGTATATATATTTTTGTTCACACACAATATATATATATATATATATATTTTTTTTTTTTTTCCTTCGAAAATTCACACACAATCTTACGCATACGTGATTTCATCTAGGCTTTTTTTTTTTTTTTAATTTCTTAAATTTGACAATTCATTTTCTATTTTTCCTTAAGAATAAACTCTTTAAAATTTACGGTTCTTGATAGTGGTGATCCTTTGGTCATGTTCATTAAGTCTCGTTTAGTATACAAGTTTAACTCAAGTTAAACTGTATTTTTTTTATCTTTTTCTGAAAATTTTTTTTATCTTTTTTGAAAAATCAACAAAAATTATTATTCAAACTTAAAAATCTTAAACTAAACTCATTCACCAAACACTCCTAAAATTTTGATAGCTTTTTACCCATGAATATACTTAAAAAATTAAAAAAATTTTGAACGTAAAATTTAAAATAAATTTGTATTGAAATTAAGGTCTCGTTTAGTAATTTAATTCAAACTGTATTTTTTTATCTTAGTTTTTATCTTTTTTTGAAAAAGTTTTTATATTTTTCTAAAAAAAAATTTCTCTTTTCTGAAAAGTCAATAAAAATCTTCAACTCAAACTTTACTTTTTCAACTCAAACTCATTCACCAAACGGACTCTAAGTAAAATTATAAATAATATCCTTCTGTTGTAACGTGCAAATAACATGTAGAAAACTATCCAAAATTTAACAGACATAAAACATAAATAAAAAGACTAATGATGTCAATAATTATAAGTCCAAGGACTTGTAACGAAGAAAAAAATTTAAAAACTAAGCATGCGTTTGCCTTTTAAGTTTTTCATTTTAGTTTTTATCTTTTTTTTAAAAAGTCAATAAAAATTATAATTAATTTTTCAAAAATCAACTAACTTTAACATAAAAATTTCATCTCAAATCTGTGTTTCAAATGAAACCTAAATAGTTTTATTTTTTTAAGAATCAAAGACTAATGGGGTGTTTGGTGTGTTAGTTTGAGTTGAAATATTTTAGTTGTAATAGTAAATTTTTTTTGAATTTTCAAAAAGATAAAAAACTTTTTAGGAAAAAGATAAAAACTTTTTAGAAAAAAGAGAAAAAAAAGTTTGAAATGAGTTGGATTTGAAATGATTGCCAAACAAGGCATAAATAGTTAAATTCAAAAAAAAAAAAATCAGCGGATATACATGATTAAAATAAATAAATGAACTTTTATGCATAGATCTGTGCTTATCTTCATGTTTATGTTAGTCGTGACTCATGAAAAAAGTTATAAGGAAAGATTCAACACGTGACTCTCGAGTGCTTCTTTTTTTTTTTTTTTTCCCTCTGTAATTAGTTTAGTAGTTCTTTTCCAGGAGGCGGATATTTCTTTTTTGTTTCGTCGTTACATATTATAATTTTGTGTTAAATATAATGACTTGGACTGATAATGCCAAAAAAAATAATTGCGTATGGAAATTGCACCTAATATACAACTTCTATTAATAATTCTACTCCAAAACAAATGCAAATAATATCATCCCTTTTTATTTGAACGTAATTCCTTGCTTCGTCAACACTTAACAGAACATGCAAGACAACCACAGTAGAAGAAAAGTTTCAAAATAAAAAATAAAAAATAAAAACAATCGCATCAAAACAAATGAAAAGACTCAATTGAAGAAGCAAAATAAATGGTTAGGTGCATCACTCCTCAGTATCCTAATAGTTATTCAAACCTTATCTTTTTGCTTTTAGTTTGCTTGTTAAGATTACAAATTAGAGTACATTTCACAGCTGTACTTGCTCCACTTTCTTACGACAGAATAAGATTAAAGGAGTGTTTGATGAATGAATTTAGTTTAAGATTTTTAAGTTTTAATAGTAATTTTTCAGAAAAGATAAAAAAAATTTAAAAAAAAATAAAAAAAATTTTTTTTAAAAAAATAAAAATCATGATAAAAAATATAATTTAATTTAAGATGAACTTGTTATCAAACACCTTAAGAAGGGTCACGTCTCATAACAACACAATTATTTTTCCCAGAAAAAAAAAGAAAAAGAAAAAGAAAAACCAATCCCATGGCAATGAAAATAATTTTTTCGTTGTACAGCAATAATAAATGCTGACGGGACAATAACTTAAAAAATGTGGTGTACGTGAAATGGCAGGTGGTGCCCATTGCTACAAGTAAATAGTAAGTGGAGTACAAAATTGGGATCCCAAAATCCAATACTCCCAAAGAGGCCCAGTCACAAATTTGTGAATTTCACGAATCAAAAATTGGTCAAAGCTTCACCCCCACGAGGAGAGTTCATTGAGGTCTGGAATGGACAGTTACAGCTATCAGCAAAACAAATAAAAAAAAATTTTATCCAAAAGTTCATATATTTTTTTACGAGATTGTGACGTTGGGACCCACCCTTTCTAATTGGGGTCCGGGGAGTCGCACGCCCTTAAATGCCGCCACATCTATTTCAATCGTGTGTCGCCTTTAAAAAATGAGCTCATCATTACAGGGACCCGTTTCTCTATACATGTATATATATAGAGATGTGTGTGTGTATTTTGGTATATGGCGATTTTCTTGTCCAATTCATCATCTCCGAAATGTCACAATTGCCCCTTAAGCAATCAGATATTTTAAAGTGGTAATTTTTGGCGTTTTATGTGTCCCAATTTTTATTTGGGGCTAAAATTATGGGTCCCAATTCTTAACATTGTTGTGCGACTTTAGATGCACAAATGGACAGAGTCAATTAAAAACTAGAGGCTCAACTTTTTTTTTTTTAAATAATGATTCCTTGTAAAAATGGAAATTGATTAATCTCTTAATTACTTATCATATTGTTATTAATTCTTCTCAAAAAAAATTTTTGGTTGCGTCATTCCATGCACATATCATTATTGAGAATATTATTAATCTAATCAGAAGATATGATTTAAGTTAATCCCACATGATTCAATGTTCAATCTTATGTTCTTTCACTAATTCTCTATAAATCTTGATCTAGAACTAATAAAAGCAAACGATAATAAGAAGGAAAAGGCAAAAATTTTATCATGATAGTATCACATGTGAGATTTCTTTAAGATAAATAACTTCTATGAAAAATTTTTTTTTTAAGATAAAAAAGAATGTCTAACTCTAACCTAATGCCATGACTATTCTTAGTTACCCAAAAAAGGAAAGAAGATATTAGTGCAAGTCAATAACCAATCCAAGAAACCAAAAGAATCACGGTTGTTATCATCCAGTGCAAGGAATTCACATCAAACAGTTTTCGTAAGTGAAACAATTTGGTAAAGAAATTCGGAGAAAGCTAATTTGGTTGCACCTGTTTTCCACTTTTGCTGAGGAAAAATGCCCTTCACAAGAAATCTTGAAATCCGTCAAGGGGTCTACTGACTGTGGACCATGAACTATGCCCTGCGCAGCTTGAAATATTCAAGTCAATTCCTCGTTTTTTTTTTTTTCTTTTTCTTATTTTCTAATTTGAGATTGACCCAACAACTACTTCTGCACACTACTTCTAAAGCTGATTTTAGATGAATTTAACGAGTAAATTTTTTTTTTTTTTAACAATTGTATTAGTTGTGGCTCTGAATGAGTCAATTAGGTCTATCATTTAGTTTAGAAATATATTGTTGGAGTGCCTCTTACTCAAAACGCTGCGGCTGATCTACCTGCTTTGCGGCTACTGGTACTAAGCATGAAGCTTCATGTTTCACGCAACCAAAATCAACACTATTCAAGCGATTAAAAAATTTTGCCCAAAAAAATACGAATAATAATTGCCTAAAGGTGACTGCCGATTCTTCAACTTATATTCAAGAGCATCATAAGCCGGACAAGGACACCCTTTTGAATCATTCGCAACTAAATTTAATTCATTTTAGGAAATTTATACACACGTGAAAGCATGCACGCCAACCAATTGATAGCCTTGTGACGACTTGTCAAAGCTTTTGAGCTAATTCATGAACAATAAATCAAAGTCTAAAGGGGGCGTGTTCACCACTTTTTTTTTTTTTTTTTAAATAGAATATGGGATTTGAACTTTAAATCTCAATATAACACATGAATTTATTGCATAGACTATTGAGCCATTTGATAAAGTTTTTGTTTTTATTTTTAGTCTGTAGAAGAAAATAAACAGAAGTTGTAATTTTTTAATAAGTATATGAGAATCATATTTTTTTTAAAAATTTTGAAATCAAAATGACTTTAAAGTTATCTCATGTCCAAAAAGTAATAAAAATATTAAATCAAATTTAATATTGATTTACTTACACTTTTATATTTTCTAACTTTAACGTGAAGTTTTTTTGGAGACTAAAAATTTTTCTGATAAATCATTCAAATACTTTTAAAAATTGTTTTTGATTTTTTGAGTTTGAGTCTTACAAAGACAAAAAAAAAAAAAAAAAAAAAAAAAAAAAAAAGACCTTTTTAAAAACTCTGTCAACCACCCTGTCCCTGCTACCATTTTTAACATGTAATTTTGATGTAAACAATATCAGCATATATAATGAAGTTTTCTTATGAGAATATATTAGTTAACAGTAAGTCATGCCCCACTTATTCGTCTTTAATGTGCTTCCCCACGCCCAAAAAGATCAGAGAAAATAAAGAGAATCCATGGATGAATGAACACAATGCCATCGGATGGGCGCAAATTATGGTTGGCCACGTTACTTTTTATTTTTATTTTTTTTAAATGGCATTTCTCGAGTCAAGGGAACAATAAATGTCATCATAGAAGTAATTGACTCACGTGCCGTTCAGGCAAAGCTGCACGCCAACCTAGCTTGTATTTGTCCTTCGATTTTTTTTTTTTTTTTTTTTTAAGTAAGAGCTTGTACTTCGATTTTGTTAAATGAAAATAAATAAATAAATAAATAAAACCTTGCTTCCCACATGTACTTTTGTTATAAAATTTTAACAAAAATGGGGGAAAAGAAGCAAATGAATCAGAATTTATATTCAGAGGGGAAAAAAAAAATTCAAGAGTTTATTCTTCTTTATTAAATTAGACCAAAAAAAAAAAAAAGAGTGGGGTGGTTTGTGTGAGATTAGATTAGTTAGGAGTGCGTTGCTGTTAGCGTGAGTTTGGTGAATAGATTAGAGTTGAGTTTTCTTAAATAAGAGTTATTTGATTTTTGAAAAATTAATTAAAATTTTTATTAACTTTTAAAAAAGAAAAAAAAGTATCGGAGCTTTTTGAGTTAGAGCTATTGCGGTAAATACCCCATAATAGTATTTTATTTAACGTTAGTTGTGTTCTCTTTTTAATTATTTAAAGAAAAAAGACAAACAAAGCTAGTAATACAAGGACTGCTACTCCAAATTTCCAAAATTGCAAAATTTTGCAAAAGAGTTTTTTTTTAAACTTTTTTCAACGTTCTCTCATTTTTTAAAAAGAAAACTATCTTATTTTTAAATTTATTTTGTATAGTTCCTTTTGAAAAAAGAAAATAATTTTTTTTGAAATATTCTCACGATGTATAATTTCTAATATCATTTATTATCAATCCAAACAACATTTTGTTTTCAAAAAGTAAATTTTTACATATCCAACATCATCTTATTTTTAAAATAAAGACTTCTTCATTTAAAATACAAAAATTTTCATTTTCAATAGATGATCCAAACAGAACCATACAGTTCAAATCTCAATTTTAACCCCCGTTTGGTTCAACAAGCCAACCCCAAAAATTTCAATTCATTTTTATCTTTTTCTAAAAAATCAATAAATTTTTTAACTAATTTTTAAAAAATTAAATAATTTCAATTTAAAGATTTTAACTCAAACATACTAATCAATCAAACATACTAATCAAACGCAAGTTAATTTCTTTTTTTTTTTTTTTTTTTTTTTTAAGTATGATGATATATGTGCTTCGAGCCAAAAAGAGAAAAAGGAGAATGATGAGTGCCTAGCAATGTGCCAAGAAAACATCCAGAATGTAGGATCTCTTTCGCTACCATCACTCATCAGTCTGTGATGAAAGTAAAAACCAGCTTGTGATCCTGCGTCCAGTTGTCCACGACACATCCATATGCTACGTCCCAAAAGAGTTGGGGGCAGTTTCCTTTACACGTTAAGTAAGACAACAGGCCAAAACACAATCAATGACATTTTCCGAACAGGCTCCGAATCCTGTAAAAAATTGATTGGGTTGACTATCTTGGCCGTTTTCCTATAGGATTTGTGTATTCATATGGCTGACTTTTGTGATAACTCGCAACCAATGAAAACAGGAATTTTTTTTGTGTTCAACCAAGGGCGGCGATGAATTCAAAACAAACATTCTGGGTTGAAATAGTCGACTCAGGTCGGTATGGCGCAACCCAGTCATTTTAAGGCTATTCTGCTATAGAAATTTGCAACCAGGTGGGCCCGAGTTGCCTTCAGTCTATTGCCCACGGCCCATCCCAGTTTACATCCAAAATGTCCTTAAAAAAGAATTGCTGCTATTATTGTCACCTAGCTTTATCATAGGCTGTAAAGCTCATACATCCTACTGACACTGAGTCACCAGATTCCAGTTCTTTTGGAAGTTTTCGTTTCATATATTTTATTAAGATATCCTGGACGTATCAAAGCTTCATTTGTTATCCCTCTTGGTTTGTTAATGCCAATGGTTTTAAGCAAGAAAGACGCTTTGGTGCATCAGTGGTGTTAAACTCCAGAACTAATTATAGACCTCCTACTGTAGGGCCTACCCTCTTTTAGTATATGGTGTTGAACACTGATACCATTTAGCATTGTTCCTTAACAGAAGGAGAAAAAAAAAATTATGTAAAGCGAAAGCTCACCGTGTTGATAGAATTTAAGGTTTTCTTGAAGACAAGTTCGACCATAAAGGAGGTTGAATCTGACCTGGAACTTTGGAAGCTTCTGCTTGGTTTGTTGGGGAATGAGAACACAGAACTCAAAACGTGTTGTGATGTTGTCTAGTTATCCTGTGCATGGAAAAGGTTGTAGAGATTACTGTTGGGCCTCAACCGAAGAACTTACCATTAAGGCTTTTCTTAAGTAATTTGATATTGAAACAAAATTCCGTGTCCAAGTTACCACCAAAATCAGATAAACTAGGGAAAAAAACAATGCAGCAAAAATGCATTCAACTAGCCAGAAAAAAGCATGCGATTAAAAGGTAATATCTTACATATTCTCATCATTTGCGGAGATATGTGGAGCATTAGCTCCTGACTGAGGCTTCGAGGAAGCCGACTGTGGAGGGAAAACAGAAAAATGAAACTCTCGATTTTGCATTGAAATTGTGAGAGAGATAAAAACTTCTCAACAGATTATCACCACCAATGAAATGGATGTGTTTTGACAGGCAAACTGAAACATGTTCCACTTGCCTCAGATACACATGAATCCATGTAATCACTTTCCAGCAAGTGTTTGCCAACTGATTTTTGAGATAGAGATGAAGCTGCATGAGGGTATTATTTAAGGGGTTATCGGCAATCACAAAATAGTTTCTCCACTTTCTATTTGTGAACGAATGTACCATTTAATTTGAAAAACTGCAAGTAAATATGGAGGGATCTTTGTTTTATAGCTAAATTCAACAGACAACAGCTGGAAGATAAAACCTGTACATTCCGCAGCACCTATCCCATAATTCTCGGTTGGATATTTTCCCAGGCTGTTTTGAACCAAATTTTTAGTCCTGGAATAATTATGGTATCATCACGTTAACAGTAAGGTCTAGCTACCAACCGAAACTTCATTGTGTCATTGCATTTGTTCATGATCTGCTATAGGAAAGTTCCTCTGGTGTTCCAGTCTATCAAATTCTCATTCCAAAGAAAGCATAGCAACTAAAAAACATTGTTGTTCACCAAAACTTTAATGTTAGTCAGTACATTTCAAATATGTGGGGACAATAATGAGATACTGCTTTTGTCCATATGAATTTTCACGTGCACGATGATAAAATCAAATATTTGATGTCGGAGTTAGTTTTTTGAACTTATCAGTTGACAATTTTATGCTGCCTATCCAAGGCTGTGACTTGTACAAAAACAACTAGATTGGAATTTTTCTATCTCATAATCATGAGTGTGCTTTTGTTTTCCCTTTTTCCTATGTAATCCCTTCAGATTTTAATATCATAAGTCAAAATACAAGATAAAATCTGAAAAGTATACTCCCATATAATGGGCCGTCCACTCATCCTACCTATTATCCTTCGTCAAATCCGTGTTGCATCCTGCTTGGCATTCGAGTATTAAGGAGAAGCTCCTCTTAGCCTGGGATTGAAATAAAAGAAACAAGTTTCCGTCAAGAAATTGTTAGGAAAAAATTTCTGTGGGGAACGAGGTGCAAAAACATACTATTTAAATGAAATTGAAAATCAGATAAGAGTAACAAGTGGCATCCCGGCACCTAAAGTTTCAACTGTGTAAAGGTATGTGAGACTATAAAGTGTACGCTCCTTCCACGTTCCATCACTTGCAAGCAGGATGTGGTTATACCCACAAAATCAGTCCTTTTAATTCACTATTTCAATTGTTGTTGTCGAACTCTCATTATGAGGTTTAAAACTTTACTCTGTACATAGATCCTGTATCTGTGAAGTTAAAGAAACTTTGAATCTGGAAGTAAAGGTCAAATTCATCTCTTACCTCTTCATTTACATGTGCCAAGTTGTCCTGGATTTTCTTCATGATAGTTCTTAAACTCCCAAGCTCCAAGTGCAACGCCTAATCGGCCATATTTTCATTGAAGTTTGAAAAATAATGTACACTGGAAAACAGAATTGAGTAATTGACATTCTGATGTCCAAACCTCTTTCTCAAGAATTAGATTCTGTATGACAATGTCCTTCGATGAAAGAATTTTCTGAAGGTGGGGTGGTTAAGAGAAGATGCCTGGATAAATATATTTTCCTTGACAAAGAATAGATTAAGACCCACAAATCATAGGTAAGGGGATGGATATCTCATCTATCTGAGCTTGACAGGCGGTACTAATTGTTGCTGCCTCCAGCTGCGCTTCTAGCTCAAAGATTACTTTATTCTTTCTCTGAATATGATCTTCACTACATTTCAGCTTCTGTTCCAGATCAGAGATCTTTTCTGCATAAATTAGTTCAAGATCAAAATCAATCTTGAATAGATAACAAAACATTAATACTATCAAATAGAGCAAGATCATCAACTTTCGCTTCAATGATATATTGAAGCAGCATCCAAGCAACTAAATTATTATCATCCTGACCGGTACAACTTAAACTGATTGATCATATCAAACGAATTAAATCTTCAGAAAATCCCAACTTGCACCAACCTTAAAAATGATCAACAGGAATCACCGCAGAGGAGAGCAAATTAGTAGCAATCACAACTTGTTAAGGCCAAAAAAGAACTAATAATCCAGGTAAGAAGAACAATTACCAACAAATGCTTTCTCGAATGAAGAGACTTTATCCAATTTACTCCTCAAGTCAGCCACTAAACACAGCAAAGTTGAAAGGTAAAATCATTAAACAAATTCTACGAAATTATTATAATTATACAACTAGAACAAGAGTTCAAGAGTTACTAGCCTATATCTTCTTTTTCGCACATAACTCTTTGCGCATTATCCACAACTTGCTTGATCAAAAACGCCTCCTTTTCTATCGAATCAAATAACAATAAATGAGATTTCAGTTTCTCGGATAGAACACTGAGCTTTCTATCCCTGACATGAATCGATCGCTTCATATCACTAGTAGATTCATCATAAGCGTTCACGAAAAGCTCTTTTGACTGGATTAGGTTCTGTATGGTTTCCTTCAATTCTGTCTGTTTGGCTTCGAGCAAAGCATTGTCATTCTGAAGGTAATTAACCTACAAAACAATATGCATAAGTTAAACTACGTTCATTTTGATTCTAGTAAACCTTTTTCCCTGAAAATCAGAATATGTAGGTCAGAAAATCAGACAATTTTTCACACGTACCTTTCTTTCGAATTTCTGCCGTAGTTCATTGGAGGAAGATAATTCGATCTCTAATTCCTGTAACTTCCTCGCGTATTCTTCCTCTGTTTGCTTCTGTTTCTGAGCTCAAACATCGCGATCGGATTTGTTTCGTTAAACGAAGAAAACAATTGCGGTGAAAACAAAGGAAAAAAGAAAACGCAAATCGATCGAAAAGGAAAACCTGAATTCTGCAATGAAGTTGCTCCGTTGCCGAGCGTTCTCTTTCCTGAAATGCTTCCACAAAGAACAGTTAGAGAGAGAGAGAGGGATTTTGGTGATGATGATCGGAAACCTTACTCTGAGCTCTCGAACGTCGGTGATCAGAGATTGGAGCTGAAGCTTGAATTTGGAAAGTCGAAGCAGCTCCATTTTGGGACCAAAGTTCTCCATGGCTCGAAAGCTCGAGAAAAATTTACCAATGGCTTTTCTTTTGGCAATGGAACCTCTCTGAATCCTAAATTTTCTGCTTCTTAACCTTTGTCCGCCATGGAAATTTTTCATACCCTGAACGCCGGTTAATTTTGAATGAAGACGATTTCGCGCATTTCTTTTCCCGCTATGAAAATTATTTATATATTATTTAAGGGCTAATGGCCATTGGCTGCTTTTTTTTGTTCTCACTCTCTCTCTCTCTCTCTGTGTTTTTTTAAAGAAGATTTCTCGGGCCTGGACCGAAGGCATTTAGTAAGCCCGTACCCAGTTAGGATACTGCTTCTTCTTAGCAGAAACAAAAAGAAAATGTTGGAGTAAAACTACACACTTAAAGTGGATTAAACGAACACTTCAACGTGAACATTGTAAGAACATTTTTCATTAACTCAATGAATACCACAAAACAAATAAGTAAAACGGAAATTGCAATAAATACAGAGCTAAAGAAAATAAATAGTAAGATTTTAAAATAGTTAAAGTAAATAATTGTAAATAATGAGTTTACGAACAAAGACTATTACACGAGGGGAAAGCACCTAAATAATATAAATTTAAAGACTATCGCACTAATATGATTCAAAAATTAACATTAGACTAATATGACACAAAATTAAACTAAAGTTAATCAAAATTTGTATCGTATTGGTCAATTATAGGGAATTTTTTTTCATGTTAGTCAATAGATGAAAAGAATGTGATTATTTGTGTAATTTTTTCTTACAAAAAAAATATTATGCCACAAAAATTTATACTAGATTAATATGACACAAAATAAAACTGAAGTTTGTGTCGTCAAGAGTGAAGAAATTTGTGTCACATTGGTCAATAAATGAAAAAATGTGACTATTTGATAATTTTACTTTCTTTATGCAAATAAATCTACAATATATCATCCATAAATTTATACTCAAAAAATTAATAACCTCATTAATAATATTTTTGACTGGTCCTAACTGGGAACCAATGTGGTAAATCAATAATTCACTAAATTTATAAGATAAAATATACATAGGTCCCACTGGACATATAAATTAATAATCTCCCTATATGTCGAAATTATAAACATACATGACTCAATTAGGAGGCATATATAAAATATGACTGCGATGTTACTTGTTTCCTCTGAAGTTGATGTCTCCTTGGACCTCATCTCTAACTTTTCTTAGCGCATTATGTATACAAATGTAAATTTAGTTGGTTGCAAAAATGGATATAGATTCATGATTTCTATTTAGTAAGACTAATTAAATTCATGAACTTATTTTGGTTAAAAAAATATATAGAATAATCATAGTTCTTAACTCGATAATTAGGTAATATTCATATAATCACAGTACACAATATTAAGTTCAATGTTTTGGAAAAAAAAAAAAAAAAAAACTAAGAATGACTTGACGAATTAGTTTTATTTAGCTAATGTATAAGTAATAAATAATTAATTATCGATTAAATGATATCTCGATTACCACGTAAATTTGTTATAAGTTATTAGTTAGTATAAACGTTTTAAAATATATTGTTTAGTTCAATTATTAATCGTAAAAAGCTATTTGCTTCTTTACCCTTAAGTAAAACACTAGACATTGTGGCATAATGATGAGACTCGAGATTTCATATAAGTCGTGATCATGATGACTGATCAATAGTTTAATAATTATTAATTGAGATGAGAACACTCTCAGCCTCGAATGAAAATTGTTCATAAAACATAAACTTTAAAAGAAAACAAAACAAAGAAATTAGATGATTGTCTGAGTTTTCATAGTTTTTTTTTTTTTTGAATCATCATAGTTTTTAATTAAGAGGTGATAATAAAGTCAGTACTCAAAAAATTTCCTATTCCATCGAGATAATTACAATTCTCTCCAACGGTTTTATTCAAGTTCACATGGGTTTTAAAATGTAAAAGTCGATAAACTAAAAGTCTTGTTATTCTTTCTCAACATATTTGTTTAGCACAATCTAACAAATCATATGATTTTTACATTAAAGAAAAATAATAATAATCATTACCATATAACAACACATGGAACAATAGTTAGGCTTGAAGTTTAGATAATCTCTCTTGAAGCCCGAAAGCTTCTTCATATTCAACAAGTTTATTTATTGTTTGAAAAAGCGTGTGGAATGGCATGCCATTGACCCTTCTCATGAGTTATTTGCCAAAACGTTGAAAATTGATGTGAATGGAATTTTTAATTTTTTTTTTTTTTAATATTTAAAAACTTTTTGCATATTCAAAAATGGTGTCCAGCAGGTGACAAATAAATAATATTGGAAAACATGTTTCAGAATTCACTAGTGTTCTGCATCTAATCTGTACTATTATGAAGCTTTTTTTTTTTTTGAGGCTGTCCCGCAAGAGCTTTATCTGCCTTACAGCTTCTCATTCAACCAAAGTCATTATTGAAGAATTATAGTGACTTGATGAAACTGACCATTTCATGAAATATCATGAAAATCCCAATCCTTTTTTCAAATTATTCGTTACCAATATTAATTAGGGTCCACATCCTAGCAGTTTGCCCCCAAGGAAGTCAAGAAAGTGTGGCAGTCTATTTGCTTTCCATTAACCTAAATTTGCTGTCGATGAGTGTAATATTATTTGGCTCAAGTTTCATAGGTAGACTTTGGTATACCTACAGCCCTCCACATGGAATACCGATAAGAGCATGACCTTTTAACTCTTTAAGGAGAAGCAGTGTCTACTGAATTTGGTATTGTATCAAAGTTCATTCCAACTTCTCCTCTTTTGTCTTAAAGATTATGTGGGTTTATCTGGCTGTAAGATGATGTGTTGGTTTTACAAATAGAGAACGCAGAAATTAGAGAGTAATTGAACCAAATGATCTCCGAACTCTTTATAAGGTGACGATTCGATCCCCGTATTTTTAATTTTGACCGAAACAACCTTAAACTCTTTAAATGTTGGCAATTATAGTCATTTCCATCTAAGTCCATTAAATTTCTAACAAAATAGGCCGCATGCAATGCATGTGATCTAATTTGGGAGGGTATTTAAGTAATCTAACAATACATTTAATTTAAAAAAAAAAAACCTCATAAACAAAAAAAAAAATCATGTTCTTTTGGGCTAACCTCCTCTTTCTCCCTCTCCCTCTATCTTTCCTCGTCCCAAAACCCTTTCTTTCTCAAAGCTTTTGACGAACACAGAGGGGCGTGAGGGGAGGGGCACTGGAGTTCGCATAAGGGTGGGCATCGATGATTGAATCGATATATGTAGGGGCAACGGCAACAATGTCGTCAACAGCAGAGTAGTCGAATAGCCCTAGGTATGCCTTCACGATGTAGATTGCACAGCTCTTTGCCCCCAGGAGGTCCTACGCCACCTGGAGCTTTTCCATCATGCCTAGCCACCGCTTTGCCTCTTTGCTTGCGATGTTTCTCATGTCCAGCCACAAGCATGTTTCTCTATCCTCTCTTATTTTGTTTTTGGGGCCTGGGTTTAAGTTTGGGGGGGTGGGGGAGGGGTGGGTTTGAGTTCAGTGAGGGAAGGCAGCGACTAGGTTTGAGTTCGGTGGGGAGGGGGGGCTTCGGTTTGAGTTTGGTTTGGTGGGGGAAGGCGGTGGTTGGGTTTAAGTTTCATTTGGGGGGGGGGGTGAGGCTGATTTTGAGTTCTCAGATGTCTCTCTCTCTTTAATGTTATAGGTGTGAGGTATTGTTTTTAACGAGGATATTTTGGTCTTTTTATGGTTTAATGAGTTCATGTGATGAGTCATGTAACCTATTTTGTTAGAAATTTAATAGAAATGACTATAATTATCAATATTTAGAGAGTTTAGAATCATTTTGGCCAAAATTTAAAAAAATAGGGATAAAATCATCATCTTATAAAGAATTCAAAGACTATTCGAGTCAATTACTCAAAATTAAAATACCAATAAAAGTGTATTTTTATAAGCCTCGTTTGATTCACCAGTTTGAGTTGAAAATTTTAAGTTTCAATAGTAATTTTTGTTGATTTTTTAGAAAAGACAAAAAAATTTTTCAGAAAAGACAAAAAACTTTTTCAAAAAAAGATAAAAACTGAGATAAAAAATTTGGATTAAGATGGTAAAACAAACGAAGACATAGTTTAGTTTATGAAATATATATATATATATATTGTTCTCGTCCATATAAGCATAAGCGATTCTTGCTCTATAACTTTTTTGTTTTTTTTTTTTAATTGAAGTAAAAAAGTATTGGAATGGATACTATATTTTTTGAGTTGATTAAAGTGACTTCACATGTTGATAAATGTCTATCAAATTCCGTTAGCCCAATATCAATAAACTGTCTACCAAGTACCGACTTTGGTATTCCCGCTCCTAACTAAAGTCTGAATGGGAACGCGTCAGATTAGGACCAATAAATGTAAAGATAACAAATTGGTCACCATGTTTTTTTTACTAATTTGCATGAACAGATTTTCTTCGGGAGAAAAAAAAAAAAAAAAAAGTCGCACAAGAGCTGGTGTCGATTGTTAATATTGGTTGTGATATGTGTATATTGTATATATTCGTGTCTGACAACCAAGTACCCAGCTAGCCAGCAGCGAACTAATTGAATTATATGTCAATCATCAATGAAGCAGGGACCCAATCCTGTCAGCAGGTAACAGTCAAATGGACCTTAATAAAAAGCATAAAACCAGTTGAACTGGTGCCTCACAATTAGAGGGACCTGACACCTATGATTGTCAATCACTTGCTTCATTGCAGCATCCATATTCCAGACTTTGGTCTTTGTCATCTTCTTTATTTACCCCAATTAAAATTGATCATACATTCTAATTAAAGGGCAATAACTACATAGTTAAAAAGTATATATGAAAAACTAGGTTAGTATCTGTATTTTTAACCTATTGGTAAGTAGTGATATTTTTCATCATTGGTACTAACGGCATGATAAAAAAAAAAGATTATATTTGAAACCTTCACTTCAACTAAATTAGGGATCTGAGTCTTGCATTACAAAGATTTACTGATTTGGCAATCATTATTAATGAACTCTGTAAGCTCCTGGTATATTCAAGATTCAAGGACATGATTTTTTGTCATCCAATCGGTGATTTCATCTACTGCTTGCCCTTCATGTCTCATTTTTCTTATTCATCCAAAAAAAAAAAAAAAGATATTGATGTCTTTCACTAATTTAATTTGTGAATAGAAGAAATTATGCGTATATAATTATAAATTTTTAATTAGACGTCTAGAACAAAAATAAATATCAATTGAATAAAAGTACAATTTATATGAAAACTATGACAAACCCTTCTGTATGAGTACACTTATTCAAACCCTCATCTTGACAGGGTTAAATAGAGCCCGCCTTTGTGAGATAACCCAACTCAATTACATCGGATGAGCAACATTTTTCCTTTTTTGTCGCTTGTTCAATTAGATTAAGAGTCTAAGAATGCTAACTACCTACTGAATGTGATAAATCTTGCTAGTAAATTAATTCCAACTCTTTCAAGCATAACTTTTAGAAGATGCTAGAAGATATTTAGCCTGTATGGTTTTGTGATCTCTTTGAAGTGGTACCTTATGAAAATATAACTAAATGTTTCACTAGTAACTTACAAATTTTGAATATAGATCAAATTGAATGAAAGTCTCTTAATTAATTTAAAAATAATTTTTTAACTGTTAAAAACTATATATTTTCGGTAACATATTTTTTTCATAAGTACTGAAAAATTATCCTTTTCTTCTTGATTGTGTTTTTTCTCATAAAACTCGCAATTAAATACCAGTCTTTTTTTTTTTTTTTTTGGGAGCCCAGCTCTGAATTATCTTCAGAAGGAGCATCCCATCTCGTGTACTCATCCATAAAACCAATCATATTTATGGCATTCTTTTCTCCTGACAGAAAAATCAGTAGCATACCACCTGTTTGTATAAATGACCGGGCGGCTTCTTATTCAGCCGAATTTAATGCACTGATATTTCAAGTTTTCTTTCTTTCTTTCTTTCTTTTCCTTTATTTTATTCTGTTTTTATTTTTCCCTCTCGGCCTCTCCCACACCACATGTCATGCCATGCCTTGTATTGCATGGCGATTATTAACCCACTTCGAATACGATATGATGTAGCAGTACCTAACTGAATTTCTCCACGCGTAAAGTATCTTGAACACGTCGAATAATATTTTACGAGGTATAAGACAACTACACATTTTTCCACGTACTAAAAAACACACCCCAAATAAAGAAAAACAAAAAATCATTGGATATGAAGCTATCCAGATTTCTTTGCTGTGACCTAAATCTAAGTATATATATGGATATATGAGTTTGAACCGAACAAATTTATCACTATATCTCTATATACATGTGATGGCATAAGAGTAACGTTCAAATTCTGCAAAAACCAAGATTATCTTTTTCACAGCTTATCTGTGCCTAACTATAACTGACATTCAAAAATGGCAATGGTTGGCATTATTGTTAGGTACGTTCTGCTAGCGGCTCTAAGTATTAATCGCACCCATCAAACTTTTTGACAAAAAGGGACTCACTTGGGTCCAATTTGCAAAACTAGGTAAAGGGCTATTGATGACTTGCACAACCTCTCCAAAGGCTGAAACCAACTAATTAATCTTTTAGTAAATGAGACTCCAAATGGGACTTTTAAAGTAGAAATACATGGATTTTAAAATGTCAAGTGGGGTTTTTTTTTTATTGCATATTTATTTTATTTTGTTTTATCGTAGACACTTGAAAAGTAGTGGAGTGATTCTGATACCAATAATTATGGGTGGAAATTATCTTTAGAAACCAGCTTGCAAGGGAGGGGACTCAGGGTCTTAATAAATTTACTGATTATCTTATGAATATTCCACGTCGGACTTCATTTTGGTATCTAGGAGAAGGTTGCTCCTATCCCTTACGTTCTTCAAATTAAGGAAGATTCTTAAAATGATTTTTTGTGGGAGGTAGGAAGATTAGGTTCTTAACACAAATTTTAAAATGAAATGACACTGAACAATTAACACGATTTATAAACAGTAAAGAGTAAGGTAATATATTTTTTTTAAACATAAGATGAAATTCATCAGTTCGATAAAAACAGTTGAGAGATTCTTTATTGTTATTGTCATTATTAATATTTAACTAACACGACGTAAACAGATAGCGATACTTGATATAGTGCGGTTTTAAATCTTAAAAAAAATTATTAAGAAAGGTACGATATGGCTTTTCAACGAGGTATAGTTGGTTTTGCTTCACATGAATTGGGGATGAGATAAGAACGGACTGTTTTAGATGACACGCCACGTACAGATTCTTCAAAAGGCCAGCTTATGTTCTATTAAAAGCAAAGACATTACCATTTGCCAGGGCAATTCTTTAAGCACGTGACAGAAAATACTTGTACAATATTAATAATATTAATAATATTATTCGTTCTACAGCTAAAGATTAAAGAAAAAAAAAAAGTCGCTTTCAGTTTTCCATATGGTTGTCCAATGTTATTTTACTTGGCTAAAACTGACAACGACACTTGCTCTCTCCAAGTCTCTCAGCTGCCTTCAGCGAGCATCAATTTGGGAATCTTATTTTACCCGAAAGAAACAATTCCCATTTCAAGCAAAACTCCTAATGGGCACGTGGTCATTGACCAATTGGAGAGATTGCTTCGGCGCATGGGGATTTTCTCCATGGATTACAGTGAAAGATTGTTTCGGAATTTTGGTCATCTATTTGTGTCTTTGATGGACAGAAAAGGGGGGAAAAGGGGGAAGAAAATAAAAGGAAATTCTAGCTTTGAGTAGGCCAAATGACAGAATAAAATGTTAAAGGCCTCTTTTGCAAACTATCATTTTTTTTAAGGTGGTGTTTGGAACATACACTCCAATTTGAGTTTTGGAAATACTGATATTTGGAGTTTTGCATTTGGTTAAAAATGAACTGTTTGAAGTTAAAAAATGTAAAAAACTTAAAATGTGTTCAGAGAAAAAAGTTAACAATATGAATCTTATTTTATTTCTTTTATCATTCTCTGCACTAAAAAAAAAAAAAAAAACATATCATTTCAACTTGAAAGAATAAAGTTATGGACGTTTTTGAGTTTTTAAGAGAAATTTGGAATGTGAATAGTATAATTAGTTTATTTTTAAAGAAAAAGAGAAAAAAAAACTTTTGAAAATTTTTGATTGGAATGTATACTCCAGACATAGCTTAAAATATTGTGGAGCAATTAGAAAATTATGAAAAAGGATTAATTGGAGGGTTGGTCATTAATTAAGAACTGCATTATCTATTTATAGGCAAACACATACACAATTACAGATAGCACGTCGATGTGAAAGGCACTTGAAAAATGAACATCCTAGCTTAAGCATACTTACATATTATATATATATATATATGTATATTTTTTTTTGTGGATAAAATTTGTGCCCAATGCTCTGGATTACGTTGGAGATTAGCATCAACCTTATCCCTGTTATTTAGTGTCATAAATTTTTTTAAAGACATAAAATTTTTAATAACTTCACAATTGAGGCTAACATATCATGAACGTCACAATTGTGATATTTGAAATTACCAATGCAAATAGTTCATTCATGTTCTTATTAAGAATATCTGAACAAAATTAAAAAGAAAAGGTATATTTATTTAAAGTAAAATATTTTAACAATTATAATTTAGCCTTCCTTTTATAAGTTAGTTGGAGATGAAATTTTTAAATTGGAGTTAATTGACTTTTCAAAAATTAATTATAAATTTTATTGACTTTAAAAAAAAAAAAGATAAAAATTAAGATAAAAAAATATAATTTAGTTAGAATTAAATTAATTTACCAAACAAAGCATTAGATAAAGAGATTATTCACAATGATTTTGCTTATGAATAGTTTTCCTTGTTTAGTCAAAAACCACGTACATCAGGTGCATCTATTAATGTTATCCACTAATCAAAATCGAAACGACAACTATGAAAAGCTTTTATTGAATAGACAGTTAATTGCACATTAATCATAACTAATCATTTAATTATTGAAGGACCCGATTTGGTAATTGACACGGTACACAACTCGGGGGAAAAAAAAAAGTGATTCGAGAAACGATAAGCTCGGCCTTTTCCCATTTTGTACATTGTATTTTGTATTTTCCTTTGTTGGAGCCAGTTGGTAGCTTCCCAATCCAAAGTACTTTCCAGTCACGTCTGACGCGATGACAAACGTGTCTACTCTGCCGTTGACGCTGAAGAAACATTGGTTGACCGAAGAAGTATGAGTATCCAACGGTGGAGATTAAGGGCAGACTAAGATCTGGCAATTAAGATTAGTTTATTTATGCCTTGTCTGAATTTGAGTTCAAACTTAAAATTTTCATATCAATTTTTATTTTTTTTTTTAATTTTTTGTCTTTTTTGAAAATCAATAAAAATTTTTAAAACTAAAATTTTCAATTCAAACTCATTCACCAAACGAACTTTTATGGGTTTGTTTACTTCATTAGTTATTCTAACTCTAGTCAACTGTTTTTTGTCTTTTTCCCAAAAAGTTTTTGTCTTTTCTAAAAATTTAAAAAAAATTACTATTAAAATTTAAAATTTTTAACTCAAACTAACCATTTATCAAACGGATCACTTTAGTCAAAAGAATAAAAAACCTACCGCTCGCTTATCACAAGTAAAATTAATAGAATAAAGAAGCTATAATACGAGTTTTCTAGAAAGGTAGCAGCACGGGACCTGATTAATCACATATTTAGTCATTACAGTTATTATTTTTTAAAAAATATATAGTTTCATTCTAGGTCACTCGTGGTGATTAAAATAGTTAATACAATTTTTTTATGTTGACAGTGAATTCGTATCAAGTCACATGATATGAATCGTTTTATGATAAGTGATAAAATATAAACTTTGACCGACCAGGCAATATCTTAAATTGAAAAGAAAAAGAAAAAAGTATCTGATACTAAAACACCAATATAGAAACATGCTATATGACATGTGGCGTATGCAGGTTCTTTTCACTTAATTTTCTTATTGGTCGTACATTATGATCTGTAGTTGTTAACATAATAATAAAATGTTAATTCTACATCTAATTCTTATTATAAGATGCTGAATTCTGATCTCCCACCGCCCTCTTTCTTTTTTTTTTTTTTTAATAACTGTGGTCCTCTTGTGAAAATGCTATTTAGTAATTTAGGGATTAGAGATGGAAAAAAATCTCGAATTGGCTAAATTAATTGCCATTTTTTTTTGATTGGAATTGTTTGCTAATTTTAACTTTTTAATACAAGGTAATAATTATCTTAAAATAGTAAAAACATGTTGTTGATAATAGGAAAAAGAAAAAGAAAAAGTTTATGATACAAATTTTGAAATATCATTACTTTAATTAGTAGATTAACTTTTCAATCGGTAGAGTTTTTTTTATATATCCTTACCAGGCAAAGTTCATTTTGTAGACCATTTGATTAATTTCAATAGGCTTAGATATTACTTATGTATAAAAATTGTAATGTACCCTAGTTTATGGAATTATATGCTAACAAATTTAAAAAAACAATGAAAGAAATTTTAGAAAGAAAAACACCAGTGACCTTGTTCCACGATGAGCCCCCCTGGGGGGTCTTCCCTCTTGCCAAACAAGCCCACCCGCGACCCAAGCTCCCTTCCTCCTGACGACGAGCTATGCCCCCCCCCCAACCCAACATGAGACCCAGGTGCCCCTTCCTTCCCCTAACCACCCTGCACTAGATCCGTGTGCCCCTCCCCCCAACGTTGGCAATGACCACCCCTCCCCCCTAGCTCGTGCTAGATCCATACGTCCTTCTTCCTCCGATGTCAGCAACGACCAGCCCTCCCCCCACAGCCTACACTTAGATTCCGTGTGCCCCTCCCCCCCCCCCCCCCGATGTCAGAGACAACCACCCCTCCCCCTAACCGATGCTAGATTTGTGTGCCCCTCCTGTCGACAATGAAGCCCCTCCTCTCCACTATGCGAACAAATCTTGCACAAGGCCCCTTGGTCTAAAAACTGGCAATGAGCACCCTTCCTCGAGTGATGTTGTGCCCGTAAACAAGGTTATCTTTTTATTTTTTAAACAATTATCACATACAACCAGATCCTATGTTGCACCTGATATATTTTCGTCATCAAGAACCATTGAATTTCGATTGCACAGTTGAAAAAATGAGCTCTATGGTAGTGCTCCTCATAAGGATTTTATCACAAACACCTTATATTATTTATAACTATGAAACTAAAAATTTTTAATGACACTTACAGGGATGGATGGGTTGCTAAAAGGTGAGTGCCTTTAATTACTAGGCTTATTCTATTCATTCATCTGGATTCGATTCTCATTACCTTCCTTTAGGTTTTCATCCAGCTTTGGTTGTTGAAGTATGGTGTGGTAATGGAAGGGTGCAGGTCTCGTGTGGCCGACTGAAGAGAAACTAGTATTAAGAATCTGTTTTTATCATATCTAGGAAAAAAAGTTCTTATATACGAGGTTGAAAACCTGTAAATAATTGGATCACCTTCAGATCATTCTATTAAAAAAACCTAAAATTTTTAACCTAAATATTTTTATATAATTTTTTTTGGTAAATGAATATTTATATATGGTTAACCAACTAATTGTACCATAAATTGTGCGTAAATTGAAGTTGGATTCATACGGTGGGGGGGTGTTCGTGTGGATAAATAGAGGGGAGATGGAGGAAAAGAGAGGGGACACTGAAACCGCTGTAGGCTCCAGAAAAGCTAAACTGGGAAGTGACTTTGATTCGCGAGTCCCGAGGTCCTTGTCTGTGGAATAGTGCCCAGTTGAGTGGGCAAAGGCGCACCTATCTCCACTTTCCAAGGAGATCACACACTCGCCTCACTCTCTCACACGTACCAATTACCAAACATCACTTCTGTCTCTCTCTACTTTCTCTCTCTACCTCTCGCTTTGCATTATCTAACATAAATGCGATCTCTTTCTCGCACCTTCCTTTTCGAAGCAACTTAAAAGCTCAGCTTTCTCTTTCTCCTTTTCTCTTTCTCTCTCTCTCTCTCGTTCCCTCGTATCCGTATTTTAAAGGACACTGGAGCTAGCGTTGGACTGCCATTTTGAAATCCCAAAAGCTTCTCATTTCTCTCACTCTACATTTGAGTTTTTCATTTGCTTCAAGAATCTTCTTTTGTATCCCGGTGAATGCGAAGCGCCTGTTTTCCGGATCGGATCGGAAGAAACGGGTTCGTGACATGGATCCGCCGGCGCTGATGAACGAGGACTCGTTCGCCAACGCCAATGCCACGCCGTACAACCTGGCGGAGATCTGGCCGTTCCCAATCGGCGGTGGCGTCGGAGACGCCGGAGGCGGGTTGGGGCTCCGGCGGCCGCAGTTGGGCCAGAATTTGGCTCCGTTCGGGGACATTTCGGGCGTCAATCGGGACGTTTCGGGCAATGATCCCATGAGTTTGGACCACAGAGGGAATCATGGGGGCGCCACCAGGAAGCGTCGTGACGGGGGGGAAGAAGATTCCCCCAAGGGCGTTTCCACTAGTAGTGGCAATGGCGTGGTATTTCCTTCTTTTAAAATATATATATATATACACATAAAATTTTCGCGTTAAACTTCTAGTATGAGCTCTAATTAGCTTCTTATTGCTAATTGTTTGCTAATTAGCTTTAATAATTGCTTAATGTTTGCGTGAAGTTGACCTTACAATGTTATGCTATATACACTTTATTATTGATTTCAACTAATTCCCAAATGCTTTCTAGAATAGTTGGAATTTGACGTTAATTGCTGTGCAAGTAATGAGGTAAAGTTGGAATGCTCACGATGATGTTCCATCCTTTTTTTTGGCAGAATGATTGTGATGGAAAGCGGCTTAAAACTTCGGGATGTAAAGACGAGAACCACGAATCCAAACCCGAAGCAGAACCGAGTTCAGACAAGCCTGCCGAACAAAACGCTCGGCCGCCTGATCCGCCCAAGCAGGACTACATCCATGTACGGGCGAGAAGGGGTCAAGCTACCGATAGCCACAGTCTCGCCGAAAGAGTAATTTATTTCAATCTTCTTCAACCTGTAGTGAAATCATATTTGCTCGCATTCAGCTAACTTGTTAGTAAAAACCGGAATTTGGAGGGCGTGGAGACCGGACTTTAGATCTAGGCAGAGTAAAATATTATCCATAGTTTAAACTATCATTATCTTAATAAAGGGTGTTGAACTTTAGGTAGAGGTACTTCTTTCATTATGTACGTTATTATAATTTAAATGACAGTGGATTGAATCTAGATCTATTGAATGAGAATTGCTGATTAAAACCATACGGTGGACAGGCTAGAAGAGAAAAGATAAGTGAAAGAATGAAAATTCTTCAAGAGCTGGTCCCTGGCTGTAACAAGGTATAATCTCCTTATGAATTCTGTACAATAGTTTTTCTTTGCTTGCAAACATGATGATAAAGGATTAATCTTTGCCAAAGTTGGAGTCCCTTTCCCTTTTTTGCCGAACGATGAAAAATTGACGGTTGGAATTATTCAGTACTTTCATGTCATACTTATGGTGGTAGATATTATTTTCCAGTTTATATTTTCATGAAAAATGTTTGTTAAGATCGTGTTTTTAATTAGGTTATTGGAAAAGCACTGGTTCTTGATGAGATAATTAATTACATCCAATCTTTACAGCGTCAGGTTGAGGTATGTATTATCATCACAGGCTGCTTGTCATATTTTTTTAACTTTAGCTTTTCTCTTTCAATGGACTTGAGCTTTAGCCTCACGATATCTACCGGATTCGGCAGTTCCTATCTATGAAGCTTGAGGCAGTTAATTCCCGAATGAATCCCGGGATTGAAGTGTTTCCTTCTAAAGAGGTGAGTCCTATCAGTATGCTAAGCTTTTCAGATTAGATTCTCACTTTTCGTTAGCACTAATTGACGAGCACGCAAAATAAATAAATAAATAAATAATAAGAATAAAAAAAAAGAAGCCACGTGGCTGTTGATGGACCCGCTACGTGGCAGCCCAAGAGCAAGGACGAAAACATGGTTCATCAGTATTTGTCCTTCTAAAGGATGGTATGGTAGATATAATACGTTTCTTATGTTATCACCAATAGTAATATTTGTCCCTCATAATTCCTTTTGCTTCTAATATCCTTGATTATTTCTTCCATGTATGTCAGACTGTTGGTAACTTTAAAAAAAAAAAATCCTTTTCTTGTCTGATTTATTGTGAGAAAACAAGGATATTTGCTTGAGACGAGATTTTGTCAATGATGCTGGATCGCCGTCTACAGTTTCCTTAATAGGCGCACATGTCCCTCACCTATATCGGCTTCACTGCATTGCTTTTTCTTCAATTATTTCCTTAAAATTTTGGACTAGCTCTTCAAAAATATGAGTTAGAGTTGATAATTTACACCATTTTCGGGCTCAGGCTCACTCACAAGGTCACAGAGAGACGAGTAGAGTTTTTTCCTTTTCACGAACTTTCATTCTTTTAGCAGCTCAATTTAGCTTCTCAATATGGTCAACAAGCATTTGAGGAAGCTGGAATGGCATTTGGTTCACAACCCGCAAGGGATTTCAGTCGCGGTTCATCGCCAGAGTGGTTGCATATGCAGGTTGGTGGTGGATTTGAAAGAACAACATAGTCCACGAAAATTCTTCTTCAAATGGTAATAAAAACATGAAGAGGCGGTTCTTACTCCTTCAGTTGCTGTCGACAAAGTAAACCCCATTATGGTAAATCGAAGAAAAAGACATTTTCTACTTCAGGCATGGGAGACTGCAAAAGTTAGTAACTGGATATCTCCCTCTGTTGTTCATTACAACGAAAAATGAATCTTCAGTCCCCACGCCTCCTTGAAGGCTCCTTCATATTCTTACCCTTTTCGGTACCAAGCATAACACGCTGGAAGGATTATTGTTCTTGTAAAACAGAATGTTTCTTGTTTCTAGATTTCTGATGCTCTCACATACTATGTAAACCTTATTTTTGACATTGGATTTGTTAAAAGCTGAAGTTGCATTAAATAAATTATCCATTCTGGTGTATTGTTTTCGATCCTAAAGTTGACTGAAATTCTTTTCCTCATGTCATGTGTTTAAGATGAGTTGTTGCTATACATTCTCTTCCAACAGAAGCAAATGGTACGAAAAAGAGTTTCACGTTTTCATACAGCTGTGACATAAAAGCTAAAAATCGAAAATCTTTCTACAGAAATCTAATGCAACATGAAGGTGATCCAAGAGGAGTTTTAGACAGTCGCCTATAAAATTATGTTACTGGTTGTGCCGTACCAAAGGAACTTCCTCCCTGATTAAAATTGTTCCCACTTGTTTGGAAATAGGAAACAGTGGCCCAGATCATACGAAGGAGCAGGATTGCCACGAACACCGTTCCTCCAAGGGTGCAGACAACCTGATAATCGACATCAAAACCCGCAACTCAGTTACTATTACCACTCATGTTTGTTCCCTTGATGAAGTTAAACTAATGATACAAACCCAAAGGACACAAGGTTTACCATGAGAACTAGGTTCATGGACAGAAGAACCGCGCTTATGGACCTTATACATAATTGTTCAATAGCCAATACTGTAACTTTATCCCCGAGCATTAGCTCAATTCATAAGTAGGGAGGTTCATGTCATAGCTTGTTTTCTTTCACATTAAACACTCAGAATGAGCTTAAAACTGAAATGAAATGCTGGCTATTTGCTATTGCCAATGTCATGTCAGCATGCAATTCAGTAAAAGAAGAACGTAAAAATAACATCAATTGGAAAGATCAGCCCTGGAAAATCAAATACCTCAAGAAGTGCTTTAACTATAGAGAGTGAAGCCAATAGCATAAGCCCATCAACTGCAAAAGACACCTATAAATTCCATTCGTAAAGGGTGAGAAATGAACAAAGAATGAGAAAGGAAACAAGAGGAATAGCATAGTTTGGGTTTTTTTTTTTTTTGAAGTCCAAAGTCTGAACTTGTACCATGCAACAACATTTTCACCAACAACATCATTCATGGACAAAATTTCGTTCCTTTGAAGCCAAAGTCACAAGTAATTAATGACCCTTTGGTTCATATGTTTGAACAGTAAGTTTCGTTAGAAAATTTAAACTTTAGTGAAACAAAACACTGTAGAATAAAGTTTGAATTTGTGAGTTCGAACCTATAAATCAAACGGGTATTCGTTAACGACCACGACCAAAAGTGACAGAGCAAAAACAAAGAGAATTACCAACTGGGTCGAAATCGCCGGAGGCAAAACGGAGCGAGAGGCTTTCTTCGCGCGCTTAGAGATCTTCTTGACCATGCTCTGCAGAAACCTCACCAGCAAATCAACACTGCTCTCCTCCGTTTCCTCGTCTTCGTCATCGGTCTCGTCGTCCTCCTCCTCCACCAGATCACCACCGCCGTCGAAAAAGAAACCATCGTCAGCAATCTCCTGGGCTTCTTCTCTTGTCGAGTTTTTCAGCTGAGAACAGCACAAAACGAGGTGACTTTTGTGAGCGTGTCTAGGACAAAAGGCAGAGGAAGAAGAGAAGAAGAGACAGACCTTGCCACGCCAACAACAGATGCTGATTCTGGGTTTTCTGCGAAATGGGTGGTGAAGAGAAGTGTGTGAGAGTTTTGCACATAGCTTGTAAGCGCTTGAGTTGTGGAGATGATCGGTTGTGGTGGTGGTGGTGGTGGGAAATGGTGGTGGAGATAATGTGGTGGCTCCTGCCATTCTGGAACCAGAAACGATTAGAACTTGGGGGCTTATCCTTGTTTTGGAAAATTTTCTTGGGCTAGGCTACTCATCGGCCCAATCCAATCGTTTTTTTTTTTTTTTTTTTAAATAGACTACCTGACATAATTATATTTAAATAAAAAAATTTTAAAGAAAGTGATTTTGTTAACTTTAGTTATCTTTAGTTCAATTTTGTATTTTATTGATCTAGTATTATTTTTTATCATATTATTATAATGATTTTTAAATTTGTATTATTTAAGTGCTTTTTCCTTATATTTATACATAAGAAAGTGAACTACAATAAATTTTTACCTCAAAAAAGAGATATAGTAACACTTAGAATAACTTAGAATATTCCAAGTTAGAATAGTTTAATTTAGAATAGCTTTGAATAAATTTAGTAAATTGATGAAGTTTTATTAAAAAAAAAAAAGAGAGAGAGAGGGGGATATAGTAACACCTAGAATATTTTAGAAATAACATAATTTTAAGTTTTATTAAAAAAAAGAGAGAGAGAGAGAGGGATATAGTAACACCTAGAATATTTTAGAAATAACATAATTAAGTATAAAATAGTATAAAATTTTCATTATTTTCATTAAATTTCATTATTTAACGAAAATAGTATAAATATTATAACTTTTAACTTTTACAATATTTTCTAATGTTTAAATGATTTTTTTAAGTCAAACAAGGATTAGTTTTATTTTCAATTCTTAAAATATGAGTTGGATCTAATTTGTCTCTATGCTTTAAAGCATTTCAAAATCAATCCGCAGACTATTAATTTGTTACCCAATAGTCACTCGCTTCAAAAACTATTAAAAAAAATGAATTGTAATTACCATGTTACGATCAAATACGTCTTAATTAAGGTCAAATTTATCGTTATAATTTTTTAACACGAGTGTTTTGAGTGTTAATAACTTCCAAAATTATAATTTGGAACATGAAAAATAAAATTTAATCATGATTAAGTCAATTATAGTCTAGTTTTTTTTTAAATTATTTTAGAAGGAAGGATTATTATAGGATAAACTAAAGGCATGTTTGGTATACCGTATTAACACTCCGTATTAAAATAATACAATGTTTGTTAACATTTTTATATTGTATAATTTGATACGAAATCAAAAATTAATATAATATGTACTATGATATTTTATATGACAAAGAACCTATGTATTAGGGTATATTGTATAACTTAATCTAAATAATTATATCAGAAAATGAAATATAATGGACTTCAATATAGAGGTTAGGTCGGGTTTCTGGACGAAAGTCGGGTTGGGTTTTGGCATGGTATTGAGGGTCGAGGTTGAGTTTCAAGGTCGAATTTTGGGATGGGGGTCGGGGCTTGGTTTTGAGGTCAAGGTCGGGGTCGAGATACGGGACATGGGTTAAGGTTGGGTTTCGGGACTAGGATCGATGTTGGGTTTCAAGATGGAGGTTAAGGCTAAGATTTAAGACGAGGATCGAGGTAGGGTTACAAGATGGGGATCGGGGTAGGGATTTGGGATGGTGGTAAGGGTTCAGGTTTCAGAATTGGGGTTAGGGTCAATGTCGGGTTTCGGGACAAGGCTCATGGTCGAGTTTAGGTTTTGGGGGTTAAGGTCGGGTTTCATAAATAGGGTCGGGTTCGGGTTTCAGGACAAGAGTTAGGTTTTAAGATGGGGGTAGGGGTTTGGTTTCGGAACGGGGGTCGGGATTGATTTTTGAGACGGGTGTATGGATTGGGTTTCGAGACGTCGGTCATGGTTGAGTTTTGGGGTTGGGGTTGGAGTTGGGTTTTGGGATAGCGGTCGGGTTCGAGTTCGGGTTTCAGGGCTGTGGTTGAGTTTCGAGATTGTGGTCGAGGTTGGGGTCAAGATTAGGTAACTATGTCTCGTAACTCGACTCCAAAACTTGACCTCGACCATGAACTTGCCCCATCCCCTTATCCCGAAACTCGACCCCTGCTCTGAATGCAAACTCAACCCCAACCTTGAAAGACTCTAACCCCCGTCCCCTAACTTGACCCTAACCTCGTCCTTAGTCCCAAAACCATATCCTGAAACCTCTGCTAGAAACTCAACCCTAACATTTGTTTTAAAACCTGAACCCAACCCCAAAACCCTATATCGAACCTATCTTGAAACGTGACTCTGCCAAATTGAAACTCAACCCCAACCTTTGTCTCCAAACTGAACCTTGACCTCTATTCTGAAACTTGACCCCGACCTTGAATCCTAATCCTGACTCCGTCCCGAAACCCAACCTTAACTCGGACTCCTATTATGAAATCTGACCCTGACCCCATTCCAAAACCCGACCTCCCCCAAAACCCAACCCCGACCATGGCTCTAAACTCGACCCCAAAACTCAATTTTGACCCTGTCATTAAACCCAATCATGAGCCTGACCCCCATTCCAAAATTCGACCTTGACCCCATTTGTCCTAAAACCTGACCCAAACTTCAACCTTATCCCCCGTTTCGAAACCCGACCTGACGCAACCTGAAATTCAATTTTGATTCCGACCCCCATCCCGAAACTCAACATCGATCCCGACCCCGACCCTTATCCCGTAACACCGACCCCGACCTTGTCCACCATAACCTTGAAAGCTCAATTCTTAATACGATACAATCTGATTACAAATAAACAATGTAATGTATTGTATAATATTGCAATGTAATGCAAAACTAAACATCATATTGTAGTATAACAATACAATACAATCCAAAGAATACAATACAATATGACGTACCAAACATGCCACAATAGATTAAGAATTAATTCTGTGACTAAAATGCAATGAGACCTTAAAGTAATGTACGGGATCAAAAATAAAATTAGCTTGTGTTTGGTGCATTGATTGGATTGAGTTTTTTGAGTTGTAATTATTTGATTTTTAAAATAATAGTTACAAATTTTTTATTGACATTTTGAAAAATGATAAATTAGAGTTGACAATTTTAGTTCAATTTGGTATTCCAGATAAATCTTAAAGGAAATAGATGGATATTTGAATTTGGAGGGAAGAAAAGAGAAGAAGAAAAAGATGGCTTATAATTGACGGTCACATCTCACACTGTCAAATATGCTTTTTCACGAGGATGGAGGTCAACATGTATCTAGTGTTATTTCCAATCCTAGAGAAAACAAAACCCATCGGGACAAGGTCATGACCAATTGACCCCGGAAGAACAAAACTGCCAAGAAAAGGTAAAGGAGAGGAAGGGGAAAAAAAATTCCTTCCTATGTCCGGCGATAGAAGAATACGACAAGGATTGTAGAGTCAAATAGCTTTCAATAATTAAGGAGTCATTTATGGGAGTTATTAAATATTTTTCTTTAAAATTAAATCAAAAACATTATTTATAAATGAAAATCTTTTTCAAAAACTCATACTTTAAAAGTTCATAACTTTACTATTTTAAATCGAAATGGGATGATTATTTTTCAAAATTGCATATTATTTTAGGAAAAAGCAAAACTCATTTTAAGTTTATACATTAAAATCCTTGTATCTCCTGCAATGGAAGAATACAAGGAGAATTGCAGTTGCAGAATCAAATAGCTTTCAATAATTAAGAGGTCATTTATGGGAGTTACAAAATATTTTTCTTTAAAATAAAATCAAAAACATTATTTATATATGAAAATCTCTCTTAAAAACTTAGACTTTGAAAGTTCATAATTTTGTTATTTTGAGTTAAAAAAAGATGATTATGTTTTAAAATTATATAAAATTTTAAGAAAAAGGGAAAGTCATTTTAAGTTTATACATTAAATCCTCCGTATGTCCCGCAATAGAAGAATATAACAAGAATTGTAGAATCAAATAGCTTTCAATAATTAAGGGGTCATTTATGGGAGTTATTAAATATTTTTCTTTAAAAATAAATCAAAAACATTATTTATATATGAAAATTTATCTTAAAAACTCGTACTTTAAAAGTTCGTAATTTTGATATTTTAAGTAAAAATCGGATAATAATTTTTCAAAATTGCATATTATTTTAGGAAAAATCGAAAGTCATTTTAACTTTATACATTAAAATCCTTCCTATGAATAGAAGAGTACAACAAAAATTATAGAATCAAATAGCTTTCAATAATTAAGGAGTCATTTATGAGAGTTATTAAATATTTATCTTTAAAATTAAATAAAAAATATTATTTATATATAAAATCTCTTTCAAAAATTCAGATTTTAAGGGCTCGTTTAATGCATGAGTTTGAGTTGAAATTTTTAAATTTGAATTGTAATTTTTGTTGACTTTTTAGAAAAAATAAAAAATTTTTTAAAAAAAAGATAAAAATTTAAATTTAAATATTAAATTTAAACTATAATTCCAAATGGACTCTAACAATTTATAACTTTATTATTTTAAGTTAAAAAAAAATAATTATTTTTTAAAATTATATTTAAAAAAAAAGAGAAACTCATTTTAAATTTATAAATTTTTTCTCAATTAAATACATATTTTCAGAATCCAACCAAATTCCAATATAGTAGCTCCACCAGCCCTGAAACTCTACTCCGTAACATTCTTAAAAAAAAAAAAAAAAGTGGAGTTCGTCAACGGCGGCAAGAAAACCACCACGACCTGTTCGTTACTCCAATTGTTAACAAAAAATCATAAAAAAGTACAAAACAAAACGAAATCCTACATGTTCCGGCGCATTTTAGCAACCAAAAACAGCCGCCAAAACGGCGTCGTCTCCAATACCGTCGTGGTCATGATATTTTCTGAGCCAGTCCTCTTTCGCGCTTTTCTGATACAACGCCACTCTCCACTCGCGCGTGTTCCACTTGGCAGTTGGCGATCTGCGTTTTGACCCCTCGTGACTGGGTCTCACCACGCCAAGAAGTCCGACAGGCAGTTCAGATCACGCGCTTAGACGAGCGTGGGAAATGTTAAAACATGCGGTTAAATAAATTAGAAGCGAAAAGAGAGAGAAAAAAAAAAAGAGAGAAATGAAACGCAGAAAAAACGCGGCTTAAGAGCATAACGAAGCAGCCCAAAAAAAAAAAGAAAAATAAATAAAAAGGAAAAATAAAAATCAAAGGAGGAGGTGTTGATTGCGCACACTTCCCTTCCTCTCTCCCCCTCTCTCTCCCTCTCTCTGCTGCATCGTAAGCGAACAGAAGCGCGAAAGCGAGAACCCCCACTGGCGAGAGAGATTTACAGGAGGAAGAGAGGAGAATCCGATCGGAGGATATTCGGTTCAACGGACTCGTTCTGAGTTCGGATCGGGCGAGTTCCGCCAAGAAGATGAGTGGATGGGAGAGGCTCAGGCCTTCCACGGCCAGGCTTGGTCGCGATTCCTATTCCAGCATGACCGAGCGCATTCCCTCCAGCCGAACCGTAAGACTCGGCCGCGTCCAGCCCCAGGCTCCTGGTCACCGCACCATTTACTGCAACGATCGCGACGCGAATCTTCCCGTCAAATTCAAGGTTTCGCCTCTTTCTTTTCTTTTTCCAAAAATTTCGTATTCTTTTATTTGATGTTTGGTTTCCGAGAATTTAGGCAGGAAAATAAGAAGTATCGGACTTGAACTAAGTTTTTTTCCGTTCTTTCTTAACATTATAGTTTTTTTTTTTGCCTTGAAAAATCTCAGAATTTGTTGCTAAGTAAGGATTTTAAGTTGATTTTTGAGCGCTATTAAGCTAGAAATTGAGGCTTTTTTTTTTTGGGAAGAAACAATGTTGAAGGTGAACATAATGATGTCTGTTAAGAGTATATTTGGCTCATCTGGTTGAATAATTAAACATAGTTTGCTTTCATTGTTGGACTTTATCGATTTCTTGTATCAGGGGAATTCTATATCAACTACGAAGTACAGCTTCTTTACTTTTTTGCCAAAAGGACTGTTCGAACAGGTAATTTACTGGAAATGAATTGGTTTTGCATCTCTATTTATCTCATTTTGATTGTCGACTTAGGGTTTATGGCGTTCATTTCTCTATCCCCATTTTAGTGATAAAATTTGGCACTTTTTTGATTTAGGTTGCCCTGTGTTTAAATCCTTACTAGGTTAATGTGTGATAGATGTTGTTGAAGAAAGTGAAATGGATTGAATTAACTTGATGCATGTTTGCTACTTGGGTTGGCCCCTATAGGATTTCTAGACGATTTTCTCCTAGTTAATGACTGCAAAAACAACTGCAAACACTACTTTAGAGTTTGGTTGATTTTATTTGGATATGTCCCCTTATAAAATTCTTTGCTTAAACCGACAGTTCAGACGGGTAGCTAATCTTTACTTTCTCACAATATCGATTCTATCAACAACACCAATCAGGTATGTAGTATTTACTTCTATTAGCCTTGCCGTTCTGCTCTCTTGCTGCTTCCGTAATTTCTTTGGTGCAACTTATAAATTGAGCTGGTTGTTATTTTAGATTTATGCCAATCATGATCGGTTTGTGGCAAATCTATGTACTCAAGTACTTTCTAATAATGCAGTCCCGTGAGTCCAATAACGAATGTGCTCCCTTTGAGTCTGGTGCTTATTGTTTCTCTTGTTAAAGAAGCATTTGAGGATTGGGTGAGTGCTACACTTTATGTGTATTGTGTGTGTATTTCTGGGAGTATGTTTGTTAATTGTATTCTTAAAGCACATTCCTCATATTTGTACTTCTTGCTTTCCTTATGTAAAACAGAAGCGCTTCCAGAATGATATGGCAATTAATAACAATCCTGTGGAAGTGTTGCATGATCAAAAGTGGGAAACTATTCCATGGAAAAAATTGCAGGTTGGGGATGTTGTAAGGGTGAGTATGCAGCATTTGGGAGAAATGTTTTGTAATTGGAAACTGTGTACGCGTGTTTCTTTGAAATTCTTTCTCAGTCTTCCAAACATGAGGAGTTTTCTGTTGTTTCTATATTCCTTTCCTAAATAGGCATGATACACTAGTACTAAATTGAAATGGACATTTTGGTTGGTTGCAGATCAAACAGGATGGTTTCTTCCCTGCGGATCTGCTTTTTCTTGCAAGCACAAACCCAGATGGTGTCTGCTACATTGAGGTTATTTATTTTCTTTCATCCTTTCACTCTCCTTCTTCTTCTTCTTCTTCTTCTTTTTTTTTTCCCTGTCTCTTTTAAATTTTGTTTAATGCTTTTCCCCCCAGAGAAGTCTAATATTGCTCTTATAGTCAACATGGCCAAACTGAATTTTCTGTTGTATCTTGTTTGGCTTGTGGGTGCTTGGTTGCAGACTGCAAATTTGGATGGGGAAACCAATTTGAAGATCAGAAAGGCATTGGAAAAGACTTGGGATTATTTAACTCCCGAGAAAGCATCAGAATTTAAAGGTTACCCTATTTTGTTCATCTAGTTTCAGTGACTGATTCATATATAGCACGATTTAATTTCTTTTCCCAGCCTTTTTTTTTTTTTGGAGTTTTTATTGAGCTTTCTAAATATTTTGCCAGCAACCAAGATTTCAAAAGGGATTAAGGAATGGATTTGGGGTGTTACTTATGACTCATATATGAAACATCTTTATCTTCATTTAAATTTTTAATAAGCGCCCCTTATTAATTGCAGGTGAAGTGCAGTGTGAACAACCAAACAATTCATTGTACACTTTCACAGGCAATCTCATTATTCAGAAGCAAACATTACCTCTAACTCCAAACCAAGTTCTTCTGAGAGTAATTTATGATCTTTTTCTCCTCACATCTTTTGTTTACTTGTCTTTCTGTATTTTAGGTTTAGAGTTAATTGAGAGTGTCATCCTTGTTTTTTGCTAGAATTCCATCTTTGTTTGATGTAGATGTCTTTGGGAACCTGAATACTAGACAAGGAAACAAATAGAATAGTTTACTTTTCCTGAAAATGTCCTTTGAATAGCTTGATATATCTGGAAAATATTTATTGGGAGATTAAAGGTTTATGACTTTTAACTGTAAGTCTGAAGTTGCTTTCTTGTTGGGTTTTGCTCCTAGTAATCTTGTAGGCTTTGGTATAATATAGATTGATTTAGCTTTTCATTCTCATATAACATTGGGAACTTTGTATTTTCAGGGATGTAGTCTGAGAAACACCGAGTACATTGTTGGAGCTGTTCTTTTCTCAGGCCATGAAACAAAGGTTTGTTTTCATGAAATGCAATGAGTTATACTGCCTATTTTTATCTCGGACCCTTTAGTTTCAAGACATTTCTGTAAATTTAATTGCAACTGGGATATCAATTTCTTGGTTGGGTTAATGAGCTCCGAAAAAACCTTTTTGATTGAAGAATTTCATGCTCCCCTTCACTGGTATTTGACATAAATCATTCTCTTTTCTGCTGCTGTTTGCTGGTATTAATTGCTTTTCCCTTTTGCTTTTACAACCAGATCTTGTTAGGTTGTAAATTTTTTTTTTTTCCCCATAACTTTCATTGCCTTTCAGTTGCCTTTCACTCTTGTAATTTGCGGCAGTTTGATGATGTATTTTATTTTTCGCAGGTTATGATGAATGCAATGAATGTTCCTTCCAAAAGAAGTACTCTAGAGCGAAAACTTGACAGACTCATACTTGCACTGTTTGGTACTCTCTTTGTCATGTGTCTAATTGGAGCCATTGGCAGGTTTGATGACTGTTAGTCTGTTAACTTAAAGATTTTCCCTGATTTTGTTTTGGAGTTTCCAGAATGATAATGTTTATGCCTCGGATTTTTTGCAGCGGTGTATTCATAGATCGTAAGTACTTCTACTTGGGTCTTTTTGAAGATGTTGAGAGTCAGTTCAACCCTGATAAACCTTTTGTGGTAACATATTCTTACTGAAGTGGAACAACTTCTAGATCATGATAATTTTTGTTTGTAGTTGCTTCTCTGATTAACCATTGTTTTATTTTAGCCTGCTAATTACTTTTCCTGGTGTACAGGTTGCTATTCTTACTATGTTTACTCTTATTACACTGTATTCAACCATCATACCTATTTCTCTTTATGTTTCCATTGAGGTGAGCTCTTTACCTTGTATAGCTGGTTGCTCTAGCAATACCCAATAGTCCTCCTGATGGCTTCACGTTTTATTTATTTATTTATTTTTCTTTTTGTGATCTCAGATGATCAAATTTATTCAGTCTACCCAATTTATCAACAAGGACTTGCATATGTATCACGTAGAAACTAATACCCCTGCATTGGCCAGGACTTCAAATTTGAATGAGGAATTGGGACAGGTAAATTGCTGCCATATCAAACTCAACCATGATTTTGATTGTTACTAGGCTAGAGAAAATGAAAAGACTATGATCCTTGATTAATGTAGATTTTTTTTTTTCATTCTGTATTGTTTTAGACAAAGCTATTGTTATTATATTTTCCACCATTGTAGTCTGCATACTGATGCTATCGTAAGTGACTCTCTATCTTTTTTCATTGCTGCTTTTCTCAGGTGGAGTACATCTTTTCTGATAAAACTGGAACACTAACCAGAAACTTAATGGAGTTCTTCAAGTGTTCAATTGGAGGAGAGGTTTATGGCACTGGTGTCACTGAAATAGAGAGGGGAGTAGCACAGCGGAGAGGCATTAAAATTGATGAGGTATAATTATCTCTCTCGTATATTGTAACACAAACTTACATGTAAAGATATGGTATTTACATATGTTTATACATGTACACCTATTCACAATCACCGATGCATTGGGCATGTGTCCTCTTGAAGCAACTGTCGATCTCATTTATTTCTTACAGGGTCAAAAGTCAACGAATGTGGTGCAAGAGAAGGGATTCAACTTTGATGATGCCAGGCTTATGCGAGGAGCTTGGAGGAATGAGCCTAATCCTGATCTTTGCAAGGTAGAAATATCTACAGTTGGAACTGGTGTTTACTTTTGCTTGATTATACTGAACAAGTGCAACTATAAATCTATAATTTTAGCACTCCAAGTACAAGGAGTTTTTGTCCCCTTTTATTTATTTATTTATTTATTATTATTATTATTATTATTATTATTATTATTATTTTTATCATCTTCCTCTAGTGGGTGAGCCACAATAATGGTTGAGATAAAGCCAATTAATCTTGTTGGTAGTTTTGGAAGTGCTTCCTGTCTTCTTTGCTGTATGGGAGAGATTTGTATGCAGATTGTTACTAAACACCTCTTTTTTTTGAAAAAAAAAAAAAATTCATTTACAAGTTGGTTATGGCATATGTCAACTTTTCAATTTGCTCAATCCGACTAATTAAATTATTATGATTATTCAGGAATTTTTCAGATGCCTTGCTATCTGTCATACTGTGCTTCCTGAGGGTGATGAATCCCCAGAGAAAGTTACATATCAAGCTGCATCACCAGATGAAGCTGCTTTGGTAACTGCTGCAAAAAACTTTGGTTTCTTCTTTTACAGGTTAGAATTCAGTTCTCTGATTCTGTTCGCTTGAATTGGCTAAAAGGTTTTAAGTTTTTTGTTTTGATGTCAAATTTTGTGCAATTCTGATGTGATCATTCCGTTGGAATCAGTTTTTGAACTCATCAAGATTTACCCCTGAACTTTTTTCGTCAAAGCACTTGAGTTTGCTCCCTTGCACCTCATGTCTGAGGGATGGAAGAGGGCATTGTCCATGATGTCTGAGAGCAATTTCAGTTTGGGCATAGAAAATAATTACTTTGCAATTTTGATTGTTTTTCAGTATATCGATAGACCTTCTGATATTTGGAATGTGGCTTCTCGGTTCTGGTTTTGGGTTTCTTGCAAGTTTATTTAAAGAAAGTTCCTGTTGTCAAAGATTTTACCCAATATGGGATTGATGTTCTCTTCATTCTCAGGCGTACACCTACAACAATATATGTTCGGGAGTCTCACATTGAGAAGATGGGTAAAGTCCAAGATGTTTCATATGAGATCCTAAATGTCCTTGAGTTTAATAGGTAGGGACATATCACTGTGTACAAGACAGTAGACATTAAACTCTAATCCATAGCACTAATGTTAATTGCAAACCTCTGTTTTACAAACAGTACAAGGAAGCGCCAATCTGTTGTTTGTCGCTATCCAGATGGCAGACTTGTATTGTACTGCAAGGTAATACTTTCTTGAGGCTTGTCTGGTGAATTACATTTGATCAGGTAGCTGACATTCTGTCAGGAAACTGTCTGACAGGGTGCTGATACTGTAATCTATGAAGATTAGCTGTTGGTCAAGATGATATAAAGAAAGTATCTAGGGAGCATTTGGAGCAATTTGGATCTTCTGGATTACGAACCCTGTGCTTGGCTTACAGAGATTTAAGTTCTGATATGTATGAAAGCTGGAATGAGAAGTTCATCCAGGCAAAATCCTCTCTACGAGATCGTGAAAAGAAGTTGGACGAGGTAAATTTAGTTGAACCTGTGCTTCATTATCCATCTACCATCAATAACTTTTTTCTTCTGATAGCAGTTATTTGTATGTACTACATCATCTAGGGCCAGGGTTTTTATTAGTTTGTTTTTATTATTATTGTTGTTGTTGTTTATAAATCAAATTGGATAAGTAAATTTGGTTGAACCTGTGCTTCTTAATCCGTCTACCATCAATAACCTGTGCTTCTTATTTGTATATATTATGTTTTCCTGGGCCAAGTGTTTTTATTTTTTTATTTTTTTAAGTAATTCTGTGAGCATTTTGTCGTAGTCTCCTTCGAGAGAGTAGTGAATGAAGAATCTAACTTTTTGAGGTTGAAGGGTTTCTGTACAAGCATGCCTAGTATTAGCTGGCTGTTTTGGTGGTGTATGATTCTGGTAATGTTTCTGAAGTTGTTGCTCCGGTTATTGATATATAAATGCATCAAGATATTGAAAAATCTTTTTATGATGTTTGTTTGAGGTTTTGCGAGTCCTTGTTACAAATGTGTTTAGATGTGTTTGATGTGTACTTTTTTGAAGTTTGCTACTTTTGTTGCTGTATTACACCATATTCGTCAATTTCTTTTAGGTTTTGATCGAGATGCGCATGAAATGGTTGAAAACTAATTGTGGATTCATGCAGGTGGCAGAACTTATAGAGGCGGAGCTAATTTTGATTGGGTGCACTGCCATCGAGGATAAGCTGCAAGAAGGAGTTCCAGCCTGCATAGAGACTCTTTCTAGAGCTGGTATTAAGATTTGGATGCTAACAGGCGACAAGATGGAAACTGCAATAAATATAGCTTATGGTAAGACAATATCGCACTGAGTGGTGGTACTACTACTTCTATGTTACCCTTCAATATTTCTTTTCCTTTTCTCTACGACTTATTATTTCCTTGGAATTTTTCTCACTGTATTTTTTTGTTGCTACAAAATTGTTTCAGCGTGCAATCTTATCAACAATGATATGAAACAGTTTATCATCAATTCAGAAACTGATGCAATTAGAGAAGTCGAAAGCAGGGTAACATTTTCTTTCTTAAGCACAAAATTCTGTCTTATGTAGCATTGCTTGTTTATTCACCGCTTAAAATTCTGTTTTTAGGGTGACCAAGTGGAAATTGCACGGTTCATTAAAGAAGAAGTCAAAAAGGAGTTGAAGAAGTGCCTTGAACAAGCACAACACTTACTTCACACGGTGGCTGCACCAAAGTTGGCCCTTGTGATAGATGGGAAATGCTTGATGTATGCACTAGACCCAAGCTTACGAGTGATGCTACTGAATTTGAGTTTAAATTGTTGTTCGGTTGTTTGCTGCCGAGTTTCTCCTCTGCAGAAAGCACAGGTGAGCTGAGCTATTCAATGGCAACTTGATAGTAACATTATTTGTTTTAGCATAGAGAAGATATTGAAACTTCAATTAAGTTTATCAAGAATCATACTGCAATTCCATTGTTGTAGAAACTTGCTTTATTGAGTAAGCGCTCTTTATGCTGCATATCACTTGCATGAGTTTTCTCAGGCCTCTCTGTTCGAAGATTGATATTGTTATCTATGGGCTTGTATTAATGCCCGTGTGTTCCCAATTTCTAGATGCGCTGGTCATATGCCTTTGTACCCGTCCCTTGAATAAGTTTAATTTATTTTGTATCTGAAAAGATTATTAACTAGTTTTGCAATGGATAGTTGGTTAGTTGCTCTAGTAATTAATTCAGGGTAGTGCCTCAAGTATTTTCTCTGCTTGCAGGTCACAAGTATGGTCAAGAAAGGTGCAAAAAAAATAACACTTGCCATTGGTGATGGTGCCAATGACGTTAGTATGATTCAAGCTGCTCATGTGGGCATTGGCATTAGTGGGCAAGAGGGCATGCAGGCGGTGATGGCTAGTGATTTTGCGATTGCCCAGTTTCGATTTCTTACAGATTTACTACTTGTGCATGGACGTTGGTCGTATCTTAGATTATGCAAGGTCTGAGTTGTCACTGTTTATTCAATGTGTTGGAATTTATCTTGATCCTCTGTGGTTGACCATATTTAATTCCAAATTGCAGGTTATCACTTATTTCTTTTACAAGAATCTTACTTTCACTTTGACTCAATTTTGGTTCACCTTTCAAACGGGATTTTCTGGTCAAAGATTCTATGACGATTGGTTTCAATCTTTGTACAACGTCATATTCACTGCCCTGCCCGTGATCATGGTTGGGCTTTTTGACAAGGTATTGCATTCTTTTCCATGGTTTTCAATGCTTTCTTGATTATGTGCTTGAGAAGGCGACAGGGTGTTTATTTTTGTAATGTTTTAGATGAAAGTTCCACTGATTGTTTATTTGCTTTCTTAATCAGGATGTTAGTGCATCTCTTTCCAAGAAATATCCCGAAATATACAGGGAGGGCATAAGGAATGTCTTTTTCAAATGGAGGGTTGTGGCAATATGGGCCTTCTTTTCTGTCTACCAGTCTCTCATCTTCTATTTCTTTGTGAGCGATTCCAGTTCAAATGCTCAAAATTCATCTGGCAAGATGTTTGGTCTTTGGGATGTCAGCACAATGGCCTTCACCTGTGTTGTAGTGACCGTCAACCTGCGGCTTCTTTTGATGTGCAATTCAATTACAAGGTGGCATTACATCAGTGTTGGAGGAAGCATTTTGGCATGGTTTATATTCATTTTCATATACTCTGGCATTATGACGCCATATGACCGGCAGGTGGGTTTCGTTTTTCTTCTCTTTTACTATTGAGAATTTTGTTCATCTCCCAAAAATTTCCCATAAAATATTGGAGCCACTGACGCTCCCATGGTTTTTATTTTCAGGAAAATGTTTTCTTTGTCATTTATGTCTTGATGAGTACATTCTACTTCTACTTGACGCTTGCACTCGTTCCTATTGTTGCGCTTCTTGGTGATTTCATCTACCAAGGGTAAGACAATGAGATTCTTTATTGAAGATTTTCTAGTTTCATCACCAATTTTTGCCTTCATTATGTAGCTGCTGACTTTTTTTTTGGTCATTATGATTATAGGATTCAGAGATGGTTCTTCCCATATGATTATCAGATTGTTCAAGAAATTCACATGCATGAGCCCGAAGGTAGAACCAGAACAGAATTGCTGGAAATTGGAAACCAACTCACACCAGACGAGGCCAGGAGCTACGCCATAGCTCAACTCCCAAGAGAGTTATCAAAACACACTGGCTTTGCTTTTGACTCACCTGGGTATGAGTCGTTCTTTGCTGCACAGCGGGGTGTGTTTGCGCCACAGAAAGCGTGGGATGTTGCTCGCAGAGCCAGCATGAAGTCCCGGCCCAAGATAGGGCAAAGGAAATAAACTGAAAGGACTTGTATAAAAAAACATTCATTTTGACGGTGAGCGGTAGAAAAATTTGTAAATTTTAGTTTAGGTTTGTTCTAAATATATTCATATATATATATATTCTTTTTTTTTTTTTTTAAATTTTTTTTCCCACTTTGAAAATCTGTTTTCCTACTGTGGAGGAACTACAGTTGTGCCAGGTCTCTCTAGTGTACATTTACATCATCTAATCAAACCCCGAGCATTTTTTGGCCGTGCAAGATGACCTAGTTCGCCCTTTTAAGTACTATGCTTTGATTCTATATTAATTGGGGTCGAAGATATAAATCCTGCCATTTTACCTGGTGATAATGTTTTTGGCTGCGACTAGAGCACCCGTCTCCAACAACAAACGTAAGTTGAGATAGTCATCAGTTCCTTTAAAGAACTAGTAAGTTATGCTGTCATATATCGTTTGGAAATAAAAATATGTGATGATTCATAAGTAAAGAAATTACATCTTAATGATATGTAACTTTTTGGGGTTAAGTTCAAAAATAAAACATGTAGATATGAGACCTAAAATAGATAATATCGTTGTTACATTTTAAATGACAAACACGAAGCAAATGAGAAGAAATGACAATTGAATAGAGCTTGGTAACGGATTTGATCTAAAATCAAGATGGCATAAACAATTATTTTAATTATTAATTCAAACTCATAATTTAAAATATAAAATTTAATTGTTACTAGAGAAAATGCACTGTCTTTTTTTTTTTTTTTTGAAAAGGTTTAAAACTAAACGCTAAATGGGATCTTGAGGGAAAAAGAAAAAAAAAAAAAAAACACAAACGACATTAAAACTTAAAAACGGTCAAGTGAAGACGACAAAAAACTTACTGCTCCAACAACGCTCGAGAAGGTCAAAAAATATTTCCCAAACACAAGGAAATTGGGGGAAAAAAAATTATCTTTCCTTCTTCCTTTTCAAGAGTGAGCAAGGAACTTCATCGAGCGATTTTTCTAATCATGAAACTATATCATTAACAATGAAATAATTAGATATCTTCACATATGTTCATTGGATCATCAATATGTCCAAAAGTTATAGGGCTAAATGAAAATTTTACACCATACGCAAGAAAATCCAACTGAACAGAAGAACTAGAAATGAAAGAGCAGCAAATTTTGGAAGCAAATATTGCGGGAAAAAGTTTTGTGGTCTTTCACAAGTCTCTTGCACATTTCTTTCCACCTCTTCACAAGAGTTTTTAGAAACCTTAGCATCTTCTGCTTCAAATGTGCTGAAAAACTTTGCTAGTTTTTCAGAAACGGACAGTTGGCTTTCATGTAAGTACTCTTCATCACCCTCATAATCATCATCACCTTCATAGACCAAACAGATCCCCCACTTTTTCAACTCAACACCTTGCATAACTGGCGGGTTTCGCTTGGTTACCAATATCTTATAGCCATTTTTCAATTGGGAAACTAAAGGTTGATCAACCGAATACCGGCACAAGTGGAGTTGATCTTCGTCCTTGTGTGGTACTCCACTTAAGTTGAGAACTGTGGTGAAGATTGGTAAATGTTGTTTGAGTACCTGTGCCTGTATGTCAACTATCCCGGAAACGTTTTGTCTTGAGTCATCTTGAATTTGATGGTTGAGAGATACAACTACACCAATAGTTACACCTTGGAGAGGGGCATTCCTTCTCTCTGTGAATGTGACCACTTCTTGACAAAGCCAATCTGGAATCTTGCTCCCAGGCATGCTAAGATTCTTCATTTTCCTCAAAGAGCTCTGCAACAAATTTTGAAGAACTAAGAAATTTTGTTTTCTTCTTTCTGAAGTTACACGAGGAGGATTAATATAAAAGGGAACTTCTTTTGAGTAGTGCCAAGTATCCCAACTTTTATTCGATTTATCGTCTTCTCAATTGTAATTGTTACTTTTCGATAATAATTTTAGAACAACCACTAATGAAAGAATGAAAACTAGAGAGAGAGAGAGAGAGAGAGAGAGAGAGAGACCTTAGCAAGTCTTCCCTCATTAGCAACCACGGAGCAAGTTTTGCAACAATTCATGTACAACCTTTTTAAAGACTTCAAGCATTCGAGGCCAGGAATATCCTTGACTTTCTCACAGTTTGTGAGATTCAATTCCTCTAAGCTTTCCAAGTTTGAAATATCAGAAATATTTTCCAATGCAATACAGTACGCAACATTCACCACAATCAAACTTGAGGGAAGTGGAGGGAGGAACTCTAGCTTTCTACAATGAGGCAAAAGAAGTTCTTTAAGAATTGACATGCCCTTTAAGCTGGATGGGAGGCTGCAGAAATCATTGTTGCCAAGGTTTAGAATCTTTAGATTCGCCAACTTCTCGAAATCATCCGGAATCTTACCAGATATTTCCCTCGCACGAGCATCCAATTCACTTAGTGAGGATAGACTTGAGAAAGAAGACGGGAAAAAAGAACCCATTTGTGAGCTGTGAATCACAGGCGTTTTTGCATCATTGCTATCAAACAGTCCCACTTTATGATTCTTTGGAATGTGCAATGCCATTAAGCTTGATAGCATCCCGAAGCTTTCAGGTAATTCTGACACCGCAGTTTCCGCCATCTGCAAGTAGTACAAGGACTTCAAATTTCCTATTGAATCTGGAAGCTTGTGCAGCTCTTCACAAAAGTAAAGGCTTAGCTGTGTAAGGTTCTCTAACATGCCTATTGATTCTGGAAGCTCTTTGATTTTAGCTTTATATATGACCAAAGTAGTAAGAGACAACAAGCCGCCAATTGACTCGGGTAATGATCTGAGAGATCTACATTTCCACAACTGAAGCTTCCTTAGTGATTTCAACGCTCCAATATCATCGGGCAGATCGGTGATTGATGTCTCATGTATCTGAAGCGTCACAAGAGAATCTAGTCTTCCAATTGAATGAGGCAATTCACCGAGGAATTTTCCCCTTCCCACTGATAACTCCTTCAAATTTGGTAAAGAACCAATACAAAGAGGGAGTTCTTTGATTGGACTTTCCAAAACAAAAAATTCTGTCAACAACTTGAGATCGCCGATGGAATCAGGAAGCACAGACAATGAAGAACACCACGCCGCATTTAGCTTCTCAAGGTTTTCGAGAGATCCAATCGAGTGTGGCAATTCTTCTAATCCAGATCCATTTAGAGAGAGTTCCTTCAGAGAACACAGTTTTCCTATGCAATGGGGCAGCCTCTTTAAATGCCTGCAACGGCTTAAGATAAGCTTCTCGAGTTGTGTTAGGCGGAAGATAGATTCAGGTATGCTTTCTATAGCGGTATCGTTAACTAGAAGCTCTTTCAAAGATCTCATGCTGCCTATGTTTTCCGGAAGCCCTTTCAATTTTGAGCATCCGGAGAGGATAAGATTCTCAAGCTGTTTCAAGCCAGACACATCAGTAGGGAATTGAATAAGATTTGAACATTCTTTTAGGTCCAAGTGGATCAGTGTGTTAACGTTCCCTATATAATCATCAATCTTAGTCAGGCTTACACAACGCCTGAGGATAAGCTTTTCTAATTTCTGATTCCCGGATAAGTTAGGAAGACCAGTCAGGTAACAGCAATCACTTAGGTTCAATATCTTTAAATTCTCAGCCACCTGAAAAATCGGAAAACTTTCTTTTAGTAGTATATGACCGAAGACAATTCAAAAATAAAATTTGATAACAGCATTACTTGAAATAACATAGGAAGGATCCCAACTTCTATCATAACTTTACAATATCAACTCACGTGGTGATGAATTGTCATCCTTCTTCCAACAAAAGGAATTGTTGATGCAACTTTTTAATATTAATTAACGACTGTGCTAACTTTTTAAACACCTATCTATAAAAAAAATGGCAGCTCGTATGTCATGTCAGTTGCTATCAAAAACTGGGATCGGTAAGCCTGATTCGTAATATAACAGCTTAGTGGGTGATTGACGTACCTTGTTATCATACCGATCCCAGGCTCTTTCAATTTTGCTGTCTGAAAGATCAAGGATGGCGAGTCTCTGAGGACAGAAATCAGATGGGAGATGTTTTAAGGGACACCCTTTCCATTGCAGCCACTTGAGTTCTGCAGGGAATTTGAACTCTCCTTCAAGGTTGACATAATTTATTTGGAGCAATCTGAGGTTGACCATTGTTTCGAGGGGTTTAGCCCAAATCTTGGCTTCTTTCTTCTTCTCTAATTGATTTATTTGGTACTCTCGGTATATTTCTTTCAAGTAAGCAACTACATTAGTCAAATTTGGGCTTCTTTGAAGCTTATTCCATAATATACTGCCACCATCAGGATCCCTCACCATGCCTTTTCTCTTGAAGTCTAGGACAATTCCTTGTGTACATTTTCTTCTCTGTTGTAAATAATTATTAAAAAAAAAGAAAAAAAAAAAACCGCATTAGAAACTCAAATAAAGGCACTCCAAAAGGAAGCAACCAAAAATGAACATGCAAACTAAAACCACTAGGTCAAAAGCTTCTAAATCTAGAACTTGGGTATATGAATTATATGTCATACTATAATTTGTACCTTCTCATCCAAGAAGACAGTCATGATCTCGTCGCGGTCCCACAGTCTGCTACGCATGCAAGGATCAACCACATTTTCATGCCTAACAATCTGTCTTCCCATGTCTCTAACTTGGTCATGCATCCACAACGTATTCTTTGAAGTAATCTTGATGAGTGATTTAGCCGCGAGTTCTGTGATTACTATCTCAGCCTCAAAACCACACCCCTTAAATATGTCAATTGCATAATCTCTATCCATTCCCATACAAACAAACAGGCACGCGATGTCAAGGAATACACACTTTTCTTGCTCGTCTAGTGCATCATAGCTGATCTTCAACACGCCTTGAAGATCCTCCCCGCGAATCTTCTTCAGTTTCTGCAGAGCATCTTTCCATACCTTTATATTCCTTTTGTCAAAAAGCATAGAACCAAACACTTCTAGAGCCAATGGTAACCCTCCAGTTAACAATACAATTTGCTCAGACAGATTGAGGAACTTATCTGTTGGTTTCTCCTTTCCTAGAGCATGGTGACTAAAAAGTTTTAGTGCCTCAGACGAATCCAATTCTCTGACCTCATACTCCGAATCCACGAGGTGCTTCGGCAAGACTTCTCGATATCTAGTGGTAATGATGATCCTACTTCCTTCATGAAACCACTCTCTTTTGGCCATCACAGCATTTAGTTGGCTTACATTGTCGACATCGTCCAAAACTACTAAAACGCGCCTCTCATTTACTTTCCCTATGATTGAAGTAATACCATCACTAACCTTGTCTATAACATTACCCTCGCTAAGGTCACTGACGAGTTTGTTTTGAAGAGAAACAAGACCATCCTCTTTAGCTGAAATTTCTCGAACACTTGATATGAAACTGCGGAGCTTAAAGTGGCCGACAAGTTTGTTGTAGACTGCCTTGGCAAGGGTTGTCTTGCCGACCCCACCGATGCCATAAAATCCCATAATTCGGATTCCATTGGATTTAACATCCAACATTTTCATCGCTTGTTCAAGGCGAGAATCAAGTCCAACTGTGTATGTAGCCAAACCCATGGGCGTATTGCTGATTGCACTCAACACCCTTTTGACCAAATGGTTTATTATTTCCTCTTCTTTGCTGTCAACAAAATCAAAATGGTAACGAGAAGTATGTCAAAATAGATGATATTATTCGAGGGATACAGAAGGAGATATGAATAAGCGTACATATGAGCCAAATCCACGGCTTACAAACTATGCATATTTCAAGACTTTGAATCCAATTTTCTATCAGTAGTGTTTAGAATTCAGGTCAATGTAGCATCTCTATGTTTAAAAAGGATTTTTTAAAAAAATGTTAATCCTAGAAGATTAGTTTTTCTTTTGTCTTTATCAAATCAATTGCGTAATTTGGGCCCGTTCAATATGCAGAAGGACGTGATGCGCTCACAGAAGTGAAGGATAAAAGAACGACCTATATAGAGCAATTTTCAATAGAAGGTAGAAGAAAAAGTGAACTCGTGAATTATATAACATTTATTTATTTATATTATATGTATTACATATAGATTTATTTAAAGTTGTATTTGAATCTATTAGTAATTAGATGCATCTAATTAAAAAGTTATATATGTTAAACCTATACAGCTGTTGGATAAGAGACTCATATATGAGACTCTTGTAAAATCGTATATGTAATTTTTTGTAGGTTAAAATAACTATCAGTTGATTTTAAGATAATGTTCTTTTTATATTACATGTCTAATAACTCTAAATAGTACCAAATATATTACATATAAATTTACTTAAAGTTGTGTGTAAATTAATTAACAATACATGTGTCTATTTAAAAAGGTATGTCTGTTAAATCTATTTGATTGTTAAATAAGAGATTCATCTATATATATAGTTATTAATGTTAAATCTATTTCATTGTTAGATAAGAGATTCATCTATATATATAGTTATCAATATGTTATTGAAAACGAGCGTGAGCAAGTTTCATTCTAATACAACGATTAAACAAATGAAAAAGTAATGAGGTATTTTTTTTTCAAGGAGAAAGTATGATACTCTCTCTTATGAGAGCATAAGACGAAATAGTTTATTTTCTTTTTCGGACCATAAAGTTATATCAACCAATTATCCATATATAATATTTACTGAGATTTAAACTGTTCCATTTTCTTGGTCATTAATGGTTGATTTGATATTTAAATAGGATTTATATTTTGCAAATAGAATTTGAATAGATGTAAAAAAATCATTTGAGAATTATTTTTTTAACAAATCTAACAAAATCTTACCATATTTTAACATGGTATTGCAAAAATAAAAAAATATAGTTTTAATAGGAGATTAAACGAAAAGCTATGGAATTCAACCCCTTGTTTTCGATGGCAAGCTCAATTTTGAAAATTGAAAATTGAAAATTTTTTACAAAAGAGAATTTTTTTCTAATTTTTTCTATCATTCTCTTATTTTGAAAAAAAAAAATTTTTCTTATTTTCAAACTAATTTTGTACAGTATCCTTTTAAAAAAAAAAATCTTTTTAAAATTCTTTCACAATGCAGTATTCTTAATATTATTTTTTTAATTCTAAATAACTTTTTGCTCTTAAGAAGAAAAAATTTCACTTATCCAAATATTATCTCATCTTTAAAATGAAAAAGCCTTTCATATTTAAAATAATAAAATTTACCTTTTCTAAAACGGACATGTAATCCAAGCAAGGTCTAAGCATAAAGCGGAAGAGATAAAATTTTTAATATGAAAATATTACTATGAAAAGAAAATGAGTGAAAGGATTAGTCATAAAAAATGAGATTTTTTTTGGATCTTATGTTTAAAATGATGAGTTTTAGATTTAAACCAACACCATTTTTGTATTTAATTTGTAAAACAAGATGAACCAAACAAGCAAAACAAACAGCCAGTTATTAGTTTCAGTCAACTAAGGAAATTGATTTGAACAAAAGGTAGGCAGACAACATATGTCTGAATTATTTTCGAAAAAGATTTGATTTTAATTTCCATGAAAAAAGCAGGCAGAGGATTAAACTTAAATACATTGAATTGTTTGTATACTTACCCGTGCTTGAAAACCCAACCAGCTATTCCACCGACCATCTCCATGGCTCTCCTCCACCTCGAAACCTTATCCTTTCCGAACCTCTCCTCGTGACTTCTGAAGTTCTCTTCGAACGGTCCTCTCTGTCGCCGCACGTCGGACGGGTCGACCTGGTAGAAAACCGGCAGGATCAGCCTCCGGCACTCGCAGATCTTGGCCAGCTCCTCCAGGCACCACCGCGAGTCGCAGTACCTCGGCGAGAAGATGACGACGGCGGCGGCGGAGTCCTCGATCGCCTCCAGAAGTGACGGCGCGATCTCGTCGCCGCGGTTGAGGCCGTCGTCGTCTCGGAAGGCTCGGACTCCTTCTCTCTCCAACGTCTCGTAGAGGCTCTTGGTGAAGCCCTTGCGCGTGTCTTCGCCTCTGAAGCTCAGGAACACGTCCCATCGGAGCCGGAACGCCACCGCCGGAGCCGGAGGCGACGAAGAAGAGGACGAAGCGACGTCGTCTTCCGCCATACTTAATATATATATATATATGTATGTATTATTTTTACTATTATTTTAAATGTGCAGTACTATATATGATTAACTTTGGGTGTTCTCGATATATACCTAGCCCTACGGAAAAAAAAGTAGTGGAAGTTGTTCTAGAATTGTAGTTTGACTTCTTCTGAGTGCTGAAGTCAAGATTCCATTTGGTAAAGAAAAATAATGCCCTTGTTACAATTGCAATTGAAAATCTCTAGTTGATTTGTTTATGCCTAAATAATAGATTTATATATTTATGTGAATTTAACTTCATTTCAAGGCAATGGGACAAAAACTAAAAGGACGTGAAATGTGATTGCAAGCAAAGATTAAGTGATAATTTTGTATTTTGTTTTGTTAAAAAAAGAAAAAAAAAAGTAGAATTTGCATTACCCACCTAACAAGTAACGTATTACAAACAGTCATAGATCTCAAATTTCTTTAATGTATCATTATGATATATGAAACGGGTGAGTAGGGCTACTAAAAAAGAGTGAAAGATGAGCGTAGCAAGGATAACAAAAATAAATAGACAAAAAATACAAACAACAAGCATGACACAAAGTAATAAACAAAAAAGTAAAAAACGACAACAAAAAAAACAAGAATGAAACTTCATCAGAACAAAAATCTGGCAAACAGCAAACACCAACTACAATTAGTTGTTTGTAAAGAACATAATAACGACAACCATTTCAAAAATAAAATAAAATCACAAATAAAAAATAAAGTAGAAACTACAACCAAAAGTCGACATGAAATGCATCAAGGACAAAAAAAATTGAACACGACAAAAATTATAGCTTTCAAACTAAAAAAAAAAAAAAAAAACCTTGGAAATTAACAGAGTAACGTAGAAAACCACAATAAATTTGTCAACTGAAATAACAATAATAACTATAAAGAACAAATAACCTTCGAAACAGGGCACGCACACGGCAACTATTCACATTGCTCAGCCTTCTTTATGATATAAACAGACAAGTACTTTTAGTTCTAATAAGTTCGACGTAACAAGCATTGAACATAGATGAGCTTTTTTTTTTTTTTTTAATCATTTTAATTCCTCATTTAATCTGTTGCTGCACTGGATTCAGAAACATGATCACGATCGTCTTCTTCATAGGACCCGAAAAACTTGGCTAGTTTCTCTGAAGTGGATAGTTGGCTCTCATTTAACGATTCTTCATCTCCCTCGTAATCATCATCACCTTCATAAACAAAATAAATCCCACACTTTTTCATCTCAACCCCAAGATCATAAGCTGGGTTTCTCTTTGTCACCTCTATTTTATATCCGTCTTTCAACCAAAGAACCAGAGGATCATGGACCGAAAACCGGCACAAGTGAAATTGGTCGTGGTTCGTGTTTGGCACTCCTAGCAAGTACAATGTTGTGGTGCATACTGGAGAGCCGTCGAGTTTGAGGACCTTTGCTAGGATATCGACGACTGTCGGGATGTGGTTTCTATTTTCGCAATGTATTTGATGGTTGAGAGAGACAACTACGCCTATAATTACAGCTTTGAGGGCATGGTTTCTGCGTTCGGAGAATGTGACTACGGCATCTTGAGAAAGCCAGTTGGGAATCTTGCTTCCAGGCATACTTAAATTCCGCATATTCCTCAAAGACCCCTGCAACCAAATTAATGATCTTAGTATGAGTTTGCTGATTTTTTACTTGAGGAACAAGAAATAGTTCAATTTTCCATGTATGAGAGAGAGTGAAATTTAGAGAGAGAGAGAGGACCCTGGCTAGTCTTTTCCGAACCGCGGATGAGCAAGAATTGCAATCATTCAGGTACAACCTTGTCAAGGACTTCAAGCATTCAAGGCCAGGAATATCCACCACTTTCTCGCAATTTGTGAGATTCAAAAGCTGTAAGCTCTCCAAGTTTGAAATATCAGATACGGTTTCCAGTTCAACACAGTTCGCAGCGTTTATCTCCAACAAACTCGAGGGAAGTGGAGGGAGAGATTTGAGTTCTTGGCAATTAGGCAAATTAAGTTTTTTGAGAATGGACATGCCCTTTAGGCTTGAAGGGAGGCTGCAAAAATGGTTGTAGCCTAGATCCAAAATCTCCAACGACGACAACTTCTCAAAATCATCCGGGATTTTGCCCGAAATGTCGCAATAACGAGCATAGAATTCATTCAGCAAGGATAGGCTTGAGAAGGATGTCGGAAGTACATCAATATCGTGTCGCCTTTTCAAAGGCAGTTCCTCAAGAGACTTCTTTGTCATTTTCAAAAATATTAAGCTTGAGAGCTTCCCAAAGCTTTCAGGTAACTTTGCCACCCTAGTATCTTCCATTAGCAATTTGTGCAACGACTTTAAGTTCCCTATCGACTCTGGAAGCTCGCGGAGCTCTCGGCAATTCCTTAGGTTAAGCATTGCGAGGCTTTCCAAGTTCCCTATAGATTCTGGCAAGTTTGTGAGTTTGGCTTCAGAGATGATCAGAATAGTTAGCCTCCTGAGGCTCCCGATTGATTTGGGCAGTGAGACAAGCGATTTACATTTACGCATCACGAGCTTCTCAAGCAATTTCAAGGCTCCAATCTGGTCTGGAAGACCCGTGATCTTCGTCTGCTCTATTTCAAGCACAACAAGAGAATTTAGCCCTTCAATGGAATCAGGAATTCTGGTTAGGAATTGGCCTCTTCCCACTGATAGCTCCTGTAGATTTGGCAACGAACCGACAGACACAGGCAGTTCCGAGATTGGACTAGACAGAATGGAAAACTGTGTCAATGACTTGAGTTTTCCGATAGAATCGGGAATTACTTTCAACGATCGACACCACATGACACTAAGTTTCTCAAGGTTGGCCAAAGAGCCAATAGAATCTGGAAACTCTTCTAACCCCGATCCATTAAGGGACAGTTCTTTCAGAGAACAAAGCTTTCCTATGAACTGAGGTAGCCTATTGAGACGCGTGCATCGACTTAAGTCAAGCTCTTCGAGTCGAGTAAGATGAAAGGTGGACTCAGGAAGGCCTGCTATTGCAGTGTCATCAACTAGAAGCTTCTTTAGTGAGTTCATAGTGCCTATGTTTTCGGGAAGTTTTTCCAGTTTTGAGCAGTGAGAAAGGATAAGTTTCTCAAGGCGTTTCAAGCCCGAGACATCATTCGGAATCTTAATAAGATCCGTACAGCCACATAGGTTCAAGTATATAAGTGTCTGCATATTCCCAATGGAATCATGAATCTCAGTCAGTTTCGGGCAATGCTCGAGAATAAGCTTTTCCAACTTTTGAAGGTGAGAAATATCCGGAATAGAAGCTATACGATGGCATTTACGAAGGTTTAGAATCACCAAGTTCTCTGCCACCTGTAAAAAAAAATGGTAATACATAATTGATATTTTATTCTCAAAACTGAACCGACTAAAAAAAGAAAAAAAGAAAAAACTTTATTACACTTGCAAGTTACTCTCTAAATTTTTACGTCAGAAAAATTACATCCAATGAATTTAACAAAATATACTAGAGCGTTTCAAATTGATGACAACTGTTAAAATTTAAAAAACGAACGTGTCATGTCACATATCACATGTTTGAGGGCGTATCCTTTTAAATTTATCATCTCTCTGTAATATTCAATAAGTAAATTGCGAAATCAGCTATAACCTAGAAGGCAAAAAGTGATTTTAGATATAACCGAACGATAATTCTACAGTACTTGATTCTTTTATAAGGTGTAGAGTTTGAATTCTCTACCCTAAGTTCAAAAAGAAAAAAAAAAAAAAAGACTAATACTGAAATTGGAGAACAAAAAGATCAAACATACCTTGTTCTTTTCAAAGGGGCGATAAATCCAGGAAAAAATCATGTTCTTAGAACCCCATAACCTTTCAATCTTGCTTTCTGAGAGATCAAGGACAGCAAGTTGTGGAGCGTTTAAGTCCGAGGGGAGCGATTCCAGAGGACAACCTTTCCACTGAAGCCACTTGAGTCCAGAAGGAAGAGAACTGAACTTCCCTTGCAAATTCACATGATTGATTTGAAGCAATCTGAGTTTGGCCATCGTCTCGATTGGCTTAGTGGATATGACGATCTCTTCCTCTTTCTCGCGCCGATTGCGAAAGATACCTTTCACTATTTGCATGATGTAAGTAACTAAAGATGTGAAACTTGGGTTTTCCCAAAAGTTCTCCCAAGAGATCATTTTCACACTTAGAGCCTTCCCTTTGTCTTTCTTTTCGAAGTCGAGGACCATGCCTTGTGTGGATTTCGCTTCCTGTTAACAAATATTATATATTCAACGTAAAACTGCATGAAGATGAAATAAAAAAGAGTTTCCTAACAGCATTTGTTCGAAAGGCTAAAAAATTACGTTAAAATATTGCTATTTAGCTATGACACCAAATCAATGTTGACACACTTGACTTTGGCCACTTGATTTGTTAATTACAAATATGGATATTGCAACGTATAGCAATCTCAAATATGTTGTTAGCTAGAGACACAAACTCACTTTCTAACATTTTTGTACCAACTGATTTAGCATGTGAATTGTCATTTTTTTTTTTCACATGTTTAAAAGATTGCTATACATCAATTAATAAGAGATTGCATCTACCGGTGATGAAAATATGACGACTCATTACCATGTAAGTGATGCGAAATTTGATATTAAAGTTAGCAATTCTAGTATTACTCTTCTTAATAAAACATTGGTATTATAAAAATCAATGGCTTCAACAAACTTTTAAATCAAAAATAATTTGTTTAGTTATCCATCCGTAAGAAAGGTCTTATATATCGAAAGGTAGAAGTTAAAAATGTGTTCATACATGTGCAACGTACAAAGATTGATGTCATAAAATACTTATTTTATAGAATAGTAACTTAAACAAAATGTATAGCTAGTCAACAAGGAACTCTTTTATTCCGGATTAATTTTTATCACAAACTAGTTGTTACACCTTCAAAAAATTAGTAACACTCCAAAAATAAAATACATATATTACAATATGTCTGTTTGGTTGCATGTAATATTTGTGCACAACTAGGAGTATATATGCATACTCGTGCATGCACCAACATGTGCAAAAGTGACAATGTAGAGTTTGTTGTTTTCTTGTTTTTGTTTTTTGATAAATAGTGGCTATGTAGAGTGATCCCTAAACTTCTAAATATTAGTAGTTATAAGATTTGTGCTCATTATTTTATTTGGAATACTTTATAAACGCGAATTTTTGTTTACTAATGCTATTAGGCTTTGAAATTTGTGAGAAAACATAAATCTTATGGACTCTCAAATTAGTAGAAAAAAAAAATCACATGAACATAACTCAAGTACTAAACGGACAAACTACTCAACGGTAAAATCACATGAATACTTTGATTTTTCTTTTTATGCCGAATAAAATCACCATGTTCGATCATGAACACAAACATACAAGACTAAACAAAAAAAATTTTCACCTTTTCATCGGTCAAGATAGCCTTCATGATTTCCTCCCGATCCCACACTCTACTACGCATTCCAGGATAACTAATGTTCTCCTCCACAACAATTTGCCTTCCCATATCTCTCACTTGATCATGCATCCACAATTTCCCATCCTCAGCAATCTTAACAAGCGATTTCGCCACAAGATCCGCTATCGCCGTCTCCGCCGGAAATCCGCATCCTTTGAGCACATCAACAACCTCCTCTCTCTGCATCCTCATCTGAACAAACAAACACGCAACGTCGAGAAAAGCGCACTTCACTTGCTCGTCGTTTAGCCCGTCAAAGCTTATCCTCAGCACGTCCTGAAGATTCCCGGGACGAATCCGAGCCAGTTTCTTCACCGCGTCCTCCCACTCCTCTCTCCTCCTCTTTCCAAACAGAAAAGAACCGAACACTTCCAGAGCCAGGGGCAGTCCTCCCGTGATCGACACGATTTTCTTGGAAAGTTCCAGAAACTCCTCCTGAGGACTTCCTCTTCCGAGCGCATGGTAACTGAATAAATTCAGTGACTCGGAGAATTCCAGCTCTCTGACCTCGTACAACTCGGTCACGACCCGATCAACAGGGAACACTTCTTTGTTCCTCGTGGTGATGATAACCCGACTCCCATCGTAAAACCACTCCTTTTTAGGAACCAGAGACAATACTTGTTCGACACTATCAACGTCGTCCAGGACGATGAGAACTCGCTGCTCGTTCACTTTCATGTTGAGTTTAGAAATGCCTGCCGAAGCCAGCATCTTTTATTAGAGAGCTAATAAGTATATATAATGATACTATGAAATCTTATTTAAAATTATATGTTATTTAAAAAAAAGAAAAAAAGAAAAAAGAAGGGGTGGCTTAAGCTCTCTGGTCCTTCATTCGCTCCATCCTTGCCTGCATTGATCTCGCTTACGGGAGGGTCCTTGTTGCCTTGAGATAGATCGGTGATAAGCTTGTTCTGAAGAGATAACAGATCAGATTGGTCGTCTGATGAAGAAGTTTCTGATCTGATGTTTGGAATGAAACTTCGGAGCTGAAAGCGAGGGAGAAGTTTGTTGAAAAGAGCTGTGGCCAGGGTGGTTTTGCCGACTCCGCCGATGCCGTGCAATCCGAGAACCTTAACGCCGTTGGATTTGATGTCGAGCAAGTTCGTCAGATTTTCTACTCGGGAATCAAGTCCGACGGTGTATTCAGCCAGGCCTACTGGCGTTGTTTTGATTTTAGCCAAAACCTTTTTCACTATTGACTGAATCAATTGAGCTTCTTCGCTGTAAGATCACATTAGATATTGATTAGTGTAGTCTGTTAGTCCTATGAAATAGTTTATATATTTCAGCATTTGAAATAGTTTATATATCATTAGTGAAGAAAATTATATAGTCTGTTTTTATCTTTACAGATTTATATATGTATATACACACACACACACAAATGAAGGGGAACGGAGAGATCAACAATTGATTTGTAAATGTTTATATACGAAATGTTTCGTATACGGTATCACATATATACCATATGGTATTTTCATATATTTAAAAACTTGTAACAACTAATTAATATATATGTAACTTCATACTCTTATATATGATATTATATATGATATTGTTTAGATATTTATATAAATAACAAATATCATTAAAAAATATCATATTTGAACCATAAGTGATACTGTTTAGATATTTATATAAATAACAAATATCATTAAAAAATATCATATTTGAACCACCTTATGGATACCAATTAATACAAGTCACATTACTTGTATTATATGAGAGGGATTATATGTGTGTGTATATATATATATATCTATATATGATATAACAACCTTAATTAGGACAATTAATTATCTCTTGTCCACTTGTCTTGAAAAACCAAAAGACAGTACCATATTTAATCTCGTTTTACAGTCTTTCAACGACAATGATAGCTCTGGTAAAAGTTACACAATACCTTACTAAGATCTGCATAATCCAATAATTCATCAACTTGTGTGAAAGTACGTGAATTATTGTTCTTTTTATTTTTAAAGAAAAGCTAAGTGGGAAATGAGAAACAAAGAAAAGAATAATGTATTAAGATTAACATTTATTCATACTTCCAAAGCATTGTCAACTTTTTTCGTTCTAATATCTACTTATCAAGTGCCAACAAAACGTTACGAAATCCTAAACCATTGAACAAATCACAAGTAAATAAACTAAAGAAAAATGTGCATTCCATGTGATCTTCATCTCTCTGCAAGCAGATCACCAATATCCAAGTGCTCATCATAATTATATATAAATCAGAAGAAAATATTAATATGTTTCCCTCTTCACGCATGTTTTTTTTTTTAATGTACATATTTCAAGTAAGAATCGGATGAGTAAAAAACTCTAATTTTCCCTTTACACAATTCATGTGCACAAAACGTATAAATATGATTAAAGAGGCCAAGAATAAAATCAAAATGTGTACTTTCCAAATTGATCTGTTGTTTAAAAGTATATACCGATCACGAAGGAAATTGACTTGAACAAAAGATAGGCAGACAACATATATCTGAATTATTTTCCAAAAAGATTTGATTTTAATTTCCACGAAAAAAGCAGGCAGAGGAAAACTTGAATACATTGAATAGTTTGTTTATTTACCCGTGCTTGAAAACCCAACCAGCAATTCCACCGACCATCTTCATGGCTCTCCTCCACCTCGAAACCTTATCCACTCCGAACCTCTCCTCGTGACTTCTGAAGTTCTCTTCGAACGGTCCTCTCTGTCGCCGCACGTCGGACGGGTCGACCCTGTAGAAAACCGGCAGGATCAGCCTACGGCACTCGCAGATCTTGGCCAGCTTCTCCAGGCACCCCCGCGAGTCGCCGTACCTCGGCGAGAAGACGACGACGGCGGCGGCGGAGTCCTCGATCGCCTCCAGGAGTGACGGCGCGATCTCATCGCCGCGGTTGAGGCCGTCGTCGTCTCGGAAGGCTCGGACTCCTTCTCTCTCCAACGTCTCGTAGAGGCTCTTGGTGAAGCTCTCGCGCGTGTCTTGGCCTCTGAAGCTGAGGAACACGTCCCATCGGTGCCGGAACGCCACCGCCGGAGCCGGAGGCGACGAAGAAGAGGACGAAGCGACGTCGTCTTCCGCCATATTTAACAAATATGTTTTTTTTTAGTTTTTTAAGTGTTCCCTACGGAAAAGGTGGTGATTCTCGTTTTACAAAGTAGTCCTCGAAGACAAGAATTATTGACTTTTTGTGAGTACGGAAAGATTCCATTTCTAAAAAAAGATAATACCCTTGTTACAATTGCAAGTGAAAATCTCTAGTTGATTTGTTTTTATGCCTAAATTTTAGATTCATATATTTATGTGAATTTAACTTCAATTCACGGCAGAGGGACAAAGACTACGAGGACGCGAAATCTGACTGCAAGGAAAGATTAAGTGATAATTTTATATTTTGTTTTGTGTTAAAAAAAAAAAAAAGTAGAATTTGAATTACCCACCCAATAAGGAACGTATTACAAACAGTCATATATCTTAAATTTCTTTTACAGGTGTATGATGATGATATGTGAAAGGGAGAGTAGGCTAGTAAAAAAGAGTGAAAGAAGAGCGTAGCAAGGATAACAAAAATAAAAAGACAAAAAATACAAGCAAGCATGACAAAAATTACACATTAATGAACAAAAAAGTAAAAGACGACAACAAAAAGAACAAGAATACAACTTCAGAAGCACAAAAATCTGGCAAACAACAAACACCAACTACAATGCAAAACAACAAAAAAGAACGAGAACAAAAGTTGTTTGTCAAGAACATAATAACGACAACCATTTCAAAAAAAAAAAAAAACATAAAATCACAAATAAAAAATCAAGTAGAAACTACAACCAAAAGTCGACATGAAACGCATCAAGTACAAAAAATTGAACACGACAAAAATAACTTTCAAACTACTAAAAAAAAAAAAAAAACCTTGAAAAATGACATAGTAAAGTAGAAAACCACAATAAATTTGTCAACTAAAAGAACAATAATAACTACAAAAAATATAAATAAATTTAAGAACAGGGCACGCACACCGCAACTATTCACATTGCTCAGCCTTCTTTATGATATAAACAAATAAGTAATTTTAGTTCTAATAAGTTCTACGTAACAAGCATTGAACATAAATGAGCTTTTTTTTTATTTTTTAATCTTTTTAATTCCTCATTTAATCTGTTGCTGCACTGGATTCAGAAACATGATCACGATCGTCTTCTTCATAGGACCCGAAAAACTTGGCTAGTTTCTCTGAAATGGATAGTTGGCTCTCATTTAACGATTCTTCGTCTCCCTCATAATCATCATCACCTTCATAAACAAAATAAATCCCACACTTTTTCATCTCAACCCCAAGATCATAAGCTGGGTTTCTCTTTGTCACCTCTATTTTATATCCGTCTTTCAACAAAGAAACCAGAGGATTATGGACCGAAAACCGGCACAAGTGAAATTGGTCCTGGTTCGTGTTTGGCACTCCTAGTAAGTACAATGTTGTGGTGAATGCTGGAGAACCGTCGAGTTTGAGGACCTTTGCTTGGATATCGACGACAGCCGGGTTGAGGTTTCTATAATCGCAGTGTATTTGATGGTTGAGAGAGACAACTACGCCTATAATTACAGCTTTGAGGGCATGGTTTCTGCGTTCGGAGAATGTGACTACGGCATCTTGAGAAAGCCAGTTGGGAATCTTGCTTCCAGGCATACTTAAATTCCGAATATTCCTCAAAGACCCCTGCAACAAAATTAATGATATTAGTATGAGTTCGCTGATTTTTTACATGAGGAACGATATATAGTTCAATATTTCATGTATCAGAAAGAGAGAAATTTAGAGAGAGAGAGAGAGAGAAAAGGACCCTGGCTAGTCTTTTCCGGACCACGGATGAGCAAGAATTGCAATCGTTCAGGTACAACCTTGTCAAGGACTTCAAGCATTCAAGGCCAGGAATATCCACCACTTTCTCACAATTTGCGAGATTCAAAAGCTGTAAGCTCTCCAAGTTTGAAATATCAGATACGGTTTCCAGTTTGACACAGTTTGCGACGTTTATCTCCAACAAACTCGAGGGAAGTGGAGGGAGAGATTTGAGCTCTTGGCAATTAGGCAAAGTAAGTTTTTTGAGAATGGACATTCCCTTTAGGCTTGAAGGGAGGCTGCAAAAATGGTTGTAGCCTAGATCCAAAATCTCCAACGACGACAACTTCTCAAAATCATCCGGGATTTTGCCCGAAATGTCGCAATAACAAGCATAGAATTCATTTAGCAAGGATAGGCTTGAGAAGGATGTTGGAAGTACGTCAATATCGAGTCTCCTTTTCAAAGGCAGTTCCGCAGGAGACTTCTTTGTCATTTTCAAAAATATTAAGCTTGAGAGCATCCCAAAGCTTTCAGGTAACTTTGCCACCCCGGTATCTTCCATTAGCAAGTTGTGCAAGGACTTTAAGTTCCCTATCGAATCTGGAAGCTCGCGGAGCTCTCGGCAATTCCTTAGGTTAAGCATTGCGAGGCTTTCCAAGTTCCCTATAGATTCTGGCAAGTCTGTGAGTTTGGCCTCATAGATGATCAGAGTGGTTAGCCTCATGAGGCTTCCGATTGATTCGGGTAGTGAGACAAGCGATTCACAGTTTCGCATCTCGAGCTTCTCAAGCAATTTCAAGGCTCCAATCTGGTCAGGAAGACCCGTGATCTTTGTCTGCTCTATTTGAAGCACAACAAGAGAATTTAGCCCTTCAATGGAATCAGGAATTCGGGTTAGGAATTGGCCTCTTCCCACTGATAGCTCCTGTAGATTTGGCAACAAACCGACAGACACAGGCAGTTCCGAGATTGGACTAGACAGAAGGGAAAACTGTGTCAATGACTTGAGTTTTCCGATAGAATCGGGAATTACTTTCAACGATGGACACCACATGACACTAAGTTTCTCAAGGTTGGCCAAAGAGCCAATAGAATCTGGAAACTCTTCTAACCCCGATCCATCGAGGGACAGTTCTTTCAGAGAGCAAAGCTTTCCTATGAACTGAGGTAGCCTATTGAGACGCGTGCATCGACTTAAGTCAAGCTCTTCGAGTCGAGTAAGACGAAAGGTGGATTCAGGAAGGCCTGCTATTGCAGTGTCATCAACTAGAAGCTTCTTCAGTGAGTTCATACTGCCTACGTTTTCGGGAAGTTTCTCCAGTTTTGAGCAGTGAGAAAGGATAAGTTTCTCAAGGCGTTTCAAGCCCGAGACATCATTCGGAATCTTAATAAGATCCCTACAGCCATATAGGTTCAAGTAAATAAGTGTCTGCATATTCCCAATGGAGTCATGAATCTCAGTCAGTTTTATGCAATGCTCGAGAATAAGCTTTTCCAACTTTTGAAGGTGAGATATATCCGGAATAGATGCTATACGATGGCATTCACGGAGGTTTAGAATCACCAAGTTCTCTGCCACCTGAAAAAAAAATGGTAATACATAATTGATATTTTATTCTCAAAACTGAACCAATTAAAAAAAGAAAAAAAAGAAAAAAACTTTATTTGACTTGCAAGTTACTCTCTAAATTTTTACTTTAGAAAAATTACATCCATTGAATTTTACAAAATATACTAGAGTGTTTCAAATTGATGACAACTGTTAAAATTTAAAAACGGATCGTGTCATGTTACATATCATGTGCTTGAGGGTGTATCCTTTTAAATTTAACATGTCTCTGTAATATTTAATAAACAACTTGTGAATTCAGCTATAACCCAGAAGGCAAAAAGTGATTGGAGATATAACTGAACGATATTTCCACACTTGATTCTTTAATAAAGTGTAGAGTTTGAAATTTCTACCCAAAGTTCAAAAAGGAAAAAAAAGAGGATTAATACTGATATCGGAGAACAAAAAGATCATACATACCTTGTTCTTTTCAAAGGGGCGATAAATCCAGGAAGAAATCATGTTCTTAGAACCCCATAATCTTCTAATGTTACTTTCTGAGAGATCAAGGACAGCGAGTTGTGGAGCATTTAAGTCCGAGGGGAGTGATTCCAGGGGACAACCTTTCCACTGAAGCCACTTGAGTTCAGGAGGAAAAGAACTGAACTTTCCTTGCAAATTCACATGATTGATTTGAAGCAATCTGAGTTTGGCCATCGTCTCGATTGGTTTAGTGGATATGACGATCTCTTCCTCTTTCTTGCGCCGATTGCGAAAGAAGCCTTTCACTATTTGCATGCTGTAAGTAACTAAAGATGTGAAACTTGGGTTTTCCCAAAAGTTCTCCCAAGAGATCATTTCCACACTAAGATCCTGATCTTGGTCTTTCTTTTTAAAGTCGAGGACCATGCCTTGTGTGGATTTCGCTTCCTGTTGACAACAATTATATATTCAACGAAAAACTGCATGAAGATGAAATAAAAAAGAGTTTCCTAACAGCATTTGCTCAAAGGGCTATAAAAATTACGTTAAAATATTGCTATTTAGATATGACACCAAATCAGTGTTGACACACTTGACTTTGGCCACTTGATTTGTTAATTACAAATATGGATATTGCAACGTATAGCAATCTCAAATATGTTGTTAGCTAGAGACACAAACTCACTTTCTAACATTTTTGTACCAACTGATTTAGCATGTAAATTGTCATTTTTTAAAAACATGTTTAAAAGATTGCTACACATCAGTTAAATAAGAGATTACATCTACCGGTGATCAAAACATGACAACTCATTACCATGTAAATGATGCAAAAATTGATGTTAAAGTTGGTATTTCTGATACTACTCTTCTTAATAAAACATTGGTATTATAAAAATCAACGGCTTCAACAAACTTTTAAATTAAAAATAACTTATTTAGTTGTCCTTCGGCAAGAAAGGTCTTATATATCGAAAGGTAGAAGTTAAAAATGTGTTCATACATGTGCAACGTACAAAGATTGATGTAATAAAAAACTTATTTTATATAATCATAACTTAAACAAAATGTATAGCTTGCCAATTAGGAAATCTTTTATTCCGGATTAATTTTTATCACAAACTAGTTGTTAGACCTTCAAAAGAAGATTAACACTCCAAAAATAAAATACATATCTTACTATATGTCTGTTTGTTTGCATGCAATATTTGTGCACAACTAGGAGTATATATGCATACTCGTGCATGCACCAACATGTGCAAAAGTGGATATGTAGAGTTTTTTTGTTTTTTTGTTTTTTTAATAGTGGCTAGGTAGAGTTTTTTTGTTTTTTTTGTTCTTTCAATAGTGGCTATGTAGAGTTATCTCTAAACTTCCAAATATTACTAGTTATAAGATTTGTGCTCATCATTTTATTTGGAATACTTTATAAATGCGATTTTTTTTTTTATTTTTACTAATGCTATTAAGCTTTGACATTTGTGCGAGAACATAAATCTCACGGACTCTCGAACTAGTAAAAAAAACCACATCAACATAACTCAAGTACTAAACGAACAAATTATTGAAAAATAAAATCACATGGATGCTCAACATAACTCAAGTACTAAACGAACAAATTATTGAGAAATAAAATCACATGAATGCTTTGATTTTTCTTTTTATGCCGAGTAAAATCATCATTTTTGGACATGAACATAAACATAGAAGACTAATCAAAAAAAAATTTTACCTTTTCATCAGTCAAGATAGCCTTCATTATTTCCTCCCGATCCCACACTCTACTACGCATTCCAGGATAACTAATGTTCTCCTCCACAACAATTTGCCTCCCCATATCTCTCACTTGATCATGCATCCACAATGTCCCATCCCCAGCAATCTTAACAAGCGATTTCGCCATGAGATCCGCTATAGCCGTCTCCGCCGGAAAACCGCATCCTTTGAGCACATCAACAACCTCCTCTCTCTGCATCCTCATCTGAACAAAAAAGCACGCAACGTCGAGAAAAGCGCACTTCACTTGCTCGTCGTGTAGCCCGTCAAAGCTTATCCTCAGCACGTCCTGAAGATTCCCGGGACGAATCCGAGCCAGTTTCTTCACCGCGTCCTCCCACTCCTCTCTCCTCCTCTTTCCAAACAGAAAAGAAGCGAACACTTCCAGAGCCAGAGGCAGTCCTCCCGTGATCGACACGATTTTCTTGGAAAGTTCCAGAAACTCCTCCTGAGGACTTCCTCTTCCGAGCGCATGGTAACTGAATAAATTCAGTGACTCGGAGAATTCAAGCTCTCTGACCTCGTACAACTCGGTCACGACCCGATCAACAGGGAACACTTCTTTGTTCCTCGTGGTGATGATAACCCGACTCCCATCGTGAAACCACTCCTTTTTAGGAACCAGAGACAATACTTGTTCGACACTATCAACGTCGTCCAGGACGATGAGAACTCGGTGCTCGTTCACTTTCATGTTGAGTTTAGAAATGCCTGCCGAAGCCAGAATTTTTTATTAGAGAGCTAATGACTTTATATAATGGTACTATGAAATCTTATTTAAAATTATATGCTATTTGAAAAAAAATAAAATAAAATAACTAAAAAAGATAACAAAAAGCTGAGGAGTGGCTTAAGCCCTCTGGTCCTTCCTTCGCTCTATCCTTGCCTGCATTGATCTCGCTTACTGGAGGGTCCTCATCGCCTTGAGATAGATCGGTGATAAGCTTGTTCTGAAGAGATAACAGACCAGATTGGTCGTCTGATGAAGAAGTTTCTGATCTGATGTTTGGAATGAAACTTCGGAGCTGAAAACGAGGGAGAAGTTTGTTGAAAAGAGCTGTGGCCAGGGTGGTTTTGCCGACTCCTCCGATGCCGTGCAATCCGAGAACCTTAACGCCGTTGGATTTGATGTCGAGCATGTTCGTGAGCTTTTCTACTCGGGAATCAAGTCCGACGGTGTATTCAGCCAGGCCTACTGGCGTTGTTTTGATTTTAGCCAAAACCTTTTTCACTATTGACTGAATCAATTGAGCTTCTTCGCTGTAAGATCACATTAGATATTGATTAGTGTAGTCTGTTAGTCCTATGAAATAGTTTATATATTTCAGCATTTGAAATAGTTTATATATCATTAGTGAAGAAAATTATATAGTCTGTTTTTATCTTTACAGATTTATATATGTATATACACACACACAAATGAAGGGGAACGGAGAGATCAACAATTGATTTGTAAATGTTTATATACGAAATGTTTCGTATACGGTATCACATATATACCATATGGTATTTTCATATATTTAAAAACTTGTAACAACTAATTAATATATATGTAACTTCATACTCTTATATATGATACTGTTTAGATATTTATATAAATAACAAATATCATTAAAAAATATCATATTTGAACCACCTTATGGATACCAATTAATACAAGTCACATTACTTGTATTATATGAGAGGGATTATATGTGTGTATATATATATATCTATATATGATATAACAACCTTAGGACAATTAATTATCTCTTGTCCACTTGTCTTGAAAAACCAAAAGACAGTACCATATTTAATCTCGTTTTACAGTCTTTCAACGACAATGATAGCTCTGGTAAAAGTTACACAATACCTTACTAAGATCTGCAAAATCCAATAATTCATCAACTTGTGTGAAAGTACGTGAATTATTGTTCTTTTAATTTTTAAAGAAAAGCTAAGTGGGAAATGAGAGACAAAGAAAAGAATAATGTATTAAGATTAATATTTATTCATACTTCCAAAGCATTGTCAACTTTTTTCGTTCTAATATCTACTTATCAAGTGCCGACAAAACGTTACGAAATCCTAAACCATTGAACAAATCACAAGTAAATAAACTAAAGAAAAATGTGCATTCCATGTGATCTTCATCTCTCTGCAAGCAGATCACCAATATCCAAGTGCTCATCATAATTTTATATAAATCAGAAGAAAATATTAATATGTTTCCTTCTTCATACATATTTTTTCAAGTACATATTTCAAATAAGAATCAGATGAGTAAAAAACTCTAATTTTCCCTTTACACAATTCATGTGCACAAAACGTATAAATATGATTAAATGGGCCAAGAATAAAATCAAAATATTTACTTTCCAAATTGATCTGTTGTTTAAAAGTATATACCGATCACGAAGGAAATTGACTTGAACAAAACGTAGGCAGACAACATATACCTGAATTATTTTCCAAAAAGATTTGATTTTAATTTCCATGAAAAAAGCAGGCAGAGGATTAAACTTGAATACATTGAATAGTTTGTTTATTTACCCGTGCTTGAAAACCCAACCAGCAATTCCACCGACCATCTCCATGGCTCTCCTCCACCTCGAAACCTTATCCTCTCCGAACCTCTCCTCGTGACTTCTGAAGTTCTCTTCGAACGGTCCTCTCTGTCGCCGCACGTCGGACGGGTCGACCCGGTAGAAAACCGGCAGGATCAGCCTCCGGCACTCGCAGATCTTGGCCAGCTCCTCCAGGCACCACCGCGAGTCACCGTACCTCGGCGAGACGACGACGACGGCGGCGGCGGAGTCCTCGATCGCCTCCAGCAGTGACGGCGCGATCTCGTCGCCGCGGTTGAGGCCGTCGTCGTCTCGGAAGGCTCGGACTCCTTCTCTCTCCAACGTCTCGTAGAGGCTCTTGGTGAAGCCCTTGCGCGTGTCTTCGCCTCTGAAGCTCAGGAACACGTCCCATCGGAGCCGGAACGCCACTGCCGGAGCCGGAGGCGACGAAGAAGAGGACGAAGGGACGTCGTCTTCCGCCATATTTAACAAATATGTATTTTTTTTTAGTTTTTTAAGTGTTCCCAACGGAAAAGGTGGTGATTCTCGTTTTACAAAGTAGTCCAAGAAGGCTAGAATTATTGACTTTTGTGAGTACGGAAAGATTCCATTTCTAAAAAAAGATAATACCCTTGTTACAATTGCAAGTGAAAATCTCTAGTTGATTTGTTTTTATGCCTAAATTTTAGATTCATATATTTATGTGAATTTAACTGCATTTCACGGCAGAGGGACAAAGACTATGAGGACGTGAAATGTGATCGCAAGGAAAGATTAATAGGGTGTTTGGCACACAAACTCAAAACACTTGTCTCAAAATTTTTTTGTCTTTTTCCCAAAAAATTTTGTATTTTTCTCAAAAAGTTTTTTGTCTTTTCTGAAAATTCAAAAAAATTTACTATTGAAACTTAAAAATCTCAACTCAAACTTTTCCACCAAACACCCCCTAAGTGATAATTTTATATTTTGTTTTGTGTTAAAAAAAAATAATAATAATTTGAATTACCCACCCAATGAGGAACGTATATCAAACAGTCATAGATCCTAAATTTCTTTTACAGCTGTATGATGATGATATGCGAAAGTGGGAGTAGGCTAGTAAAAAAGAGTGAAAGAAGAGCGTAGCAAGGATAACAAAAATAAAAAGACAAAAAATACAAACAACAAGCATGACAAAAAGTACACATTAATGAACAAAAAAGTAAAAGACGACAACAAAAAGAACAAGAATGAAACTTCACGAGCACAAAAATCTGGCAAACAACAAACACCAACTACAATGCAAAACAACAAAAAAAGAACGAGAACAAAAGTTGTTTGTCAAGAACATAATAACGACAACCATTTCAAAAAAAAAAAAAAAACATAAAATCACAAATAAAAGATCAAGTAGAACCTACAACCAAAAGTCGACATGAAACGCATCAAGGACAAAAAATTGAACACTACAAAAATAACTTTCAAACTACTAAAAAAAAAAAAAAACCTTGAAAAATGACATAGTAAAGTAGAAAACCACAATAAATTTGTCAACTAAAAGAACAATAATAACTACAAAAAATATAAATAAATTTAAGAACAGGGCACGCACACCGCAACTATTCACATTGCTCAGCCTTCTTTATGATATAAACAAATAAGTAATTTTAGTTCTAATAAGTTCTACGTAAAAAGCATTGAACATAAATGAGCTTTTTTTTATTTTTTAATCGTTTTAATTCCTCATTTAATCTGTTGCTGCACTGGATTCAGAAACATGATCACGATCGTCTTCTTCATAGGACCCGAAAAACTTGGCTAGTTTCTCTGAAATGGATAGTTGGCTCTCATTTAACGATTCTTCGTCTCCCTCATAATCATCATCACCTTCATAAACAAAATAAATCCCACACTTTTTCATCTCAACCCCAAGATCATAAGCTGGGTTCCTCTTTGTCACCTCTATTTTATATCCGTCTTTCAGCAAAGAAACCAGAGGATTATGGACCGAAAACCGGCACAAGTGAAATTGGTCCTGGTTCGTGTTTGGCACTCCTAGTAAGTACAATGTTGTGGTGAATGCTGGAGAACCGTCGAGTTTGAGGACCTTTGCTTGGATATCGACGACAGCCGGGTTGAGGTTTCTATAATCGCAGTGTATTTGATGGTTGAGAGAGACAACTACGCCTATAATTACAGCTTTGAGGGCATGGTTTCTGCGTTCGGAGAATGTGACTACGGCATCTTGAGAAAGCCAGTTGGGAATCTTGCTTCCAGGCATACTTAAATTCCGAATATTCCTCAAAGACCCCTGCAACAAAATTAATGATATTAGTATGAGTTCGCTGATTTTTTACATGAGGAACGATATATAGTTCAATATTTCATGTATCAGAAAGAGAGAAATTTAGAGAGAGAGAGAGAGAGAAAAGGACCCTGGCTAGTCTTTTCCGGACCACGGATGAGCAAGAATTGCAATCGTTCAGGTACAACCTTGTCAAGGACTTCAAGCATTCAAGGCCAGGAATATCCACCACTTTCTCACAATTTGCGAGATTCAAAAGCTGTAAGCTCTCCAAGTTTGAAATATCAGATACGGTTTCCAGTTTGACACAGTTTGCGACGTTTATCTCCAACAAACTCGAGGGAAGTGGAGGGAGAGATTTGAGCTCTTGGCAATTAGGCAAAGTAAGTTTTTTGAGAATGGACATTCCCTTTAGGCTTGAAGGGAGGCTGCAAAAATGGTTGTAGCCTAGATCCAAAATCTCCAACGACGACAACTTCTCAAAATCATCCGGGATTTTGCCCGAAATGTCGCAATAACGAGCATAGAATTCACTCAGCAAGGATAGGCTTGAGAAGGATGTCGGAAGTACATCAATATCGTGTCGCCTTTTCAAAGGCAGTTCCGCAAGAGACTTCTTTGTCATTTTCAAAAATATTAAGCTTGAGAGCATCCCAAAGCTTTCAGGTAACTTCGCCACCCCAGTATCTTCCATTAGCAAGTTGTGCAACGACTTTAAGTTCCCTATGGACTCTGGAAGCTCGCGGAGCTCTCGGCAATTCGTTAGGTTAAGCATTGCGAGGCTTTCCAAGTTCCCTATAGATTCTGGCAAGTTTGTGAGTTTGGCCTCATAGATGATCAGAGTGGTTAGCCTCATGAGGCTCCCGATTGATTCGGGTAGTGAGACAAGCGATTTACAGTTTCGCATCTCGAGCTTCTCAAGCAATTTCAAGGCTCCAATCTGGTCAGGAAGACCCGTGATCTTTGTCTGCTCTATTTGAAGCACAACAAGAGAATTTAACCCTTCAATGGAATCAGGAATTCTGGTTAGGAATTGGCCTCTTCCCACTGAGAGCTCCTGTAGATTTGGCAACGAACCGACAGACACAGGCAGTTCCGAGATTGGACTAGACAGAATGGAAAACTGTGTCAATGACTTGAGTTTTCCGATAGAGTCGGGAATTACTGTCAACGATCGACACCACATGACACTAAGTTTCTCAAGGTTGGCCAAAGAGCCAATAGAATCTGGAAACTCTTCTAACCCCGATCCATCGACGGACAGTTCTTTCAGAGAGCAAAGCTTTCCTATGAACTGAGGTAGCCTATTGAGACGCGTGCATCGACTTAAGTCAAGCTCTTCGAGTCGAGTAAGACGAAAGGTGGATTCAGGAAGGCCTGTTATTGCAGTGTCATCAACTAGAAGCTTCTTCAGTGAGTTCATGCTGCCTACGTTTTCGGGAAGTTTTTCCAGTTTTGAGCAGCGAGAAAGGATAAGTTTCTCAAGGCGTTTCAAGCCCGAGACATCATTCGGAATCTTAAGAAGATCCGTACAGCCATATAGGTTCAAGTAAATAAGTGTCTGCATATTCCCAATGGAGTCATGAATCTCAGTCAGTTTTATGCAACGCTCGAGAATAAGCTTTTCCAACTTTTGAAGGTGAGATATATCCGGAATAGAAGCTATACGATGGCATTCACGGAGGTTTAGAATCACCAAGTTCTCAGCCACCTGAAAAAAAAAATGGTAATACATAATTGATATTTTATTCTCAAAACTGAACCGATTAAAAAAAGAAAAAAAGAAAAAACTTTATTTGACTTGCAAGTTACTCTCTAAATTTTTACTTTAGAAAAATTACATCCAATGAATTTTACAAAATATACTGGAGTGTTTCAAATTGATGACAACTGTTAAAATTTAAAAACGGATCGTGCCATGTTACATATCATGTGTACGAGGGTATATCCTTTTAAATTTAACATCTCTCTGTAATATTTAATAAACAACTTGTGAATTCAGCTATAACCTAGAAGGCAAAAAGTGATTGGAGATGTAACTGAACGATAATTCACACTTGATTTTTTATAAAGCGTAGAGTTTGAATTTTCTACCCTAAGTTCAAAAAGGAAAAAAAAAAAAAGGAGGATTAATACTGAAATCGGAGAACAAAAAGATCATACATACCTTGTTCTTTTCAAAGGGGCGATAAATCCAGGAAGAAATCATGTTCTTAGAACCCCATAATCTTTCAATTTTACTTTCTGAGAGATCAAGGACAGCGAGTTGTGGAGCATTTAAGTCCGAGGGGAGGATTCCAGGGACAACCTTTCCACTGAAGCCACTTGAGTTCAGGAGGAAAAGAACTGAACTTCCCTTGCAAATTCACATGATTGATTTGAAGCAATCTGAGTTTGGCCATCGTCTCGATTGGCTTAGTGGATATGACGATCTCTTCCTCTTTCTTGCGCCGATTGCGAAAGAAGCCTTTCACTATTTGCTTGGTGCAAGTAACTAAAGATGTGAAACTTGGGTTTTCCCAAAAGTTCTCCCAAGAGATCATTTCCACACTTAGATCCTGATCTTGGTCTTTCTTTTTAAAGTCGAGGACCATGCCTTGTGTGGATTTCGCTTCCTGTTGACAACAATTATATATTCAACGTAAAACTGCATGAAGATGAAATAAAAAAGAGTTTCCTAACAGCATTTGTTCGAAGGGCTATAAAAATTACGTTAAAATATTGCTATTTAGATATGACCCCAAATCAATGTTGACACACTTGACTTTGGCCACTTGATTTGTTAATTACAAATATGGATATTGCAACGTATAGCAATCTCAAATATGTTGTTAGCTAGAGACACAAACTCACTTTCTAACATTTTTGTACCAACTAATTTAGCATGTGAATTGTCATTTTTTTAAAACATGTTTAAAAGATTGCTACACATCAATTAAATAAGAAATTGCATTTACTGGTGATCAAAACATGACAACTCATTACCATGTAAATGATGCAAAAATTGATGTTAAAGTTGGTACTTCTAATACTACTCTTCTTAATAAAACATTGGTATTATAAAAATCAACGGCTTAAACAAACTTTTAAATTAAAAATAATTTGTTTAGTTGTCCTTCGGCAAGAAAGGTCTTATATATCGAAAGGTAGAAGTTAAAAATGTGTTCATACATGTGCAACGTACAAAGATTGATGTAATAAAATACTTATTTTATTTAATCATAACTTAAACAAAATGTATAGCATGCCAATAAGGAAATCTTTTATTCCGGATTAATTTTTATCACAAACTAGTTGTTACACCTTCAAAAGAAGATTAACACTCCAAAAATAAAATACATATCTTACTATATGTCTGTTTGGTTGCATGCAATATTTGTGCACAACTAGGAGTATATATGCATACTCGTGCATGCGCCAACATGTGCAAAAGTGGCTATGTAGAGTTTTTTTGTTTTTTGTTTTTTTTTTAATAGTGGCTATGTAGAGTTATCTCTAAACTTCTAAATATTACTAGTTATAAGATTTGTGCTCATCATTTTATTTGGAATACTTTATAAATGCGAATTTTTTTTTTTTTAACTAATGCTATTAAGCTTTGAAATTTGTGCGAGAACATAAATCTCCCGGACTCTCGAACTAGTAAAAAAAATCACATCAACATAACTCAAGTATTAAACGAACAAATTATTGAAAAATAAAATCACATGAATGCTTTGATTTTTCTTTTTATGCCTAGTAAAATCACCATTTTTGGTCATGAACATAAACATAGAAGACTAAACAAAAAAAATTTTACCTTTTCATCCGTCAAGATAGCCTTCATTATTTCCTCCCGATCCCACACTCTACTACGCATTCCAGGATAACTAATGTTCTCCTCCACAACAATTTGCCTCCCCATATCTCTCACTTGATCATGCATCCACAATGTCCCATCCCCAGCAATCTTAACAAGCGATTTCGCCATGAGATCCGCTATCGCCGTCTCTGCCGGAAAACCGCATCCTTTGAGCACATCAACAACCTCCTCTCTCTGCATCCTCATCTGAACAACCAAGCACGCAACGTCGAGAAAAGCGCACTTCACTTGCTCGTCGTGTAGCCCGTCAAAGCTTATCCTCAGCACGTCCTGAAGATTCCCGGGACGAATCCGAGCCAGTTTCGTCACCGCGTCCTCCCACTCCTCTCTCCTCCTCTTTCCAAACAGAAAAGACCCGAAAACTTCCAGAGCCAGAGGCAGTCCTCCCGTGATCTCCACGATTTTCTCGGAAAGTTTATAAAACTCCTCCTGAGGATTTTCTCTTGCGAGCGCATGGTAACTGAATAAATGAAGTGAGTCGGACTTTTCCAGCTCTCTGACCTCGTAAAACTCGGTCACGACCCGATCGACAGGGAAGACTTCTTTGTTTCTCGCGGTGATGATAACCCGACTCCCATCGTAAAACCACTCCTTTTTGGGAACAAGAGACAAGACTTGTTCGACACTATCAACGTCGTCCAGGACGATGAGAACTCGCTGCTCGTTCACTTTCATGTTGAGTTTAGAAATGCCTGCCGAAGCCAGAATTTTTTATTAGAGAGCTAATGACCACATATAATGGTACTATGAAATCTTATTTAAAATTATATGCTATTTAAACAAAAATTAAATAAAATAAAATAAAAGGAAAACAAAAAAGCTGAGGGTTGGCTTAAGCCCTCTGCTCCTTCCTTCGCTCTATCCTTGCCTGCATTGATCTCGCTTACGGGACGGTCCTTATTGCCTTGAGAAAGATCGGTGATAAGCTTGTTCTGAAGAGATAACAGACCAGATTGGTCGTCTGATGAAGAAGTTTCTGATCTGATGTTTGGAATGAAACTTCGGAGCTGAAAGCGAGGGTGAAGTTTGTTGAAAAGAGCTGCAGCCAGGGTGGTTTTGCCGACTCCGCCGATGCCGTGCAATCCGAGAACCTTAACGCCGTTGGATTTGATGTCGAGCAAGTTCGTGAGCTTTTCTACTCGGGAATCAAGTCCGACGGTGTATTCAGCCAGACCTACTGGGGTTGTTTTGATTTTAGCCAAAACCTTTTTCACTATTGCCTGAATCTGTCGACCTTCTTCGCTGTAAGATCACATTAGATATAAATTAGAGTAGTCTGTTAGTCCGATGAAATGGGAGGAAATATGTTCATTATAGTAGTTAGCATGATATGCTGTGGTCAGTAACAATTTGTCCATTCCGCTCAAAAAAAAAAAAAAAAAGACCACGATTCTATATATACATATATATATATATATAGACGATCCAAACCAATATATTTCAGCATTTGAAATAGTTTATATATCATTAGTGAAGAGAAATATATAATGTTTTTATCTTTACAGTTTTATGTATATATATATATATATGATTATACACAAATTAAGGGGAACGGAGAGATCAATAACTGATTTAATTTATATATGTAATGTTTCGTATACAGTATTACATATATACGATACGGCATTTTCATATTTAAAAACTTGTAATAACTAACTAATTTAAATGTAATTTCAAAATCTTTTCATATAATTCTATTTAAATATTTATATAAATAACAAATATTATTAAAAAATATTATATTTGAATTATCTTATCCATACCAATTAATACAAGTCACATTACTTGAATTGTATGAGAGGGATTATGTGTGTGTATATGATATAACAACCTTAGGACAATTAATTATCTCTTGTCCACTTGTCTTGAAAAACCAAAAGACAGAATTACATTTAATCTCGTACTATTTTACAGTCTTTCAACGACACTGATAGCTCTGGTAAAAGCTACACAATACCTTACTAAGATCTGCACAATCCAATAATTCATCAACTTATGTGAAAGTACGTGAATTATTGTTATTTTTTATTTTTTAGGAAAAGCCAAGTGGGATATGAGATACTAATGTTTTATTTGATAATATAATTTAAACTCAAATTTTTCATCTCAGTTTTTTTTTTTTTTTTTAAATCAACAAAAATTATAATTAGTTTTTAAAAAGCCAATCAATTCAAATTTAAAAATTTCAACTCAAACCGTTTCTCCAAATGAAGCTTAAGAAAAGAATAATTTATTAAAATTAATACTTAATCATATTTCCAAAGCATCGTCAACTTTTTTCATTATAACATCTAATTATCAAGTGCCGACAAAACGTTACCAAATCCTAAAACATTGAACAATTTACAAGTAAATAAACTAAAGAAAAATGTGAATTCCGTGTTATCTTCATGACTTCATCCTTGCAAGCAGATCACCAATGTCCAAGTGCTCATCATAATTATATATAAATCAGAAGAAAATATTAATATGTTTTCCTCTTCACACATGTTTTTTTTTTTTTTAATGTACATATTTCAAATAAGAATCAGATGAGTAAAAAACTCTAATTTTCCCTTTACACAATTCATGTGCACAAAACGTATAAATATGATTAAAGAGGCCAAGAATAAAATCAAAATATTTACTTTCCAAATTGATCTGTTGTTTAAAAGTGTATTCCGATCACGAAGATGGTTCCTAAAATATTCGTCCTCTGGCTGAGACATACTTTGGTGAGAAAAATTTGTCCATTAATTTAAAAAAAAGAAAAAAGAAAAAAAAAACAACAACAAGAACAACAACTATATATATATATTTTGGTTTTGTGAAGAGAATATGTACTCAACCAAAGTACCTGTTTTGATTGAAAACCCAACCAGAAATTCCCCCAATTTTCTTCATGGCTGTCCTCCACCTCGAAACCGTGTCCTCTGGCCAGTTCTTCTCGTGAACCCTAAAATGTTCTTCGTAGGGTCCGCTCTGTCGCCGAACGTGGGACGGATCGACCCGGTAGAACACCGGCAATATCAGCTTCCGGCACTCGAAGATCTGGGCCAGCTCCTCCAGGCACCAATGCGAGTCGCAGTACCTCGGCGAGAACACCATGACGGCTGCGGCGGAGTCCTTGATCGCCTCCATCAAAGCCGTTTTGATCTCGTTGCCGCCTCCGAGGTCGACGTCGTCCATGAAGACCCGGACACCTTCTCTCTGCAGCGATTCGTAGATAGTCTTCGTGATGTTGTGGCGTGTGTCTTCACCTCTGAAACTCAGGAACACATCCCACCGGAGCCTCAACGCCATCGTCTGAGTTGACGATACGACGTCGTCTCTCGCCATGTACGTTCGTAATCTTTTTTTTTTTTTTTTTTCTTTCCCTGCCAAATGGATATTTATGGAGCTCTGTTGAGTACTACTTTTACTTGAGGAGAGAATTTGCAAATTAATTATGTGGGACACTTACACAAATGTTTGGTAAGCTTTTATACACGTAAGATATACTAACGGAACAAACGGCTACCGTTGACAGCGGTCACAGTGTTATTTGATATGGTGAGAAGAATGTTCGTTTTTTTAAATAAAATTGTAGATTTTAAGTTAGTTCTATCGTGATAATAAACGGAAGTACATATAGATTTTTTCAAAAAAAAAAAAAAGTAAAATAATTCGCTTGGTATTAACATATTTTCCGCAAAAAGTTACATCTTTTTTTTTTTTTTTAATAAAATAAAGTCGGGGAAAGAGTCATGAGGGTTAGCATATGACATATCCCTTACTTGCTATTTAAATATACCACCCCCTTACTTGCTATCTAAATATACCACCCTTATTCTTTTGAAGAAAAAGAAAAAGAAAAAGATTAACAGCAACTGTTTTAATTTTAGCACTGGCCCTTTGGTCCTTACTTTTTCTTCTTCTTAATTAACAGGTTTTAATTTTAACACTGGTGCTTACTTCTTCTTCTCTCCTCCTTTTTTATTTTTTTTATTTTTTTATTTTTTTTTTGGGTAAGGCAGTGGTCCTTACATTTGTGAACTGCAAGTTTCAGACAAAACAAGTATTGCAAGCTGAATTGGAAAATGACAGAACTGAAGAATTTGTGGGATTATTTTGGTTGTTCACTTTAATAAAATGGCATTTGTGGATTTTGTGGGATTAATAAAATGGCATTTAGGCTGGGAAAAGATGGAGAACGAAAGTCACAATAGACATTGTTATTTTGTGTGCAGGATTTTATATTTTAAAAGGATGGCTTTAGCCAATTTGAGGAAGAAAAAGTGGTGTTTCGTACTCATAATAAAATTTGAGAAAATTTACCAGAGAAACCAATTTTTAAGTGTTAAATTAATTTTTTGATATTCTCATTTTTAAGTGTTTATGTTATACACATAGAATTACTTTCAATCATTGATAATTTTATATAATAGAGTTATTTTAACATTCTTAAGTTTATACTTTTACTACAATCTAAGTATTTTAGCTTAATTCTCTCACAAATTTATTATATTTTATCAATTACGTAGGTTAATTATGTTAAGAGAGTTAATAATAGTGATTTGAAATTAAAATATGATAGAAAGATTTAAAAATTACAAAAGAAAATTAGGTACTAACTTCGACCATTCTCAGGTTACTTCACGTGCGCCCACGCAAAGATGAGGGCATTTAGGGTGCGCTTTGCACTTACACATCGTTGTAAAGAGTCAAGGAGCACTTTTTTTTTTAATGCGTTATTTTTTTAGATTAAATCTAGACTATTAATTTGATCAGTCACGATCTAACCGTTGGACTTGAATGATTTCAGATTTAATTTAAATTGTTAATTGAATTATTATAATCCAACAGCCATAATTAAATTTTGATAATCAACGGTATGTCTGTTGAAACAGATACATTTCTTGAATGAAAAGACACCTTTTTATTTTAAAAAACTTGTCTATTGTATTTGTTGTAATTATTCATGAATAGACATATCAAAGACTATAAAACTACAGTTTCTGATGTCAGTTTCATATCTTGTTTTGGAATATAATAAGATTGCTACTCATTATCTTGGAAGTAATTTACCACAATACTCGATAGCAAACTGTTCGCAATAGAGGTAAATAAAACCTTAAAGAAAGTATTTCCTACGCCTCAAACCTTTTGAATTTTCTCTATCTTTCTGTTTCATTTCTTTATACCCAAATAGTTTTTTCACCACCCACTGTTATCAACACATATATGCGTATATGTATATATGAGTGAGAGAAAGAATAGTAAAACAATTAATCGAAGATGAAAAGCTGAAAAAAAAAAAAAAAACTTATTTGAACGACAATAAAAGTCAAACGTAACACTAAGAAAAAATGCTCGGAACGATATTAAAAATTCATTAGAATTGATGTGGTTTGCACTATTACTAGTTCTATAAACACAAATATAAAACAATAACAAAAGCAAACGTCAATGGGTGCAACAACGACAAAGGAGCATAAAACAACGACAAACTCTAAAACTGCAATCCAAAATCTGGATTGCATGAAGATGTAAAACGACAATAAATACAAAAACAACAAAGTAAAATTAAAAACGACAATAAATTAGGCAATTACAAGAAAAACTGAAAAGCAAAAATTATAAAATGTCAGGACAATTGTTTTGCAATAAAAGAATGCAAAACAATAATAAACTTGCGACTGCCAAGAATAAAGACTATTGAAAAATAAATAAATAAATAACAATACGATGGGAAGGACCAAAATTTACAAGCGATGGTGAGTAACCTAAAAAACTTAGAGCAAACGACGATAATGTAGCAATCAATAGAAATTAACAATAAATGCAGCCACTACAACTGGAAAACGACAGAAGATAACAAAATTAAGAAGGAAACGACAATGAATGCTGCTAAAACGCCATAAAACCGTAAGACCACGATGATACTTGAAAACGACAAAAAATACATGGCACATGCACAACAAACAAAAGCGAATGACAATAAATGCGGCGAAGCGGAAACGAAATAAGGCAATAAATGTGGCCACGTCCACATCTGAAAACGACAAGCGGCAACGAAAATAGAAAAGAGTACGAATTAAATAAATCATGCAACACAATAAAAACCGAAAGCAATGATGAACTATTAAACCGACATTAATTTGGAAGAGAAAACGACAATGAAACTCAAAAATGGCTATTAGAAATAAAGACGACATGAAAACACGATAGTTGGTTTCCTAAAAACACGTAATAATACGATTAAATTTGAGGAGAACAACAGAAATTTCAAATGCTGATAAATGCATACAAACTTAAAGTGGAACGACTATTTTGCCAAAATAAATGAAGAGAAACGACAAATAATAACGGCAACGAAATGCGACAATCATAATTGGAAAACGACAGACCACAACAGAAAAGAAAGAAACGCTTCTAAATGTGTCAAAATAAACAAATAAATAAAAGATGACGGCAGTGAATTTGGCAACAACAAGAAAAACCAAAAGTTACGATAAAATATGAAGAACGATAATAGTTTGGCAAACAATAAAAGGAAACGACATCAAATGTCCAAACGGCAATGGAACTTGAAAATGCTCTAACATTAAATTAAATGTAACTACAATAACACTTGAGAATGTCAATGTAATAATTAGAATGGCCTTTTGTATTGATTAACCATCAACGTATAACATGTGAACCGTCTAAGTAAATTTGTTTTTTATTCCTTTTATCGGAAAATCAATATTAAGAGGGTGCAAAGATTTCCTTCCAATTTTTCATATTATGTAGGGGCATTAAATTTTGCAAATAAATACATGATCAAATGGGAAAGAAAATACTAGTTTTCTCTTCTTTCCCCTTTCGTGCAAAATAATCAAGGGCGTCCAAATAAGAACAGCAAATAAGCTGCAAAAACGTCAACAAAATTGAATGAACAATGAAAACGACAAGAGAACTACAGAACGACAATTTCATGGGTCCTAGCTAAATCGAATAAGTTCTTTTCACAATGCGTCTTGTAAATATAATTATAATAACAATAACAACAATAAAAAGGGTTCTAAATAATAAAAAGGGGTCTAAGGTAGCGTTGAATAATCATTCGTCCAGGAACAATGAGTAATGCCAAGGTTTTGAAGCTTTTTACAAAAACCAAGATTGATCTTTTCAATCTCATACAGAATAAGATTGTACAGAAGTTGTCCTTATAAACTGATACCGGAAGTCCTCTTGAATTTCCCAGTTTTTGCACACAACAAGAGTGTTTTTAGTGTCTCACTATAACAAGACCTGACATCTACTTCTATTTCCACGTCACTCTATATATATATATATATATATATACACACTCATAAAAAGGCCCTAACTTCTGACTGATCAGCAACTTGTCAAAATTCTCTCTGCTTTCTGATCAGAGACGAGCTCACTTTGATACAGTCTCGGTTCATCTTGCTTGGGGATATATGTTGAGAAATTAACTCCTGCTCAGTGGTATGATGATGTGATCAGGTGTCGACGTGTTATAATTCATCTCACAAATTGTATTATTTTTAATAAGTGGAAATCATAAATCTCATATCATTTATAAAATTAAAAAAAAAAAAAAAACTGCTTAATGAGTTAGTTATTAGAAATGAAGTTTCAATTTAATGATCAATTCGAGTCATTTTCTCATTTAGAGATTCTCTCTCTAATTTAATGTCCCCCCCAACTCCACCAATTTTTTTTAAATTTTTTTTTTTTATATCTCTTGACCAAACAACTCAATTTCAAACAAATTCTGTAATTTTTTCCAATTCCATTTCTAGAACCTCATGGGAAGAAAGGCAAATTTAAATATGTACCAACCAAGTTGGGCCTAAAAAATGTCAAGTTTTCAACTAATTTTATTACCATCCAAATTAAGTAATTTATTATAAATAATTGCCAAGCCAAAAACAGATCAAACAATTATTTATATTTTAAAAAATATTTTAGAGTATCAGTAATGTCAACTAATAGTATAATGAAACCTAGTATTCATTAGTATAATATTCCTTCTAACATCGCTAATAATCCAGAATCTCCTGTTACAGTAGTTCAACGTCAGTCCTTTATTTTTCTTTCATCAATTTTTGACCAAACCGTCAATATCAATTGAAACATAAGAGTCATAAAGTCAGAAGCTAATATCTGAACCAAAGAAATAGTTCAAGCCTAGTTTTGCCAAGTACTTTAGAAAAAGATGGCTTGGCTAATTATTATAGTAACGAGTAAAGTCAACAAGCATGACAAGACGCAAATTAGATTAAAATTTACACTACATACTGAAAAAATAATAATATGTGGATAGGATTTATATTTAGACATTTTACACTTTTCCCTTTTGAATTTTAAACCTTATCAAAAAATATTTCTCGAACTTCAATTTGTAATATTCTTTCTCCCTAAATTTTAAAACAGTTTACAAATTTCCCCATTCAAATAAATTTTTGATGAAAAACTACATCAAACACTCGTTAAAAGCATCAATCGTGGGTATTTAGTATAGAATTATAAAATAACACACATTAATAGTACTCCTGATACCCGTTAGCCTTATTAAATGTAAAATAATAAAGTTATGAATAAGAAAGAAATATGAGAAAAAATAAATCAACCGTAAATATTTATTTTTTAACTTATTTATAAGTGTTTCACATTTGATAACTACAACTTATACTTCAAAAGAGTATTACTTGTATTTTTTCATCAAAAAAATTAATTGAAGAGGAAAATTCGTTAACTTTTTCAAAGTTTAAAGGGAAAAAATATTACAAATTAAAGTTCGGGGGATATTTTATGATAAGGTTTAAATTTCAAGGGGGAAAATATAATTTGTCCTTTATAATTTAAACATCCTATCTATACATGAAAAAGAAAAACCTGTTAATTTTATATACGTTTCTATTTTGGCGTGATATAAAATCATATTAAGGACTACTCAACTTTTTCTTCCCCCCTCTTATTTGCCTACGCAAATATATGTTAGTAGATATATAGACATCTATCTAATTGTATAAACCCCTCCTGAAAAGTTTAGTTTTATAGTTATTGATTCTCAAATAAAACTTCCTACTTCGTTCCAGTGCGTCTATATTAATTGCAGATGTTGAATACTTACCGTAAAAAAAATCCACTGTAAAAGCTGAGAGAATTGTATATATCAATGGATTTATTGATAAGTGAGAATTATTGATAACGACATCACAATATTAAGGGGATGTTTGGTACTACAATTAAAATCATATAATCACAATTCGATTTTTGTCTCTTTCCCTCAGTTTTACTATTCATACAGTTTCATAACTCAAACTTAAAAGTCCATAACTTTATACAGACAAGTTTAAATGAGATTATTTTTTTATAAATTGCATAGAATTTCAAGATGAACGAAACAAACTCTATATTGATTTTTTTTCTAAATACAATTCAAGTTTTTACACTTTTTAATTTAAGCAATTCAAACTCCTCGATAAACATATAATCAATCCAAACTCAAATTTAACAATTCAAATTTTAACACCAAACGCATGCTAAATATTAAAAAGAAGCTTGTACGAGAAAAATGTCTGCAACTGGACCCATGCACAAAGGGAGGGGGTTCCTAGTGGAGGCATGTGTTCCAACTGGGAGAAATTTAGGGGGAGTTTGGTAACATACCAACTCCAACTCATTTCAAACTTTTTTTTGTCCTTTTCCTAAAAAGTTTTTGTCTTTTTCCCAAAAAATTTTTTGTCTTTTCTGAAAATTCAAAAAAATTTACTATTACAACTAAAATATTTCAACTCAAACTAACATACCAAACACCCCCTTAAAAAAAGGCTTTGTTTGCCTAACATCTCATTTCAACTCAAACTGTACTTTTTTTTGTCTTTTTCCTAAAAAATTTTTGTCTTTTTTCTAAAAAATTTTTTGTCTTTTCTGAAAATTCAAAAAAATTTACTATTATAACTAAAATATTTCAACTCAAACTAACCAACCAAACACCCCCTTGTTTATATAATTATAGTCTTTTAAAATTATTTATGTTTCACACTAATTGTCATCCAAATTTTAATTGTCTATTTTGAGAAAAACATTTTTGATACTATTGACAATAAAACTATTCTGTAGGTGTATCAAAAATAAGAAATCATCGAGAACAATTATAATGTCTTGTTTATTTAGTAAACATTTTATTATGAAAAAATATGAGAAATTTTACCTAGTTTTCATGTTACTAATTTATAATTTTTATTTTTAGTTGTAACTGAACTGGACCCACGTCTCACGTCTCCATGTCTAAAGCATGCTTCTTTAGTCAGAACCAAGAACGGCATTTGTTATTCATTTATTTATTTATTTATTTTATTATTTTTTTGCTGAAGGAAGAACAGCATGATTAGGCATATGGAAGTGCGTGCTTTTAATTTGGACCCAAATCTATGGGTTTCTGCAGCATAAAATCACCAAAATATATGTACACACACACACACATATATATATATATGAATATAAAAACTGTACCAGCAGAGGGACTTTCGTAATTTACACTACAAGTTGAGTACTTATTCGAAAGCCCCTAATGATCAGTATCGAATTTTGTGGGGAGTGAGTGAACATTTCATGCTGATGTCGTGTGCGAATCCAAAAAGAAGGCGCGGGGTTTTATGCCCATATGATTTGCAAGAGATAAATACAAACATATAAACACATATTTATATAAGAGATAGATAGACACAATACGTGCATATATTGCCCCCACTAGACCCCCCTTTGTCGAAGAGAACAGGTTGCCTTAGTGGGCTATATATAGGCATATATATATATATATATACACACACACACTCACACATATTGGTCATGGTACCCCTACTCTAATGTTTAAAGTTCACCTAGGAGTAGGCTAGTTTCTGAGCTGCCGCTTTCATGTGAAAAAGGCTGTTCATAGGACAAAACAGAAAATGGCCTTATACGGTAGTGAACATTTGCAACACATCAAATTTTAACAAGCTTCCACGGAGAATTTTCTGGTAAGATAAGAGAAATGCTTGCACAATTATAACTGCGAGATTGTACTCATCAAATTCCGTAAAACTGTGATTTTTTTTTTTTGTCAGACCCCGTTTGAACCTATTATTCAAACATCTGTTTTTTTAAGTTCGTTTCCACAACAGTTTATGACAGAACAGTTATTAATAAAGAGGGATTTTTTTACGAAAGATAGAAGGGTTAGTACTTGTCTTTGCAAGCTTTTTAGTTCCATTATTAATTTGTTCTGATATATATATATATATCCAATATCCTTCAAAGCTGTGTACTAGTGAAGTGATTCACTGGGGGCACTATATGTACCCTGCCGTTATTCTGGGCTACAATTGATTTAGAGGGAATTACCTAGCTTTTTCTGAAAAGAAACAAATAAATCCTCTCAAGATATGGAACAAAAACCAATTAAAGAGACAAAAAATATATATATATATATATATATATTTTTTGGATAAATTCCACTGATAATTAAGATGCTTGACAACTGGAATTATTAGTTTGTGCAACGGAGAAGCCATTGAAGAATGGATTCAGTGAATCCAAAACAATCTTTCTTTCTTTCCTTTTTTTTTTTTTCTTTTTTGGTTAACCTATTCTTTTCCCTTTTCATATAGCTTGATTTGACCGTCCTCAATGGTGGCCAGGTAATTTGGAATGAATTTAATTAGCTTCCAAAAATTGGGTTTTGATAGAATAACTAGTTTGACAAATACGTAAAGTATACCTCGATAATGCATATATAACACCAAAAATATTTGAGAGGTATTCAGCATCATAACTAATTAAAAGTGAGTCCTAATAACATGTGGGGTTTAGCTTTCTATTAGCGTATAATGTTGGACACCAATAATGACTTCCAACATTGCTCAAATAACAAGGGTTTCCAGCAATTCCAAGTTTTTTCGGCCAATAATTCAAATATGTATCAAATATGTTAGTTAATCAGTGTATGAAAAAGGACTCAACTAATATATTTAACTGAAAGAATATTACAAATAGGGGTTGACACTAACAGAAAAAAGGAACGGTATTATATATTGTTATTAGGTTTTGACCAATCACACATTCACGTATAAACTATAGTATATATTATTTATACGGGAATTGGCATGATCATATACAGTAATATACTCATAATTGATTGAGATGTCGTTTTAGCATCACGTGATGCTATTAATATTATTTAATTTTTGCATTATAACCCTCTCGGGACGAATAAAAGTGTATTCTGCATTACAAAATATCTAGCTTTCTAATGCTAATATCACAACCATTTGTCCACAGTCGCTGTATTACTGTCTGATCTGCTATGTGGAGGCCAGCTCTAGCTAGTTCATGCTTCATTAATAAGACTATTTATATACACATATATATTACAATAACAATTAACATGTACCAAAAAGTGATTAAATTAAAAAAACAAAGGATAATATATATATATATACACACACACATATATACGACGCATCTAACCCAAGTTGCATAACTTTAACAGTCGTCCGTCAACATCGCCATAGCATATAATATTTGCAAGCCTAACACGTGCACAAATCTCATTAAAGATTTGAAGTAATTTCTCTATAAATTTAACGATTAGCTACGTATACATTAATGGCTTTTAATTTTTTGTGTCTGCCTTTATAATTAATCTGCCTTCAGGAAGAAGCCAGCATTTGATTCTTCCAACGACATAAACTTTATTATTTTTATTTATCTACTGCTACGTCCATATAGAAGGGAAAAGACAAATTATGCGAAAGAACCAGCTTCGGTATAGTCTATTCCGGCTCATATATATATACATACACACACATTCATTATATATAAAGAACATCAATATTGTCACACAATCCAACAATATAATAATAATGTTGTTATATTCCTCCGTATCATGTTCCTGAAATTCTAAGATATCAAGTACTGCAGAGACGTAATAAATAAATTAGCAAATGTGTGAGCTCCCATTTAGCAACTAAGAGCGGCTCATGTTATCAAGGCATAAATCTTGTGGGCCAGATGTCTGTCTGGTCTGGACTGTTTGTATAATGTTTGGTGAGTACTATTTGTATATATCAATGTTTCTGGAAAGTATAAGATTCTTATACTTCTATGGCTGCTTAAGGGGAATTCCAACCGGATAAGGCTAAAAATGTTATTTTAGCGTGCATGTGGACAAGATTACCAAAATATTTTTGCCTGTTTGTCTCACTTTAAGCTAGTAGTAGATGTGACACTCAAACTCTAATTCCCTGTCCAGTTTAACTCTTATAGCGTTTTCTCTCTTAAAAATATGAATCTACTATTTAAATTATGGATTTGAATCAATCATCCAAACGGGTCCTAAACGTATTAGTTTTTAGTCTATAATTCATTTCGAATTTAGGGCAATATTGTATTAGCTTTGAGTTACTCTCTAATTTGTCTGTCGCATAATGGATTTTTGTTTACTTTGCTTCTCTCTCTTTGATAAATGTGGGACTAATATTAGGCATTTGTTTGGATTTCTCTGCCTCTAAAACTGTTTAGGCCTAAATTAGGACACAATTTTTTGGTCCAAAACGCGTGCCTTTTTCATGATGTTTTTTAGACAATTGTTTATGGAACGACTTTCTAATTATGTTTTCGTGCTAAAATTGGAACACAATTTTTTTGTCCAAAACGTATATTTTTTTCGTGACTAGATCAAAATAAGAGTATAGATATATAATTCTCAAAAGACATTATTACTTATTTGAAGTGAATTGCCAATAGCTTTCAGCCAAGTCTCACTTTACTGCAGAATTTGTCGTGGTCACAACTCACAATTCACAACGCATAGGCATATGCACGGCTTTTAAGTGCTTGTCCATATGTACAATTTGCAAGAGGCAAGAGATGTTGATTCTACAAGTCAGTTCTTTTGTAACCAAGTTCACCCAAATGTTCACCTGTGGTCCTGATTACCTCATTTCATACATTAAGCGAAAGGCGAGACGTAAAAACACCACCGATATTTCTTTTTCAAAGAGAGAGAGAAAAAAAAAAAAGTGGTCGGACCCGAATGCAGACTAATCGGACTACTACCACACATACAAATGATATATGTTTATGTATATCTATATGTATATCTATATGTAGTTTTGGCTTGAGATCATCTTGCTCTAGTGCTCTGTGATTCTTCTTTTTTTCATCACTAGTTTTCTCTCTTCTTACTTTAATGTGCTACTTTGCAAAAAGTAGGCTCTCATGCCCATCTTTTCACCTCATTGGAACTTGGGTTTCCAAGTGTAAACTGCAAACGGCCATTATTGCTCCAATCTAGTAGTACTAGTAGCGTCCAGGAGAGTGGCATTATTTCGGCTCCAATCTTCAGCCATCTGGTGTACTTGTACGTATGTTTCTAATTATTTTCTTGAGAGACAAACATTCTTTTAAATTCTAATTATTTTCTTGAGAGACAAACATTCTTTTAAATCTACTAGGTACAAAGATACTTACCCCTGTTTCTACTCTTATACTTAAGGAATCAATCCTTGGTTACATGTAGATATTGCCCCTTTTTTTTCTTCTCTCTTTTATATTATATATATATATATAGTGATATAATATGAGGGAGATTTTGTGAAACTATGTGCAATCCAATCATTCTTTTGTCTTTCATTCTGATATACGTAAGGGATGGTCTTTTGGTTTGGTATTTAGATGCATGAAAATACACAAAACTCAAAGCGATAAAGCAAAGGTGGTTCCCTCCATGTGTTCGAACCCTGCTATTCTCTCCCTCTGTCTCTCTCTCTCTCTCTCATCGAGAGGAAAAAAAAAAAAAAAAGGAACAGAATCACTCTACCTAGCTATAAAGAAAACAAACAACTCCTAACCCCATGAAGTAAAAAAAATAAAAAAATAAAAATGTCACCCAAACAAAAAAATTCCTTGCCTTGACACAGACCTTTCCCTTTCTTCCTCTCTCTCTCTCTCTCTCTCTCTGTCTCTATCTCTATCTCTTTGTCCTCTGTTTTCTTCCTTCCTTGGCTTAACTTAACTTCCTTCCCTCACAAAACCATACTAATTCACCACGATTATCATCTTCCTCTGACTAATGTTTCCTTTCTTCTTACTTCTCCTAGTCCAAAAGCGCATCTAAATCCCACCAGCTAGCTATTATTGAAATAAAGGGCCCCTTCAAAAAAAAAAAAAAAAAAAAAAAAAAAAGGGAAACAAGAAAGAGAGAGAGAAAATATGGGAAGTTGTTCTAGTGGTAGAAGTAGTGGTACTTCTAATGGTAATAGTTCTTGCTTTTCAAAGGACTTGGTTCGAGCGCTTGCAATTGTGGGGCTTATCTTGATTTTGTTGGTTGGCACGGCAGAGGGCAAAAGAACAACGACCACGACCACGACCACGACCACGACTACGGCAAACTTTGCGGCTGCCGAGTCCGCCAGAGAGTTCAAAGGGAAAGATCAAAAGGCGGTGGTGGGAACACAGAAGCTTGTTAGTGATCCCAAGTTAGAGCGCATTAACTACATGAGCAAAAGAAGAGTTCCTAATGGACCAGATCCTATTCATAACAGGTATACATGTTTTGTCCTCTTCACATTCTTTAGTGATTAGTTTCTTCTTTTTGTTCTGAGTTACCAAAATCAAAGTTAAGTTCTCCTGTATTTTTATGGTGCATGGATAAGGTTATTGTTTAACCGACCAATTGCTTTTAAGAAAATCAGAGACAGGAAGAAAAATTTTGGACTCTTTTTTTTTTTTTTTAAGACAAATTTTGGAGTCTTTTGTTTGTTAGTTACTGAAGAATAAGTGTCAGGCATGTGCTATAGGACTACTAGGTTTTTATATATAATTAAAACTTGCACTCGAGTACTACATGAATTTTCCAAAGGATTGCTAATTGAAAGAGACCCTTGTGTAAAAACATATATATTTACTATGAAAGATTGGACAGATTTTGCTAAAAGTTTTCAAGACACACATTTCTCCTACTTCTTTTGGGCTACAATTTTGGTACTTCTTTTGAAAGCAACATGAAGTCCTTTTTTTTTTTTTTTTTGGTGGGGGGAGGGTGCTTAGTAATTAACTAAGGTTTATTTGATATTATATCTTGTAAAGAAAATTATATGATATTTCTAATTTTCAACTAAAACAGTTATTAGAACGAGTTAAGAGCATCCTTTCCTTTTATTATTTTTCCTTTGGAAATATTAAAATTTTAGTTTGAACCACGTTTTCCAATAGTAATCACTATTATAAATACAATCAACACATATGTGACAATACATTTGAATTGGCCCATAACATAGTCAAATAAATCCGTCATACTTTTTGTCACCTGACGTTTTTATTATTTTGTTATGTATACGATGATGCATCGTCAATGAGATAAAAAATAACAATACTTACAGAAAAACACTGTATATATGTGTGTGTGTGTATATATATATCTTCCTTCAACTGTTACATTGAAGTATCGCAAATATGTTCTGAGGTGCTCTATTACCTTGGGTGGTAGATTACTATTTTCAAAATTATTCAAGTCTATCCTTACTTTCTTCCATTCCCGTAATGATGTTTGTTCAAAGCTAATGAATATGTACATCACAGGCGTGTATGGGTTGATAAAGATAGGTATCTTTGCTAATTTTTTCCTTTTGTCCACCCGGGTTTGACTCTCACTGTCTCCTTTAAGCCTTGTTTCAGCTTCATGAGCTGTTAAAACATTCGTTTGTTGATGGCAAGATAGATGTCGGATAGTTGATTGAGAGAAACTAGTATAAAAAATCAATATTCTTGTTATACTTAAGAAAATAGGTTTCTACCTGTAAAATTAAAAATCTAAAAATGATAAGACCAATCCCACGTATCCTTATATTCAAAAAAAAAAAAAAAAAAAAAAAAACTTATTAACATTTGGTCGTATTGGGTACATTTATGATATGACATCCTCTCCACCTTTGCACTCTCTTTTATTATTTCCTTTTTCTTGTCTCCTTTATCAAGATATACTAATTATGATTAGCAGCAACTTTACCTCATTAAGCATCACAAAAGTAAGAAAAGTATTTTCAAAACTTCTAGCCAAATATATATATATATATATATATATATTACCCTACATATCATGATGGATTCTTCGGCAGTGCGAAAGTACACACTTTTAAAGTCTCTCTCTAAAGTAAAATTTGAGTGCTTCAAGTTTTCTTTTCAAAAGCAAGAGATCCGTGGTTTCCCATTGTTTATATAGACATGTATGCATATATAATGCGTACAGTATTAGCAGCGGCAAAGATAACAATGTACATGATCTATTTATGATCTGATTGAATTATTGATTCAAATCTATAATTCACAAAATGAATATAAATTTTTGTCCAGAGAAAATACTATCAAAAAGAAAAAGGTTTTATTGTGGATTAAAAACAGTGATACAAACGGGGTTTATATTATTTGCTTGGTTTTTTTCTTATTTATTTCGTATTTACACAAAAAATAAAGTATACTTCACTTAATTTTAATTCATTCTTTTTCAGGAGAGCAGGGAAGTCCGGAAGACTTCCTGGTCAAGCATAGCCGTTGGAACTTTGACAAAGCTATATAAAAACAAGAGCTGTGAGGGTGAAATAGATATGTGTGGCTTCTTTTTTGTATGTGTGAAAAATGGGGCTATAAAAATATTTCTGATCATATCTGAAAACCCAAGCTGGGTGCTTCCATTCCATGTCTTTTTCACCAATTTTCTTTATTGGCAGGTCCCGGGAATTAGAGGGAAAAATCGAAGCTTATCTTACTCAAAATATATACTCTCGAAAAAGAGAAAAAGAAAAAAAAATCCATCTATAAATTGTTCACCTAGCTAGCTCCCATTTTAGTATTCTACGCTATTCTTTAAAAATCGACGTCGGATATCAAAATATTATGCATCAATACTACTATCAGTGACTGAGCTAGGATTTATTAGTAGGGGGTCAAAAAAAATTTCGATCAAATCACTAAGCCCATTAATATTTATAGATTTAATAAAACTGTTTTATTTCTTAAAATCTAAATAATTTGCCCAATAAAATATGAGTGGTTATATTACACCCACAATATTGATAAATATCCTCACTTATTAAATGTTTTCCTAATATAAACATAGTAAATCTATCCTTTTATAGATACTTTTTATATAATATCACATTCAATCCTCTCATACACCCGTTTTTATTTTAGTTTTAATTTATTTTGCTAAAAAAATAAATTAAGAATCTAAATAAGAAAAAAAGATATATTTTCATTCTTCAAAAGAAAAGGTATCTCTAAAAAAAGGAAAGGAAGTAGTAAAGAAGAAAAAATCAAGGAATGTCTAAATCAAATATCAAGGAATGTCATACTGTATTTAAAAAAAATAAATAAATATAGACTCATGTAAAAGAAGATAGCAAGAAAGAAATAAACGAAAAGAATAATCATATTAAAAACCACAGATAATCATTTTCAAAGAAAAAAGAAAAAGAAAAAAAAACACATAATACTAATGAATTAAAAAATTAAAAATACATATTTGATTAGTTGTTGACTCTTCAAGAGATCATCTTTCTTTAATTCTTGTTTCACTTGAATCCTCTATTGAAATTTTTTTTATGTAGTTATAAAAATTTCTTAAGAAAAGAAATTGATGAATAACAATTTAGAGTTTATAAAATAAATAATTTAGAGTTTAGAACAATTTTTTATGATTTTTTAAAATATTTTTTTTGAATATTATTTCTATTTATGGTTAATGTGGTGTATGTTTTCTAATTATTTTATCAAAAAATATTTTTTCATTTATATATATGTTGGGGTATGAGTATTATTAAGGCTTTGTTTGGTGTTCAAGTTTAACACCAACTAAATTGTACTTTTTCATCTCAAATTTTACCTTTTATTAAAGAGTCATCAAAACTTATAACTAGTTTTTAAAAAGTCAATCAACTCCAATTTAAAAATTTCATCTCCAACCGGCGAACTAAATACAAGTCTAATGATTTTAAGGTAATTTTCTTATATGGTAAAAATTTATTAAAAATCTTTATTGACTTTGTGATGATGTTTATCGATATTATGGGTGCAAATAAAATCCCCATAAAATATAAAGAGTTATTAATTTAAGAGAGGTCAAGAGAAATTTATACATATCCACATTGTATTAAATTTATATAAAAAAATATATTATATTAAAATTAAAAAGAAAAAAAGCTAGGGGAGCGATGACCCCCCTCCCCCCTCCCTCTGTGACCACCACATAACAACGTGAGATCTGATAAATCTGTATTTCAAAATGATAATTTAGATATGTCAATACGTAAATAGCATTTTTGTGATTAATATAATTTTAAGGTGGCAAACAGGATAATAGAGATTTTATATTATATATATATATATATCTATATATAGACACACACACATATATGGAAACACAACCCGAAAAAGCTATGCTGTAGGCAGTAGCCTTTCATGCATGCATGGGAGAGAAACATGAAGCCAGTAGATGTAGTCAGTCTCAAGCTAATTAAAGAATCATCATTGGCTTTTTTCCCTGTTCAATATTCTTTAATATCTTATACATATATATATATATATTATTTTAATGATATTATACTATATAGATGGCATTAGTTCCAACTAATCAAAGCAAATCTCACCTATCAAAAGTTGGTTTTGCATCTTTGGATGTTGGTCCTTTTCCATGGATTCCTTTAATTGGGGCGCCTCCAACTGTTGTGGTCTTTGGTCCGGTCAAGCAAAGTTTTTGTGTATGAGATTCGTTTTAGTCTCGTGGGAAACAAAAGGAAATTTAAAGGGGAAAAAGAACACACACACACTCTCACACATATATATACAAGGTCTTCAGTCTCTTAGCTTGAAAGTAAGAAAATCAAAGGAGCCTCCTTATTTGAGCTTTTCATGCTTCCCTTTCTCTTTTTGCTCTTCCTTTTTTTTTTTTTTTTTTTTTTTTTTATTTTTATTTTTATTGATTTTGATTGGATTGAGAAGAAAAGGCTGACTCTAAAGTGCGTTGGGTTCAAATCCGGGGTAATTACTAAAAAGGAAAAAGTAAACGAAAAATATTAAAGAAAGAAAAAGAAGGGGAAAAAAGAAAGAGAAGGAGGAGGAGTTGGAGCTTTTCTTCTCTACCAATTACCATGTGCTTAGACAAACTCTTAATAGGAAGGGATCCATAAGAACCCACCTGCAAATGGGGGGGGAGTTGGAGCCCAATTTTAAATCCATGAGTTACTGGGCTTTCGGCCTAAAACAAAATTAGGAGAAAGAATTAAATAGTAATATTTGGAAAATAATTCAAGTAAATAATATGTTTTTAAAATAGTTTAAGGCCTCGTTTAACTCATTAACTCAAATTTAAAATTTTCATCTCAATTTTTGTCCTTTTTTGAAAAAGTTTTTTATTTTTTCTGAAAATCTTTTTATCTTTTTTAAAAAATCAACACAAATTTACTATTAAAACTTAAAATTTCCAACTCAAACTCATTCACAAAACGGATCCTAAGTGACGGTAAATGATTATTCATGTCTTGTAAATATATTCACTTTGTAAATTTTATATTTACTTACTAAATTTACTATTTATTTCCAATATTTTTAAACTACCTATTTACCTTAATAATTTTCATTAAATACTATTTAATTTGATTCACATACAAAAAATACTAATTCCTTGAGGCCTTGACCCTAAATAACATATTAATCCCTAAATCACATATTTATAACAGAGGTGCAGTGTTGACATCCAACCCGAGTGAGAAGACTCCTGATATCTTCCACTACTGGTCCTTCTATGGCCATCAAAGAGCCATATTTGATAGCAGAAATTATATTTACAGAACTGATAATATATTTACGAATCTATTAAGCAAATAAAAGGGATTTGTAAGTAAATGATCCTTTTTTTTTAATTTTAAGAAGCTTTTTAAAAAATGATATGTTTCGTAAAATTAAGAAAATTGTTGTTTTAAACAAAATAAGCAATCAGTGATTTGATTTATTGATAGACATGACTAATCAGCAATTAATTATGGTGAATCAGTGACCGATCAATGTTAATATGTATTTTTTTCATGATTGACTGTGATTAATCATTAATTACATATGGCCAATCACTAATTAATAATTATATTCTTAAATAAAAAAATCTACCATTTATTTAAATAAGTGTTTAAAAACTGTCTATTTACCTAATTTGTCCTATATTAAATATTTACTAACAAAAAATTTTTCTTTTATTTTCTTTTTAAACTTGGGGATGAGTGTACTTGAACTCTACAGTATGATAGAGTAAAATATAACACTTTTTTGGTGCTAAAGTTTAATTTAATTTAAATCACAATTTTTTGACCTTTTTCTGAAAAAAATCATCACTAGTTTCATTATTTACAGTTATTATTACAACTTTGTAGTTCAAAACTTTAAAAGTCCATACTTTGCATTTACAAGTGTAAATAGGATGATTTTTTTTTAATTATATAAAATTTTGAGACAGACGAAAAAAGCTCCATATTGATTTTTTTTTTTAACATGTTTGCAAATTTCTATACTTTTTTTCACTCGAACAATTCAAATGCCTTGTCAAATACATAACTCAATTCAAATCTAACAAAAAAAAATTCAATTTTTAATCTATACACCAAACGTACATAATATTATCGTGATATTATATATATAATGACTAAAATAATTTTATTTATTACATAAAATATTAAACTTATTTATTCGTAAATATAATATTCACTTCTTACGATTTTTATAGGATAAGTCATTTACCTCCATTTTATGTTGCGTGTCATAAAACTCTCCTAAACAAATATTATTTATTTATTTTCTAACAATATTCGGCTATTATAAGCTTACGTAGTCAAAGTAGATTTGCCGATTATGTTGACTACAGAGGGCCGACGAAAGCATTATTTGAACAGATTCTCTTTTAACCACTAACCAGTGACGGCATGAAAGCCAGATTCCTTGCAACAAATATTTTTGAAGTTTTCTATCAGATATTTGGGGCCCCAAAGGCCAAATCTGTATATTTGTCAATCAAAAAATACTCAGTGCTGCATTTTGATTTGAAAGCAGGTCTAGCTTTTCAGCCAGCAAAAAAGGAAATTAATGGTAAACGACAGAAAGAAAAAAAAAAAAAAAAAAAAAAAAAAGCAAACGTATTAAAACTGTAACTTTATCATTGTTAATCTTTGTCATTATTTTCTAATTAGTTTCTTTCAAAAATAAACGCACAAACCGCAAAGTTTTTTTTTTTTTTTTTTTTTTTTTTTTCATAAGTTATTATAACATCCACGTATTTGGAATCAGAACAATTGAATTTTATAATACAAGAACGTGTTTGGTTGGAGGGAAAAGTGTGGATGGTAGTCTCTTGTTTAGCTGTAAGTTAGAAGAGACGAGAGTAAGAAAATATGAGAATCAGAAGAGATGAATTATCCTTTCTGGTCCCACCAAATAGGAAGGAGAAGAAGTCTTTCACTGTTTTAATTAAAAAAAAAAACTATTTAATTCTTTTAAAAGTTAGTGATAAATATTAAAACAGATAATATACAACAATTACCCGAATAATTTTCGTTTCTCTTATTTCTCCTACTAGACAATAAGAAGGATTGTTGCTATCTTTTTATATCCCTATGTTTCCATTCCTTCAAAATTTTTTCCAATTTCCATAATCTCTATCCCTCTAACTGTATCTCTAACATTCTGGAACAGAGAGATCTACTAATTCTTTAATTTCAACTAATAAGAGGGAACTTAATCAAGTAAACAGGTTCTAAAAGCTAAGAAAAGGGTATCCTCAGAAATTTAAATAATCATATTCATTAATATTCCTGATGTAGTATATGTTGTTACAAATATAATCAAACTTAATCTGATAGAATTGTTTGACCTTAAAGGGGATCTTCTATAGTTTTATTTCTCAATTTTGTCTAATAATTAATAACTTCATTATTTTAAGATAGTAATAGAGAGAAACAATGCTCATAAGGTGTCCTATTGAAACCAGGAAATATAGGTATGTCTGTCATTCATACTAGAGTACATAAAGTTTTCTGAAAAAAGACTTGCTAGCTAATGAAGGATGACCTCCTAAGGGAGTCCAGATCTGTTGTCTTTTTTTTCCTATTTCAAAGGCCATCTTCTTAATAGGGTTTTAACAAATCATCAATTTGTTCAATAATTTTTAATATTTAGTATTTTTAATATGGTTAATTTCTTAAATTTAAATGATGTGACATAATATTATCAGAGGACAGTCAAGGGATCACAAAATCTTTTATAGTAGATCTTGATTCCTTCTTCAAGGATAAGAGATTTAGAGTCAAAAGAGACAATGCTAAACTCACGGGCCAAGGTCAAATTCCAGCACTTGAGTGGGAAAAATCACTTTGTATAATTTCCAAAACTAGATTTGACAATTTCTATCCTTAGTGAGAACTGCTACGCAATTTGATCACTGGTTGATGTATTATCCTTTTCATTTAATTAATATAATTTTGTAAACTTTAGATTATTTAAACACTAAAAATAAATGTTTACGAGTTTCAGAACTTTTTAATTATCAGAAATATTATCTTAAAAAAAAAAACACTATGCATTTAAAATACAAAATTGGATAACATAGGAAAATATATTATACTTATATATGTATTTTAAGATTATAGTTTTGACATTGTCATTTACCTTAGACATGGTCTAATGAAAGAGGAGCTTCGAAAGTGATCGTTATGTTGAACATGGACTTGGACAAGGATAAATAATCTCAATCCCGTGTTTTTTAATTGAATACTGACCGGATAAACTATCCTTTGATCACAAAATGATCCCTTATTTGTGTATTAACTCATCCCTTGCAAGACTATGGGATTATCCATGAACCGGATAACAATTTTTCTCAACCCTCGTATTCCCCTCAACGCTATCTCTCGCCCCCATTGCTAGAATTTGTCGTTTCAACCACCCACTGGATTTTTGTTGTCCGTCGTAGCCCAGTCTCCAGACCCCATCGTCGTTGCGAAATTACCTTCGGCCTCTCTCTTGCGAAATCCCCTCTCTGCCAAAACCCAGAAGGCCCTCCTTCGTGGCTCTGCGAATCATGAAAACGCTGCATCTCTCTTGATTTTTTTTTTTGTTTTTTTATTTGTTAGTTTTAATTATTTATTTTTGAAAGTTTTAGCAAATTTGAAAAATTTTAATGATGTATTTAAAAGTTGGGTAAATTGCTCATTTACTAAATAAACTTTGATCCCTAATATGTTTTTTTTTAGCAACCAGAATCATGATAAATTATTAAAATGTTGTTATAATAGATATTTTTGTTAATTTTTAAATGGAATATATTATTAATTTGGTCAAAAAATAATACTGTAATTGAAAAAAATATTGATTAAAATTGTACAAATTTAAGTCTCTGTTTGCTTCATCATCTCATTTCAACTCAAAATGTATTTTTTTTTGTCTTTTTCCCAAAAGTTTTTATCTTTTCTGAAAATTCAAAAAATTTTACTATTACAACTAAAATATTTCAACTCAAACTAACCAACCAAACAAACCCTTAGTATAAGAATCAAATTAGGAATTTTCCCTTAATCCTACTCAGCCTGATGTATCAAACATGAGCTCAAGGTTTTTGCAACCCATCCCTTCATTTATTAGTCCAAGTCACTCAATAGATGCAGTCAAGAACAAATATGCGCAAATTTCCTCAAGTCCACGTTCAAAAAGCCGAAGGCGAGTTCTTGGACTTAAAAAAAAAAATAAATAAGATAAAAGGAATATTGATATTGAGGATAATATTTATATATTTTAAAACAAAAATGAATTTGAAAATCAAATCCGTTGACCAATACAACTGCTTTTGGGCCTTTGGGCCGTGAAGAAACAAACATGTTGAGTCTGTCCAATGAGAGCAGCTGATCAACACGTGGCAACATCAAAATGATTTTGACTGAGCGGAGCCACCGGAGAGGAGAAGATTTTCGTTCCTTACAATAATACCGCGACGAAACTTCTCATACCAAACACCGCAATTTCCCATTTCTCTAATTTCGTTTGCATTTCACTTTCATTTCATTTCGTTTCGTTTGTGTGTTGTGTGTGTGAGTGTTTCATTTCCCTCTTTTTTTCTCTCATTCACATAAATACGATTTAATTTTAATTTCGTTATTTCTTTTTTTTTTTTTTTCGTCTCTCTCTGTCCGTCTGTATCTCTTTCTTTCTCTTTTTGTCTGTTTGGTTCGGGAGAAAAGGGGAGAGAGCAAGGAATGATCGAGAGGTCGAAACCGCACCGATCTCCGAAACGATTCGTCTCACTCCTCGCGTTTCGGTACCGAAGAACCGTAACCCTAGCTTCGCTCGCCGGCGGATCGGTCTTCCTGTCGGGTTGAGTTTCTCTCCGGAAGCTTCGTCGAACCGATCTGCGGCGAATCGGAAACATCGGAGAGGTCGCGCGAATCGGAGGGCTTAGGGGAAAACGATGCCGTCTCACGCGGATCTGGACCGTCAGATCGAGCATCTGATGGAGTGCAAGCCTTTGCCGGAGGCCGAGGTGAAGACGCTCTGTGACCAGGCGAGAACGATTCTCGTGGAGGAGTGGAACGTTCAGCCGGTGAAGTGCCCGGTGACCGTTTGCGGTGATATTCACGGTCAGTTCTATGATCTCATTGAGCTCTTTCGGATAGGAGGAAATGCGCCTGACACCAATTACCTTTTCATGGGAGATTATGTAGGTGAGTTTATTTATTTTTTAATTAAATTTCTTTAGTATCCAAGGTTTGATCATCTTATTATTATTTTTCCCCTATTTTTACCAGTTTATTTTAGGAGTGTGTGCTTTGGATGGATGCGGAATTGTTTATTATCTTTTTAGATTCATCTGTATTTTTCATTTTCTTTGTGAGGAATCGTTCTTGCAGTTTCTTGGTTGATAATTTATAGATTTGTATCTTAGATTTTGTTTGTCAGCATATCTTGAGCTATTTGTGTTGTTTTCAGTTATTTATTTATTTTCGGAGAGTGGGAGAATAGGAAGATTGAAGAATTTGTACTTTTTTTTGGGCTGAATTAGGAATGGGGAATATCGTCATTGTAATTTATAGACACTGTAGAATTGAAATGGTCGGAAACTGAAGGTTCTCTTCGATCACAATCATTAGTAAGTGGGTTATTTTGTTCACAAGAGCATGGCTGATTCTTTTTCTTTTCTTTTGTTTTTTTTTTCCCCCAATGGGCTAAAGGGTTTGGTTCTTTTTATTGCATCTTAGATGCTATGACCTCTAGGTCTTTAATTTTTTGCCTTTGTAATAGGAGCTCCTCACGGGATATCCCTCTCTCTTTTAGTTAGTAAAACATGTTCTCTAATTCACGTTTGCATCATCCTTTTGAGGTTTCAAAATTCACCGTGCTAGCATTTTTCAACAATATGCTGCAAAAATGCAGATCGCGGGTACTATTCAGTGGAGACTGTCACACTTCTGGTGGCACTAAAAGTTCGATATAGAGATAGGATTACAATTCTCAGGGGAAACCATGAAAGTCGGCAAATTACCCAAGTGTAAGATATTTTAATCCCTTCTAAGCCTCCTTATTGTATGGACCATGGACTTCAAAAGGTGTTCCTTTCTTTGTGTTTGTTTTGTTTTAGACTCGATGAGTTTCCATAGATTTCAATACAATTAATACATGGATCATACCACTTGCTTCATTGAGGGTGTAGAAATACTCCAACTCTGAAAGGTGGGTGCCCTATAAGTTGGTTTTTAATTTTACTCTCACTTTCCGTTCATTGCATTTGTCGTTCTTTCTCAGGTACGGTTTTTACGATGAATGCTTGCGAAAATATGGGAATGCCAATGTGTGGAAGTATTTCACCGATCTGTTTGATTACCTACCCCTTACAGCTCTTATCGAGAGTCAGGTTTGGAGTCCATAGAATGTAATTGATATTTCTTGATAGTAATTGAACATGAATTTTCGTAACAACTTCTTACTTGTGTATATTTCATAGATCTTCTGCTTGCATGGAGGGCTTTCACCATCTTTGGATACATTGGATAATATTCGAGCGTTGGACCGCATACAAGAGGTGGGTACATTACTACTTATCTGACATTACGAATTACTGAAAATTGAGATTGTGAATGCGTTCAATTGTTTTTCCTACCCTCTTTTCTTCTCATGTACATGACAGTTGAGTGTATGATGTTGAAGTACCTGCAGTTCTATGTTTGTTTATCTGACAAGTTTCTTCTCGTTGCATGAGCAGGTTCCTCATGAAGGACCTATGTGTGATCTTTTGTGGTCTGATCCAGATGACCGCTGTGGGTGGGGAATATCTCCTCGTGGTGCTGGTTATACATTTGGACATGACATAGCTGCTCAGTTTAACCATACCAATGGACTTACTCTGATCTCAAGAGCTCACCAGCTTGTGATGGAAGGATATAATTGGTGTCAGGTGTGTGATCCAAATGAAAAGAATTTCTGTTTTTTTTGCTATCCCCGTCATCATGCCTAGTCGGTTTGCATTTTTTGACTTTTATTTGAACATATTTCTAGGAGAAGAACGTTGTGACGGTATTTAGTGCTCCAAACTATTGTTACCGGTGCGGGAATATGGCTGCAATTCTTGAGATTGGGGAGAATATGGACCAGAACTTCCTTCAATTTGATCCAGCACCACGGCAAATCGAGCCCGACAACACTCGCAAGACCCCCGACTATTTTTTGTGATTTCCACATATCTTCCAGCTGTTTGTAATCCTTGTATTTCCTTCCGCATTATTGTAGATGTGTCTTTAAAAGAGGAGTTCCGGTGTTTAAGTTGAGAGATACCATCAACACCATTCTTTGTTTGGAGTTTTTTTCCCCTCTTTCTTTTTTGTCCCCACCGCTGCTTTGTTGATTTGCTTAAAGAAACTCTTGGGAGAACCGACAGTGGCCACCAATGGCCTGTTTTGTATATTTTCGAAGAGGAAGCGGCAATAACATGGTGTATCATGCTCTGTAATTTTTCGATTTGGATGTAGAAAGGAAAAAAAAAAAAAAAAAAAAAGGGCAGATTCTTGAAAAAGCGATCGGTTTTCATTTGCCTTGCTGAAGTTGGGTTCTGTGAATGAAACCCCGGTACACGTTTTACAGGTATGTATGCATGCTTTCTAGTCACTGAGCTATGCAGCGTATGGGAGAGATTTTGCGTGATATTATTTTCTTGTCGAAATTTTAATCTCATATATATATATATATATATTAGTTTGTATACGAATGTTGTATGTGTTAGGTACATATTATAGTAATTAATATTATAGATTTTGTAATTAGTATATATTGATAAAAATTATTAAATATCTTTAGTTTAGTATATATGTACATTTAAAGTTAAGAAAATTAATAATTAATTTTTTGTGCAGTGAGTTTTCCGAAAAAATAGCAGTTCTAAATATCGTGTTATCTATGTGTAGAAGAGTGAAACAATAGTTGTAGCATTTTAAGTAAGAAAATATCAATTTTCTATAATTTTTCACACGCACATGTTTTTAAGGTTTTCTCTATGCTTGTGTACGTGACTGAATTAGATCCATAAAAATATCTACATCAGTGTATTTTTACCTTGGAGAGAAAAAAATAATTGTATATATATGGAGAGAGTGAAATATTAATACGTGTTGATTATTTGAGCAATGAATTGAGCAGAGAAGATTAATTACTTGTAAACATATCAATTTTACAAATAAAAATATGATTCTCTCACATTTATTTTGATTGATTGAAAACTTAATATCACACAAATACACTTATAAGTGTTATTTAATACAAATATTAAAGAGCTATCTTAAACGGTTGAAACCGAAAAATGAATAGATTATGAATGATTAAAACCTTTTACAAAATAGTCACCTTTAAGTGAAAAGTTGTAATAATAAAATATGAGACGATAGATATATCAGAGTATTTAATTTGCCTTGAACAGTTACAACCAAAAGATTTGTAAGTGATTAAAATCTTTCATTAAAATAGAGTTGTCTTAAACAGTTGTAATTGAAAAATGAATAGATTATGAATGATTAAACATTTCATACTCCTTTTAATGAGAAGTTGAAATAATTAAACATGATACAATACATATAACAGAGTATTTAATTAAATTTGTGGGCACTGTTTTGGACGATCTAGAATAAGCTAGACATCTTACAACCTGATCTTTTAGTATTGTTAGGAAGTGAGAATTGAATAACATATGAACACATTTAAAATTGTTATTTTCAATAGTTGCATCTGAAAGTTATATAAATTATGAATGATTAAAATCTTTCATATAATAAAGACCAATTTTAGTGAGTAATTTACAATAATAATAATGCTTGATTCATTATCACAAAGCATTTTAAGTGAAATGTTGCAATTATGTAAATTATTTTAAGCTAAACATATACCATTCCCTCTGAATAAAATTAAAATTTTAAAAAGTTGATTTTGCTGTGAATTATTTTTAACTGTGTTTTAATTTGTGACGTTTTCTTATGTTATTGTCTCTTATTTGTTTTGAAATTGTTTCAATTATTTTTATTTTCCCTTTCTTCATGTTGTTTGCTTTTTTATTTTTTTTATTATTATTTTTTCAGTTAATATGTCGTGATTGAAATACCCTTTTCATGAATATATACATAAATCATTTTTTATATTAAACTGAATTGGTATTATCCTAATTTAAAGAAATTAATGATAAGTAATTAATTGTAGTTCACAAGTATATTTTTCATGCTACTATCTTAAAATTTACAGTCATATTTATTTTGTCTAATTTAATATACGAAGGATGAAGGAAACAATAAATAAAAAGGATGTCAAGAGCACTATAACTAGTCTTCATTGTAGCCTGAGAACCGAACAACGCAAGAAGATACTTATTAGTGTTCTTAAAATCTTGAAGAGTTACCTTTAATAATTCCCATCAAAAGTTGAATTGTTTTTTTAATGATTAGAACATTTCATATAATAAAGACCAATTTTAGTGAGAAGTTTCATATAATTCCAGTGCGAAGTTTATATAATAATCGTTACCACTTATCACATAGCATTTAATTCAAAAGTTACAACCAGTTAAACTCATCAACTAATCTTTCTTTCTATCTCGAATTCTTGATCTTTTATTCTAAGCGAAGCATGTGTGTAGAGTACGTTGTGGATTAATTTAACCATTTTCAAAATTTTTGACCCTTTTTTACATTATTGTCTCTTATTAATTTTGAAATTATTTCAAATATTTTTTTCCTTTAATTCATGTTGTTTGTTTTTCAAAATCCATTTTTTTTTCTTAGTTGTTATGGCATCGTTTTGAATGATTGAAATCCAAAGTACACATTAATAGATTGTGAAAAAATATTATTTTAGATAGGAAAGGCAAAAAAAATAATTAAGATGTAAGAAAATGAAAAGAAGGGAAAAAAAACAAAAAAAAAGATACGAAAAGATATTTGATAGTCGGAAAGTTTTCTACCAACTGAACAACCCTTACATATGACAACAAATTTGCGAACTAACTAACAAAAAACAGAAACAAAGCAACGACTTAAAAAGTAAAAACGACAGTCCAAAGAGACCGTTTTGTGGACGTCAACGTCCATAGTGAAAGTAAAACTTGCTCTTTTAGTATTGTTAGGATATATATAAATATATATATATATCTGTATATTTATATATTGCCCTTATCAATATGAAATTTACTTGTTTGAACTGCCAAGGGCCAGATTCAGAGTTTTTTGAATAAGAAAAGGAGATGGCTGGCTGTGGTTGTTTAAACTTGTTTTAGTACAGAATTATTAAAAAATAAATGGTTGGTTAGTTGTTGGAAGTTGTACGGATCTTTCAATGCAGCCGTCATTGCTTCAGGCGTTGTTAGTATTCAAGATTGTATAGCTTTCAATTGAAAAAAAAAAAAGAGACGAAGCATTTCTACAGAGAACTTTAACTTGATTCTGTTTCTCTTTGTTAGCTTTGGGAAAACTAAAAACTGCCAATTCTTCTCAGCTCAATATTCTGTTCATGTTACACTTGCACCAAGAAGCTAAAACATGCTTGTGTATTCTTTTGCAATTTTTTAACCCAAATCTTTGAGACTTCTACTATTAGTATTGCATATATAGATATTTATATGTAACTTGTGTTTATTGCATTGATTTCATTTAGGAGTTAGATTTTTTTTTTTGGGCAAGTAATTTAGATCTATTGTCTAATTTTGGTGTCTAACAATTTATATTTTGACACATTATGAATGAAGTTAGATTTCAAGGTATTAAAAACCAGTTATAAACTTTTAAAATGACGTGACATATAATATTATTAGTTAGACATTATTTAGGATATCAAAAATTGAACAGAAAATTTAAATACATAATAAACAAGCAGTTTAGCATTGGAAGTATACTTAATATAGATTTGATTGAATGCCAATTAAATTTAGCAATTAAATCGAAATTTAGCACTAGTTATACTTTATGACAAATTGAATATTGGAAATAGAAATGTATTGGAGAGCGATTTTCAATATTCATGCTAAAACTGTCTTGACGCATAAATTTTGATCTTAAATTGGAGATGCTCTAAAACACATTTGACATGCTATTCTATTTTGTTCTATCATTACAATAATAACTTAATTGCGATGTCTACTTGTCACAATTATGAAACTCTGAAACTTTTATAATTTGATACAAAGATAAAGTGAAAAAATTACCGTTTGCTATATTCGATATCAAATTTACCAGCTAGTTTAGTGTTTTTTCAAATTTGGTACAAAAAACAACACTTTTATTGAAGAACGATTTTTCCACTTAAATTAACAAAATTTGACCTAACAATTCCGCACCCCATTAGCGATGATCATAGGCTGTCGATTTTCCTGAGCCAACATCCATGGAGAACCTATTTCAGTTGCTAACTTTTTGGCCTAAGCCTTGGCAGTTCTGTTTATTTGCTTAAGTATTGAAGTGATAAGAGAATCAAGATCTCAAGCTTGCAGCGACAGCTTCACGCAAAACCTGCACAAGTGTCCAAGGTGCTACGGCATGAGTTGTCTATCAGTGGAGCTATCGAACATCAATCATCAAACTCTGAGGATGCGTTTCAAGGCCGATTCCATAAACTCGGAGGAAGAAAGCAACATTTTCTCACTCCATGATTGGAAGTTCTGGACACTACTTGCAAACTTAAGGACCACTGGTACAATTTCTCAGAGGCAATAATGCATATAAATTCAAACAGTACAAAGAAAAATAAAATAAAACAACACAAAATTATGTTTTCAGCTATAGTAACTATTCCTAATATCAAAAACTCAACAGCTTTACATGGAGAATCTCGGAATCGATCTTAAGCAGCAACTTTCCACCTAAAACCTGGAGTTGGCCTGTATCCTCCCTGTGCCAAAGCCAGAAGTGGCAGCAGTCCGCTTTTTCCTGATGTATACAACTGAACCACTGACGAGCAACAAGCAAAACACAATTCCCTGTCCAAAATCGTTTCAAAGATTTTTTGCCATCGGGAGCATGGATGACAAGAGTTAGCATTTCACCCGCACAAACATGTGATTGCGTTCTCATTCTAGTGTCTCTAGGTTTTCTTCACTAGTAGCCAATGACAATTACAGAAACACGAATATGCTTTTTCGTTTTCTTTTAGTTCCATACATGCATGAGTAGTAGACACACTATCATAACAACCGGTTTACTGATCCTTTGGATTCAATAGACAATTGAACAAATATGGGAACACGCGCATTATATTGGCAATACATATTATTTCCACTTCTGCTAACTGATAACGATATAAGATTGAAGGGTGACAATACTGAAATGATATACATAGACAACGTAGCTCAAGCTTTGCGGACCATCTCTTCAACAAGATCCTACCAGAAGACATCTTTAAATGTGTTTTTAAAATTGGGTCTTTTATGGTAAGTTATCCAGTATTGCATATTTCAGAATGTCTGAACATATGGAAGTTATTTGATTATCCATCCAACAATATACAAGCATGATATATTTTTATGAAGATCTGACAATTTATAACAATGCATATTTGCGTGTTTTTGATCAAGATTTGATGTCATTTTTACTTTAAAATAGACTTGAATTTTGTGAAGTAACAATGCATAGATTCATGAGCATGATTAACAATTAAATACAAGTAGCAGGGGATAACAAAAACCATACCTCAAAACCAATCACTGACAATTGCTCTTCATTAACTGCCGGTATACAGCTTCTATACGTGATGTAGGCTTGTCCTACACCACTCCGTTGCGTGGATGAATCCAAAAGCAATCTTCTGTATTTCAAAGAGCTAGCTAGCTCTTCCAAATTATGCAACACTGTATGTAGCTTTACAGTTTTGGGGAAAATCTCCAAAGCAGATCTCCTTCGAGAACTTTTCCCCTCTCCATCTTTAGAACCATCTTTTATTTCCACACATTTCAATGGGATACGATAACCAGTCTCACTGCAACGATATTTTTCTTCATTCTACAAAGAAGAATAAATAAACGAATAAATAAAATTAACTTCAAGTGAAAAAAAAAAAAAAACCCGGCTTTGCAATCATTGAAGTCAAAATTAACAAAACATTATATGAGAAAAATCAAAGCCAAGATGATCAAAACAATTTGTAATTTCTGTAATTAGAGGTCAGATACATTTAAAATCCCAATTCAATAAATCTTAATGAATTCCAATGAACCTTAAATATATAGCTATATAAATATATATATATATATATATATACATATATATATAACTTGCTTTGCCATTGTTCTTTACAGAAAATATGGAGTTCATATAAGGTGTGTGTGTGTATGTAAAGTTCAATAAATAAGAAAGAGACCTTTTCAGAATATTGGCAGGGAACGCAGGGACCGGAAGGGAAGCAATCGAAGGTGGCGTTACTTCCCCGAGGGGTTTCTTTGAAGCTCAGCGGAATTCTACGCCCAATTCCTCCGATTTCATCGTTTCTGCCCAAATCCAATTCAGAAAATTAGGGGGAAAAAAACTGCTTTATCAGATCGATCAATACCTCAAATTCAGAGAGAGAGAGAGAAAGAGAGAGAGAGAGAGAGATAACGAAATGCGATTTCGATAGAGAAGAATTGGGAATCGAGGGCTTACGTGCTGAGGGCGTGAAGGGAAGGCGCGGAGAGGAAAGCGACGGCGGCGACGAAGAGAAGGGTAAGAACCTCCGGTGACTCCACAGCCATACTTGTTCTGGTTTCCGTTCTTCTCGTTGCTTTGATTGTTCCTTCATTCACCGCCTCGCCTTTTTTTGCTTTCCCAAAAAGAAAATTACGAACGACAATAATTTAGAGAAAACGACAATTCATGCTATCAACCGACAAAGATTGTTTTTATACGGTTTCTTGCCCACCCCTCCGATCCTAATCTTTTTAAACACAAATTTGCTTGAAATATGAATTATTATTTTTTATTTGTTAAATATTTAATATCGTCAAGACCTCAATTTTCATATCCAAGTTATCGGAGTCAAGTAGGTTGATTAATTAACGGAATTTATAACTAGATGGTCTTATTTTAAGAAGTTTTTTAACAAATGATTGAAATTTTTAAAATTAATTAAAATGACTTTTTTTTTAAAATAATCAATTAATTAATTTTTTAAAATAATTAATTAATAATTAATCATATAATAATATTAATTTGATCAATCATTTATTGATCTACGATTAATCTATAAATAATTAATTTTACAATCAATTATTCATCGATAAAATCTAAAAAAAATGACAAATAAACATTTTGTTAAATGAAAAAAAAAAAAAAAGAAGGAAAGTTTGGATATCTATTAAATTAGGTCACCAGAAAGGCTATCTAACCTAATTTTTTTAAAATTAATTATACTATCGCTAGGTAAATTGATATTTAAAAATAAGGATTAGTATTAGTGTAATTGGCATTTGCATTACAATTAGCAGAAACGACCCATTTAAAAAAATAAACAGAAAATGACGCTTTGAGAAACGACAACATTTCTTGCAAAAGACAGGACTTCAGAAACGGCAAAACATTTCTTGCATGTAACTGTTATTGTTGTAGTTAATGTCCTTTTCTCTTCTTCTGTTCTTTTTCCACAGAACTCTGATCTTTTATGCCAATATCTAGACCCCCAAAAAATAAAAAATAAAATAAAAATTGACTGACTTCAACTTAATTCCCTTCTCTCAGACCGTCGAAGTCCACTACAACCACCGACGGCACCCAAGTAAGCCCATCAACTCTTCTTTTTTCCTTTTTTTTTTTTTTTTTTTTTTTTTTAAAGTTTTTTCTTTCTTTCTTTTTCTCTTTTAATTCTTTCCTTTCTTTATTTTGTTTTCTGGGCTTTTTTTTTTTTTTTTTTTTTTTCCTGAATTTGAATTGGAGGAGCTGGGGGTGAAGTTATGTTTTCTTTGGTAGATCAGCTGGGATAATTATATATTCTTATGTTTTAAATTCCAAAAGATCATGAATTAGATCAGCTTCGAGAGTGTTATACTTTTATGGGTAGGCATAGGTAAATTAGTGAAGTGAGAAGATCTAGAGCGATGCCAGAAACACCAATTTGTTGGTGTTTTACGTTTGAGATATGGAAGAGTGAGATAGAGATAGAATTGCCCTGTAGGTGGAATTGGGTTGACTGAGAAGCGTTACATAAGTGAAATTAAAGAGTTGAAGACTCTTTGCTTCTAGAAAATGATGAGGTTGAACGGATATTTGTTCTTGAAAAATATAAATAAATATTAAAAAAAAAAAACTGGTACGGTAAAATCTAATCTCTTTTTTTGTTTCAAAGAAAAAAATTTTTTTTGATAGTTCATTAGTTGAGTTGGTGCAGATTTATGTGGCGAGATATAGTTGAAAGACTGCTGATCATTGCCCTTTAGTTTCAAATCATAAAAATTTTTTAAGTTTATGCTTATCTTGGTGCAGATTCAGAAGCAGTGAAATTGGAGATGAGGGTATGCAGTGAAATTGCAAAATTTGGACATATGAGCCTCTATTTCAAGCTCTTATGTCACATTAATTGATAAGGTTCACCCGCTATTTGTACCCGACTTTGCTATGTCGCCCGAAACCTGTGGCTCGTCCTTGCTTTTAGCTCTGCCTGACGATGTATTATCAATTATCGCACAGTTACTCTTGCCGAGAGACATATGCAATCTTGGTCTATGTCGTCGGAGTCTCTATGCCCTTGTGGCCTCAGAAAAACTATGGCTCGCTCAGTGTGAAACGTTAGGAATTGTGCCTCGACAAGAGCTCATAGAATGGCGCAGGGGCGTCTCATCTTACAAGGCACTTTGCCGCTTTCTGCATACTGTTCAGCCCTTGATGGGAATTTGGGTTCACCAGAATCCTGAGCTTGGCAATGTGGTCTACGTCATGCCTGGTTTTGTTTCTGTTGTTGGGTGTCGAATAATACCTCAGGAACTTGGCCCATTAGGAATTGAGGATGGCCCTATTCTTTGGGCTCCTGTGTTTGAAATATTTGGTGATTGCAATGGTGGTTCAACATTTTTCCTACATGGAAGGGAGAAGGGAAACGACTATCTGTATCCCGGGTCAATCAAGTCCATTGACAAGGCTTGCAATGTGCTGTTGCTTGAGGTCGAACCTAGACAGCACAAAAAGGAGGTTAAATTGTTGCAAAGCAAGAGTTTTGACAAGGAGGTGTCAAGAAAGGTTAGTCTGGCACATAGCGGATTGTCAAGGTCGCATAGAGAGTGTAGTCAGGGAGAAGCAAAAGTACCCTTCAGTCGATTAGCCTTTTGTGATAGAAGAAAGCTGCTTGAAATTATTACTAGCCAAGTTCGTATAAATGTTCCTGAACGGGAAAATGGTCCATTGTTTCCTTCAATAAGGACTGACGAGGAGAACTTTTGTAAAGAGATGGCACTCTTATATGAACGAAGATTGGTACTGATTCAAATGCATGAGCTTGGCGCAGGCCACGTCGACTGGAATTCAAATGGACAGCTGCCGTCATCTGATCCTACACAGCTGGAATTAAGCGAGGTCAGGAAAACTCTTGAACGATCAAGTGGTCATCATTATTCTGTTAATGAAGACGATGTCAACACACAAGGCAACAAGAAGAAAACCCTTGGCAACTACTTTAGAAATAGCATTAATCAGATCCTTGGGAAGCCTAATGGTAGTGCGACTTCAAAGAATAGTTCTTCAAGCAGTGATAGTAAGCACGCACAACTTCCTGAGTTTCTTAGGTCTGGGGATACAATAGGACTAACACTACATGCTTCCACCATGAGGCTATCATCTTATAGGGCGTGGCCGAATATGCATGACAGCAGATTTGCCCTTTACAAGTTGCCACTGCATGTTCCCACTGCTGAACAAAAGTATTCTGGTCTATGGGGAGGAACTTTTGGCTGGCCTCCTGGAAAGCCTACCGAAGACAAACCTGGAAAGGCTTTGTTCTTTCTCTTGCTTTCATATGAGGAGTCCGAAGGGAAAAGGCTGCTCATTGCAACCAAAATATTGGAAGGCACTCACTATGTTCTGCATCCTAATGGCTCGGCAATGTTTACCGTGAATATGAACGAGCCTTCACCAGATCCATTTCCTTGGGATTCAGGTGCAGATTCCATTCCTATGAATGTTGAACATGCTTATGCAGGGGAGGGCATTGCCAATGGATATGGTTTCAGATATCCGGGCTCCAAACCTGGTGCTCTCTTTGTATTTCAAAATGGCCATCTTGCCTTCATTTGGAAGGAGTCCAGGGCTGTCCTAACTCTCCAGAGGCTTAACTTGCAAGATCTTTTGAAGAAAGGTGAAAGAGTGCTTGCTCTTCCTCCAATCGCAAATTTTACTTATTTGACCAAGTCATACTCGAATGTTTTTGCTGGCTTCCCAAACTCCTCAAATTGTTTATTACCTTCACCAAGGTTTGTTCACTTCCTTATTGAACTAGCATTTTCATCCTGACCATTTATAAATAATATTAACTGCCTTATTATCTTGCATTTACTTAAATGATTCTTTATCTATGAGGTTAATTTTTTAAATTGCTGTTAGAAGTGAAATTGCTAAACAGATCCTTTTTCCTGGTTACCTCCTAAGGGTGTTGAATAAAGTGTTTTAAAATTATTATAACACAACATATGATGGCAATTTCACAAGCTTCGTTCAGCCTAAAATACCGGAACTTGAAAAGCTGACAAACACCAAGTCGATTACAGGTTAATTATAGGAGTTCACACAATGTCATGGCTTAGAATTGACTAAATAAAGATATTTCAATGTTTTTTTTAATTATTATTTTGTAAATATACAATTTTGTATCACATTCATCTTTTGACATGAGCCGGGCTACTTGTATGAAAGAAGACATGATATTTATTAACTTTGTTTTTGGTCTGGTAGTTATGCAGAAAAAAAATTTCCATGGTTTTCTAGGCTAGTTAGTTAACAAGTTGGACCAAGTTTCTTCATTTCGTTGATTTAAAGAAGGTGGGTGCAGCTAATATATCCTGGCCCTGACTTTTCTTTCTGAGATGATTTTTTTTTTTTTCAACTTTTTTGAACTTATACTGTGTCGCTCCCCTTTTGCCTCTTTGAATCTAGTATGTCTTTGCTTAATTTAGCTTTTGTTTTACACATACTACGGCATTAGAGCTGACCGGCTACAAACAAGTATTTGCAGTGAATTCGTTTAAATGGTTTTAGCCATCCGGCATTTTTTCTAATGCAAATCGGAAACCAAACCGTATCAATGTCTTTGGTTATATGGTGAAGCAGCCTGTAAGAACTTTTTGATACTGAGAAACTGTTTACAAGTTGATCACATTGCCATCATATTCATTGTACCACTTTGTTTCTAGATTCGTGTAATTAATAATTTCGAGATGGCATTTCTTTCATCTTTTCATGTTGATGAACGAACTAATGAGGTAAGGTCACGTTGTTTCTATTTCACAGGCAGAGACGGTAATAAAACAACCATGGACAGTTTTTGGATCATGGAACAAACTTTATAAATTGGCCATGGCACTACTATTGCTAGGAGATACTTGGCTACAATTCCTGGTTTGGCGGCACTTTCTTCATCTCCCGGTGCTTCCAATTTCCACAGGATACCAAGTTTCTTTAGGGTCATCTATCTAGGTTGACATGACAGTGTTGTATTTGTAGATTTATAATGTTTTATATCGATGTATGACAATAAACGTAAGCCATGATTATCCTGTTTGAAGGAAGGGATTTCAATATAGTTTGAAATACTACAACAGAGTTAAAAGCATTGCAAGTTATACAAATAAAGTTCTCAAATTGAAGCACCACTATTAGGCTTTGCTTCAAATGGTTTGCAGTCTTCTTATCTGTCCGTCTCATTTCAGAGTGTGTGATTTTCTTGTACCCCTTGATTTTTTTTCTTCCCCTTGATTTAGTGTTTTAATACACGTTTTATCTAATTTCTCATTTTATCTGATTTCTCATGCATTATAGAATTTTAGGGATGACATTTTTCTCCGTGGGACACACTTCCCGTACTGATATATATTTAAGAAAAAATTATAAACACGGTTTATTTTGAACATGTATTTTAGTATTTATCTTAAAGTTTAATATTGGTCTCTACATTTGTTTGTTTGAATTGGTTTCTTTTGTGAGATCATTGAGTTCACGATAAAATTGAACTTACTTTTGTTTCTAACTTGTTAAAAATGTTGTTGATTATGAATATTATGATGGGAATTGGGATGAGTATGGAAAAGACACCCAAATGGAGATTTCCCAACCTCGTCCTGCTCTCCTTAAGCAGGGATGGAGACAAGGATAAGGATTGTTTTGAAGGGCGAGGATGGGAATGGAGAAGCATTCCCTGACCTGTCCCATACCATTGCCATTCCAATAGAGTTTTAGCTTCTAGAAATAAAACCCGCACGTGGTCATAGATGATATCTCATCATGTGAAAAAGCTTGCAACACTCATCCTCGCAAAGCTTATCATTTCTCCTTTTGCCATGAACACAAAGTTCATCATTTGAGTCAGACTACGCCTCAGCCAAATTGATCATAGATATTCAATGCAGTGACGCAGCAGGTCAATGATCTATTTATTGAAGAGCCTGCGGTTTTTTTTTTTTTTTTTTAATGAAAAAATTTATTGAGACGGGCAACCTGTCTAGCTGTCTAGCTATTTCTCTGAGTGTGCCTACGAGGGCCACATATGTCAAAGACTATATACATTGAGTCATAACCTCTTGTGTTGGTAGACTACACGTGACCTCAATCATACTAAGGACTAATGAACATTAACACGATAACACGAATATAATTGTAAGCGGCTCATATGCAACTCAAACATGCAAGTTTTATCTATCAAATCACTTGAGAGTAAGTCCAATGTCATTAGGCAACCGAAGAGCCCGTATTTCATTATGTGTTCTCTGAGTGTTCCTATTTGGGCCCCACACATCAATGACCATCTGCAGTGAGTCATACCACTTGTGTAAGGAGACATCGCTTGACCTCAGTCATTCTAAGGACTAATGAACATTAAGCCGATAATATGAAATAACTTTAAACGCCTCACATAAAACTTAAGCCTAATCCATCATATCTATCAAAATATTTGAGAGTGAGTCCAATGTCATTAAGGTGGTTGAAGAGCCCGTAATGCCTCTCATCACATGAAACTCAAACCTGAGACATCATATCTATCAAACCATTTGAGAGTAAGTCCAATGTCATTAAGGCAGATGAAGAGCCCCTAAGACCTCACATCACATGAAACTCAGATACGAGATATCATATCTATCAAATCATCTTAAATTAACTCTAATATCATTAAGGCGGTTGAAGAGTCCTAAATGCCTTACATCAGATGAAACTCAAACATGATACATCATATCTATTAAACCATTTAAGAGTTATTCTAATATCATAAAGGCAGTTGAAGAGCGCATATTTCATTATGTGACAACATTCATCTTTTTTTTTTTTTTTTGAAATAAACATTGCTTTTATTCAAATATGACTAGGCAAATCAGCCTCAACAAAAGCACCCATAAAATGGGGCAAAGCATCATCCCATACAAATGAATTTGAGTTAGAAAAAGCAAAGCTACCTAAGAAGTGGGTTACAAATATTACCAATGTGAGTACCATAGCAAATTGTAATCTTTTGTGAAAAGATTATTAATTATAAAATAAAGAAAAATTAAAATGGAAGGCTTTTTTTAATCACCTAATTTAATAAATTACCCCGATATTTTTTATTTCAAAAAATGACCGTTTGTCATTTTCAGATTTGGTTAATCAGTTATTAATTAATGGTCAATTAGTGATTGACTATAAAAATTGATAATTGATTAATGGTCAATCAGTGATTAATTATGAAATTTAATGATTATGAAATTTAATGATTTACATTATGATCAATTAGTGATTAACTGTAAGTCAATCATTGATTGACTATTGCATGGTCAATTACCGATTGACGATTAATCATTTAAGAAAATTGATTAACAATTTAAAAAATATGTATGATTTAATTAATTTTTAAAAACTTATCTATTAAAAAACTTATTAAAAAAATATATTTAGCTATAACTCCCCTAAAATAAAAAGCCAACGGTTAGAATTTCTCTTAACGAGACTCCTCAACTATGAGTACAAATCAAAACATTATCTGTAACAGTAGTAATTGATGGTGGGGTATGAAGCACGTGCTGGGTCATGCCAAGGACACGCGACTAGCCACCTAAAAGTTAGCCACACTCATTTGGGTCTGAGAGATGCTCCATTTTGTCACATTGCTAAAACCACGCCCCCGCAATCGCAGAAATCACCCCACACCCCCCCAATCTGTTGGACCTACTTGAAAAGACAGCTCATGAATTCATATCCGTTTCAGATTATCTTTTGAATGTGTTTTGTCTCCATTGATGTTAATGTTGTCACGGGTATGTTGTGTTTCCTGCGGGAAGTTCATAAATTTCAGTTCTCTTTTTGTTTGTAAAGAAAAGGGGTTAAACATCCTTTCTTTTTTTTTTTTTTTTTTTTTTTTTTTTTTTTTTTTCTTTCTTTTTTGGCCCTCCTTTTGTTGAAATAAAACCGGTAAAACAAAATTGCAAAACAGAATGTTGAAGATGTTAAATTCATGAGAATTGCTTTACTCATTTCTTTCATTTTATAAGCAATACTAGGAGATAATGTTGAGGTTGAAATGAAAATTTTAAGTCGAATTAGTATTTATTGGTCAAAGAAGAAAAAATGGAAAGAAAAAAAAATCAGCATTTTTCTATATTTCCACGATATGATAATGGAAGGGCGGATCTCTAGTAGAATTGAAGAAAAAGTAGAGAGAGAGGCCTAAAATGGCCAACAAGTCAACCAGGTTTAACGGAAATGAAAGCTTGTCTTTGACCAAGTTGTTTGTCTTTCTTCTGTTAGTGTTATAGTTGTCATTTTTGTCAGCACTTTTTTGAAGTTTTTTAGTCTCTTTGAATCTATTTGTCACTGAATTTAAAATTGAAGAGAAATTATATTTGAACCAAATCACAAATTTGTGGCTTCTTCTTTGCTTCTCTCTCTCTCTCTCTCTCTCTCTCTCTCTCTCTCTCTCTCTCTCTCTCTCTCTCTCTGATATGGCTTAATCTCATTCTTTAGGATAACAAAAAAGGTCACCCAATTCGGCGGGGCCAAGCTTAAAAAGTCTTTAGCAACCATGATTTTTGGGTTCGAATTTGACCAGACTACTCCATAAACATTAAAGACAGGAGAGAAGCAGCCAAATTTGATTACCACATGAATAACCACCTCTTTTATTTTTAATTTGAATCACAAACCAAAACAGTATTCCTACAGCATTAAATTGGAAGCTTATGATATTAAACATGAACAGGGGAGAAGTTTATACAAAACGGGCAGAAAAAAATTCAATTAAAAGGGCTCTCTATCGGTGGTATATTTGATAATATTTCTAAAGAGAACAAGGAAACAACAAAGACGTTAAAGCAGCTTTTTCCAAGAGGAAAAACTTTAAAAGTTCTCTGGACTACATAAGAACATATATCTTTATACATATATTTGGATCATGCCTCTTGTATAATACAGAATCATACAACAAATCAGTAATAAAACAGGGAATCACATGCCTTAGAGTGGAAAACCTTTGCAAAAAAGTGAAAACAAACAACACGGAGACGCCCTTAATGCTGCAATACTCGGAAGAGGAGGTTGAAGTGATGACAGTTCTTTGTGCTTCTAATTCTTGTTCGGCCATCAACTCCTTTTAATCAAGATCCTGTTTGCCAAAGATCAAAGGGAATTCATCGTAATGCTCGGAGAAACCGTGTTTCTCAGCGACGGTTTTCAAGGACTCGTAAACTTGGTACATGGAAGGCCTATCCTTAGGCCTAGAAACCACACAACTGCAAGCAACCTTCATAAAATGCAATATCTCATCGTCATGACCTTTCCCAGATAGAGCATTGTCTATGGCATCTACACTTCTACCAGCACTCGACATTTGATTGACCCAATCCACCAAATTCCCTTTAAATCCTTCTCCTGCGTTGTTGACTTCCAATGGCTTCTGCCCGGTGACCAACTCCAGAAGCACCACCCCGAAACCATACACATCTCCTTTGAAAGATGCCACCATCGTGCTCGAGTACTCGGGAGCGACATAACCAAATTCACCCAAATCGCCATTCACAAACGAGCTATCGTTAGAATCCCTCAAACCCACGAGCCTCGCCAGCCCAAAATCCGTGATCCGAGCTTCGAAATCGTAATCAAGCAGGATCACATTAGAACTGATGTTCTGATGCATATAAGGTGGCTGACATGAATGGTGAAGCCAAGCCAGACCTCTGGCTGCGCCCACACCAATCTTAAGCCTTGTGGCCCAATCCAAGAAACCATACTGACTATTAGCATTACCACTTCCATTAAGCTGAGAATACAACGTCCCATTATACATGTGTTTGTAAACCAAAAGCTTCTCTTCTTCCACAGTACAGAACCCCAACAAAGGCACCAAATTCGGATGCCGAAGCTGCCCCAACCTGTTCATCTCCGATCTAAACTGCTTCTCACTGAGCTTACAAGCATTCAACCGTTTAACGGCTAAAGCCGAGCCGTCGGGCAAAACGGCCTTGTATGAAACCCCGGTTCGAGTCGAGATCACAATGTTATGGCGATCAAAATTGTTTGTGGCCACCAACAAGTCAGACAACCTGACCTTAACAATGGGTTTCTGAAACAAAGACACCTGAACAAGCTTATGAGCCTTTAACAACCCAACCCAACCACCATCAATATCCTTACCATCACCACCACTAGAGCCACCAAAGCCTCTTCTTTTCCTAGTAGCCCTAACCAAGAACCACCACCACAGACCAAACCCTAGAATCAGCGACACGGCGGCGCCGATGGCCCCGGCGGCGACTATAATCCCGAGGTTTTTACCGCTGAAACTACCACATTTGCCAAGAGGCTTACCACAGAGTCCATTATTGCCATCAAAGTCGTCCTTTCCGAATCCAGCCAAATCGGACGGTACTGTTCCGGTGAGATCGTTGTTGGCGACCGAGAACGTCTTCAGCCTCTCCAGCCGGCCGAGCTCGTAGGGGATCGGACCGGAGAGACGGTTGTTGTCGAGAATGAGAGTGTTGAGGAACTTACAGTTGACGATCTCCGGCGGGATCGCGCCGGAGAGGCCGTTGTTGGAGAGATCCAAGGTGACGAGGTAGGGCAACCAGGTGCAGATTTGGGGAGGGATGGAGCCGGAGAGGTGGTTGTTGGAGAAATCTAGGGTTTGGAGGCTGCGACAGAACTTGAGGGACTCGGGAAGCTGGCCGGAGAGGTCCATTTTCTGGAGCTGAATGCTGATGAGGCGATTCTCTTTCTCGTTCCAGCAGGAGACGCCGGCGAGCTTGCAGATTGAGGCGACGGAGTCGTTCGTGAACGTCCATGAACGGAGCTTGCCTTGTGGATCGGAGAGTGATTTTCTCACACCTTCCAAGCACATCATGTCGTCTTCCATGGCAGAGCAGAACACCGAGATTGAAAGAGCTAAGGAAACAAGGACGAGGAAGAAGATCTTCATGTTCATGTTCACGTTCACGTTCACGTTAATGGCGTCTTCGTCTTCAGTTTTCGAAGTTAGGGATTTAGCTTCAGAGAGTAACAAGGCGGATAAGCGGCCATTGACAGTGAGAGAACTTTTTAGAGAGAGAGAGAAAGAGATGAAATAGACAGCAGGTGAAGCCTTTGACTGCCTGTTGAATTTGTTTTTTTTTTTTTTTTTAATTATTATTTGGGTCTTTTGTGATTTATTGAATGGTTTTTTTTTTCCCCTGTTAAGCGACGTCGTATTGAATGACTTGACTGAAATAGTATGAAGCACGAAAATGGAGTATTTGTAAATTTACTCTCTCTCTCTTTTTTTTTTGGTGGGAAAATTAGTTGGAACTTGGAAGTACGTGGGTAATTTGTGATTAATTAATTAATTAATTAATAGTTGAAAGGATTTGGAGAAAGCAAAACAATTGTTTTTGGTGGTGGGGGTGAGATTTCTCCATCACAAGTACCAATTTCCCTGTTTAAAGTTTGGTTAAGTTGGATTAGCTGAAATTCCTCTTGTCTTTATAAGGAATTTGCTTTCTTTCCCTTTTTTTTTTTTTTTTTTCTTCTTTTCATTTCTACTAAAAATTCTCTCTTTTTAAATATTCACTGGCGTCTGTGCCTGCCTGTCTGTACCACTTTGTAAAAAGAATCCAAATATTATTGTATTTTCTTTTCCAATTTTATTTTACTTTACTTAAAAGAGAAATTATATAGCATTTTTATAACTATGGAATTCAAATAATAACTTTAATAAATAGTTTTGAGATAACCTAATTGCATGATAATAAATCATAAAGATTTTAACATTTTATAATACAAAATTATGTAATAACTATTATGTAATAGTTTTTTTATTTTGTAAAATATTTTAAATTTTTTCTTATATTTCAAGATCAATTGATAAGATTATATTATATGTCTTCTATTTAAAATTAGTGAAAGTACCTAAATAACACAAATTTAAAGACAATAATATCAACATGACACAAAAAATTAATACTAAATTAACATAATACAAAATTAAATACAAATTTATTAAAATTTATGTCACGTTTGTTAATAATAAGGAATTTGTGTCATATTAATTAATAGATAAAAGAGAGAGAGGGAAATAGCATATTTAATATAGGTAATGGAAAATTATAACATAATTTATCAAGTAGTGAAAATTATAGCATATTTTAGTTTCTAACTTTTTAAAATTCCCAAAAAAACCCCTACCCACCTTTCTTTCTCCCAAATCAATTTCCATACTATAATCAGTGACGATGCTGTTGCTGTGCACTCTGGCATTGTCGCTGGTGACGTGGATCGTGACTCCGTCAAGTGAATTCTTGGTGCCACCGAAATAAGTTCTCAAAGCCGATCTCGTGTAACTCCTGAATTGGCAAATCGTGACGGTCTTTTCGCAAGCGACGTCAATGGTGAATTCGCAAGTGACGTCGATGGCAAATTCGCAAGCGACGTGAATTTTCAGATTTGGTTTTTCTAGTTTGAGTCTTGGTTTTCCAGTCGCCATTTGAGTCCTGTTTCGTCACCTCACTATCGCAAGTTGCGACAACACGTCGACGATAAAGCTTCGTTGTGTTTTTCGGCAACGACAATTAATATTGATTTTCAGATCTATATTTTATCAAAAGTGGATTGTTTTAGTATTTGGAGGGCTTGTAAAAATAAACTGAAATTATGTTTATCAAAAAATTAAATAGGTAAAATTTAGTCTAAAAATGCTTTTCGTAAAAATATATTATTTTCAATAAGATAACCCGATACTTTCTTTGAAATATTTCATTTTCAATAAGAAAATCCAATATTTTCTTGTAAATATATTATTTTCAATAATTTTTTTTGTAAATTTGTTATTTTTAATATGAAATGCAATATTTTCTTGGTATATATTATTTTCAATAAAATTTAGTCTAAAATTTCTTTTGTGTGTAAATCTAATATTTTCACGTAAGTATTTTATTTTCAATAAGAAAATCCAATATTTTCTTGTAAATATTTTATTTTCAATAAAAATTTTTCTTGTAAATTTCATATCTTTTCAATAAGAAAATCTAATATTTTCTTGGAGATATATTATTTTCAATAAAATTTAGTCAAAAAATGCTTTTGTATGTAAATCTAATATTTTCTTGTACATAAGTTACTTTCAATAAAGAAAATCCAATATTTTCTTGTAAATATTTTTTTTTCTAGTAAATACGTTTTTTTCAATAAGAAAATCTAATATTTTCTTGTAAATATCATATTTAGCTTGTAACTATCTAGAAGAAAGTCCAATGTTTTCTTGAAAATATCATATTTACATTATAATTATCTAGAAAAAAATCCCTTATTTTCTTGTAAACATGTTATTTTCAGTAAGAAAATCCAATATTTTCTTGAAAATATTATATCTACCTTGTAATTATCTAGAAGAAAATCCATTATTTTCATGAAAATATGTTATTTTTAGTAAGAAAACCTAATATTTCCTTGAAAATATCATATTTACCTTGTACTTATCCAGAAGAAAATCCAATATTTTATTGAAAATATCATATTTATATTGTAATTATCTATAAGAAAATCCCTTCTATTCTTGTAAACATGTTATTTTTAGTAAGAAAATCCAATATTCTCTTAAAAATATCATAATTACTTTTTAATTATCTGGAAGAAAATCCATTATTTTCTTGAAAACATGTTATTTTTAGTAACAAAATCCATTATTTTCTTGTAAATGTCATATTTACCTTGCAATTATCTGGAAAAAAATCCATCATTTTCTTGAAAATAAGTTATTTTCAATAAGAAAATCTATTATTTCCTTGTAAATATTTATTATTTTATCGAATTATATATTTCATTTCCGATTTGTTTGTTTTTGTTGTTTTTTTTTTTTGGACAATTTGTATTAATACATTTAATTTTTTTTAAACAAATACAATAATACTATAAAATAGCCCAAAATTAGTTAATATTACAAAATAACCCCAAATTAGCCCTAACCCTAATCTTAGGGCAGAAACCCAAATCTCATCACCGCTCGCCACCGCAGCTCGCCACTCATCAGAGCAAATGCTAAAGGATATCGGAGAAGAAAATTCATAAGCCAAACCTTGCAGAAAACCAAAAAACCAGACTCCAATTCTAACCCCTGGGCAGAAACCCAAAATTCATCACCGCTCGCCACCCACGCTTGATGATGCACCTGAAGATTGCGGATCATGCTAGCCTACAAAAAGAAAACCAAAAATCAAGAATCAAAGGCAAAAGACACCTCTGGTGCCGAAAATTGAGGAGATTGCAAGGCCACGTTGCGTCGACGAGATCCTCTACTGTCGTCACAAAATCCTCCACCACAGCAGCCACCGTCGAGGTCTCCACCCGCCGTCTAGTCTATGTTGAGAAAGGAATTGAGGGAGTTAAGTCTGTTAGAGAGAAGGGGCGGTGAGATAATTAGAGTGGAGAGAGATAAGGGAAAATAATGTGTGAGGAGAAAGAAAAGGGTAAAATTGAAAATAAATATATGTATTTTAATTGAATAATAAAAATATGCTATGTTTTATCATTGTTTTAAAAATATACTATAATTTTTAAAAGTACATTTTAAATATGCTGTATGAAACAAATTCTCTTAAAAAAAAATGTGTTTATTTAAATAATTTTCTCTTCAACGTTTATGGGCTTTTTGAAAGTAGTGAGTGGTGACTCGGCCCATGATTTTTTTTCTTACTTTGAGGAGATATCGAGGTGGTGTTTGGCCTACATGATGTTACCTTTCAAAGGTGGCCTAAATTATAAACTATAATCTTATGTTTTATTAAAAGTTCGGTTGAAATAATTTTGTAAGTCTTTAGATCGCCTCTATTTGCAAGCCATTTTTGAAGAGTGGGTTTTACTTAACAGGTTTGTAATTATTTGTATACTATACCGCGAGTTCAGGTTGAGATATTTGCATTATAGATTAGATTAAGATGACTTATTACAAACTTTTAAATCGCATAGAGATAATCGAGGGATGGTCCAAACGTGATGGAGGGGAGGGGTATGGAATGAGATGCAATAATCCAATAAATAAAATCTCATAGAACATCAAATAATTTGTGAAAAGTAGCAGAACAGAATCTGGAAATCTAGTGATCTTATCATCTGAATTTGCAAAAGAGTGAGAAAGACACCAAAGACTGCAGCCAAAAATTTCCACATCCAAAAGAAAAGAGAATATATAGTGAAAATATAATAGATAAGAAGAATAAATTTACACATTATTCTGAGTGTTACATCAAACAACAATAGAATATAGATATTTTTAGATGAAGCACATGATAGGGCAAATACGGACCAAACACCGAAAGAGATTCTCTCATTAGCCAGGAATGGGAAAAGTTGGGGAAGCGTTGAGAAAGCAAAAGTCGAAAAGCCAGAAAAAATAGGAAAAAAATTGAAAGAAGAATCTTGTTCAAATTATGGGGTGGCTTGGCCTATCTCCTTGTCAAGGAATGAAGTCTAAAGTTTTAATAAGCAATGGAATTGCAACAGCTCAAGACAAGTCACGAAACTCAACTGAGGTAGAATCTGTTCTCTTGGCCACCTTACAAGTTTATACAATTATACAAAGGGTCCGTTTGGTGAATGAGTTTGAGTTGAAAACTTTAAGTTTTATTTGAAAATTTTTGTTGACTTTTCAAAAAAGATAAAAACTAAGATAAAAATTTTGAGTTTAAACTCGAACGTCAAACAAGGTCAAAGTATATATTTTTATACGTGTCAGACTTACAATTATACCAATTCTTAATTTTTATTTTGGTGTATGTACGATCCTTCATCTCTTTTATCTTTTAAAATATCGAGTCTCATTGTGAAACTTAAAACATTATGAGGAGAAAAGAAGGAAAAATATCCTTTACTACCCTACCACCTAATTAATTAGTGGTAATTATATCCACTCTAAGAAAACTAGCTCTAGCTAGTTGAAATGAAACTCCAAAAGGATGAAAACGAAATTAAAGGAAAAGCATGTTACATTAGTTTGCACAACTTTAATTGGATGTAAATGAAGCATATACATATATGTGTATATATAAATATGGAAGAGTTTTAATGGTTGCTCTCTTTTTATAGCCATGGGCAGTTACAGACATATTATTGAGGTAAGTGTAAGCATTAATTACATCTAATGGGGTGACATTTTAAGTGACTTGCTATAACAGGTTAAAGTAATATATTCAACTTATATAATAAATTAAATAAATTTTATAAAATAATATCTAAAATGATTACAATAATATGGCATTTAGGAGAATATGAAAATAAAACAAAAGGAAACGTTTGTGATCGAGATTTGTTTTTTTTTTTTTGGATTTTTTTATTTGATAAAGTTCTATTTTTTTAGCATAAAAAAGATGGTTATCCAAAAAAAAAAAAAAAAAAAAAAAAAGGTGGTTAAACAAATTTCAATCACAAACATGCTCTCCGACAGTGGCCGCCGTGGCTACGGTCGCAATTAGTTTTTCAACTTCTTTTTCCCCCTGTGATATAGCATGCCAAAAACAACAATTAAACAGAAAAAAAAAATTTTTTTTTTGAAAAAAGACAAAAAAAAAAAAAACTCTATTTGTTAAATAACAATGTTTAAAAAAAAATAATAAGTAATAACAAGTTACCCATCTAAAATATATTTAATGATCTCTCTAAAATCAATGTCCATTAATTTTTATTAAATTTTTTGGCCAACTATCTAATTTCTTTCGATCACTGAATCTATATCTTATGATTAAAAGAGCGACACCCATCCATGAATAAATATTAGAACAACCATTAAAATCTCACCCATATGATAATTGATAAGAATTTCCTTGGCAAAACAACAAAATAAAGCTAGCTAGCAGTAACTTGGGTGACAACGCTTCACAAATGTCAATAATATGTGGTGTACAGCACTGTAGAATGATCTAAATTGAAGTTTGAATTTAATTTGTCTTGCTTTTTCTCCCATGCAATCACCAGCACATTCTCATGACATATTCGTGAAACATACATGACAAAAAGAGTTGTAATAAGTTTGAACGTCTCTCCCAAAGGCCAAAAACTGGCTGGGGCACTTTTTTAATTGAATTTCACGGCAGCATTTCAGGTCCTATATCAGTCAATTAGTATCAGTACCCCACATACCAACTTAAAAAAAAAAAAAAAAAAAAATCCTGCTTAGCTTCACTTCATGACACAAGCAATCACCAAAAATAATATGATAATGTGATTTCAAGTATAACCTAACAATAATTCTACACTAACTCCGTCATAACGTGTAAAGTTGAACATCTCCTACCCTAAAATTTAGGGCGGAAAAAAGCTCATTTAAACATTTTGACAGAAATTATGCTAACTTCACTTCACACGAGCAAATCACCAAAACCCATTTGATAATGTGATTACTGGTATAACTTTGTAATAGTTTTACAACTAACTATAGAGTTAGAATATCTTCACCCCAAAATTCACACAAAAAAAAAAGCCGTTTTGATAATTTTCCTTATATAAAATCCTTCCTATGCATGACCTTCTAGTCACACCTGTTTCATTAAATCAACTAGCCATGGCACAGATCAGGCCATCAGCAAAACTCAAGAAGAAATCGCTTTGTGAGAAATCCATGCTTTTAGTGGCAAACATCATGAAGCTCTCATCTCTGTCCTATGTCACTCTGAGCTTTGGAACCCCCACAAGCTGTTGATCATGAGAAGAAGAAGAAGAAGAAGAGAGCCTCAGCGAGTACTGCTGAAGTACTTTCTGATCAAACTAACGATGAAGTATTGGTTCCAGAACGTTCTAGAAGATCAAGCCAGAGATCAGAAGAACCCGAGAGTGCCTCCAAGCCACTCTCATGCTTGATGGATTCACAAAAGGGCAGTCCCTTATGTTTTTTTGCATAAGTTGCCTATTTCTGACCTGATATCGTTCGAGAAGTCAGCCTTGATAGCTAATCTGTTTATTTGTTACCAAACTTTGGTTGCTTTATACATAGATATAATTATGTGTGCAATATGTGTGTTTGGTTAAAAGGAAATTGAAGAGGCACATTTTCCTGAATGGTGGTACTTCATTTTAAACTTTCTCGGAATCAAAACGGATATTGCTAAATAAGCGGGAAAGTTGATCATTAAAGATTTTCCTTCTTCTTCATTGTAGTGCTTTATCGTTTTGATTAATGTATTGGAGAATAAAACGAAGTGTTGATAATTTATAGTAAGGCATGTAAAGGGCACTAATGGTAGTGAATGTCATAAGATTTTGTAGTTAATGATTCTGATCAGGTGTTTCTATATATCTATTGTTCATTGAATCTCTAGTTTCATATATCTTTTCGTCTTTTTGTAGTTATTCAGTCAACTATCTACGAAACAATTTCTCATAAATTCACATTCATATGATATGCCATACTTGGTAAGTATGAGATTACTATTTAAAATTTAAAAAGAAAAAAAGAAAAAAGAAGAAAGAAAGAAAGAAAACTGATGTGAATATGCTATAAAACAACTAATACTTCGCTTAATTAGACTTAAGAATTACTTAAAACACGTCAAAGAAAGATTACTAATTATCAAGTCAGCAAAAGCGCATATTTACAGGCTTGGACACAAGAAATTCAGTTATTAAAAATTTAATCTTGACCGTTGATTGTATAATTGATTAATCTGGTCCTTACATTTCAATCATATCTATCCTAATTAATCACGTAGTAAATTCTAATCAGTTTGTTCACTCTCCAATTTTCTGCATTTTTTAAACTTTACTCGCGATCAGATCAGTAACTTCACGTTGCTCTTGTTTCCTTGCGTAATTTGTACGTTGAAGTTTTGCATTAATCTTATGAATGATTTTTCTTCCCAAAGTACTTTTCACCACTACCACGTCAGCCTTGTCCTTAAAGGTTAAAATTCACCCCCCAACATCAATGTACAACGTGAAAGTTATACAAACTGGGTGCAGCTGGCCTAAGGGTATTGTCGTTTGGATTTATTGATTTGTCGTTTTGTTTCTTTCGTGATGTTTGTCAGTACAAACCATTTCATTGCAAAAAGTTAAAAGTTGTTCGAATGACCGTTTTGTGTTCCGACATGGGATTTAAGATACTATTTTTCTGTGGCATATAGAAAGAAACGGAGAGTCCTCTATCTCAGTCCAGCCACGGATTTGACTACTCATCCAACCCGCTGCATCCGCAAAACTACAGTGACATGGAAGCACTCCATGTTTGTAATGAAAAATACGACTCTTAACTCCAACCTTATTGAATACGAAATAAGTTGAGTAAGGGACGACCAATGTTAGCATATCCCCAAAACGCCCCAACTCCGTTGAATTTGCTAACAATAAGGATACACAGGGGTGTGATCTCATGCATTCTTAATCGAGTACGAGACTGTAAGAAATAAGCCTTCACGTTTAAGACCCTAAAAATACCACTGAAACCATTAAATCCTGATACACCACGGTAATCCATTACCGCTAACACACTCGGTGGTAGCAATTTACTTAATTCAGGTGCTTGTTACTTGAGTCGGGGTTTTTTTTTTTTTCCCCCGATATCCTGTTCGACGTATGGTCGACAGACGACAAAGCGTGCACGTTGCAAGTTTGACCAAAAATGGTAGTGCGTTTTTTATCGAATTTGGATTGGATCCAATGTCAAATTTGTAAGGCCCATTTGTAAATTATGCATTAATTGCTTTGAATCACTTCTAGTTTATATTGTGATAATATATTATTTTCTTAAGTTAAATAGTAAATACAATTTTGTTTTTTGAACGGTGGAGAAAGTGCCACTCTTCTTTTTTTTCTATGGTAGTAAAGTTCAGATGTTATTTTCGTTATGGTCAACATACGTGTGGCTTTCCTATTCTTTTCTCATGACTTTCACGAGTAATAGATTTAAACTAACCCCACCAAAAACCAACTTCATAACCAGAAGCCACAACTATATACATATAGCAGGCAACATCTTATCATTATTATATTTTCTTATATAGATTAGTTTTTGCACCATTGGTTCAAAATGCAAAAACCATTTCTATCCACACATCTCTAGTACTCCTACAACGTAGAAGAGTATATCAACTGATGTGAAACAAGTTATTTTCACCGAGAGACAAATCTACATAAATGTACGTTCATTTATCTATTACATATGCTCCAAATTTATTATCAGTGGCTATACAAAATTTGTATACTCTAGTGGTTGCGGGTATAGTTTAACGCGTAGAGTTTAGACTCCGCTATCCAAGATTTCAAAAGACATATAAACTATGTGCTGTAACCATGATTCACACGCAGGAAATGTGACAGCAGCAAATTATTAGAATAGGATATAATTAATTTACACAAAACAGAGAGATTATATTAACTATCTGACATATATATATTTATATTTCCTAGTTTAAGTTCCTTGTTGAATGCCACAGACCAAATAACATAGGACGCACCAACGGTGTGCGTTTATAATTCCAAGTCCAACTCAAAAGAAGTAACCAGACAAATTGAACAAGAATCCCCATACGGAAAACGACATCCCATCTTTTCCTAAATCTTTTTCTATACATACAAAGAAACTTAAAAATTAAAAAAATTAAAAAAAAAACCTAATAGCCTAGCTAATTACCAACCTAATCATTCTGTCTAATCAAATCCAGTTTTTTATCTTGTCTCTAATACCACTTCCTTCTGCTATATTGTGTATGCATATATAGTGATATTCCTTCAAGCAACGCTAATGATACTATCACCATTGGACATGCCCTGGAAGGTAGACGGATGCTGGGGCTGAGACGGCGGCGATGACGATGACGATAACGATGACGATGACGATGACTTCTCGTCGGACGACGACAGAGTAGGGAGTTTCAGCGACAGAGGCAAGGAGTGGTCCAAGTTCGGCGACTTGGCGCTGTTCAGATTAAGATTAGCCATTTTGGACGACGGAGGGATCGGGTGCAGCGGGATCGGACGGATGAGCTTGGTCGGCGGCGGTTTCGCTGCTCTTTGGATGCCGGAATCTAACGACGAAATCTCCGACGAGTTTTCTGCAGTACTGATTGGTCGGACGACCGGCGCGAGTGTCATCGGAAAAGTTGAGACCGGAAACATCCCGAGATTGCAAGCTAAATGAGGCTGAGCCTGTGGCTGTGGTGGATGGGGAAGTGTTGGTAGTGAAGGAGCTGATTCTGTGTGGACTGTCAGATCTTCTTCCATGGATGAAGAATTCATGTACTGTAAATTCAAGAGATAAATTATTTCAGCACAAAATCTGATGCAGTTACAAACAGAAAATCTGGTAAAATGTAATTTTCTTTTTAATTTAAAAAAAAAGTTAGAAGTTGGTATATATACGGTATCGGTGGTAATGTCAAAGAGACTAGATCTGCGGCGTCGGCGGTTATGGTTGCTGCGACGGAGAAAATACTTCTGAGCATGGCTAGCCACCTGAGTCGGCGTGCGAGTCTTCACGAAGTTTCTAGAGATTCCTCTCCAATCTCCCTTCCCTACCTTCTGCAATCCCAACAAGAACAGCCTGTGCTCTTCCTCCGTCCACGGAACACCTAATTTATGAAAAAATAAAAATAAAATCAATCCGAAAAATCGAACGAGGATTCGGAACAAGAGAAATTAATACCTCTCTTGCGCTCGCGACTACGGCCGGAGGCGTGAACGACGTCGTCGGAGGCGTAGCCTGCGTCGGCGCCGTTGGAGTCCTGAGCAGCGTGGTCGTACTGCGAAAGATTGTTCATACTAGCGCTCTTCCTGAAGGAGCTTGCGGCCTCCGTGACTCGCACGCCGAAGAGCATGATCGCGTTCTCTCCGGCGGCGGAGCCGCCAATTCCGCCGCCGCAAACCTCCGTGCACGTGCGGGAGTTGTGGCCGTTGTTCCCGCACTGCGAGCACGTGCGAGACATGATCTTCTCCAGCGACGACCTCGACGATATATAATCACTCGATCGGCCCCTTACCTCCCTGTTTGGCTCACTGGAAAATCCAACAGGGCATGCAGAGAAAGAAGGGGATTCTTTTTTGAAGTTTTAAAGCTACTAGAGAAAGAGAGAAACGAGAATAGCTTGGCTTTGGTTGTGATATATAGAAGAAGAAGCTTAAAAGTTTTTAGGGCTTTGTTTGTTTGTTTATGCTAGAAATACTAACGTGGACGGAGGGAAATGCTTAAATGCGACGCAGGAGCACCACATGAATTTATCACTACCGACAAATTACTCTCAATCAGGGCCGTTGATATCTTATCGGATGTCGTCGATAAAACCAAGGCCGTGCCTTATCGTGATGTCCCATGGTATTGGGTTCCCATGGATGAGATTTATCTTGTGTTGCTAAAGCGTATTATTAGAAGTACCATTGTCCCATGGTGGAACCCATACATACATACATATATATATATATATATATTTTACCTTTTTTTTTTGTTTTCTCCAATATTGTTAATGGAAAACTCGGTATATTCAAGGTTTCTACCCAAAGTACTAAGCTTTGGTTGGTCCAAAAATCTAAAATAGTGTCCAAAGACCAAACACATATAAAATGTAACAATTTTTATGATGTCCGTTATAGTCGGTATTATTGGTGGGAAAGGTTTGAATATTAATAGAAAATGTTGACAAGAGAAAATGGTGTAAAGATATATGTGTGTATATATATATATATATAAGTAAACAGTGAAATTAAAGAAAAGGGATGGTGGAGGAGCAAAAGAGAGTCTCCACCGTGAAGATGGCATATTCGGTGGCTGAGTGAGAAAGATTTGGTTGTCTTGTGCTTCATCTCAATTAATCGCAGCCCCATGGTGGTAGTGGGTGGAGTTTGAAGTAAACAACACATGGACCCCACCTATCACCCACATTTGGTCCCTTCTCTCTGCCTCAGCTTTTCCATGTGGCTCCGGTGGTGCCCTCTGGTGGTGGATTTATGCCTTTTTGCTTTCTTTCTTCTTCCCCCCCCCCTTTTTTTTTTTAATATATATATATTTCCTTCTTGCTTTATTTATTTCTTCTTAATGTCAATGACAAATGAAACCCAATAGAGCTTTGGCATCATGTTGCTGTGGTAAACTATATTTGTATGTTAAAATATATATAAACAAAATGTATCATGATTTTCACGATACATTCATCATATATGTATCAACGTACAATAATAATGTATGGTTGGTTTTCCTTATCATGGTGAGAAATCTCTTGTCTTTATTTAAAAAAACTAATGATTTTTTTTGTAATATCTTCTTTATTTATCACGTAACAGACTAACAGTTACATAATTGTCATTTATCGTCACGTGTATTTTTTTTTTTTAACTTTTGTTTTATTTATCTATTATACAAGTGAAAAGCACTAGTCATACAACAAATAATATTAAAAATGTGTAAAAATTACTTGGAATATCTAGATTTCATAACACAACCTTTTTTTCGTTTTTTTTTTTGGTTTAATAGAAAGTCATGTTACACATCTTATTTTCTGTAATATAACGAAGGAAAGTCTAATTGGCTTCAATTATTATATAGATAATACGCCAATTATGCTCTCATATTGATAATACAACATTTTATACAATTTTATTTGTTGCTAGCCCGTTTGGTAGAATAGTTTGAGTTGAGATTTTTAAATTTCAATAGTAAATTTTTTTGAATTTTCAGAAAAAATAAAAAACTTTTTGAGAAAAAGATAAAAAAAAAAAAATTTTGAGTTAAATAGTTTGGATGGTTCTACCAAACGGGCTAGTAATGCCACAACGTCATCTGAGCTTATAGAAGACTCCTGCGGGAGCACGTGTTCCTCGCTAGTTCTGTTGTTTTCTAAGCAATTGTCCCTTAGCTTCTTTTTTCTTTAATAGATTTTATTTTATAATTAAATTATTAAATTATTAAATTATTTTCCTTTTTTTTTATTGTTTTGCTCGCTTTCACGGTGGCTTTCTGTCCGCACCTTGTTTAATTGTGGCTTTTCTCTGTAGTCACGTGCTCTGAATCGATGCTGTAGGTTGGTGAAGTCTATCTTGGACCCTCCTGGAACGCATTTTCATACACACGATTTTTGGCGGCTATTATTCACCAGCTAGTCTCGTCCAAGTTCTATTTACTCTTCCCTCTTCATCCTCTCTCCATCTCCACGTTCATCCTTGTCAAATCTCTTGTTTTTTACTAAAGCTTTCTTATTATTATTTTTTTTTTTTTAACAGTTTTGAGGTTATAAAAAACAAACAGGTTGTATCACATTTGTATCTCCGTGTTTTCTATTTATCTTTTTTTTTTTACTCTTTTTTTTTTTTTTTTTTCTATCAAAGTCAATTTTGATGAAAAGAAAACCTCCTTAAAAATAAAGGAAAAAAGAATTCTAAAATATAAAGGAGCTACGTTAAGGTTTTGTTATGATCAGATCATATTTGACTTGGAAAAAAAGCAAGAATTTAATATGGATTTAAAATATGATTTACACAATACCAAAAGTCCAAAATGTTGGATATACAGTATTATTGTTATTATTCAACTTGACGAACCTCTTATTCGATATAGTTGCAGAGATGGCTTAACATAAATATCACACTTGACTGCGTTTAAAAATACAGAGTTTACACCACACCATCTTAAAAATAAAAAATAAATAAAATAAAATAACTCTTATTTCGTGGCCAATTCGCGTGTCTAGTTTCAACAATTAGATGATACTAAAATTTCATCAAAATAAGCATAAATTTAAGAAATTTAAAAGTGATCATGATTTTATTACAGGATATTAAAAATTATTCTATTTCTGGTTTAAAACCATATCAAATTAATATTCTTATCTAGGTTAAGATATGATTCTTTATTAGGTTGTGAATGGCATTACATTAAACGGTAGTCAAAATCAGATCAAGAGTGAGATCCAAAACAAGAAAATACAAAGTACCTAACCATCAAACTATTAAAATAGAACCATGACAAACATACTCAGATAAATACATATATATATATATATATTTACTTATATAGGTGGACTATATATTTTTTTTACTTATCGCCATCATCATCAATCATTAATGCTGATCACTATTCAAAAAGTAATCTCACAATGTCATTTATTTTAATATCCTCAACAAGAAGTGCGCTTAAACCGAATTTTTTTTTTTTTTTGGAAACTTGACCAGTAATTACTATGACATTTTTTACCTTCATGTGAAAATTTTGTTACTTAAAGAAAATTTAAAAAAAAAAAAAATAATAATAATAATAATTTGATGAGAAGTGGTTGTGTGGAACACTCAAATTCGTTCAGGGTGATTAATATTGGAAAAGGTGAACGGAGTCAATGTCACGCAAAGAGATGAGGTTTATTTCACGTTTGGGATAAGTTGACGACTTTTTTAATTGAAAGATTAGTAGGCCATTCAATCAATTGGTGTTTCTTTAGCACTAAAAAAAATGAATAATAATTAAAAAAATCAACTCATGTTTCTTCAGAGAGGACAAAAAATAAGTTTGTATTTAGTTCGTTAGTTAGAGATGAAATTTTTATGTTAGAGTCGATTAATTTTGAAAAAACTAGTTATAAAATTTTGTTAACTTAAAAAAAAATTAAAATTAAGATGAAAAAGTATAGTTTAAGTATAGTTTAATTAAAGTTAACTTGAATACTAAACAAAGTTTAAAATAAAATAAAAAGTGGTTGATCAAAGTTACCAAACAATTGTGTTTGGATTGGTGAGCATAATAAAATGATTGAGCATAATGATAGATGCCTTTCAACATAAATTGGAAAACACTGATTTTCCAATCACGCAAATTAGGGGGCTTTGGTTGGATTCCCAAGTCTTATCCCACTTTCAATCACAAATATCTAACATGGCCAACATTTTCTCCGTTCCCAAATTTTGTAATAATTTTGTTTCAAAATAACTGATAGGAAACTCTATGCTGAGGTGTTCTTAGTCAATGCTTTTTTTTTTTTTTTAATCTTTCGCTAACAATAATTTTAAACCAAGTGTTCACTAGTGCCTTCGTACTTTTTTGTTTATTGGCTATGTCCAAATGTGGTGAGATTATAAGTGAAACAGTATTAAGACATGATTCATTCTCTCATCATGCTCGTTTCAAGCTCATAGTTTATGTATGAAATACCATATTTAAGGTTGGACCTCAAAGTCAGAAAGTAGAGATTCAAACTCTTGCGTTAATATTAGAAGAGACTTAAAAAAGATATCTATAATCATCATACTACCACCACGAATAATCAATCACTCTTTACTTATAGATTCATTTATGGTATTGTTGATTATAATTTTAGACTTTAAATCAAATACCACATATTATGAGATCTTGACTATTATAAGATAATTTATTTTTCAGCACCCTTACTTTTATTTTAAAAATAGTCTACTTATAAATTAGATATATAATTTATTTAACCGAGTTTTTTGAAAGCTACTTTTGATATTGTGAATCCAAAAATTGTTTTTAAAAGCAAGTCAAGATCAACGGCCCTACGGGAGGGACACGTTACCTTAAAGTCTTCCATAATTGATAGGCTATTATCAGAAAAACTGTTCACAAATCATGTTGCTGAATTTGAGTGTCCATTGGGTTTAGAGAAATCCTAAATAAGCCAAAACGAGTCTGAGTTGGTATGGAAACATGTCCATCCAATCCATCATATTCGGTCACTCTATCCTAAATCCTTAGCTTCTAGGCATCACGCATTGAAAATCCTACAGATCAGAAGCCTTAGAGAACAGAGTGGCACGCAATTTTAGCCGGGACCAACCTCTTTGACTGTGACTTGTTGTGCTCTACTTTCGTTGATTATTAAGAATCTCAAGTACTTCCAAATTATCGCCTAATGCGCCTATCCATTTATAACTATTAAGTCATACGCCCAGGGGGTTGTCATTATTTTAGTTCTTATATTTATGTTTGTTGATGTCAAAATGTCTTCGGCAACAACACCCAATGTGGTCGGCTGTTCTGATCACTCTAACCCGGTCACTCTGTTCGCATTCTCCTGTAAAATGGAAACCACCTCGAAATAACGGGGATACTGGTGTGGTGTCTTTCGTGCGCACTCCGATGCTTAAGTCAGAGCAGGGTCTGATGAGCGAAAGGAGATGCAGAGCTTGGGCAAGGAAAATAGTGTCCGTACCTATAATGGAGGGCTGGCCCTCTATTTATAGATGCTTCCCGCGGGTCTGGTCATTAAGTCGACCCGATTGGGTCGGTTCCCTAGGACTCCTAGTGGGAGAGTAGGGGTATGGCGCATGAAGGCTGTGGGCCAATAAGGTGACGCCACGTGGCCTTTGCCCTAGGCCAGAGGGCACTAGGGTGGTGGTTATAGGGGTGACCTCAGCCGGATTAGACGGCGGAAATTAGGGAAATAATTAATGGGAATAGGTGGCGGAAAACCGCGATTTGACCCCCTGGAATTGAGGGTCGTACTCCACACGAAGGGCGGCGTACGGTGATGCGCCTAAACGTTGGATGCTCGGCCAGGGTAGTTGATGGTTCTCCGAGCACCCGTTGGGTTAGTCTGCATCGGTCATCTGTGGGGTGGTTTGGTTGTAGTCGGGTCACGTACCATGGGAGTGCTCGGGTCACGTACCCTGGGAGTTCTCGGGGTACCAAACCTAGGCGATGTCTCTACCCATCGAGTGATCGTGTTACTTTAGTCTTGCTTGAACCGAACTGGAGCAATTCCGATGCGACTGCTTAGTTCTCGGAGCATGAGCCTGTGGTCGGAGTAGGTCGTGGCCTAAACAATGTTTCCCTACGAAGCTTGTATTTAAGTTTTTTTTTTTCCATGTATAATTACACAGTAATATTATATCTAAACTTTATCACGTAATGTAAAATTAAATTCATTAACCCTAAATACAAAATAATATAACATATTATAACGTTTTCATCACACATGTTGAAATCTCACAAGAAACTCTTACTAATTGTAAAGTTTAAATGTTTTTTTTTTTTTTTAAGTTTTGCTTGTCAATACTATATATGTTATTACTAACGTAACCTTTTGCATATGTTGTATTTGATATCAAATTTAAAATTGATATAATTAGTCTTCAAAATTGCAATAACAACACTACTATACTTTTTTTTTTATTTATTTATTTAACTAGAGTGACTTCAAATTAGAATCTTCACTTTCACATTATATTCATTCACCATTTTTCAACATTTTTCCTTCGTTTACCATGGCAGTTTTTTTTTTTTTAATATTCATTCACCATTTTTCAACATTTTTCTTAGTTTACCATGGCAGTTTTTCTCTTTTTTTTTTTAAATAAATGACAAGAATGAGCTACTAACATCCAAGTGACTAAAAAACATTTCAATTAGGTTGACACCCCTTTAATCATGCATATTTTTATCAAGCTCATGACTCTAATTTATTAAAATAAGAAATTAAAAAAAAAAAAAAAAGTTCTTACGAATGCAAACAAAAATAAAAGGACGCATATAGGTATCTAAAAAACCTAACAAATTTGCACACATGCAAGAAGAAATATAGACCAAATGAAAAAAGACAAACCCGTTGAAAGGGTTAGCGAAGAAAGCAACTAAGGCCAGTTTGGGCGCTGTTTCTAGATGATATTTTATTATCTGAATCTCAAAATCTCAACTCTAAATAAAATTCTCTCTCTCTCTCTTTTTTCAAAAAACTGAACTTTAAATTCCATAACTTTCTCATTTCAAATAGAAATGAGATAAATTTTATGTCAAAATGCTTGTCTCGATGAAACGAATAAGATAAAATCTATTTTACAAATTTTTTTCCAAATACATTTCAAATTTTTGCATTATTTTCTATATCACAAAAATTTTTCAAAAATTTTCCTCCCAAACACATATTTTCAACTCAACCTTCAAAACATCATGACAGTTTTTTAGTTTCTAAGAAAAAAATGCTCGGTTTAATTAAAACCCTATTAACTTAATATCCACGCGTTGTTTAATATCATGATGCCTTTCATTAATTCGTTCATAGATTAAGAAAATTGAACTGGGATAACAGGATGGGGTGGACCTCTAATTAAGTATCGTCATTACTACCCAAAATTCGATTCCCCTTTTAGATTTTTTCCTTTCCCCTTCGTCTGAGGGGAAATTAATGGCATTGCAAAGGAGATAAGGTTATCCCAACAGAAACAGATCATATTGATTGGAGCAACAGAAGAAATTCTGTGATGTTTTCTTTGACTGGCCTTTGAAAATCTATTCACTTTATTCAATAATATTGAATCAATAAATTCCCTTGCAATAAATAAATAAATAAATAGATCATGGCAAGAAAGTCACTATTCACGTGTTTTATCAATTTTTTTTTTTCCACAACGTTTTTTTTTAAAATTTTTTTTAAAATTTTTTTTTTTTATGTTTCCCCATGCGATGGATCCAATTTGAGGCACATTAACTTTCATGTCAACCATAGTGGAGAAAAAAGCAAGACTGTCATCTCTTCTCTCTCTCTCTCTCTTTTAGAAAAAAAAAGAGCAAGTATCTGGTACCTCCTGTTTTCTGGCTGGTCTTTTGGAAGAAATTAGAGGACAAATGGATTTTGGAATGTATTTTAGCATTTATAATGGTAGCTGGCACCATTCTCTCTTGCTTAAAGTTGTCTCCATATTTTTAGAGAAGTCAACTTTCTTAATTTGCAATAAAGGTTTTTTTTTTTTTTTCTTCCCTGATTCAAATGATACATAAAGTTGTCCCCATGCAAATCGTGTGCACAATACGACATGACCTAAGCTAGTAATTTTTTGTCTTCTCAGAATCATACGCTAATGCAATATGTGCTTAAAAATTAAGAAAAAGAGAATAGTATATTCAATCCTATAAACATCGATGATTGTTAAACATATAACACTAATAGAAGATGAGTTTCACATATAGAACTCATATATAAAACCTATTCTCAATTAATTATAATGTTAAATATCACTGATACTTTAAAGTATTTTGATACTAAATGAAATTGTAAAGACTTCCCTTGTAAGAATCCCAAGTACTTGGCTACATTAGATTAGTCTTCAAAATAAAGAAGAGGGGGGAAAAAGGAGCACCACACCCCAAGTCGTTGATAGAATCTTATAGTTTGGGCTCCTATTACTCTTTTCACAATTGGGATTGGGCCTTCCTACACGAGCCATATAATTCAGTCTTTTGTAACACTCCTTCAAAAAAAAAAAAAAAAAAATCTACTACTACTAAATACTAAACAAGAATATTCCTCAAAAAAAAAAAAAAAACACACACACACACTAAACATGAGTACATATTGTTTTACATATTGGGTGTGTCCCTTGAGTGGTCGTGTGTTTTACAAATCAGATGTGGTTTATGTGATTTAGGAGATTTTTTTGGTAGCCCAAAAAAAAATAATAATAATTGGTGTCTTCGTGTTCCCCAATCCAACATAATTAGTAGTAATTAGGATCATCAATAGAATTAGGACTGATAATTCATGTTCGCAAGCCGAGTTCAGACCAGTCCCATTACAGCACAATATGATAAGCACAAATATAGATACAAACACGACACAATTAATAAACGAGTCAAGAACCTAAACATAAACACGAACTGTTTAATAAACGAGCAGCATGACACAACATGCGAACACGATTATTAAACAAACCATGATAGATTGGCACGTAAACAAACTTGTTTATGACTTATTCAACATGCAAAACCTGTTTACAACCTATTTAACAAGAAAACTGATTTCTGATATATTTAATATGAAATTTTCACTTAAATTATGAATTTACTAACACGAGAAACTCATCATATTCATATAAAATGTACAACTAACATCTAGAATTATCAAATTCATAATTATTATCATATTCATTTAAATAAAACAAGTTAAACAGGTTAATCGAGTTAGCCCGTTTCTAGCCATTTTACCCAATTATTAAACGTGCGGTCCAAACATATTTATTTCGTGTCATTCTCATGTCGTATCACCGTGTTGTTTTTGATATTGTCAACCCTAAATAGGATGACCAAAAATCTTATTCCTGGGCTTTCAGGAGCTAATAGATTAGGAGCTTACAAAGTTCGTCAACAATACTTACTAAATTGATAAACTTACATGATGTTTGACTTGAATCTCTTACTTGAAATAGGCGAAAGCTTCAAACAATACCTTCTTTGCCATCATGCTATCACCACCGATAGTATGCTAGACGGTGGTTATTTATAACATCAACTTAGTTCTTATTGATACTCCAAGTGACTCTATTTATTACATTATCCTATCATAGAATTGTGCAACATGATTCTTCGCTAGTGATTTTTGTTTGTTTGAACTTATTAGGTTTGCGCTGTTTCAATTTTGTCATGTAATTAATTTAGTTGTGTGTGTGCGTGTTTTTATTTATTTATCTATTGTTTCATTGAGGGACGGGAAGGGCCTTACAAATGGGAAATAGAAGAGATAAGCTAAGCAGGCAGGTAAACTAGGCCACTAGCACTTCATGGGTTCAGAACGATGAAAGAGCATTCTCTCGAGAAGGCTCTTTGACACTCTTCTATACTTTTTGCTAAAGCGACAAAGTCTCGAGCAGTTTAATGAAGTTCAAATTTTGTTAAGGAAAATAGAACAAGATTTACCCTATGTTTGGAAGACATATCCAATTTTGGATAGTGAGAAATTTTTACAAAAAAGTGTTTGTCATAACCTTTTCTATTATTATCTTATTTTGAAAAGAAAAACTATTTTATTTTAAAACTTATTTCGTACAGTATCCTTTTAGAAAAAAAAAAAAAATCCTTTTGAAATATTTTTTCAATACACAATTTGCAACATCATTTTTTCTCATTCCAAACAACTTTTTATTTTTAAGAAAAAAATTTTTTAGCATCCAAACATCATCTTATTTTCAAAATGAAAATTCTTTCCATTTAAAATAAAAAAAGATTTCCATTATGAAAATGGACATTTCATCCAAACGGAAGAGTACATTTGGTTTGCCGAGTGGAGATGAAAATTTTAAATTAAAGTTGGTTGGCATTTTAAAAACTAATTATAAATTTTATTGATTTTGTAAGGAAAAAAAAGTAAAAACTACATCATCTTATTTTCAAAATGAAAATTCTTTCCATTTAAAATAAAAAAAGATTTCCTTTATGAAAATGGACATTTCATCCAAACGGAAGAGTACATTTGGTTTGCCGAGTGGAGATGAAATTTTTAAATTAAAGTTGGTTGGCATTTTAAAAACTAATTATAAATTTTATTGATTTTATAAGGAAAAAAAAGTAAAAACTGAGATGAAAAAATAATTTAGTTTGAGTTAACCTCGATACCAAAAGAAGCATTAAACTCACTAATGACAAGAATGTCAAGAATCAATCGACGGTCAACATTTCTAGTGCAAAACAAAAATACAAACTATCGTATGCTCATAAACTTGCGAGTACATGCCATTTACAAACTCCTGACCGCACATAATTACTTGGATAACGTGGAGGACATTTCTCAAACCAAATTTCAATGGAAGCGGGAAGAAGTTTCCTGCGAGCTAGCCCCCTTCCATGGACTCCGAAACGAACTCTCCCTCGTCGTTTCGACCTCGCTTTCCCTCGCGTGGTTAGGGCTTCTTCTTCTTCTTCTTCGTCGGAGAAACGTTACGGAGGACCAAAGCCGACGAAGGACTGGGTAGCCGATTGGGTCTCGAAGAACGACGACCTCGTTCGGAGCCTCCCGATATACGTCGGAGGCGTCTCTCTCTTGGCCGTTCTCTTCAATCGCACCGTCTCCGGCATTGCTCCGGTCGCCGACGCCAGCAGGCAAGGACTTCTCGTTTAGAATTTTACATAACTTCGTTTTCTTGAGATTTTACTCCACAATTTATTAGGTTTTGAAAATTGATCTTTTACGAGCTTCAATTTGTTTTAAATGTGAAGTTCACAGTCGAGAGCTGATTTATTGACGCTTGGATTGGCTGTGACCAATATTCTGGCTGGTCTCGTATGGCTGTCTGTCAGACCCAAAACTATTTCCATGGTGAGACCGCTTCAATGTGAACTTAATTTAGTGTTTTGTTTTGTTTTTTTTTTTTTTTTTAAAACAAAATTCTTATTTGGTATATATATATATTGTATATATGATTTCAGGTAGAGCCTGAAGGGATCGAATGCCAGATAATTAATCCTGATCTCCCAAGCCTGGTGGTTTCCGAGTTACTCTGGTAAGATAAGTTGTTGCTTTCTAAATTTTTGGCTTAGTGTTGACATATTATATTGATTACCAAGCTCAACCATGCTAGTTGTGTTACGGAGTGGGGTTGTTTAGTGTTGCTTGCAAATGTCAAATTGATGATTAGGTTTCAAGAGTATATTGAAAGCTAGCAAACCAAATCCAGAGCTGTTAAGTAAAAGTTACGGATTAAACACCCTAGTGAGAGTAATAACATTAAAGGAAGGTAAGCAAGTATGCACTTTTATTGTGTTTCAACTCTCAAGATGAGAGCTATGTCCATTTTCAGCTGTTACAAGTTTTCACTACGATGACGAAGAAATAGATTACAAGGGAATCACAAGTTCACGCCTCTTGGCTCACTTTATTTCTCTCTAATCTACTTTCCAAAAGCTGGTGCCCCCTAAAGGTCGATTTGTATTCGATAATCAAGCTCCAAACATCCAACACTAAACAGCAGCAATACTTTTATATTCGATAGGGATTTGTAAAGTAGTGGAGAACCTTTGTACGAAAAGTAAGTGTGGTAATTTCCTTGAGGTTGCCTTTTTAGCAGGTTATTGCTTTATACATAATTACATGTAAATATATATATATATATATATATATGTTCACTTGGATGGTTCATAGCTGCTTTGGTTGCCAATTCTCAGGATATGGGAGTCTCTTTCAGACGTGACATGTTGTAGGTCTCTTGTAATTGTTTATAATAGCAGTTGTATCCTTCAGATTGGTTTTGCGGCCGAATCCGCCAGTAGTGATGGAAAGCCTGCTTCAGTTGATGCTGGTAAATTGGTGCAAGGATCACTTTATCAGGGTGTTATGAAAACAGGAGCTCGTAAGTAACTTTACTTGGGCGGGGAATATTGTCTCTTGGCCTTTTAATTTGTGGATGACGATAGCAACGGATCTGTGTACCAAATACTTGATTTATGCCTAGACCAAACATTGTAATTTGTTCCTGCAGAAAGCTACTTGGCCAACCTATCCCTTTACCCTGGAAAGTCTGAGCTTCCATTTCTGCCGTCAAATACACAGGTACTTTTGCCTTTAACTTAGCACAATCGACTTACTAGTAGACTTCATTTCTTAGTCAATTTACCTTGTTGATGTATGCATATTTGTTTATTCATTCACAAGTTCGTAGTGTACCTATTGTCGAAGTTTTTTTTGGCAAAAGATACTTCAGTAAAGTCTTTCTCCTGTTCATGGTTAAACATGTTGTTAGCTGTGTCATAGGAAGTTGAAATGTGAGACTTACCCTATTTTGGTCATACACTTAACAAAACAAATGAGGGGAAAAAAATAGACAATTCCTTGTCATGAAAATGGATACTGCAGTTATAGCATGTTTGTAACAGCGTAGGAGAGCTCTATTCTACTTTTTCTGGCTACTAAAATGTTGGAAAAGTATATTCTCATAGTTTATACGGTAGGCTTCAGATGTTCCATTGGTGATTGGTTAAGACGGTGGTAGAAACTAGAAACTTCAAAGGCAATTGAAATTGTACTGCGAAACATAACATATGTACTGCAAAACATAACATACTGTCCCAGAATTCTAATATGTTGCAGTTAAACATGTAAAGCTGCTATTTTATGCCATGATGAACGACTTCTCTGTCCCATGGAATTTAAAATGATCACATTTGTCCTTGTCACCTCCACAAACGATGAATAATGAGTTTATGATCTTCTATACATCCGACATTTATTGGTTCGCAAAATATTTACTGAGGTGACAAGGTTCTTATCGGTTTCATGTATTCTTAGAATGTGGTTTTACTGTAGTCATTTGGCTCAGCCGTAATATTTCAAACCTACGCAGAAACTAAAAATCATATTATCAGGATTTAACTTCTTTTCAACTATATATTCATGACTGGAAACTTATAATCCATCACCTATGATATCTCGTCCTTAAGTTCCTGCCAAATGCAATTTCAAGATTTCATCAGCAAAGTTTCTAAAGGATCTTTTATATGATTCCAAATTTGTCAGGCAGTTATTCTGCAGCCACTTGGAGAAAAAGGAATTGCAATAATTGGTGGGGACACAATTAGGGGTTTTACAACTTCTGATCAGGTTCTTCCTTTTTGGCTTTGAAAATTCAACTTTGTGCGATCGTCTTTTCTCTGGTGATATTAGATCTATGTAATTGTCAAATGCTTTGTAACATGCAACAAGTTATTTACCATATCAAATCTTTGGTGTCTGCATTTCTATCTTTTAAGTTAACATGAAACCTAAGTAGAACGGGCTTTCTACTTATTTTGAAACTTGTGGTTCTTATTTCTAGCATATGTTTACAACTTTGCTGAAAATAATGACTAGCGTGTCATTCAAGTTGACATTCAGGCCTACCAAATTCTTCTACTTCTATTATTTCCCTTTTCAGCCCTACCTATACAAGATTCTTATTGGTCTTGCACTTTGTCTTTAAGACATGTGATTGTATATACTATATACCACTAGGCTTTTATTTACAGGAACAAAATAGTCAATTATTTGCTGTCAGCTAGTAAATTATTCAAAGCTGTTGACATAATTGGACGCTTTATGACAGGCATTGTTTGTCTGTTTGTCTACTTTTTTTTTTTTATGTAATTATTCAAATGGTTACAGGCTTGGATGTCATTAATTGGAGAGAAGTTGGATGCTACTCTGGCAAAACATTTGGATAATTTTTCATTTCCTCTGCTAGATCGAGTTTGAAAGTAATGCCCCGTAAGTTTGCTATTTCATTTTGGGTCCTACAGCTGTTAGCCCTGCGCAAAATAGGTTTTTCATTTTTTGGCTTATATGCGGTTCAGCTTATTACAATAACAAAACCAATTATTTTTGTGAAAAAGCGTAGTTTGTTTGTTTTATAAAATGAGTGTATCTATATATTTTTTTATTTAGATCAAATGGGAGAAGAAATATTAGTATTTGTTTCTACTTCGGAATCTACAGTATTTTGTCAACTGCATGTAACTTCCAACTTGTCTCGCAAATATGATAAAAGTATGTGCTGTTTGTCATGCCATACCAATTTTCTGGTTTCGGTTGCATGGTTACTACATAGTTGTGATAATGTGATTGGAAGGGCTTAGATTCTATTTGCAGTTTTAAGTATTGTGTGTATGTCGTGTCAGCTTGTGTCTGGAAAATAATATCTTTGTTCACACACTCTGCATTGTAACTTGCATTAGCTGCTTAATTTTTGGATTTCCCAAGTGCACGTTTTGGATACTTATGATTTGATTTGGTAAATAAACAGTTTTAAATCAATGACAGAATCTTTTTGTATTCCGAAAAATGGTCGTTAATTAGTTAAATGTGATTAATTTGAGAAAAATACATATTAATATTGGTCAATAACTTATTAACATTGGTCAATCTGAATGATATAAAAAAAAAAAGAAAGAAAGAAAGAAAGAAAACAAAAAAAAGCTATTAGTTCACATAACTTGAATGATCACCTATTGAAATAAACAGTTCTATTTTCCAAGATTCTACTTGGTATTTATCTTAATCATTAAAAAGTGCAGACTCTGTGCTAAAATTCAAGGCTCTTCATAGCATAGGAACAAGAATGAAAAAATTTTACTTCATGTCAAAAAGATTTACAACTGTATAAGAATCCTGTAGTTGATTGATAGAATGAGTTTAAGGGGTAAAAAATAAGATACAAAAGGGGAAAAAAAAAAAAAAAAAACTTTAAAATTCAAAAGAATGACTACTTGTATGACTGCCCTGTTTTAAATGGGTAAAGCTGGAAGCACCCTGCTTTGAATCTCACTTGTCACATATGAGACGTCTTCTCCCAAGGCAATGACCCAGTTGCAGGATCAGCAAGGTATGCTAAGACGAAGTCCCTCAAGCCGGTGTCCCATACATCGCAGAACCGTAGCCGCCAATTGGGTGGTTCAATGGCCTCAGTCCCTAATCCAGGTGCTCTATCTTTTGATCCTTTATTTTGGTCCTTCTGCCAGTCAACCACATAAGTAGAAACTCTCCGGTAGAACTTGGCGCTAAAGGTTTCCCACACTTGATACTTATAGTGGTTTACCAAAGCAGTGCTTTCAGGCACATTCAGATACCGAAATCCCTCCCTGAGCTGAAAGTGGTGCACCACGTTGAGGAGGCTAGTATCCAGTAAATCTAGACGCACAATGGATTTGTGTCGTTCGGGGCTTTGCAGCCGGCAAGTGTACCCTACAGTTACCCCCCTTTGCGGGGGTGAGCTCAACCCAGATGGTCCAAAGCTGTGACAACCCGTTCTTATCTCACCAATAGTCGATGACGATGAGAAATTCGCAACCAGCTCTAGAAGAGCATTCCGGCCAGGAGAACCAAGTCCTCTGTGGTGGCGGAATGCGTAAGGGAAATAAAAGAACTCATCGACATCAAAGAATCCCACCCAATTGCATTCCCTCCTCGCCCGCAAAGCACAATGTGAAAAACCGGCTTCTTGGGTCTTAATCCACGGCCAGACTATCCTACTCACGTTATATCCTTGAACATCAAGTTCTTGAACCACTTGCTCAATCCCGTCATCGCTGTTGTTATCATAAATAAACCATTTCTCAACTCCAAGCCAAGAGTGGTACAAAATCCACTCCCCAAGAGCCGAAGCCTGGTTCCACACCATGGTACACACACAAAGTTCATGCTTCTTCTTGTTCCAATAGTTTTTCCCTTTCGAATTCGAAAGTTCACTAGATTTTGAGCTATAAATCCTAGCCACTGAAGGCAACAGCACACGGGAATGGCCAACCGAATGACCAACGGTCACCCGGATTCCATGAGCCTTTTCCGGAACGATTCGGATACTCCTAGGTAAAACACACCTGACAACCTCCTGAGCAGCTGTAATGGCCGGACTGGTGAGAACAAAACCTTCGTCCTTGTCCGAATTCCTCGAACCAAAGTGGCAGCTGAAATGAGACGGATCAGATTTCCTGTGATGTCTGAGATTCAACCCCTTAACGAACACAACCACGGTTTTCCCATCGATAGCCGCGTCATAAACCAGCTTGTCCCATGTAGTCACCGTCTGATTGATCGGCGACGGCAGCCAGTACTCGCCGCGCCACCGCAAGTCCACGGCGGCTGCGGAGAAATTCGCCGGCGGGAGGGGACACCAGACGATCGACCTGAACTCATCGTAGCCGTCCATCGACAACACGGGCAGGGAGGCGAAACCCACCTCCGGTTTGGCTTTGGCCTCATTGTTGAAGTAGACGCAGTCCAAGCGGTCGGCTTGGTGGCGGCGGAGGGTGTTGGAGACGAGAAGGAGAACCTGGTCGGGGAACAGGACTCGGCCCTCGAGTCTGGCCGGCGAGGAATACGACGTCGTTTGTCGCCTGCCGGTGAAGGGATCAAGGAGGGAGTAGCTCGTGGCGGAGGGGTGGTGGAGGAAGAAGGTCGGCGAGGTGCTGATGACGGGACGAAACGACGCCGGATTGAGGGGAAAACGGTCGGAGGATAAGAAGAGGAGAATGACGAAGAAAGAAAGGCAGAGGATTAGAGATCTTAGCGAGAACATCTGCGCCTGAGAAGAGTATATCTTGCCCAACCGCTTTCGCTTCCGCCGTTGCTCGGAATCCATCTATATATAATATATATATATATATATATATATGTATGTGTATATATACAAAAAGTGAACTTTGGAGCAATGAGAAGAAGAAGAAACGGGATTTGGGAAGTGGGAAATTGGGAAATTGGGAAAGAGCAGATCTGTTGGTTGCCGACAAGTTTGGTGGGAGTGGTGCGGAGTTTTGGTGATTGATGGCCGTCGAAGATGGAGTCCAAGAGTAATAGAGAGCGGTGGTGGTGGTGGAATTGTTTTGCTTAGTTTTGGGCTTTTGGTTGGGTAAAGTTGGCCTTCACTTCTAGAAGTCCAACCTAAAGATGCTTCAAACTTCAAAGATGGGGGGGTGTGAGTTGGATTGGAACTTTCCTTTTTTTCCCACTAGACAATTGATTTGGCATTGGTTGCGCGTGAGAGAAGAAATATATATATATATATATATAAGTGTTTTCTGACCAAAAAAAAAAAAAAAAGAGGAGGAGGAAAAACAAATGGAGGAAAATTCAGAGGAAAAAATAGAAAGACAAAAGATGTACTAATTCGTGTGTTTGGAGCTTATGGGGAAAGTACACATGTTTTACTTTTACTGTCTTTCCATCTGCAAGGGAACCCCACTCTTTTCTCTCCCTCTTTCTGTCTCTTTTTTTTTTTTTTCCCTAAATGAACACATATACAGATAATTATTTTTTACCTGCAGAGAAAATATGGCTCTAACGAGCCAAAATCAAATTGATATTAATTATTGAGGTCACGCGCAGTTGCGAACTTCACCTGTTGTGTTCATTTCATTTCCCTAATATGCGCCCTCCTTAAAAGATTATTATTTCGATTATCCTTAAAAAATATATTATTATTTCCATAATGCACCACTTGATTATGTCAGCGTTACCAATATTATATAGGGTAGGCATGGGCGGCAAGGAAATGTGACTTCATCATTCTTTTAAAATTTTTTTTTTTAAACCCATTTTTTTAATTGTTTATTAAATAGCAAACAACTTGAAAACTTCTTAAACTTTCATGCAAACGTGAGTTATTGTTCTTCAGCTTGGGGGAAAAAAGGCCAGAAGCTTATCCACTGAATTGGAAGTTCTTCGTTGTCTAGTGAGCTGGTGGGAATTCCCAGCAGCAAAAGTGGCTGGCAAAACGTACGTGTAGATTAGGTTTTCTAGGAATACCGCGTAAAGCGCGTTTTTGAGCTTTGCTTGTTTCTATAGAACATGTTTTGCCTTGCCGTGTGCAATTTATTTATTTATTTATTCTCTGCATCTTTTAGAGATGTAAACATCTGTCTGTTTTAATTATTTCTCAACAGTCAAATATTTCCCTTTTTTTAATACTTAAAATGGGTATTTGTGAAGTAAATGTTACGAAATGTTGTTTATCAAAATATATATATATTATAAAATGTTGTCATTTGCAATTTTTATGTAAAATTCTAAATATTAGAGAGTAATATTTTGACCATTTGGATGTTTTTTACTGTGATAAATTTTTTTATTCAAAATATTTTCATTCAAATATTTCTATTCAAGTATTTCTCCCAAATGGAGTTATAGTTTTTGGCGAAAAAAAAAAAAAAGGATATATTTGCAATATAAAAGTTCCGCTAGGGATGGTAACGTGGCATGGCAGGGTGTGATAGATGAATGCTTTTCCGTCCCCATCCCTGTTTAAATAAAAGCGAAGATGGGGATAGGGATTCCCTGTTGGAGGGGGGTTCCCCATATCCGCTCATTTCCCCATCTATTATAAATATAAATTTGAACATATAACAAAACAAAAGTAAATAATAAAGTAGAAATGTATCATAAAATTAGTTTAAAACTAAAGATTTCATAAACAAATCAACTTCTAAATATATGTAAATAAAATATAAAAAAATTAAGTTATTAAAAAGTCTTATCAAAATATTATAAACTCTAAAAACTAAATTAAACAAAAACTAAACCTTTACAAAACAATTAAGCTAAAAAAAACATGAAAATTTAAAATTATCATTTTTTATCTATTTTTCATAATTTTGATATTCATTTTATGGATACACATATTTTCATAATATATAACATATTTATAAATATATATATATATATATAATCACACATAAATATATAAATATATATATAAATGGAGGAGGGGAGAGGAGTGCTTTCGCGGTCCCCACCCAGTTAAGCTTTGGGAATACGATTTCATCCATGTCTCCGTTTTTGAATTTTGTTCCCAATCCCAGTCCCATTCTGGTAGGGAATATTGTGTGGCCAACAATCACTAATTTGCTGACGATGTTTTTGTGGTCTAATTCAACTTTTTTTTATTGGTCTAATTCAACTAATTAATTACTAAGGACAAGAATTTTTGCTCTGATGGTGACGTGGTGCATTCCTGACGAAAGATCTCGTTGACAATAGCACATTTCTAGTATATTATTTGGGGTTCTGGCGTACGGCACATTTTTAGTTAGCCGCCTAGTCGGTGTCAAAACCACATTTTTCTAGGAGCCTTCTACCTGAGTCATGAACCCGTTTTAAAGTTAGATTTAATTAAAGTTATATCAAAATAAAAAATACGAAGGTGTTTATTTTTAAGTTTAATTTAAATTAAATTATATTTTTTTATTATTATTTTTATTTTTTTCTGAAAAATTACTATTAAAACTTAAAAATCTTAAACTAAATTTATTCACCAAACACCTTTTATATATCTGTTAATGAAAATTGCTGGAACTTTAAATGGATACGAGGATTTAAAATAGAGTTTTATAGATTGAATATATTATCTTCAAATGTCAGTGTTAGAGTTCGCAAAATAGGATTAATGGTTTGCCTATAATGTTATTTTATTTTATTTTCTTTGTGGTACTTTAATAAGGATTCTCTTCAGATCATAAAGTCGATAGTATCAACTCGAGAAAAAAAAATTAATAAAAATAAAATAAGAGGATGAATTTACCCCAGATGCTACTTTCACCGGATGTGTGAGAATCTTTATTCTTGTTTATATGTTTATGGAATATGAAGAGGCTTAGATGCTTCATTCCGATAGCATTTTCTTTATGTCATAATAATTAATTTGGAAGAATATGCTGATTCTCAAGATACTTGACGATCGTATGCTTCTTTCAGGGTAGTTGCTCTTGACCCATCAACACAAAAATAAAAATATAATAAAAAAGATCGAATAGTAAGGTGTATTCTTAATACCAACTAGTCTTCCTTAATCATCATTATAAAAAAGCATAATTATTTGAATACGAACATTTCATTGACACGGCACTAAGTTTGGATTTATTTATAAGAGTCATACCGCGTCAAGAGGAAAATAAAATATAATAACAAAAATTTATAATAAAAGTTATATTACTAATAAAGCAAAATTTACGGTAAAAATTCCCCGAGAGACAAAAAAATTATCATGAAAAGAAAGAAAGAAAAACCCTTAACACAATTAGATTTCGTCATAATTAAGAAAATTAGAGTTTTCGATGAAAAAATTAGATGAAAAAAAAATGAATTAGTGTTTAGAAGAAAGAAAAATGAGTATAGTATGAATTTAAAAAAATTGAAAAAAAAAATGCTTGAATTAAAATTTTTCATCTTGAAATCGTGTGCAAAAATATTAGTTGAACTTGATCCTTTCATAGCCAAAAAAAAAAAAAAAAAAAAACGCCTGTTGGAAAAAAGAGGTAATCCTTTTTTTTCCTAGAAAAAACTTTTAAACAGTTAAAATAGGAAAAAAAATTCCCTAAAAAAATAAAAACAAAAAAAACAAAAATTTGTAAAGTTGTCAGGGCAATTCTGTATTATGCTTTAAATTTTGGTTCCATTTTAAGAAGCCTCAAAATACTTTCCTAAAAGAAAAAGGTCTCAAAATCCGTGCAATTGAATAGAATTTGAAACACGTACAAGGCCAAGCAACTACCAACTGAAGTAAAACGGTGTTGAGAGAGGCACGAAAACGGTGCGTTTTTTACTATTAAAAAGGAATAATAAATTTTTATCTACTCTTTTATATATATATATATAGGGAATTAAATAGTGGTGTTTGAGATTGAGTTGCTTAATGGGGTATAACTTTGTTAGATTGCGTTAGTTACAGTTTCTATCTCTTTATTTACAAAAGAAATAATACTCTAGAAAACAGAGTATGATGACGATGATGATGATAGTAGGAAGTTGTCATAAATATATCTGTATTTAAGGTTTAACAATAAAAATGTATTATGTATTTGGAGACGTAAGCATGCATTAAATTAATATCTTTAACTGAGCACGGATATTTTAGTCATCATATTAAATAGAGTTAAGCATTGACGAATTCTAAATAAACGAAAGACCCATAATAATTTAGGTAAATTTCCTTAGTATCGAAAAAGAATCAATTTTGAGATTCTTGATATATATATATATATATGAATTTGCAAGCGTGATCTTGCAATGGTCCACTGTCGAAGCTTTTGGCACATAAAGGCTGAACTACAATTTGAGGGCGGGGACCGCCTGTTCTTGGAGCCATAAAATCCAGTTATCAAGGACTGTGACATCTTCATTTAACCAAAACAGAAAAGGGGAAAAAAAATTAAAAAGAAAAGAAAAGGAAATATGACATTAGTGAAGCAAATTAAGATCCCTAAAGAAAAGAAAATACGATGATAACATTGTTTTCTTTAAGAAGGACAATTTCTAGTTGTTTGGGGGGACAGGGCAAATGTGACATTAGTGAAGCAAATTAAGATCCCAAAAGAAAAGAAAATTAGACGAAACTTAATACTATTTTATTTAAGAATGATAGCATCTGGTGAGGGGGAGGGTTATGTGACATTAATGAAGCAAATTAAGATCTCTAAAGAAAAGGAAATATGACGACACTTAGTATTATTTAATTTAAGAATGATAGTTTATAGTGGGCAAGTGTTTATTTGCCTTGACAAGACCATGGAAAAGGTCCACTCCAAGAGGCAAAACAAAAAACGAGTTTTGTTTCCGAGTCAATGACGTTTTGATTTAGTTTAATAATTAAAAATAGGCATTTTGTTTGACTATCAAGTACGAGGATAATAATTTCATGTTTTTAAAATTCAAGTAGTTTTCATGCATATGTGTAGTGAGGAAAAATGGTTTTGAATAAATGTTATAAAAACAAATTTATCCTTGGCCACTAATGCAAAGTCCAAAATCTATAATTCGACATTCTCACAACTTATGAGGTCAATCATGTCTTGTCTGTCCTGACCGGCTTATAATTGATTAGGCTTATGCATGTTTCGTGTCGTATTTATAGAGATATCAAATGAACCGGATCGGTCTGGTTCAACCTTCTTATTTATGAGACTATTAATGCTTCGTGGCAAAAAACAGGCATGTTTAATGATACCTTCGTGACTAAAAGGAAACACGTTTAATAAGACTTTCCTAGTTAAAAGTCGCTAATTTAATAATCGTGTTATGCCTATTTTTTAACAAGCGGGTCCACTAAGCCCGGCCCATGTTGACCTCTCTATGTCTTGGGTCTGGTTTACCGATTCGTGTGGTGCTCGTGGTAGTCCATGATTAAAATTCTTAAGCCCAACAAGGTCCATCAATTTGGAAAGATAGTATGTCCAAAAAAAAACCAGTTGATGTCCAATAAGACGATGAAGATGCAAAAATTAGGCTTTGGGCCTTTAAGCTTTGCTCTGTGACGAATACTAATGCCTGGCGCAAAGGATTGATCTTTTATATTGTTGGTGTTTGGGTGCCTCTCTCTCATGAGCATAGGAATTGACTAATAATATGTCAAAAAAAGAAATAAATAAAACAAACCAACAAAAAAGTGTTATCATTTTGTTTTGTCAAATATAGAAAGGGATTTATAGTTAAATAATTTTAAAAAAAAAGTTTTTTAATAAATTATGCAAGTTTTAAAAAAAGGTTATAAGGTCTTTTCTTTAATGATTTATAAATTTTATATAGCATATTTCGTGATAGATTGTAAACATATCCCACTTCTGGCAACCGACAGAGAATGATCAACTTTTAAAGTTAATTATTAATTAATTAGAGTTAATCATTGAATAAAAATTCTTAATTTTTCAATCAATCAGTAATTAAATCATTTAAAAAAAAAAAAACCCGAAACATGCTAACTTCCTCTCTCATCCCCCCATCTCCCCCTCTCTCTACCTCTCTCTCTTCCACTCCGTCGATCTGCCTTGCCAAGTCTGTGAAGTCGCCACCGCTAGCCTCTCCTTTTGTCGTCATCCTCATTGCCAAGCATCCCTTCCGTTGACAGGATCGCGATCGCGATCGGAAGTCGAAGGCGAGGAGATCGCGACTACAGCCATCGATGGCGACGAGATTGCTATTCACCGGAGCTCCACGAACGACGAGTAGCCATCTCCAACGACGACCGTGAGGAGGGAGAGAAACGGGCAGGGGAGGAGAGAGAGATGGAAGGGATATTTGGAAAAAATAAAAATTGATCGAACAAAATATACATATTAATTAAAAAAAAATTTTGAGCTTTTAAATAAAATAATTAAAATAAGTCACTCAATCTAATTTTTCACAAAAAAAAAAAGATATTGAAGTAATTTTTTGGTTGAAAATTATCATAAAATAAATCTTGTATATTGTTGTTGCACGCTTAGTTTATTTCATACTCCCCTCCAAAGTTATGCGACCAATTTTATACCAACTTCCATTTCTTTTTTTCTTTTTTTCTTTTTTCCTTTTAAATACTGATAATAAAAAATTGCTCTCTCTCTCTGCTCAACTGATAGTTGACCTTGTTTGGTTAAGGTATCTCTGCTTTCCTTTAAAAAAATAAATAAATGAATAAAGAAAAAAAGTTAGCATCTTTGCCTCACCAAAGACACGAAAAACTCCTTATACTTTGAACATTGATGAACCGGATTACAACTTCACTTGGAATAAAATTTACGACGTATAGCAAGAAATGACAAAGCCAAAAAGACGGTGTGAAAGCTTCACTCTGTACAGATTAATCTCGTTTACTCACGGTGGTACATTTGAATAAATACATATATGATATAACAGTTGCGAATGATACTTGCTCCCTTCTTCGTTTAAACCGAATGCTGCAACGAAATTCCGCTATTTGGACAACATCCTTGTATTCCTTCGCATCATGGGTCACACGACGCAACGAACTTGATCAGCATTAAGCAAACAACAAAATTTCGCATTCATGTTGTCAGTTCTTCGATGATTCGTTGCGCGGTTTCTCTCCGTGGAAACTGATTGTTGGAGCCTTCTAAACTTTTCATTCCAAGTAAGCAAAAGATCTGACGTGCAAAGGAGAAGAATTATAGAGTTGTTATCGGAAAACCGAGTTCACGACGCATCATATTCAAGTTAAAATATGGGACAAAAACTTGGCTTAAACATAAGGTGCAAGTAAAAAAATAACTACTTATTTCTAGCCAAAAAAAAAAAAAAAAAAGGATTTAACAATTTACAATTCAGCAAGAAGCTATAGTGCTAAGAAAATGATCTCGTCTACAAAAGACAGGGAATGGTACGAGGACGTTTTGACATATATACTTGCAGCATTAAACTTTTTTGCGGTATGGGCCTTTGACTCCCACTTATCAAAGAAAAACGAAAACAATCACAGATTTCGAACCTGAAATCTCCTACCCAAACACCTCTCCTTCCCTCTCACCTGCTGAACTAGCCCTAGCAGGTTTCACAGCAGTTTCCTACTTGTATATAAAGTTAGGTCAATAGCGATAATGCAAAATATAAGATATAGCTGCTGGCTTTAATCCTTGTACGACTCTCAACAAGTGTGCTGGCACTTCTATAGTTGAAAGGGACTAAACTATTCTAAAGTATATTTCAAAGAAAAAACGCAGTACAGGCATGAGGGAGAGTTTAAAGTTCCAGATAGGAGTTTCTGTTAAAATTGCGATTGCTTTCAATGCCACCATGACACATAAAAACAAAACCAGCTCATAATCTACAAAAGACAAATAGAACAGCACTACAAATAGTAATTTAAAAAAAAAAAAGTATAGAAATGAGATTCCTGTTTACCTGTCGCTAAGGTGAACCGGTGCTATACAAGTAACTGGTCAGGCCCCGTGAAACCCATTGGCCTTGGAAAGTTGTACACTCTCAGAATCTTGAATTGTAGTCTTAGGCATTCTGCTTGAGAGCCCTCTTGAATTGCTCTGAATGTCAGCTGACAAGTTCGAAACAAATGCACCACCATTTCGGAGCTGAAATCTGCGGCTGTCTGACTTGTAAAAGTCTGCACTGGCATCCTTATTAGGTGAGGACATCGTCCCAGAGGAAGAGAACCTTGGAGAAGAATACCGGCCTTCTGCTCTGCGCCAGAACTTGGAACTCAAGAAGTCTGCACCGGGCAGCTTGCAGCATGTGTTTTCTGCAGAGTCAGTGCTTGGAATCCTTCCACTTGATACTGCCATATTGTATGACATCTCCTCCAGAACGATCTCTAGTCCATTTACCCGTGTCTCCAACGAATTCAACCCGCTCTGGGAGCTCCCAATAAATCTCTGGATTTCAAACAGGAAGACTTAGTCAGCATTGAAGGTGTTTTTGAAATTTCTCTAATTGAATGGCACATTGAACACCATGTCCAGGCGGTAACGGATAATGACAGCTTGTGGACAGTTACATCCCATCACTGGACTTTGGAGAACAGACTAATTAAGTTGAATTTTTCTTGTTTCTTTTTCATCTTAAATTCACTAATGATACAACTAAGAAAACAAAACTCAATATGACAAAGAAAGAGTTCTGCGAGTACACACCTGAAGAAGGTCTAAAAGACTGGATTGTTGGTTTTCAATCTGAAGTAGTTGTTCACGGATCAAAGAAAGATCCTCGGCATCCTTTGGGTTATCATAAACTTCTTCAGCAACATGGCTGTCTACCACTTCCGAACAACCACGCTTCTCATCCTCATCAAACGGAACCACACGAGATCCTAACCTCAAACCACCAAATTTGTGCAGTTTTTCTTCGCGTATATGCTTCATTTCCGGCTTCGGATTTCCACACTTCTCGTTCTCTCTACAATCCAAAACTGCCAAGTCACTCCTCCAGGCATAATCATCCTCACGAGCCACCTTTGAGGAAGGAGCGCTTGGGACCGCAATTTCAACTTTCCAACCAAATGGTTTCTTCAACTGGTCCACCTTCGTTGCGCTTTTGTCGTTGCTCTTTAGGGGACTTCCTTTTTTAACGCTGTTCGCAAATGAGCCATCAGAACCAGACGGAGGGGACCGGTTTGTGGGCACTGTTTTCTTTGATTGAGGAGTCTTAAAGCCCCCGTCTTGCGTACTTTTGGAGAGCGGAGGAGAAAATCGACTAATCCCATTATCTAATAACAATGGTCCAAGAGGAACAACAAAAAAACAGAAAATAATCAATAGCTTGATTAAACGCACCAAATGCATTTCACCCAAAAAAAAAAAAAAAAAAGAGGTTCAAACTGTTTGACAAACATTGCAAAGGAAACGAATTTGAATTATCTAATAAATTATTCTGAATTATGACCATTCTAAAGCAATAATAGATTTAGAAACAAAAGGAAACAAGAGCTCTACCAGTTGAGGAAGATCTGGACTGAGTTGGACTTTGAACAGGGATTTCTTCAGAAGCACCAGTAGAGACGTCCTTCCACAACTCCAATGTCTGATTCATAGTCTCGCGAACAACCTTCACCTGTTTGTTTAAACAACGCCATATCCGACAATTTTTAGAAAACAAAAAACAAAATCCAAACTGTTTCATTCGTACATTGAAGAAAATACGAACTTTTCAAATCATTATACCTTATCAAATCTCCGACTTTCCAAAGAACTCAAACAGGAATCCTTGTACTGAGCAGCCAAATCCTTCTCCACCGTAGCCACTCTCCCCAGCGCCTCCGCGGCAGCTTTTCTCACGGCCCAATCATCGCTGCTCAAGAACTCGACCAAGCTCGGGACCAGCCAGTCCAGAATTCCACGGCCCGACGCGCCTCCGGCGCCGACTATGCTTCCGATGAGAACCAACAGCGCTGCCTTGGCCTTGAAACCCTCTCCCTTCGCCAGTTTCCCCAGCCGCGGCAGGCTCCGGCGCAGCTGCGCCGCGTCGGCGAACGGCGCCGTGTCGATCGCCGCCGCGAGGCACAGCGCCGCGCCGATCTGCGAGTTCGCGTCCTGCTCCAGCGACATCGTCTCCATGAGAGGCTTCAGGAACGAGGAGGAGAAATTAGGGCGGGTGATCCGCGTCGCCATGGCTGCGACTGCGTCGACGCAGGCGGATCGCACCGCGGAGTCCGGGTCGCGGAGGCGGCGAACGACGGTGGAGATCATCTTCGAGAGGAAAGGAGAGAGCGCGTCGCCGTGGGAGTTGGAGAGTAATGTCAGCAGATTGACACATTGCTTTCGCACCGGCGTCTTGGAGGAGTCGTCGGTGTTGTGAATCCAGTTGAGGAACGGCGAGAAGGAGTCGGGAGAGAGGGTTCTGGCAATGGAGTCAAGCTCGGCGGCGGCGAGAGCGAGAGTGTCTCGGTCGGAGAGCTTGTTGAGGCAGTTGATGACTCGGTGCTTGAGGTCCTGAGTCGACCCGGTGCGTTGGGGAGAGGCGGAGCCGCCAAGAGAGGATCTTCTGGAGTTAGACATTGTTGCGAAACTCTGGTTCTGGAGTAGAGGTCGTGAGAGAAGTCAGTGGCGGAGCATTTGCCGGAGAAGCTCGGTAGCTATGGCGGTTTCCGACGAGGAAGGGAATTTGGCGGCAGAATTTGAGAGGGTAATTGTTGTGTGTCAATCGTCAGTTGGTAATGAAGGCCTTTTTGTGGGGGGTTTGTTTTTAAATGTTGTGCTTTCCTTTTCATATTCTTTTTTCTTTTTTAGATTAATTCTAATATTTTTTGAGTAATTAAAAAAAATTTAGTAATTTAATGATTTAATGATGTGATTAGGGAGTGTGGAATGTGGATTAGTGGAACTCGTTAGACTGTCCTGTTTGTGGAGTAGACCATGCATTATTTGTTTCTTTATTTTATTTTATTTTTTTGCGTTTTTGCTTAACTTTATTTAATTTTCTTTTGTCGTAACTTATTACATGCGAAAAATCCTTTGGAAAAAGATTCGATTGAGAAAAAGTAAAAGGAAAGAAATGAAAAAGAAAAGGCAACTGCCACTTATTAGAAAAACGAATAGAAAGCCAAAAAATATATATACATATATATATATATATATATAAGAAAAGGTGATTGACATCACTTAGGAAAACAAATTAAAAAGTAAAAATTAAAGAAAACGAATTTGACTTATCTTCGAAAATGAAATTACACCAAAAAAAAAAAAAAAAAAAGAAGGAAAAAGAAGCTGCCAATTCAATCATTTAAGGTGAAGAGTTCTAAAAATACGACGCTGTACCAATATGAGAAATTTGCAATAAAATAGAAAATAAAGTTACACCAGAAAATATGAGAAATTTTTTACTATTTAAAAAAAATACAAGCGGTATATAGGGTCCGTTTGTCTTATCATCTCATTTCAACTCAAACTGTATTTTTTTTTGTCTTTTTCTCAAAAAATTTTTATCTTTTTCCCAAAAAGTTTTTTGTCTTTTCTAAAAATTTAAAAAAATTTACTATTACAACTAAAATATTTCAACTCAAACTAACCAACCAAACGGACCCATAATTCATTAAAAAATTTTACACTTGACTACATCACGAAAAATTCTATTTCTTTATTTTAAAAAAATACTAAAAATTATAACATGTAAACAATTTTAAAAAAAAATTCTGAAATATGTTGTTGACCACTTTAAATTAAAAAAAAATGTTTTTTTATCTCTTTCTCACAAAATCGGCCAATCGCAGATCCTGTTTTCCACCAGTTAAATATGAAAGAAAAAAAAGTTCATTAAATTTGATAATTATATTTTAGTACATAATAAGTTTACACTCAGAAATAGATATTGATATTGATAATTAGGGTGAGTTTGGTTTCGATCTCATTTTAAATTAAATTGTACTTTTTTTATCATGATTTTTGTCTTTTTCTGAAAAAGTATTTTGTCTTTTCTGAAAATTTTTTTTGTCTTTTCTGAAAAATTACTATTGAAACTTAAAAATCTTAAACTAAACTCATTCACCAAACACCCCCTTATATTTTTACGGTATAGAGTAAAGACAATTATGTTTTTTTTATAATTATAATTACATATATAATTTAACTATAATTTCATATATGATTCTAACATAAAACATATAATTCAAATTCTCCCTCCTCAAATTAAAAAAAATGAAAACTTTTTTGTTAATTTAGAATTGAAGGGATTTGAGCTCAACAAATTTATTATTAGATTTGTATGTCTGGAGCTACAGACATAATAGGATTTGGAAGATTAAATAAGAGGATTTTTGGTCCTGCCGGCCAGCTTGACCAATAAATAGAAGAGAAAATTATATGAGTTCACATTCGTGAAGCACGTTCTACTCAATAAATTCTGTAACATTAAATGCCTCTTCAAAATAAGCTGCTATTTCTAACTGCACACCCCCGCTCCCAAGAAAGTTTGTGAGCGTCCCAATGAATTACTCTGAAAACTTGGAATAGAAGAAACCACTTTTTAGTACAAAAACTATAATCACAGCGAGAGCTATTATGTACGGCACTCCTCGTAAAATGTCAATACAAAAGTTTTTTCATGGGTTATTGTAATAATTGATTGATTAAAATTAAAATATCTTTTAATGATATTTATTATTTATATTAATAATTTTAAATAGTTTAAGTTATAAAATATTAAATAAAAAATTATATGTAAATTAATTACTACTCTTATTATTAGACTGTTGGACAGGAGGGAGAGCATTTTGTTGAGGTGACAACCCACTCCGACCACAGACTCTTACTCCGAGTACTAAGTAGTCGCGTCGGAACTGCTCCGGCTAGGTCCCGTCCCGGGTGTCCCGAGCAAAACCGTCCCAGGTGACACGAGCACCCCGTCATGATGACCCGAGTACTCCTGGCCAGTGACCCGAGTACTCACGACCAGTGTGTTCCGGGCGCTCCCAGCCAATGTGACCCCACTACAACCGACCATTCTACGGAAACCAATACGGATCAACCCAGCATGTGCTCGGAGGATTATCGACTACCCCGAGCACCTGGCCTTGGTCGCACCGCCGTACGTTGTCCTGCGTGTGGAGAACAGCCCGCAATTCCATGGGGGTCAAATCGCGGCCTTCCGTCACCTGCTCCCACTATATCCTTAATTTCCGCCGTCTGATCCGACTGAGGCCATCCCTGCAGCAACCACCCTAGTGCCCCTAGCCTAGGGCAAAGACTACGTGGCGTCATCGAATTGGCCCATGACCTTCATGCGCCATGCCCCTACTTACCCGCCGAGAGTCCTGGGGAACCGACCCGACCGGGTCGCCCCGAGTACCCGAGCCCGCGGGGAACACCTATAAATAAAGGGTCATCCCTCCATTCCAAGTACGGATTGCCAAAGCTCTGCCTCTCATTTCGCTCATCAGACCATGTTCTGACTTAAGCATTGGAATGCCCATGACAGGCACCACACCGGTATCCCCGTTACCTCAAGGTGCTTTCTCTCTTGCAGGAGGACGCGAGCAGAGTGATCGGACAAGAGTGGTCGGAGCAGCCGACCACATCGGGTGTTGCTGCCGGAGACTTTCAAGCATCAACACATTCCATAATTTATGCTTCTTAAAAATAGTTATGTTACTCTTGTATTCTTCTTGTTTGGCAAGAAAGAAAAAAAAGAAAAGAAAGAAAAACAAAGAAGAAAAGAACAATTAAGTTGGTTACTGAATCTTGTTCTTAGTTTGGTCAATAATTCAAAGTTTTCCTTCTCATTGTTTTTTAAATGTTTTTTCTTTAAAGAAAAAAGGGGTCAATGATTCAAAGATGAATATTTATGTTTAGGAGTTAAATGATTGTTAAGGTTAATATAAAAGGCTTCCTTTGCAGATGCCACATGGGAAAGCTGAGGACAGAAAATTGAATTATTGGGAACCACGTTACCAAGGCAAAATTAAGGTTTTGTGATAGAGAATAGAAGGGCTTGCAATTCTGCAATACTGTTGACTCTGTTTTTTTTTTTTTTTTTGTTCTTGTTCTTTATAATTTATATATATTTTTTATTTTTTTCTGTGGGTTTTTTTGTGTTTTTAAACTGCTTATCCAAAAAGTAATAACATGGTACCCATGTCCATGAGAATTACAGCACATGAATCCACATGTTATTCCTGCAGTAGCAGAAAAGAGAGCATCTTCTTGTTCATGTGGTATATTTTTGAGACAAAATTACTCTGAAAAAAAAAAAAAAAAAAAAAGGTACCCCAGCCAAAAATTTTGTACCTTTGTTGTTAATTAAAAGTCTAAAATGAGAAAACTCATTGAACCAAAAAAATTCAAAAAAATAAATTAAAATAAAATAAAATAACTGAGTGTGTTAGATAGGAAAGAGGGAAAATATGAAAGGACGATTAGTAGATCACTTAAGAAAGATACATGATTAAGGAACGAAGGAAAGATTTCCGATAATCCTTTTCATTTAAAAGAAATTATAAATGAATTCGATTAGGATATTTTGAAAGATTTTGAATATTTTTCTTAATTAATTTCTTCTTCTTTTCTCTCATATGTACTAGACAATTATAAAATGTCAAAACCCTTTTATTAATTCCTCATATGTGCCAGACAATTATAAAATGTCAAAACCCTTTTATTAATTGCTGCACTATTTTTTTTCCTTCGATTTTTTCTCTCGTACCAAACAGACTATTAATTGTAAGTACTTAGGAATTGATTATTATAAGCAGGTGGAAGACCCTAGATATGTTAAGCATGTGAGGTGAGACAAAAGAGTTGGGAGGAGAGAGAGGCAATTTTTGGCATTTGGTTGAAAGTGCTCGAAAAATCAAGTACTCACGTGACACCAAGTGTGGATGTTCAATGAACTAAATCTAGTGTGTCTCTTCTTGTTAAAAGGCACTGAGATTGATTTGGATTTGAACCTGGATGCTCTCTTGATTTGCTTCAAAATCTATTTTGCTAGCTTTCAACTTCAATTAGGACCCTACCAGGCCAACTTTTCTTCTTTGCTTTCTGTCTCTCAACATTTTTTATTTTAATACCGCTTATCAGACCGTTGATTACAAATGTGCAATTTAACTTAAAAATTATATTTGATTCTGATTTATCAGTTGAACATTAAATTTTTAAATTGGAATTGATTGATTTTTATAAAAACTAGTTATAATTTTTGATGACTTTTCAGAAAAAAGATAAAAATTTTAAGCTAAAGATGTCAGACCAAAAGAAAGACAGAAGCTAAAGCTTGTCCAGTTGGATTGTTTAAGGTATTCTCTTTTCTTGTATCTAGTCCAATGCCATTTGTTTTTAAATTACGATTATGATTACTAACACAACATAAGTCACGTATGTGCCGAAATGCCCTCACGATTAATTCTCTCTTTTCCTTTAACCTTGCTTACTATGCTATATTTGATAGAGACAAAAAGTGGAGGGATTTTAGAAATATATATATATATATATATATATAGAGCAAAGTGTATTGTCAATGTGAGAGGGAAGGAGAAAGGAAGATAAATCAAAAGGGAAAATAGTATATGTAGAACACGTTCTTTTTAACCTCTTCACGAGCATAGAAGAAAAAGTTTTTACACTAACATGAAGATAAATTTACCTTTTTTTTTACCTTATGTTTGTCTTAGACATCATAAGTAAATTAGTAAAATGGTAATTACACATTAATTCAATTTCTTTCCCTCCTTTGTAGAAAACAACAAAAGGATCATGTTTATAATTTTATCCCTTGATTTTTTTTAATTCTATCCTATTTTCTCTCTCTCCAACCAAACAGTACAATAATTTATGGCATTTTCTCCTTTCTTCACTTCTATGGCAATATTATTTTCTCAACTAGCTAATATGTTGTAATTACTACCGTAAATTGAGCTCGTTTAGATGGGACCCACAAAAATAAGGGAGTAGTCAACAGCCTTATCCGTACTCTACCTACCGACCTAATTGGCCGATGCATAAATAGCGTTAAAAATTGCAAAATCTCCAACCTTTTTATTTTGATTTTATTTTATTTTTTGTTGCCCCTATTATCTGATCAAAGGAGTGCGAGAAAAAAGAGATCCCCAAGTGCAAGTTGGTGAAAAAGAACAAATAAGTACCCGTGATTTATGTCCAAAAAAAAAGATAAATTACCAAAGCTTGCATGAGGAGAGTGACTAAAGATAGAAACGATCCAAAAAAAGGAAAAATTTTGTTATGATGGCGTCGATAAATATAGATCACATATAATATAATGTAAATGTATAGCCCTGATTTGAAGGCAAAGATCATGACAATATGTAAGTTAGAGTTCATGTGATCCGTTTGGATTTTGATTCCGATATATATATATATATATATAGTTTTGGAAGCTTTTGGAGTTGTGCTGTTGTTATCAAAATTTCCAATGACTAGCTGGGTAGATTAGGGTCCAAACCACCAAAGATATATTCCTTTGCAATTTTACAAATATATATATATATATTATTATTATTAACTATTTTGCAGGTAAAAGAATGTTACAAAAGAATTTTCTGATATGGTAGAGAACAAATAAAACAAAAACAAAACAAACAAACAAACTCTACTAGTAAGTAGAATTTCATCAAATTTATTGAATTTTCATGTTTTCATTAAAATTTGGATAAATTACTCGTTTAGTCATTAAATTTTTAAAGTTCATACAACTTTGATTCATGTTCTTTTTTCGTAACTTGAATTACCTTGAAGTATTAAAATGTTGTTACACTAATCTTTTTTGTTAATTTTTGGATGGAATTCATAAAAAAATTGATCAAAATATGATGCTAAAGAATGGATTTATTCCAAAAATTAACGAAAATGATTACTCTAACAGCGTTTTTAATAATTTAAGATCACTTAAATTACAAAAAAAAAAAAAAAAAGATGATAATAAATTATACAAATTTAAAAGTTTAGGAATCCCCTGACAATTTACCCTTAAATAGGGATAATATATATACATATACACACATACATATAACTATTCTATGAAGGCGTTACTGTTAAAACGGTTATTAAGAACATTACTTTGGTATAATATGATTTGTTTCTGCCTGGAGTAATAGAGACTGTAAAAGAAGATTCAGTCCAATGAACCTTTTTGGCACAAAAGTGCATCAATAATTATTAATTTATTTATTCAGCAAAAAAATTCACCTCATTTATTTATTTATTTATTTTGTGTGCCCCATTTGATTGCGTAGAAGGTGGGGGAATACAACACAAATCTAAAAATCCAAAACTAGCACAATTAGCTTGGCCTTCACTTCTGTAATCATTTGATGCGAAAGAATAACGCAACACCAACCTCTCGCAGATTATGGAAGGAGCTTGGTAATTGATTTTGTGTTGTTTTTGATTGGAAATTCTTTTTGACATTGGTTTTGAAAGTCAACCGTAATGACATGACTAAAATCGTGATTAAGAAGCTTGTCCAAAAAATTAATTGTGACGAAATAATACTTTGTTTAAGTGAAGCTAACTTTCCCACAGGGGCGAAACCAGCTTAATAATAATTCAATGAGAACTTACGCTAAATGATAAAACTTTTAGAAAGATTATATATAGATATTAAATTTTTAATAGGGATAGAGAGAGTTTTTAAAGTTAAAATAAAAGTAAAAATTCATTGGGACGGAAGCCCCTATTCGATAATAAATGACTCCGTCCCTTCTTTTCTGGTGATGATTAATAATAATTTTTCAAGTAGCAGAATTTACATGGTCCAAGCTTTTCACTGATTTTATGCAAGAGGTTAATCCAAAATTGGATAAGATTAAAAAATATATATGTTTTCCGCCATGTCCATCAAAGCAAAGCGGAAGAAAGTTAGATGTTAAAAAAATAATTAAAAAAATGCAAAAACTAGTGACTGCCTATCTTTCTGCAGATCAGATATCAATAAGTCGGCTTGGGATTAATTTAATTAAAAAAAATTATACGCTTAATGACCGTATGAACAGGATAAAATACATTTTGATCTTAAGACGAAGCATGCATGAGGGAATGATTAATTTAAGATAAACTCACCAGAAGATGATGACAAATTGATGATGGGTTATTTAGTTTTAAAATATGGTTTTATTTTTTATGAAGCAAAAAATGGAATCCACTAATTCAGCCTTGAAAGTTGAATCTGTTTGCTTTGCTGCAGAGACATCAAGTGCACTTGTCTATAAGTTAACTAGTTAATTACTAGGTCGGTATTGCGCTTAAATCATGCAATTATGTACCATCTTTTCGTCATGCTCAATGAATTTTTTTTAGGGTAGATATTTTAAAAGATTCATTTCTTATCACGTGAATTGATATTTAAAAGTATCAATATTAAAGTTAATATCTCTAACAATACTATATTTTGAAAATAATTATTCGACAATACCAAAGGACAAAGAGAAAATTCTTCATTTTAATTAATATGACTGAGTTGGTGTATGAGATTCGATTCATGAGTTCCATTGTTCATATCAACTTTCATGTGCTTTTAATAATTATACAGCAGATAATTAAAATGTTATATCATATCAACAAAAAAATTAATGCCAGTATGTCACTTATTTGATGAGACATGATATTTTTAGGGGATACGAAGTAAGACATGAAAAATGAAACATACAATCAAATCTTAGGCTTTGTTTGTCTCATCATCTCATTTCAACTTAAACTGTACTTTTTTTTGTCTTTTTCTCAAAAAGTTTTTTATCTTTTCTGAAAATTCAAAAAAATTTACTATTACAACTAAAATATTTCAACTCAAACTAACCAACCAAACACTCTTTTAGTGTGTGATTAAAAAATGTCTTTCTTTATTATCTTTTAGTGTGGTTTGATATCACAAATATAATCTCACTTTATCAATAGGCTCACTGTTTGAGTAGATCAGGTCATTTCGGTTCTATTAATAGGTCTCGAGACTTCAAAAAAAAAAGAAGAAGAAGAAGAAAAAAAGAAAAAAAGAAAAGGAATGACCGATCAGATATCACCAAATGATTTTTTTTAATCGATAAAAGATTCATTTTAAACGTGTAAAAAACAAACTTACCATCATCAACATTGTACATGTCACTTAATATAAGGTCAGTAATTTTAGCAAAATCAATGCATATGTAAATAAAATAACATGAACCCACTTTTCCCCAACGACAAAGAAAATAAACTTAGAGAGCTGATATGTATATAAAATTCTGGTCCCATACAAACTTGGATTGTCTTATACACACGCGCACACACACACACACATATATATAATATATACACGCACACAAACACACATTTATGAGGAAATGGGCAAATGGATAGAGAGGAAAATAGCACAGATTTGGAGAGTGAAGCATGGAGGTTTAAGTGGGTAAGTGGTCCATAATCTCTCCATGTTGTTTTGACTGAGATGCTTTTGCAAAGAGACCCCACCTTTGATGAGTCTGTTCTTGGATTGCTAGGCCCTTCACATGGGGTGGTGAGGCCTTATAATAAACTCCAAAATCCATCGAATTCCTTTCAACATCCTTATGTCTCTCAACCATGTGTGTTTTCCTTCTCAGGCGACACCAATCACATGCTTATGCAGTCTCCGTGCCTTGGGTTTGGGGGGAAGATATATATATATATGTATATATATATTTATATATAGACACATATATATGTATATATCTATATATAGTCATTAGCCAACCCCAAGTATGGACAATAATTATTTATTTCGTTTAGATTCATGCAAAACTAAGGTACTAAACTAACAAGGCATCCCCACAAGTCGCCCCAAAAAAACATTCCACTTGCTTTGGATTTTTAGTCCTTTTCGATTTAGTACCGTATCACATGCATCCTTTGTGGTAATTGACTAACCAAATGAGCCTATATGTATGCACACACATCCACGTGGAACTTTGCTATTTGTTGTTTATTCACGTCGAAAAATGCTAAAAAAACGATAACATTCAATTCATCATGCTTGAGAGGAAAAAAAAAACGACTTGGAAAATACTTATTGTTATTGTATAATCAGTTATATACTTTTTCAAAGTCATTATCATATATAATTAAGAGATGTTATATCGAATTTTCACATGTTGTTTTTCCCCCCTAAAAACAATCGCGTTCATCACGATTGAGGGAAAAAAAAGTGATTTGGAGAATACTTAGGTCTTACACTATTTTAAACTCATTTTATATCATACATATTAAAGTAATGTTGCATCAAACTTTTAATGTTATGATACATAACTTGTTTTTCAAGAAAGTACAAGAATGAAAACGTTATCTGCATATGGTGGTGCCCTAGGTATAAGTTGATTTTTTCTTTAAAAAAAGTATACACACATATATTTATATATATATATATACACACACACACACACACGTTATTGTTACTAGAAAAATGAGAAACTGATCACGCGGATGTCATACTCATAAACAAATTATACTCTTATACTAAAGGAAAGGCCGTTTTCACTGTTCCTTCTACAGTGATCGGACGGATTTGCCCTTGCTACAGTAGAATGACGTTTTTGCCCTCCCTTCCCTCTCTGGCTGTTGGGCTACCCATAGTGAAGGGACTTTTTTGCCCTTGAAACCCTACTTTTCCCTTCCTTTTTTGTTTTTGCCGCTCATTATTGCTGCCCCTCTCTCTCTATTCTAGCTCTCTCTCTCTCTACTGTTCTCTCTTTCTTTTCTCTCTGTCGTTTTTTGTGCCGCCCATTGTGTGGTGCTTTTCTCTCTCTCTATTCTAGCTCTTTCTCTCTCTACTGCTCTCTCTTTTTTTTTTTCCCTCTTCTCTGTTTCTTTGTTTTGCCGCATAGTAGAATGACGATTTTGCCCTCCCTTCCCCCTCTGGCTGTTGGGCTGCTCATAGTGAAGGGACTTTTTTGCCCTTGAAATCCTAATTATTGTTTTTCGCTGGGGTTGTTGCCGCCGCCTCCTCTTTTTTCTATTCTCTCTCATTTTTTCATTTTCTTCTCTCTCTTGCTCGCTCACTCTCTCTCTTTGTTTGTTCTCTCTCTTGGCTTTTTGGTGTATGAACTCCATTTTTCTTTTTTCTTCATCTATTCGCCGATCTCTCTTCTCTCATTTTCTCTATTGTCTCTCATTTTTTCATTTTGTTCTTTCTCTTCCTGCCTCTCTCTCTTTCTTGCTCTGTCACTCTCTCTCTTTCTTTGTTCTTAGTTTTTGGCTTTTTGGTATAGAAACCCTATTTTTTCCCTTCTTCATTTGTCCACTGATTTCTTTTTATTTTTCGTTGTATGTTTTTGATATTTTTTGTGTTTTTGTTTCTTCTCTTTTTGTTGTTTTTGGCTTTTTTTTTTTTTAATTTTTGATTTTGCAATTTTTTTTGTTTGCTGATTTCTTATTTATGTCTCTTCCCCTTCTTCCTCTCTTGATTTTTCATTATTTTCGAGTATTTGTATGTAATGTTGATGGGGTTTTTTTTTTTGTGGGCGGTTTTCGGATTTTCCCCTTTCCTTTCTCCTTCTTATTTTTGTCTTAATCTTTGATCATTTTCCGGTATCTGCATTCAATGTTGATCGGATTTATTTTGTGTGGCCGGAATATGGTTAAATTTTTATTTGTTCTGTATTTGTCGTTTTAGGTTTTTTTTTTTTTTTTTTTTGGATTTTTGGTTTTGGAAATTTTTTGGCCCGGATTTGTTATTTTTGTTCCTTCCCCTCTCTTCTCCGTTGATCTTTCATCATTTTTTAGCATATACATGTAATGTTGATCCGAAATTTTTTTTTTTTGCCCAGAATATGATGAAATTTTTTTTCCCCCAAATAAAACCCTAGATTTTGATTTTCAACTTTTTTTGGATTTTCTTGGGTTGGTGGTCGTCTCCCTCCATTTTTGTTTTTTTCCTCTGTGTTGGTAGCCCTATCTGTTCTTCTTTTTCTTTCTTCTCGGTTTTTCAGTGTTTTGTGTCTAAATGCCATTTTTGCTTCCTCTTGCTTTCTCGGTAGGTCAAGTGTCATTTTTTGTTGTATATTTTTTATATTTTTTGTGTTTTTGTTTCTTCTCTATTTGTTGTTCTCGAAATTTTTTTTTTTCTGATTTCTTACTTTTATTGCTTCCCTTTCTTTTTTTGTTGATCTTTCATCATTTTTCAACATGTGTATCTCCTCTTGATTGGTAAAAAAAAAAATTTTCCCATTCTGGGTTTTTCATATCTTATTTTCCAAATTTTTTTTCCGTTTCTGCCTCTTATTGTTTTGTTAATGCTTGATGATTATTTAGTATATGCATGTAATGCAATGTTGATTGGATATTTTTTTTTTGTTCGATTATGACAAGTAAAAAATTTAGGTATGTTTTTGTTTTTGTTGTATTTATTTTAGTAATTTTTTGTTTGTTCTTTTTTTTTTTTTTCCATAAATACTACTTAATTTGCAGTTTTTGATTTCTGCTCTTTTTTTTTTTTTTTGTGAAGATTGCATGGACAATGCTATGGACATGGCTACTTGGGAATATGGAGGAAGAGATTCAACATTTTGTTTTTGTAATGTTTGTATTTGTTTAGTTTTTATTGTTTTACCCCTCGGCTAATAATCTCCTGATGTTGCATGTAAATTTTTTGCTGTTTGTGGTTTTCTGTCATATTTAATGCTTTAATTTTATGATTTAGTTAAGATTGAATGAATTGTTAGATTTTTGGTTACTGAATTTTTTTGTCTTATATTTCCATTTATCATTTTTTCCTTCTAACAATATTTTATATTATTATGTTTTTGTTTCGGAAAAAAAATTATTATAGGAGATGGAAAAAATTGTTGACAAACATGCTGAATATTTAAGAAAATTAAAGCGTCAAAAGACTTCAAATTATATCAATAATAATGAAGCTTCTACATCAAAAAATATATATTCTTCAAGGAATCAATTTGAAGAATCAAATATGGAAACAGCAAATGAAGAAACAATAAATGTATTTTGTTAAACTTATGATTCGTCGTCGTTTGAAAAAAATAATTTCTTTATCTTAAATTTTTTTTATTTTTTATATATTTATTATTTTGAAAAAAAAATTTCCATCATATTTTTAAATTTTATTTCTTTTTAATTTTTTAACATAATTTTTTTTTTCAGATTCGAATGATGAATATATAGATATTGAAGATTGTAATTATACATGTTAATATTGTGGAGTATTATTTTGGAAAAATGAACAAATACAACGTATAAATCTGTCAAAAATTTTTTTATGTTGTCAGAATGAAAAAATTAATCCTAAAAAATATATTTATTATAATTATATTATTTATCTTAAATAAGTACTTTTATTATATAATATTTAATCATTTTCTTTTATTTTTTTCTACCCATTCCCGAGCATAGCAAGGGCTTCAAACTCGTACTTGACTGTAGGGCTTGACGAAACAATGTAAAGTTATACCTTTTCTGTCTCTCTCCCTTGGATGAACCCAATCATCCAAACTAGGAGGAGAAAACAAACAAAGAATGTGAAGAATCATGGTTGTGATTTCACATGGTAGAATAGTTCATTTGTCGAAACAATTATAAATAGCTTTCTAGCTAGTAGACATATAGCTAGCTCATAGGGGGGGTTTAAATTCCCGAATTATATAATGGTCTTTGACATATCAATTCATGTCAATTCGAATCGGATTTTATTTTATCTTATTTTTTTGAAATTCCAATCGGCACACTTATTTTTCTCTTTTCCAAACACCTATTCTACATAGATTTTCAATATAAATTATGTTTTGTCTAATTTAAACCGATGTACTAAACAGATCCATCATACCAAACATGTCCATGATTGTTGTTTTAAAATTTTGAATGTTTTAGAGAGAGAAAGTTGGGTCTCTTAGTTGATTCGTAAATTTGGTGGGGATGTCCTAGAGTTGTAGGGTTGCGCAAGTCTTGCAGCCAAATGGGGTCATCTTTCTTTAGGGTGGTTTTGTCATTACTCTGTTATATTACATGCTGCGCTAGGTGTAAGTGTCCATTATAATCAATTTGCCCAAAAAAAAAGTGTCCATTATAATCAGCCTTAATAATTCCACATGAAACCTGCAAAATAATCATATACTGGTTTTTGGCTTCATCTTTAATGTGGGAGGAAATTTAATTTATTCAGGCTCTTTGACAAACAATCAGTTTTCTTCCCTGTCAATTATCATTTCAATTATCATTCTTTATATATTATATTAATTAATTAAAGATATATATTATTGTTATATAGTTCGGGAAGACTTAATATTTTATGGGGGAAAAATAGTTGTTGGCTTAGAAGCTAACCACGCTGGGATCATGACACTGGTATATGATAGAGATTTTTGTTTTTCTTAATTATTAAAATTATTTATCTTAAACAACACAATTCTCTCCCCCTAATCATACTAATAATTAGTTCGAAAAGGAGGAATCTAATAAGGCACATATTCTAAGCTTACTATCCTCTATTATTACGTGAAGAGTTTCAAAACTACACACACACAACTTTAAGTAAGGCGACTTAAAAAAAAAAAAAAAAATCTTAAAGTAAGGCGCATAAGTGCCTTCTAAGAAAAAAGAAAATACATATATATAAGGCTTCGTTTGGTTCATCAGTTTGAGTTGGAAATTTTAAGTTTCAATGGTAATTTTTGTTGACTTTTCAGAAAAGATACAAAACTTTTTCAGAAAAAAACAAAAACTGATATGAAAATTTTGAGTTGGAATGGTGAACCAAACGATGGCTAACTTTTAAGTGTGTGTGCATGTGTGTTGGATGAGAGAATGAAAATTGTTGGATGAAACTCCAATTGGAAATCTCAAGCATACTTGAAAAGATTGTCATCCTACATCAATTTAAAGCGCAGAGGTAAAAATTTGGAGAGAGGTCACTCCTGTGCTTTGAAAGGTTATGGTTCAAAAAAATAAAATTTACAAGTTATACTTTTGAGTTTTAGAGAGATATACCCTAAAAAAGAGAGATATATATATATATATATATACAGATACGCATGTATATCTTTCTTTTCTGTATAAGTACATCTAGTTGTTTATAAAATTTGAACTTCTAATTCGCAACAGATTAAACTTCTAATCCATTTATTTTGAGTATTCCCTACCACATTTAAAGCAAGTCCCCGCGAGTTAATAAAATCACCATTCGAAGTCCCAAAACGGGAATTGCGTGCATGAGACGATCAATTTCTTCCCAGTAAACGGGATCAGGAAATGTCAAGAGTAATCATAGTTCAATGTTAATTGAAGTTTACAATGAATGAGAATAAAAAGGAAAGGAATATAAGGAGTAGTACTTTGTGGGAGAATGTTATCAGGGAAAGATATTAAGAGGACGACCCCGGCATTAACAGACAGTTTCACTTGTTTGTGCGTGATTTTATGCCAAGACAGACAGTTCACCATCACAAGAACCTTTGGAAGTAAGAAATTTTCCTTGTAAGCAGACAAAGCTCCTTCAAATGCAAGAAGTGGTCGCCTTTTTGGTTTCCAAAACATCATCACGAAGGTTGGAATTTGGATCAGTCCTTGAAACCATTTCGACATCTCTAGAGAAATGTTAGCCATGTTGTATTATTGTTTGTGTCGAAATATGATCAAACCACAAACAATAAGATACAAAATTTAATTGGATCCTAAAATCTAGAGAAATCATTTCTAATCTCTTTACAATTCTCAAGTCTCTCAAAAAACACACAAATTTCACAAGGCATCCCCTATTTATAGTTTCACTTCACGGGTGATTCTGTTGTGACTCTTCGCATCTTAACTTCCTAATCCTAACCCCACAAGAGTCCCTTTTCCTTTTCTAGTTCTGCCTTTGACATGACAAGAACTTGATTCTGCCCTAATTATAAACTACACTAGTCTCGTTTTTTTAGACGTTGTTGTCTCATTTATCCATTTAAAGTCTCTTAATGCGACCTTATTTTCCAACTATTCTAAAATTCACCCTCACACCTATTTATAATTATTTAGGCTCAAATGTAAACTTCGTTTTGTTTATAAATTGATCAACTAAAATTTCATACAGCGTTCATATCCGTTATAAACTCAAAACACTTAGGTTTTACAACTCTAACTTATAGGGACATCACATCCTGTATTTTATTGTATCATGCTAAGTGCGATATAACAAGCTGAATGAACCCTGAGTCATTTTCTTTAAACTATTTTGAATGAAAAATATTTTGATTTTGCTATAACATAATTATGTTAAATGAATAAAAAAGAAGTAGTTGTAGGCATAACCTAGTAGTTATACCATACCTGATTCCATTTAAAAGTGCAGAGTTTGGAAATTCTCCCACCTCAATTAAAAAATAAAAATAAAAATAAAAAAGAAGATCAACCTTGATTTGGCTGAAGTTAACTTCGAGATGTACCGAAAACCCACCCAAAAAAGGGTGTTGTGCCGTCATCCTTATTTATGTTTTATTTTTTGAAAAAAAGTTAAGTAGAATTTTTTCAAACTTAAAAAAGTAATAGCAGATTTAAAACAACATATTTGTGATAAGGATTACATCTTAAATCAATTTCGTAAAATGGATTGTTTATAGGTAAATGTATATTTACCTTAAATATTTGAAAACATGTTACATCCTTTTTTTTTTTGAGGGGATCCTTTGCGACTGTCACTAGTAAATATTATCCTCGTATTGTATCAGCTTTCCTAAGGTAATCGTTGACGTTAAGGGCCTTTTCAATGAATAGAGCCTTTTGGGCTGTGGCCTGTTTGTCTCTCATGGTGGACCCAATGACCTTTCCCTTGTGGAGCAAAGCCCAAAGAACAAAAGTTTTGGGCTGTTGGACCCATAAGCTTAACAGGCCAGTGCTTGACTTGGCCTATAATAAAAGATGGCGCATTTTGGTGTCTGAAAGTCCTGAGGAAGAGTCATACAGGCCAGTCCTTGACTCGGCCCATGTTTTGTGTCCGAAAGTCCCGAGGAAGAGTCCGACAAACTGGGTTAAAAAGTCCCATAGTGACAATGGAAAACTAGGCCGCTCAGAAGGTGTTCCGTGTGACCTTTGTTCGAAGACAGGCCACCCAAACATTTTCTGAGCATGTAAAAGATAACATAACGAATCTTTAAGAAAGCATACTTCAACGACATATTTTGTTAGTCCCTTCCTTCTACGTGAACTTTGCACCACGTTCAGATAACCGTAATAATAAGGGGGACAATTCGTGTCACGTGTTGAATTCGTATTGTATTAGAGCCGTGTCAATTATTTTTCCTTAACCCAAACATGACCCGTGATATAAAAATTGACACAATCAACAACACGAACACAACATGAATTCACAATGGATTAACACAATACAAACCGAACTTGACATGTGACACGAAATTGACATTTATTTTCAGGTCATGTTCGGGTCGGACTGAAAATTGACCTGCGTAAAAAAATAAAAAAAAAAAAATACGAGTTCAACCCGAACATGACCTTTTTTTTTTTCGTATCCAATTCAGGTAACCCAAATTTGATCCGATCCCCTATTTTTCCCAACCCGAACCCACAAAAATTCGTGTCGTTTTCGAATCGTGTCGTCGTGTTGTGGCCCGTATTGCCAATAAAATAATAAACAAACAAGCAAATGAAAAAAAAAAAAAAAAGAAGCTTTAATGTGGGTTAATTAGAATGAGAAAGAATATGACTAGAGCTCCATTGAAGCTTTTGCTTTTTTTTTTTTTTTTTTTTTGAGAAAAGCTTTGCTTGTTTTAGCTTTATGGAAAACCTTCTATTAGTTTCATAACTTTAATTATATTAGTTGTTGGTTCATAAATAAATGTACATCCACATATAATAAGTTGTATTTTTTTTTGCCCGGTCCCAACCGTTTGATTAAATTGGAATATAATCTTAGAAAAATACTTACGAGTTCACAATTCAGTATGGAATCAACTCTATTGCGACCTCCACTGTCTGTGAATATACTTAGGAATATATCTTTCATACAGTGAATTTCACATCTTGCGACCTCCACTGTCTGTGAGATGCAGGGTATCTCTGCAAGTATGGAGCTTAATCACTCTGCTCATATTTTTAGTACCTGTAACTTTTTTTGTGAAGAAGATGTAAAATTTTGGTTTGCTTTTTGCATTTTGATTATTGATTTATATTCAAGATCTATACCATATAGTAAATATAAAAGGGCGAATCTAAGTTCTACGGTGGCTTTTTGGTCATTACCATGAGATTGTCACGTGACAACCTGTTATCCATCGTGTGACTGTCCAGTCAGTATCATGTTTTTCTTTTTTCTTTTTAATTTGTTTTGCTTACCTATTCTGCACGCATGAGACAACAGACAACTTCGTAACTAGTGTGTTTGCACTCATGTAACTAGAGGTGATTTTTGGGCTAGCCTCGCCTGCTTCTTGTAAAGCCTTCTAGGCTTTCATTGGGCTCCTGGATCCATCATTACATTGAGGCCTAAAACTAGCCCAGCCCAGCCCATTCCTCTTATGATCTCTCCACTTCCAACTGTAGCGCCGTAGCTACATTTCTCAGATAAGTTACAATAAACAATCAGAAATCTCCAAAATCATAACAAACCTATGAGGTTTCTCCAAAAAAAAAAAAAAAAAAACTATGAGGAAATTTATAATTCACCAAGAAGGGGAAAAAAAAAAAAAAGAAGAAGAAAGAAAATAAGAGTTTTTTTTAATAATTTTTTTATTTGGTGAAACAATTTAATTTTAGTCATTTTTCGTAATTTGTTAAACCTAATTACTTCATCATTATCGTCATGATCGTCCTCTAGAAAAAAAAAAAAAAAAACCCACTGATTTACTAACAACCCCTCGTACAAACTTACACCAAAAAGAAAAAAGAAAAAAAAAAAAAAAAAAACTTTACCAAATTGCTCACACATTTGCCCTAACCCTAATTCCCAAAATTTGTATAAATCCACCGCACCACAGCATTTGACACAAACTAAAGCCAGGAAGTACGCGTTAATTGACCCATATACCCCTCAAATAGTATCTTAATTTCTCAATTACCCCAAAATTGCCACCCATCTTTTTATTATCATTGATCCGTGCTTGCTACGCCCTCAAAAAGGCCAAGCCCTAGTTTTTTCATCCGGTGACAAGTCATGAACCGGCTATTGCCGGTAAACCCACTCGCTCTGTTACCGGCACAGGGGATACCAACGACGATGTTACTATCTCCGCACCCCGAATTTGCCCTCTCTCTCTCTCTCTAGAGTTTTATTTCATATATCTTTGTATGTATATTTATTTTACCACAATCTCTTCTTCAAAACTCTCTCTCTTTCTTTCTCAACATTGTGTCGTAGTTCTGTCCTCTGCTTTCTTTCTGTTCTGTTCCGTTCTGTTTGGTTTCCGAGAAAAAGTAAAATAATAATAATAATAATAATAAGACGAAGAAGAAGAAAGGAAAAAGAGATAAAATTTTGTAATTTTTTTTAATTATCGCATTCCCTCCATATATAAGGCTGTTGAGGAATCGCGTAATCTTCGTCTTTGAGCTTTCGTATGTGCTTTTCTGCTTGTCGCGGAAGGAAGAAGACTCGGCTGTTTCCGACGACTTGACGATCTCTCTCTGTAATATTTTCGCTTCGATTGTTCGTCGTTCGTCGTTTGTCTTTCGTTTTTGGCCAACAATTTCGAGAAAGTTGTTTTGGCTGGCCTTCCAAGAAATGTAATTTTCTCCTCTTTTTTGTGTGGCTTGGATTTCGGTGATCTGTTGAGAGGTTTGGATTGTAATTCTTGCTAGTTCGTTTGTTTGTATATTTTTTTTGTGGTTTAATTTTCGCTTTTCGCTTTAGATCTGCTTTGTGCTCGTTGCTTTCGTTTGAACGAGATAGTTTCATTTTGCAGGCGTTTTGGCTTTGAATCGGAGTCAGAAGAAGCATGATTTTTTGTTGAAGAGGAAAAGAGGTTGTTTCGGAGATGAAGAGGTCCAGAGACGAAGTTTTCATGGGTTCGCAACTCAAACGCCCTATCGTCACCTCTCGTGGAGAACCGTGAGTTCCAATCTTCTTTCTTCTATTTCCGTGTTCTTTTTTTTTTTTTTTTTTTCTTTTAATTTTCTTGGTGCTTAGTTTTTTGTTTCGACTTTTCCATGAAGTTAAATTTTGTCGATGATGAAATTGAGTTTCTTATTATCGGAATTTCATAACTTCCTTTTCGTTAATTTTTTTTAATTTTATTTTTTTTCGAGAAGAATTGTTTACCTTTTGATAAATCGTAATTTTTTTTCTGTCAAATAGTTTGACCTGCCGAAGAAAGATCAGATTTTTTTTTTTTTTTTTTTTTTTTTTTTTTTTTTTTTTTTCAGGTTTTCATTGAAAACTGCTGATGTTGGAGAACACTGGTTAAATTAGGAAAATTTTGTTTTGTTTTGTTTTTTAATTATTTGTTTTTTATATTTGGATTTTAGATAGGATTCTTAATTTTGTTCGAATTACGACTCTTACTGAGGCTAGGATTGATTAGTCCATCTATGGGTTCCACGCACCCCCCCCCTCTCATTTATCCTTGCTTCTGCTCCTTGTTGCATTTGTCTTTGAGAAAACAAAGACATCATTTTATCTTTGTTTTATCCTGTCTTGCTCTTTTATGGAACACGCAGATTATATTTAGGTTTTACTTGAAAGTTGTTATCTTTGATGCTCTGATCTACTGGAAGTGTAAGGAATCCTGCAAACTTGTTAACTAATTTCTCTTTTTTGTTTTTTGGTTGAAAATGAAGGTCTGGGCAGCCCCAGATGATGGGAGGAGGTGGTGCCCAGAAACTTACAACAAACGATGCTCTAGCGTATCTAAAAGCCGTGAAGGACATATTTCAGGACAAACGTGAAAAATATGATGACTTTCTTGAAGTGATGAAAGATTTTAAGGCTCAAAGGTTTGCTCATGCCGTTCAATATGCTTCCTTTTTAGATATTTCATCATCAGGTCAAGGAGGGTGGGTTTTGGTAGTCAGCTTGTTGATTTCTATTTATGTTGCATTGATTGCAGAATTGACACTGCGGGTGTGATCGAGAGGGTAAAGGATTTATTCAAGGGACATCGAGACTTAATTTTGGGTTTCAATACGTTCTTGCCAAAGGGATATGAGATTACCCTACCACTTGAGGACGAGCAGCCTCCACAAAAGAAGCCTGTTGAATTTGAAGAAGCAATCAACTTCGTTAACAAGATTAAGGTGGGAATATCTATTGATGTTTCTAACTTTTTTTTTTGTAATAATTTTGTCTTAAAGTGTTGCAATCTGATAAAATTTTCTACATGCAGAATCGGTTCCAAGGTGATGATCTTGTTTATAAATCGTTTTTAGACATTTTGAACATGTACAGAAAGGAAAATAAGTCCATTCAGGAGGTCTACTCTGAGGTGTGTTTGATTCCTTTTTTTTTTTTTTTTTTTAATCACTGTTATTTTTTTGGTTCCCATTCTTTGTCATCGTGTTCTGGAAATATTGTCTTGACAACTCTTTAGTGGATAGTAGTTTGTGGTTTTGATCTCCTTTAATTTCGCAGGTTGCAGCACTATTTCAAGAACACCATGACCTGCTTCTGGAGTTCACTCATTTTCTACCTGATGCTTCAGCAACCGCTTCCACTCATTATCCTACATCTGGTAGGAATTCTATGCTCCGTGATAGGAGCTCTGCCATGCCCACTATGCGGCAAATGCATGTGGATAAGGTTTGTATCTTTTTTCATTTGTGTGCCTTTTAGGTAAAGTTACTAGTCCACATTGATCACTGAGCTAACATCTGTTGACAGAAAGATAGGACCTTGGCTTCGCATGGAGACCGTGACCTTAGTGTTGACCGTCCTGATCCAGACCATGATAGATCCTTAATGAAAGCAGAAAAAGAGCAACGCAGGCGTGGGGAAAAGGAAAAGGAACGGAGAGAAGACCGAGAGAGAAGGGAACGGGAACGGGATGATAGAGATTTTGAGCATGGTGTCAGCAGAGATTTTAACATGCAGCGCTATCCCCATAAAAGGAAGTCCACACGTAGGGTTGAAGACTCAGCTGGTGAACAAATGCAGCAAGGCGGAGATGGTGATGAGAATTTTGGATTGCGTCCCATGTCATCCTCCTATGATGATAGAAATTCTGCGAAAAGTGAGTGTTTAGGTCCTTCTTTAATGAGATTTTCTCGCATAACTAATGTAAAAAATCTGATGATAGATCAAGATTGTTGCTGAAGGTTTCCCTTAATCAACAACTATGATTGTATTAGTTCCCGCCATTGAGTGAAAAAATAATTTACTTCTATCAATGGAGAAGCTTTTTCATGAGTTATGAGATTGTCACATTTACTCTTTTTTGAGTTTGGTTATCTTCTTGAAAATTTTCACTCTAGTGTAATTTTTAACCCATCTAAAATTTCAAACTGTTACCTTAATGTTTTGATTTAGATCTGTAGGTTGAAAGTTTGTTTTACCATTTTCTTAACAAAGAATATTGTAGATTGCAAATATGCAAAGATTGGCCAAGTGAACACTGATTACATGATGGCCTTTGCTTTAGATTATGGCATGTCATTTTTTTGCCTATTCTGAAGCACATTATTTCTAGCTTTTATTATTGAAAGCCTGTTTTTCTTGCTTCGGTTGTTTAGTTTATTGCATGGTGTGGCAGGTATCTACAGTCAAGAGTTTGCATTCTGTGAGAAGGTTAAGGATAAGTTACGAAATGCTGATAATTACCAAGAATTCTTGAAGTGCCTCCATATCTATAGCAAGGAAATTATCACGCGATCTGAATTGCAAGCTTTGGTATGACATGGTTTTTAAAATTTTATAGTTTTGTACTGTGTAAAGGTTTTTTTTTCTCCTATTGCTGAGAACTGAGCATCTACCTTTTTGTCAATAGATATTCACCGATATAATTCGTAATTTGTAGTAAATTTCACTTCTGTACACTGTGCAGGTGGGTGATCTACTTGGAAAATATCCAGACCTAATGGATGGGTTCAATGAATTTTTGACACGTTGCGAGAAGAATGGTATTCTCTAAATTTCAGATTTACTCTTATCCACATTCTGTGTTATGAAATTTATATCTAATTGAGTCCTGTCCTGCAGATGGGTTCCTTGCTGGTGTCATGAGTAAAAGTACGTAATGTGATTTGTCCCTCCTCCTTCTCCCTCCCTCTCTCTCTCTCTCTCTCTCTCTATTCCCCTATCTATTGCGAGATATTCTCTTAGTTTCTTGCTCAAGTTCTGGGGCTGGAACAAAACCCAACTCATTTTCTTCTCATTATGAGCCTCAGAGGAAAATTTGAATTATTTGAATTTTTTTATGGTTTTATGAATTGAATTGATGACAGAATCTTTGTGGAATGAAGGCCAGTTGCCCAGACCGGTGAAATTGGAGGAGAGGGATAGAGAACGAGATCGTGAAAGAGATGATGGGATCAAAGAGAGAGATCGTGAAAACCGAGATAGGGATAGAAATGAAAAAGCTGCCCCCTATGGAAATAAAGATGTTGGAAGTCATAAGATGTCTATATTTCCTAGCAAGGACAAGTATTTTGGTAAACCCATCAATGAACTTGACCTTTCGAATTGTGAGCGTTGCTCTCCTAGCTACCGCCTTCTGCCGAAGAATGTATGTAGTGTTTTTGTCATAGTTTATTCGTCTTTTTTACCAAGTAGATTCAGGTCGTTTTACTGATGTTGCTATCTGTTGTTTTACACAGTATCCAATACCATCTGCAAGCCAAAGAACACCACTTGGTACTGTAGTATTAAATGACCATTGGGTTTCCGTCACATCAGGAAGTGAAGATTACTCATTTAAGCACATGCGCAAAAACCAGTATGAAGAAAGTCTGTTCAGATGCGAAGATGACAGGTTTTGCAGCATGACCGAATCTATTAGTGCATGAGTGCTTGCTCCATTATTTGATACTTGTGCATGAGTGCTATATAACAGGAGAATTTGAAATTATCAATCCCGTAGAAAATCATACCATTTCATTTCCTGCATTATCATTTCCTAATTATTGTTTTGTTCTTTTCTGTTATAATGATTTATAAATTTTTTGAAAGAGATATTACTGCTGTTGCTTTAACTTTGGCATGTGTAAATGTGTTAATGTTCTATTATCGGTGTTCTCAGGTTTGAACTGGATATGTTGCTAGAGTCTGTCAACGTGACAACCAAACGTGTAGAAGAACTCCTGGAAAAGATCAATATCAATACGATCGAGATAGAGAGTCCGATCCGCATTGAAGATCACTTCACAGGTAATCGTATCTTGGTTTTCAAATTTTGTTTCTACATTGTAAGTTCAGTCATTGGAGGCTTTCATAGCTTGACGAGATTCTTCCTTGTGTTTGCTGTAGCTCTGAATCTGAGGTGTATTGAACGGCTCTATGGTGATCATGGGCTTGATGTGATGGACGTGTTAAGGAAGAATGCTCCTCTTGCTTTGCCTGTTATATTAACCCGTTTGAAGCAAAAACAAGAAGAGTGGGCAAGATGCCGTGCTGATTTTAACAAAGTTTGGGCTGAAATATATTCGAAGAACTATCACAAATCACTTGATCATCGTAGCTTCTACTTTAAGCAACAGGACACAAAGAGTTTGAGTACAAAAGGTACATTGTTACGGCTGGCCCATAAGTATGGCAATCACACTTGTTTTTCTTTTTTGATTATTTCACGGTGTTTCATGATAATTATTTCATGTATATTTTTTTTCCACCGGGCCTTGCTTATGTCACCTTTTTTTTTTTTTTCCTGTAAACTGATGGCCCGCTTGTCATTTTTTTTCCCAGCCTTATTGGCAGAGATAAAAGAAATAAGTGAGAAGAAGCGGAAGGAAGATGATGTTCTTCTTGCTATAGCTGCTGGTAATAGAAGACCAATCATTCCAAACTTGGAATTTGAGTACCCTGATCATGAGATCCATGAAGACTTGTATCAGCTGATCAAATATTCATGTGGAGAAGTTTGTACTACTGAGCAGTTGGATAAAGTTATGAAGATATGGACAACCTTCCTGGAACCCATACTTGGTGTTCCTTCTCGGCCTCAGGGTGCAGAGGACTCAGAAGATGTCGTTAAGACAAAAACTCATGCTGTCAAAAGTGCTCCTGGAAGTGCGGGAGAGAGTGAAGGCAGTCCTGGAGGTGGCACTACTGTCGTGAATTCCAAACAGTTAAATCTTAGCCGAAATGGAGATGAAAGCATTCCGCCTGAACAATCAAGTTCTTGCAGGACTTGGCCTGCAAATGGAGATAATGGTAACAAGGAAGATAGTTCAGTTGACGTGGATCGTGCACGTAAGGATGATCCTTCCAGTACTACTGGACATGGGAAAGTGCAGATTCATGTATCTACGACTGATGAAGCATCTGGAGTCAACAAACAAGACCATCCCAGTGAACGTTTAGGCAATTCAAACACTTCGCATGCCACTGGTGTGGAGCAAAGTAATGGAAGAACAAACGTAGAGGACACATCAGGTTTTTAGATGCTTTTATACCATCAGATTTAAAAATGCTAGTTATTCTTATGCCCCCTTCTTTGATACTATTACCAGATTACTGAGATGCGCCTTTTTTCCCTACTGCAAGGTCTTAGCGCTACTCCTTCCAGGCCTGGGAATGGGACTGTTGATGGTGGGCTTGAGTTGCCCTCATCAGAGGTATGTTTGACATTATCAGTAAAATTTCTGCGTAAGTGTTAACAACATTAATTCATGTTATCATCTTTGATTCAAATTGATGCTTCAGGGTGGTGATTCTATGAAACCTGTTATATCGTCAAATGGGGCTGTGACCGAAGGCACCAAAAGTCACAGATATCAAGAAGAATCTGTTGGGCATTTCAAGGTTGAGAGAGAAGAGGGAGAATTATCTCCGAACGGAGATTTTGAAGAGGATAATTTTGCAAACTATGGGGAGGCTGGTTTAGAAGCTGCGCATAAAGTGAAGGATGCCGCTGTCAGCAGGCAATACCAAAACAGACATGGAGAGGAAGAAATCTGTTGCAGAGAGGCAGGAGGAGAGAATGAAGCCGATGCTGACGATGAAGGTGAGGAAAGTGCTCAGAGGTCATCAGAGGACAGTGAAAATGCTTCTGAAAACGGTGATGTTTCAGGAAGTGAGTCTGGTGATGGTGAGGAGTCTCGTGAAGAGCATGAGGAAGACGGAGAGCATGATGAGCATGATGCAAAGGCCGAGAGTGAAGGTGAGGCTGAAGGGATGGCTGATGCCCATGATGTCGAGGGGGACGGAACATCATTACCCCTTTCAGAACGTTTTCTATTGACTGTGAAGCCTCTTGCAAAGCATGTTCCTCCAGCTTTGCATGATAAAGAGAAGGATTCTCGTGTTTTTTATGGAAATGATTCTTTCTATGTGCTCTTCAGACTTCACCAGGTATAGCTCATTACATTTCCCGAGAAACACATGCATTTATAGATGCATGCTTTCCGTATAATTCATTTGACTTACTCTTTATGCTATGTGGTAGTTAAAACACATTTTTTACTCCACTTTGGCAGACACTATACGAGAGGATGCAATCAGCAAAAATCAACTCATCATCTGCTGAAAGGAAGTGGAGGGCTTCAAGCGATACAACCCCAACGGACCTCTATGCTAGGTGATCTTGGTTTTGTTTGTTCTTTAATCTATAATTCTAGGCAACTTTAAAGAAATTGCTACTTGTTAACTTGGAGCTTCAAATTTTGTTCTGTGGTCCAGATTTGTGAGTGCGCTTTACAATCTGCTTGATGGTTCTTCTGATAACACAAAGTTTGAGGATGATTGTCGAGCTATAATTGGAACCCAGTCATACGTTTTGTTTACATTAGACAAGTTGATTTACAAACTTGTTAAACAGGTAAGACAAGAAGATTTTTGTTTTCTTCTTTCCTTCTCTCTGTTGTCCTATGGTTGTTATTTTCTTTAAATCCCTAGCAACATTTCTTTCATAAATATTTCTCTTCCACAATTTTTTCAGCTTCAAACAGTTGCAACTGATGAGATGGACAATAAGCTTCTCCAACTCTATGCATATGAAAAATCAAGAAAACCTGGAAGATTTGTTGACATTGTTTATCATGAGAATGCTCGTGTTCTTCTTCATGACGAGAACATATATAGGATTGATTGTGTAGGTTTTCCGTGATGTTTTTCTTTCTTCTTCTTTGTTTAAACTTCTCATTTATCTTTGAAAACTAAAAATTAAATAAATAAATCTCTAAACTTCCTCTTTTAATTTGTTTTTCACTGCAGTCATCGTCGCCAACCCATCTTTCGATTCAGCTTATGGACTATGGGCATGATAAGCCAGAAGTGACTGCTGTATCTATGGATCCTAATTTCTCAGCCTATTTGCATAATGACTTCCTCTCAGTTCTTCCCGACAAGAAAGAGAAGTCTGGGATCTTCTTGAAGAGGTTTGTCGAATTTATTTAAAATTGCACAAGATTTTTCCGACTTGGGTGGTCATTGTTGATTGTGCTTCCTGGTTTTTGCAGGAATAAGAGCAGATATGCTGGTAATGATGATTTTTCTGCTACCTCTCAGGCCATGGAAGGACTTCAAGTCATCAATGGTCTGGAATGTAAGATAGCTTGCAATTCATCAAAGGTAAACCATCGTAAATCTGTTTGCATGTGCGTTTGTTTTTCATTAGTTAGTAGATCACTTCCAGTTATATGATGATAAATTGCGGCATTTGACTCGATCATTTTCATTTGTATTTTTCTGGGTTCATGATCTCTTCCACTTTGCTGTCTATTAGGTTTCATACGTTTTAGACACAGAAGACTTTTTGTTTCGGACAAAAAAGAAGAGGAAAATTTTGCACAGAGACGGCTCTTGCCAAAGCCAGGTTAGGTCTTCAAATGGTTCAAGTAGAGCACAGCGGTTTCACCGATTGCTTTCTAGCTCGTGACATGCCCTTCTGTGGTGCAAAGTAAATACAAGTACGTACTAATGTTTATGAATTTTCATTTTGTCTTTTGATGGATGTTCGAATTTTTATTTCCACTCGTCTGAGCTTCAATTTTTTATTTTATTTTGGTTTTGTTTTGCTGTTCCATTTCCTTTTTATTCTGGAACAGAGCGATTTGCACGGATACTCTTACACAAGGCGCGGGTAATCGAAGAATGAGGCGCCTGCGCCGTGAGCAAATAGCTTTCTGTGGAATCTACCTTTCATCATGTATTATCATCATATTTCTGTCTCGCCAATCAAATAAAGAGTTGAGAGGGAAAGGACAGAGGATATTGTTCGAAAGTTGTAATATACTGCTGAGTTGGTGGCATCTCTAGCCACGGCCTACTTGTAAATAGAGCTCATTGTGATGTAAACTTTAAAAAACAGATAAAATGTTCAATTCAATTCATCTATAATCCTTTTTGTCATCTTATTTAGTCCAATAACAGAATATTTTTCCCCTCTTCAGTTTTTCTTTAAACAAACTCGTTTATTGCCTTGAGAAACAGTTGCAAAGTTTTAAACGGTCAGGGAAGGTTCTCTAGCATTTTGCTACTACAGTCCCCCCTCCCCCCTTTAAAGATCTTGTAATTTTGTAGATTTCAAATTTTAAAGGCCTGTGCCTTGAGGAATGCACTCATCAAAATTTTGCCATCAGTTGTATGTTTCATTTGAGTTTTTCCTAGAAGTATAACATCGGATACGTTTCATTTGAGTTTTTCCAAGAAGTATAACATCGGATACTTTAGCGACCGCAAAAATCTTTATTTTCTGGATTTCAAAATTGTGCTTCATGAATTAATCTTGTTTGGCTTACTGTTTTATTTTCTAATTATTTCTTCAATTAACAAAAGAAAGTTGGTTTTAACAGACGAAAAAATAAAAAACTGAAGATACCATAATAGTTGTTCGTGTATTTTGTAATTCACGGGTACTTTTTTTTTTTTTTTTTTAACAGATAACTGATTAAATTTAGCACGATGATTTATGAACCCAAAAGAAAAGTTCCAACAATAAAATCACGGGTCAGCGAAAGCAACGCCAGTATGTGCGTGTATCTGAGATACAGGACATCCATTCAAGTGTACACGCATGGATCCTTTTCCCATCTAACAACTATACTGATGCGTGCATCCGAGATACATTACTTTCAATTCAAGTGTACATGGATTCTTTTGACAATCCGATAAAATATTTATAGTATTTGTTACGCCAATTCTAATATTAAGGCTTTGTTTGCCTCATCATCTCATTTCAACTCAAACTGTACTTTTTTTGTCTTTTTTCCAAAAAGTATGTCTTTTTCTCAAAAATTTTGTCTTTTCTGAAAATTCAAAAAAATTTACTATTACAACTAAAATATTTCAACTCAAACTAATTAACCAAACGGACCCTAAGTTTTAAGTATTTATTATGTAATGATGAGATGTCATCTTTTAAATAATAAATATTTTTTATTGAAATTTGTAATTATATTAATAAAATAATGACAACTTATACTACATAAAATGATACTAAAAAATTAGGATTAAATTTGTGTATTTAACCACGTAATGGGTAGGCCCCAACGTATTGATCAGCCATATTAAATGTTCTCGATACTTTTTGATATTTTTGTCGAAATTCTTTTGATTTTAGAAGTATCCATATTTTCATACGTAAGGTCAAAGGTGGTAGGAAGCTAAAGAAAACTATACACTCGCGGCTTTCTAGTATCTTCCCTTCTTTTTCTATTTCTTTGTCAATGCTGTGACAAAATTTAGGTTGACTGGACTTGAAAATAAAGAATAACCATTATATATTACTAACCTTGGAAACGGCATCACAATTTGTTGTCTCAGCATAAGAAGCCATCATCCAGCCAGTTCACTAATTGGTGGACGGTCCATGACATCAGAAGCACTTCGTGCATTGCTCTGCAGGACGGGGTCAATGTCCGGCAACTTAGGTACTTGGGCCAACAAATCAATAGTTCGTCGTAAGAGTCGGGCCAGATCGCCCTCGTCCATCGCGCAGTCCATCATTAGTTCTCTCCAAGTCAGCCCAGAGGCCCAAGCTTCAACCATACCCGAAAATTGGCCATCCAAACAGCATGGAATGTTCACACCATGCTTTTCTTGTAGCTCTAGGAGAGAGTTTCTCTGCTTGTTCAAGAAGTTAATGACATTGAGTACGGTTGTCGTGGATTCGTATATGTAGCTGTTGTTCTTCCCGGGACGGACTTTGATCCCTTCCGATACTAAACTTGAGAGGACAGCAGCAAGTGGTGCTGGTTTTAGTTCCATTAAGATCTTGTTTCTAAGAACCATTGCAAGCCAGAGTTCGTTCTCTCCTCGAATTGCAGCGGCGGTTTCACCAAGAGGGAATATGACGTGGGTGTTTATGTCCAACGCCCTCGTCTCGTGTATGACATTGCCGATCTGCAAGAATTCCTTCCAACCAGATGGTTCGATCTGCTCTATTCTATTGGTCAAACGTTTTGATCTAGTCTTCAAGCGCTTGATTTTATCCTCAGTGAGCTTAGTCATGTCGAGGACCTTTTTGTATTCTTTGAAACCCTCTGTACGTGATATCTTCTTCTTCAAACGTGCGACTTTGGTTCTTTGTGCTTTGTAAGATTCTACCGCACTATGGTATACTTCTGATTTATGTAAAAGCTCATCGTCTTCGGAAAGACTGCTAAAAATGGGCACATTCAAACTCCACGACCATGTCTCTAGTGATCCTTCCATAAACCATACACCACCAAATTCAGAATCTGAAAGTTTTTCCCATTTCATTTCCTCCTTGTCAAGAAGTGCACTCATAATTTCCCGAGGCAATGCATCCCCCTGAGCTAAAGCAACATTCGGAAAGCCAGTCTTATAAACTGCTTTAATCCACTTTTCTGTAAATAGATACCACGAATTATCTGAGCCAAGTGCCACATAGTATGATGGTTTTAAACTTGGTTCAAATTCAAAAGTTGACTCTTTTCCTGCCGCATTTATTGCAAAAGCATCATCAGCAGATACCATCATCTTAAGTTTGGAACCATCTAGCGAGTCAACCTTCCCCAGATAAACAGCAGGAACAGCATGTTGAACTCCTTCAGAATCATTATATTGCAGACACAAAAAGGGTAGTTGTCCATTTTCAAATTCTTCTAATAGAGGTTTCAGCGAAGAAATTTTCCGTGATTCCATCTTTCTTCGTAGTTCAGTTCGTAAGCGTTTTTGTTCCCTCAATTCTTCCTGCAGATCTATGATCTCCTTATATGCTGCCTCTGATAAAAGTTTCTTGGTCTTTTTGTCTATAGCTTCGTCAGTAAGTTCCAAAGTTAGCATCTCAATCTCTTTCTTGATTTTAGTTAGCTCCTCTCTTGCAGCAAGCATGACATTGCTGCTGACATAATTTCCAAAACTTTGCTCAACTAGTTTCCTAGCTTCTTCCAAAGTTCGCCCTGTTTGGAGGGCTTTTGTGTCTTCTGATGCACTTGATCTACGAGTGACTTTTGCACCGGCAAGAAGATTTAGCACCATCCCATATGAAGCTGTGAACTGCGATACAAGAGGCTCAAGTCCAGCAAACAGAATCTTGCAGCTTTCTTCAGCACCTTCGAAAGGAGTTTGAATAAGCACAACATGACCTTCGTTATCAATGCCCCTACGTCCAGCACGCCCAGCCATCTGCAACAGTTCATTTGAACTTAATTGGATGCGACCGCTTTCACTTCTTTTGCTGAGGGATGCAATGACTGTAGTCCTAGCAGGCATATTGATTCCAGCGGCAAGTGTTTCTGTCGCAAAAACAACCTTGACAAGCCCTCGCTGAAACAGCTCTTCTACAAATGATTTCCATAAAGGTAGACAGCCAGCATGATGTGCCGCAACCCCTTGCCGTAGTCCTTTAATAGCAGTCTGCCTGACAGCATCAGGATACTGAATGCGGAATCTCTTCAAGGCTAGCTCAACCTCACTCGTCTCACAATCATCTAATAGGTTGTAGTCTTCAAGGTACTGAACGGCCGCATCACATCCTTTCCTGCTAAAAATAAACCAAATTGCTGGAAGCATATCCCTTGCCTTAAGTTGCCAAAGCGTATCAGTAATTTGAGGAACCTAAAAATTAAATAAATCAAGAAATCAATGAAGATCAAAAATACAAACAGAAATCATGTGAGTGTGTGGATAAAAGACAAAGGCTTGTTTTTGCGCATGCAAAGCAGCAAGTACATACTTGGGAACGACGTATTGCATTGATGTCATTCTTTGAAAGAGGTTGTCCATATGTGCTATCAGTATCATCATAAGCCATCTCATCTGCATGTCTTCTTAATTTCCTTCTTCTGCCATCGTCTCTGGAAGATCTTATTCCTGAAGCATTGAGTTGTAGATAATTGAGTGACAACTTCCTGTTACATTGAAAGAGAATATTAATTGTTAAATGTGCACCTGTTTTAGAAACAGATGGAAAAACGAGATCAGGTAATTTGGGAGAGAAAAACACACAATCAAGGCTACAAGAGCAGTCATGAGCTGGACTGGGACTTGGTAAAAAAATTAATAATTTTCCGCTTTCCACTTCCATCATGGAATTCAGCAGGAATTAATTGTGAAGCTTGGCCATAAAAATATATAGACTACAAGTCTGCAACCATGAAATTTCAAAACAAAATGGAGCACCTTAAAGCTACAACAACTATAGAGTCTACTCTTGCAAAAGACTGAAACAATAGACCTCAGGTTTACATCACTAAGCAAGAAGAAAGGAAACAAATCCTAATACAGAAATTCGAATTTGAAAAGTTTGACTTAAAAAGAGAAAATACCTATTCATGCGTGTTCCAGTCTCGTCAAGAAGAGGTAGCATAGATGTCTTTGTAGAGAAATGCCAAGTCAAGGGTACTGGTCGCTTTGATGATGTTACCAACTCCGTTTTACCGTGAATCTAGAAGCAAGATGAAAACAAACAGGTTTAATCCTTCTACAACTAATAACTCCATATGTCACTTGAATCACAGAAAATAAGAAAGCCATGCTGAAAACAGCAAGCATACGCACTGAAAACTAACTTAAAAAGAATAGAAGGTGACCAAGGTTTTTTTTTTTTTTTTTTTTTTTTTGTTGCATATTAGACATAAACAGCAAGGAGATCTTTGAAGAAGCCAAAGTACCTTACCAATCCAACCAGCCAGCTCGTCTGGATTTGCAACTGTTGCTGATAGACATATGAGTTGGACTTTTTTTGGGCAATAAATTACCTGAAATTTAAGATACTCATTGAATAAGAGTAATATGACACACGGACAAATATGGAAGCAAATTCTATTCTGGTAGCTAAAATTCACTTACTATCTCTTCCCACACTGTACCCCTTGAAATATCGCTCAAGTAATGAACTTCATCCAGCACAATGACATCAACATGGAAAAGACTATCCCCAGAAGAAACCATTCCAACACTACAGAAAGAAATATTTAAGCTTGACTGTTGCCGTTAACTCCAAAAATAACTCAAAAGTAAAAGTACATGTAAGAAACTATGATTGATAACATCATGAGCATCAAGGAAGCAATTAAGAGTTATATGCCAGGATCAATAAAAACGTAAAGTTTGTCTTCGTTATTAAATTTTCACGATGCATGTAACAATTCCATAATGTGAAAAGAAATTTGCTCTCTAACATGAGCTTGTCCCATGCAAAAACGAACAAATTGGAGTAAATACATATGAATAAGTCTTTTAAATTGTTTTCTGCTTCACAACAAAAATTACCTCTGATACAACATGTTGCGCAAAATCTCAGTTGTCATGATTAAAACTTGAGCATCTTTGTTGACTGCAGAATCTCCAGTGAGCAAACCGACAATGCTGTCACCGAATGTCTGACTGAAATTTACACAACAAGTTGGAAACTTGGAATCATCTGAATTGAAACATATTGCATCAATAGTTCACATTTCAGCAACAAGCTATCAAGATACACATCAATCCGCGCAATTACACTCAATGTGAAAAAAGAACATACATTTGACATTTCAAGCTCCTGATTAAAAAAGCTTACTGACCGAAATTCTCGAAACTTCTGATTGGATAATGCCTTGAGCGGAGTTGTGTAGAAGAGTCTTCTTCCCCTGGCTACAGTAGCCACGGCTGCGGCTTCCGCAATCAAAGTCTTTCCGCTGCTCGTAGGCGCCGATACCACAACCGACGAACCGTTGAGGAAGGCTTTTATCGCCAATCTCTTCCAAAAATCAATTCACAAAATAATCACAATAACGATATCGTAAATTTGAATTACCAAAAACCAAAAGATAGCTCTTTGAAGAGAAATCCATGCACTTTTCAACCTATCAACTTTAACCTAAGCATATGCACGCGCTTATAACGAATTTCACCTGAAATTTATCGATTCGGAAATCGTACATAGAAGCGAGCTCATCCACATCAATGATCTCCTCTCCAAACTCTCTGACCTCATTGCGAAACTTCTCGACTCTCTGCCACTTGAACTCCTCTGTCCGAGGCGGCGCCTCCGCAGCGGCCACCGAGAGCTCGAGCTCGATCTCGTCGTCGCTCTGGTCGACGCCTTCCGACTCGTCGCCGGAGAACTCGTCGTACTCATCGGCGGCGACGTCGTCTTCATCCTCGTCGTCGTCGTCGTCGTCGAATTCTTCGTCGGCATCGGATGCTTCCGTTCGACAGAGAAGGCGGAGCTCCGGAACTTTGAGGAGACTCGGAGTCGCAGTGAATAAGGGGATGGCGTGTGAAGAGCTCTCGGGACACAGAAACCGAGGGAGTGAGATTGGGGATGAGAAGGAGAAGGAGAAGGTTTGAATGAGGACGAAGAGAGAGGAACGCGAAATGAAGAAATGGAAATGGTGTTCATGGCGGGAGATATACTTTTCTTTTCACTGCAAATTTTTTTTTTTTTTTTTTAAACAAATCTTGCAGATATTCCAGTACTTCGGCTTATCGTTTTGCTTTTATTTTATTTTTTCAATTTTTTAAATATTAATCGTTTGGTTTTGTTGGGCCGGCTTGAGCCCAATTTTTAAATGTGGGCTCGGCCCAGTTGATTTTGCCTGATACAAGTAGTCGCCGTCAAAAGACTTCCGATAATCTGGCAAGTGGAGCTACTCTTCTGCAGATTGATACGGTGTTTGGATCCCATTTTAAATTATTTATCTCAAAATTTTTTTTGTCTTTTTTTCAAAAAATTTTTATCTTTTTTTCAAAAAGATTTTTATCTTTTCTAAAAATTCAAAAAAATTTACTATTAAAACTTAAAAATCTCAACTCAAATTATTTCACCAAACACCCCTTAAGCCGAGAACTTCAGCTCTAAAGTAAGCAGCAGCAGCCAACAACGTTAACTAAAAATTGGTCTTGGCTACCCAAACACGTGCTTCTTTTACTTGATGCTTCCAAGTTCAACAAACTGTCCTTTTTTTTTTTTTTTTGGAGGTAATACTTCTTCCTAACAGCCAGCATGTAAATTATTGAAATAAATCATTGAAAAAGCATCAAAAGCAAACGAAAGGAAAAAAAAAAAATCACCCTAAAAGCAACCGATGGTGACATGATGGTTGAACATATTTTATTCGGAGAAATTTATTAGATGGAAACATCGATTTATTTTTTACATTAAAAAAAATCAACCACATACTCTCAAAATAGCTAAGATTTTACCCAATACTTGTTTACAATATCTTTTTCTTATTTGCCCCCTTTATAATTTTTTAATGACAACTTTAGTAAATTTTGTTTAATATATATTATTATGATAAAACTACTAGTTTGGTCCTTTATTTTTTGTTTTTTTATAAAGTTATGATTTGGATTATTTTTTGTAATTAAAGAGGGAGAAAGCACGTTATTTAAATACTAATCAACACACAAAGGGAAAAAACAATATTGGCATTACAAATTCATTGTTCAACATGGATTATCATTTATTGGAAAAATGACAAAGCTACATACAACAGGGAGTAAGATAAAAACCCACATTTTAATTTTTGGCGTTCAAATTTTGCATCTAAATAGTTTAAAAAATCTATTAACACTATTATATTACACTTATGTATATATCTATACCGTAAGATGTTCTTCGAATCCCTCACTTTCAAATAAAAAAGAGGAGGAAAATAATGGGGTACCCATTTGGTCTTTAACCTTTTAAGAAGTTACAATTTGGTCCCTAATCTTCTTCTTTTTTTTTTTTTTTCCTGGCTAAAAGGTCTTAAATTGTTTTTTAAAAAAATGTAATTTGGTCATTTTTTTACTAACAAAAGTTAAAAATTAGATGGAACAAATCTTGAATATGATATATGTTAGTTTAATTATATAAAAAAATTTTCTTAATTACCTTTAAATAGTAAATCACATGTGATTTCCGTGATATTTTTTGTTAAAATTTAAATGTCTCAAACTCTTTGTGAACAAAAAGTATCATTTTATATATTTTTTTAATGAATTTAAAAATCTTTCAATCACAAAAAATATTAGAGACTAAATCATAACTTCATAAAAATATTAGAAATCAAGCTAGCAAGTTATCTTGATAGTTTCTCCTTTAGTTACAAAAGAACATGTGAGATAGATTATCATAAATGGGAAAAAATAAATGGAGTTTGATAGAATATCTACAATATGATAATAATTAAAAAAAAAAAAAAAAAAAGTCAAGGAAATCACTCGGCCCGAATGAGAAAGTCAGGTAGCTGCCAAAGAGGAGTAGGACCATTATTTTGTTTTTGAGTTTTCAAGAATATTTAATATTTAATATTTAATAACAATAATAAAGCTCTCAACCACCGTCCAGTTGCCACCAAACCCCTCACAAACAAAGCCTCATAAAAAAAGCTCTCTCGACCGGAGAACAATCCGACGATCGCGATGGCTCTATCACACATCGCCACGTCATCATCCCGCCCCAATCTCCTACGGCCCCTCACAGCCGCCTTATCCTGCGCCTCCCACCCTTTCCGACGCCGGTTCTCTTCCTCCTCCGCCGCCGCCGACGACTCCACCACCCTCACCATCGAGACCTCCGTCCCCTTCACCGCCCACAAGTGCGACGAGCCTTCTCGCACCGTCGAGACGACTCCCAAGGAGCTCCTCTCCTTCTTCCACGACATGGCCACCATGCGCCGGATGGAGATCGCCGCCGACTCGCTCTACAAGGCGAAGCTGATCCGAGGGTTTTGCCACCTTTACGACGGCCAGGAGGCCGTCGCCGTTGGGATGGAGGCGGCGCTTACCAAGAAGGACGCCATTATCACCGCCTATCGCGACCACTGCATCTTCTACGGCCGCGGCGGGACCCTCCTCGAAGTGTTCGCCGAGCTCATGGGCCGCCAGGCCGGTTGCTCCAGAGGAAAAGGTGGTTCGATGCACTTTTACAAGAAAGACGCCGGGTTTTTCGGCGGCCATGGCATCGTCGGGGCTCAGGTCCCGCTCGGATGTGGAATTGCCTTCGCTCAAAAGTATTCCAAGGATGAAACCGTGACCTTTGCTCTCTACGGTGACGGTGCGGCGAATCAGGGACAGCTGTTTGAGGCGCTTAACATCGCCGCGCTCTGGGATCTGCCTGCGATTCTGGTCTGCGAGAACAATCACTGTAAGAAATGAAAAAGAAAGATTAGATTCGATTTGATTTTCCTTATAGTATTGAAAAAATGCTGTTGAAGAGAATTTCTCAAATAGAGCCTTAGTTTTGATTTTGATTTGGGTTTCTTTGGCAGATGGTATGGGTACAGCTGAGTGGAGAGCTGCGAAGAGCCCGGCCTATTACAAGCGTGGGGATTATGTTCCTGGTTTGAAGGTTAGGCTGATAATTTGGGTTTTTTTTTTTTTTTGGTCTAAATTAATGTCAAATTTTTCGTTTTGATGACTTTTGCTTCCTTGCATTGTTGGGTAAAAGTTATTAGCTGCTTTTGAAAATTATGTATGCGAAGAATTGCGTAGAAATCTTTTCAATTGCCGCCCTTGTTTGTTTGTTAGTAGAAATTAAGGTAATTGCAGGAAGAAAAAAAAAATTTTGTTGCTTGTCTGGTACATTTTCCAAACGGTTTAACCAAACAATGTTTGCTGTGTTGTCTTCTCGTTTTAAGTGTTAAATTTCACCATAAAGATCGTCCCTTTTATTCAAGAAATCAATAGTCGGCGTTTTATAGCAGACTGTGCTAGAGGACCAGCCAAGACTTTCTTTCTATTTGATTAGCTTTGTGATTCTGGTATAAGTTCTTGAGTTGGAATTATTGTTCTGTTCTTCATATTGTGTGCTGGCGCCTGTGCTTTTGCTACTTTTGTAGATTTTCGGTCATCAGGCACTAAACTCTATTATGAACTTCTCAGGGAAATATATGTTTTAACATTCGGTGGATTAACTATATGTAATCGTAATTTCGTTTCCTTTGGCCAATGGTATATAACATTTATTCTCTTTGAAACAGGTTGATGGAATGGATGCTTTTGCAGTGAAACAGGCATGCAAATTTGCGAAAGAGCATGCTTTGAAGAATGGACCTATTGTGAGTTCCGTGCTTGGCCTTACACATGTTTCTTTCTTTCTTTGAAGTCCACGTTTGTTATAAAATTGGGCCTTACTGTTAGACACTTTAAAGGGATAAATGAACTTAATTCTCCACTTTTTTGTGGGCTTCTCAATTTCTGTACAGGGAAAAGGTTTGGGAGCCGTAAGTCGGTAAATTTTAAGCTACATGTTCCTTAACTTCGAAAAAAAAATCAAAACTTAATATGCAATGGTTTAAACTAGCTTTTCTTTATCATTTAAGTTCATATGGGCACCATTTGGGCTGAAAAAATCGTAGGAGAGTAAAGGATTTTTTATGCTATCAGAAATTCGTACACTGGTTCTGTGAGATGATCTCCCTAACAAACATAGGGCTAGTTTTGGATTTTTTTTTTTTTTTGGATAAAATCTTAGGGCTAGATGATGTGTTGCCTTTGCGGTGTCTCTAACATGCACAGGCAAAGAAAGACAATGATGTAAGAATCAATTTGAGGATGTCAAATGTTTAGTTGGAAAGAAAAGAAAAAAAAAAAAAAAAGGGAGGTTTCAATCAATTGTTGAACTGGAGATATTAGGATGAGTTTACTGCTTTTTGTAAAGTCAAGTTCTTTACTAAGGGTTAGATATATTTAACTGGCCCACTAATGCATGATAAGTACCTTTATTATTAAGAAAAGAAACGTTATATGTGTTTTGTTCGAGACATTTAAAGCCTCATGTTTGGTTGATGCGTAGTTGAGCACTTGCCTTTGTACTTTTATGAACCTACCTTTTCTGTATAATATTTCTACAAAAGTTAAAGCTTATCACACATTTACCTTATTCCTTCTGTAGACAAAAAGGTGTGCTAGGATGAAAATTTATGTTTCAGTAATTTCCATTTCATTATATTGGGGGTCATGCTTGGTGTACTAAGGTGTAAACTTGTCTTTGTACTAATTGATATCTATTGGACACTGTTAACCTTCCACATACAAGTAGTTATTGACCCACATTTGTAACTTTGTTTTACAGATTCTTGAAATGGACACCTATAGGTACCATGGTCACTCCATGTCTGATCCTGGAAGCACCTATCGTACTCGTGATGAGATATCTGGTGTGAGACAGGTTGATATATATACCCATTAGCCGATACTTCTTTATGAGAAATGAACCTTTTATTCTGGATAAGTGCTTATCTTTTATAATTTTCTTGGTGATGTTCCTAGGAGCGTGATCCAGTTGAGAGAATAAGAAAGCTGATATTGGCTCATGACATTGCCACTGAAAAAGAGCTTAAGGTATCTTATTCACTGTAGTTTTTACACTTTTGTGGGCTATGTATTACAGTAATGTTCAGAAATTTTCTTTGCGAATCTGAGATCCAGTCAATATTTTAGGAATTCCATAGTTACGAACATATTTTGATAATTATTCTCTTTTAACTCATCTGCTGGCGGTTTTGATCCCAGCATTTCATGCCTAAAGAAAAACTCCTTTGTCGCAATAGAGCTGGAAATATTTGAAGTTAATAATGAAAACCTTATAAAAGAGCTGATCATTGTTTACTCTACTTGCAGGATACTGAGAAGGAAATAAGAAAAGAAGTGGATGAAGCTATTGCTAAGGCCAAGGTATGAAAATGCTGCTGCTTCATTTGATTAGTTATAAGTTATTATTGGTACCTTTTTGGGCGTTTTGCTTATAGTCCTTTTGTGTAGATTACAGGTCGTTATTAATATTCTTCAGGGTTACGATTTTAATGCTTTTTTTCTAATCGTTTTTCAGGAAATTCCGATGCCAGAACCATTGAACTCTTCACAAATATTTATGTTAAAGATTCTGGACTCGAGGTAAACTTTTGTCACCCCTGGGATATTACCTCTTGCCTTCGTAAACGAGTTATATTAAATTTACAACCGGTGTCCATGTTTAGTTAACAAGAATAACCTTTACCATTTACCTGACAAAAGGTCTGTGATTATTAATCTCAGGTATATGGGGCCGATAGGAAAGAAGTCAGAGCCGTGCTTGCTTGAATGAAACCGACGAGGAAAATTTCGCGTTACTGACAACTTCCCTTCCTCTCTGTTCTCTCCTAAACAAACCAAAACCATCCTTTCTCCGGGAAAAGAAGGGGGCAAAAAAAAAAAAAAAAAAAAGTAATAAATGGTTTGAGTTAAGATGGTTTTCTCATCTGGTTGAAATTCAATTGTTTTTCCTTTTTGTATAGGATATCGATTCTTCTCAAGAATTGGGGCGGAATGGTTAAATTCCAGCCATTGTACCTTTTTGGTGTGCCCACAACTTTTGATTGATGACAAGTATGTTCTTTTGATCCCGCAATACCGCCATTTCTTTGTCTCTCTATCGCTCTCTCGCTTTCTGTTTATTTTAGTTGCATTTATCTACCTTTGATTGCTGAGTATTGCCATGCATCAGTAGAGAGGTGATGATAACATGTTCACAAATGTGAGCCCCAGAAAGTGGAATTCACATTTTCATTGAATATCACGTTTCTTGATTGCTACATTCTGGTCATCCAAGCAAAGGGAAAAAGGAAAAAAATTAAAACTATTCGTTTACTTAATTTGTTTTAAACAACAGTACTTTCTGTTGTTTCCAGGGTTGGGTCCGTTCTTGTGTTTCCTTTTGTTCCGTTGTACTTGGGAAAGTTTACGCACTCTGCCAGAGTAATTTCCTCTAAATAAATTAGTTATATTGTGATGTTTGCTTATTTAGCGAGTTATGTTACGGTGCATATAACGTGTACATTATTAAGCTACTCGGCATTTTCTTCTCAGTTTGTCTTTTAAAAAAAATTTAATCGGTAAGCACTCCCCTCAAAAATAAACCTAATCTACAAATTTTACACCTGCCCAGATCGAACCTGGGATTTACGGGTTCTAAGTCCAAGACCCCATGTGCCCTCACCAATTGGGTTAGTCCCGATGGCTTCTCTTCTCTTTAACCACCGTAAAGCTCATCTTGGTATCAGCCTCCTTTTCCTCAATCATGAATCTTACTATCTCACCCCCTTCTGTCCCTGGCCTAGACAGTCCTCAAATCCACAATGCTCAAGCTTCTCTTATCAACACCATTCACCAAATCTCAAGCTAGATCACGATAACTATTAGCTGTGGAAAAATCAGTTGTTGAACGTTATAATTGCTAATGATCTTGACGAGTTCATCGATGAAACCGCCCTCCCCTACTCAGATTCCTTGGATCTTCAACAACATTCTGGGAATCCCGAGCATAGCCTCCGGCATGAGTTGGTTTTATGCCTCTGTGACCTAACGTAGCGCACAATTTGTGGGTTACTCATCTGTGGTCTAGAATTTTGGTGTTGTGGACAGAACTTCAAACTATCGGAAAAGAAAGATCGACGCCCAATGAGTATGTGTCGATCCCTCAATTGGTGAGCCTCCTTCTGACATTGATCCGATCATAAATTTGCTTGAAGGATTAGGCTCCAAATACAACTCCTATTTTGACACAATCTATGCTAGATCTCATCAACCTAGAAACGGCCAAAGAAAAAAAGTAACTAACTCGTAAAGCGCTATTAACCAACAATGAACAAACAAACATTAACACCAAGAAAAAAAAAGAAAAAAAGAAAAAACCATAAACGACATAACGTAGAGGAAAAAATGTAAACCGAGATCAACTCTATGTCTAATGCAGAACAACATTTAAAGAAGAAACGACAGTAACAAGAAAAGAAAAGGAGGTCAATTGTTTAAACGACAACAACAAAACAAGAAAACGACATCGAAATAGGTAAAGGCGACGACCAAAAAAAAAGTGAACAGGAAAACGGCAACCAACAAAGAAGTCATTGGCAAGAAAAGACATAAAAATCAACATCGACCGGCTAAACGACAACCATAAGAAAATTGAAGGTGCTAAGAAAACGACGTCAGAAAACGACCAAGTAAACGGCGTAACATTAAACACCGAAAAGAGAAAAACGACATCAAAATCAGAAAGACAACCTAAAAACGAATTACCTGAAGAACGACAACAAAATATACAAAAACAATAGCGATAAATTGACACTAAAAATGGAACACCACACCTAACTACATCTCAAGGTGCAGAGTTCGAATACTCTAACCTAAAGTTTAAAAAAAAAAAAACGAGGACAATTAAAACAACATCAAAACAATAAACCACAAAACCCAAAAGGGCACGAAATGCAGAACGACCAAAACGCAAAAATTCAATAATTGTCAACTAAAGGAAAACGACATCAAAACAAGAAACGACAAAAAAAAAGGGCATAAGTGGGGAAAAAAATCAGCAACCTAAAACTTCTTGGTGAATGAATCTGATATTATGTTGATGTCTTCGTCGCAAGCTCACCTTGATGATCGTCTATCCTATTCTATAAATTCCAAATGTTCTAGCAGTTGTCCCTTCTCTCACTTAAAAAAAAAAAAAAAAAAAAGGAAGAAGAAGAAGAAGAAAGAAATTATAATACCTCAATGGTAGAGGAGCAAATTTTAGCTCATGCCTCATAGTCACAAACATGGTCAAACTAAATTTGAAAATAACAAATTGTTAGTCCACTTCTGGTAAGTATTTATAAGCTTAGTGTAGCAACAATTTTACTTCCCCAAAATATATATATATATATATATATTATAATAATTATCCAAGATCTAGATCGTCGTCGTCAAAAAATAACAATATCCTGCTATCAAAATAGTTCATCACAGTCGCATGTTTCGTAGGTCTCAAGGGCAGCTTCATGTACGTTAACTAAGAGCCTTTGATAGTATCCACTTGCGCGACTACGCCGTGGTCCAACAACATCCTGTTACACACACACACACACACAAATATTAGGCATGTAAATGGGGTGTAGATACACCTACTTTGTACTACTATATCACCAACAGCAGCTAAAACCAACATTTACTTACACTTAATACTATTAGAAGCTATATCAAACCAAAAGAAAAATATGATAACATTGCATAGAACACTGAAAATGAACTACTTTTCAAATAACTATAATAATAACAGATCAAATGAAATAAGAAAGCATTCTTATGAGTACAAACGGAGCAACTCATAAACTAATACAAAACCATGTCAAACTATCCCAAAACATAAAGTGAGATGAGAAACAAAACAAGATCCATATTGATAATTTTTTCCGAACGCATTTTAAATTTTGCATTATTTTACTCCAAACAGTTTTCTTTTTTTTTTTTCCCCAACGAAATATACATTTCCCAGAAAAAAAAAATAAATCTCTAAAACCTCCTTCCTTTAAGATAACACACACTTAATAAGTAAGAAGGAAAAAAAAAATATATCTGCAAGTCAAGTCCAGGAGGAAAAGAGTAGAGGATCGGGTTTTCGTCTTCGGAAGGTGGACAGCTTCGGTAAAACCAAGTAGTTGCACCTCTCTTCGATGCATTGAGCTTTGACACCCCACTTTGGATCTATAATTGCTGGTGTTTTTTCCTCTAACGTTTCTGATAAGGTCTCTCTATTATCTTCATCAATGATGTGGTATTTTGAATACAGCATTTTACAAATTCTCACAAGAAATTCAAGCCTCTAGCGGAGACCAGAACAGCGGATGGTTCTTCACCACCCTTAAAAGTGGCCTAAGAAACATCGACAGATAATTTAATAAGGAAACAAAATAATTTATCAATGCACAAGTAAGAAAAAGTCATCTCCAAAGAAAGCTCCAAAGAGCTTGTTGAATCACTAGACCGCTAGAAAATAACACTTACTATTAGCAAGTAGATAAGAAATAAATAAGATAGATAAAACCAAGAGATTTTATTGAGAAGAGAGTGGCAGTTGTAGCCTCGTAAAATTTAGAGAGGATTGAGATTTTTATTCCGAGAAATTGAAGGGATATTATGTAAAGATGAAGAAGAAGGAAATATTAAATAGATAGTGTGCCAAATTGTTTTTCTTTTTTTAAAAGAGAGATCACATTTCAGAGTTTTTTTTTTTTTTTCCCCTTGAAAAGATGATGTTTTAGTCTTCTATTTTTAAGTTTTTTATAACTATATTTAAAAGTTGAATGAGCTAAAAAAACCCGGCAATTTTAGTAGGAAAAAAGCCTCATTGGAATATATTTTGAACTATTTAATTTTTAAAATATGATAGTAGCTCAAGTATGACCTGCTTTTTAGGAAAATTTTGGAGACCTTCCTAAAAATTAATGACTTCTTAAGCAATTGCTTAACCTGCCTAGAGGTTAAACCAGGAGTAGCCAAAAACTCCAAGAAAGAAGATATCTATTGAAACTAGAGGCCATTTGGATCTCTATAGATATATCTGTCGTTTTCGATTCGCAAAATACCCGTATTGCCACCCCTACCAAAAACTAAGAAAGAAGATATCATAAACAAACTCTAGATATATCTATATATGTATACATAAACAAACAGGGCTTTAGAATTGTAACACCGTATCGGTCTTTTCTCATAATTGTAATGTTAATTTATCAGCACCAACCTACATGTCTTGACCAAGTGGCCAACAACATATTGAGGAATTAAGGGTTTAATTAATAAACGAGATATAAGACGATGAGCTTCTGACATATCCTTCAACTGGAACAAGTTCACTGGATTATTCGCTTTAACATTCTTCTGACGTCGATCAAGACCCTCGCCGATCCGATGAATACCGCCGGTAATGCAGTAAACCTAACCTAAACATATCCGTTTTCAAGGTTAGCTTCCCGCCGAAAAGTTGTTCAGGTGCATTCCAATTGCAGTCCAACGTGCAATCTACAACAGTTAGACCAAGAACAACAAACTGAAATGACGTGACAACTACAAATTAATATGTAAACATATATATTTTTGTGTTTGTGTGTGTGTTTGATTCGAGAAATTCCATGCATAAGCTTATAGTAAAAGTTAGCAAGGGAATTAGAAAACTTACTGGTTGAATTAGTTGTGTCCCCCCGATAGAACCATCATAAACACATATCCACATATTTCCAGGACTCAAGTTTCCAGGATATCGATGATAGCTAGCAAGATGACTAACCTTATCCCTGGAGAATATACGTAAAAAGGACTATATATATATATATATATATATATATATATATATATCAAGCTAAATCAGATTATGAACAGTTATAACACCAGAACAGTAAATGTCAAAAGCTGAACAGGACTCATAAGCCTCCGTTAAAAATTGAAGGGTTTTTTTTTTTTTTTTTTTTTGGGACAGTTATAATTTACTTTTTGAACTTTTAAGCTTGACAATTTACATATGGAATTTACAAATCCATGTATAGCAAACCACCTACCATTGATTCTATTGTTAGTTTCAAAATAGAAGTTAACGTGTATTCATGTGACTTGCGCGAATCGTTAGTTAAGAGTCTTCTAATTTATAATTTGAAGAATGTTAATCCAAAATTTTCTATTTCTTACAAGTTCAGGGGAAAACGGTGTCACAAAGGAAAAAAAAAGGTGCAAAAAATCTACAATTAAATAAAAAAAATTTATACTCAAAAGCAATTAAACGCCTTTTTAAGTTCCTAAAAATCTAAATATGACAACTAAAAGCCTAAAATGGATTGTATGTCTTGATATCTAAAGTTAAAAGGACATATACCGATCATTTAGAACGTATGCAGTGTGGCTTGGATTCTAAATGTTTACTAATCATTTAAGAAAATCATTTGAATGACATCAGTCGTAAATATATTTGACTGACAATATTTTGAATTAAAATATTTGAATTGTTATTGGAACTAACGTTTTAATATTTAAAATTTGGACAAAAACATATGATATCATGGAATATCTCAAATGTTTTTCCTCAAATTTTGGGAAGGGTCAATATGAATTTTAGCCTAAATGATCATTTTCCAAACATTTCTAAATATTTAAACAAGTGACCTAATGGAATGGCACAAATGTTGCAAAATGTATTGACAAACAGAATATTAGTTATTTTTTAGTTTCTCTACTTGAATATGTTTGCTGATTTGGATGGGAATTCTATTGTGAATCTTTTTTAATTTGAAATAAGAATCATTTAAATACCGGGTTTAATAATCCAGATATAATATGTAACCTCATAAACACGAAAGATACATATCCTAAATTAAGTTCCACAAGTCATCCTTTATTTTGTTCTCATCACATCCACGATACTAAAGTCTGCAAAGGACAACTTCTAGATGATACAACTTAAACTTATATACCAATATTAGCTGCTACAGTCTTTAAGTGAGGTATCTATTACTCTTATACATATGAAAGTACCCTTTTCACTATTCAAAAATTTGGTTAAGTCATCTTTATTGCTTTTGTGTTTCTTTTAATACTTTTTATTTTGCTTTTATTAACCCTAAAATCTTAAGTTCAATGACATTCCTCTTTCTTCTAATTTGTCCATAATCAAAAGAAAGTGGTAAAGTGATTGTTGGTTCCCATTCCTCACTCTCGTATAGGTGAACTTGGTTCGTTCATTTCGTAGGGAGAAGAACGATCCACTAGAAATAAATGTTAAGCCTCCGTTTGGCAAACCATCTTAAACTCAAATTTTTCATATTAATTTTTGTCTTTTTGTGAAAAATCAACAAAAATTATAATTAATTTTTAAAAAGTCAACCAATTCAAATTTAAAAATTTCAACTCAAATCATTTTACCAAACAGATCCTAAGACTGGAGTAGGTATTTTCATTAACCTGGATCAAATAGTATTTTTTTTTTTCTTGTGTACTCCCTGAATAATTTATTGTTTAATCACTACTATAAATCTTTATTTTTGTAAAATATGTTCTCCTTTTCTTTTCTTTTCTTTTCTTTTTTTTTTTCCAATAATGTTTAACAAAAAAAAAGTCTTTTTATAAAAAATTTACATCCACGTATAAAGAAACTCAACAAACTGAGTATACACGTGTATATAACAGATGCTTATAACTAGTAATAAAATAAAAAAAAGTGATTATCCTACCTCATTGCCTCTGATAATTTCGTAAATACTCTGCCATTTGCCGTTAGTATGGAATGGTAACCAAAAAATATCGCCTTATTATAAGAGGACGGCGAATGAGGAAAATCATACAAGTTGCATATGTCGTAGTCTTTAATGGAGCTGTAATGCCGACAGCCTAGCACCTACAAGAGGATCATTAATATATATATATATCTATATATATATATATAAAGAGAGAGAAAGGTGAACAGATTGATGGCAATAAGGGAAAAGAAAAAGAAAAATTTTAAGTTGTTCAACCTGTTGCTCAAAGGTGGGATTCCTAGCTCCTATTTGCTGAAAGAGGACAAAAATTAAATAAGAGGAAAAGCATGAGTTGTTGTAGGACGTAGGACATTTGCAAAACCTGCTGTTGGAGCACTTAAACATTATTAATTGACTCCCTAAAAGGTTTTTTTTTTTTTTCCTTCTCAAATTAATAGTGACATTCTTTTACTGGATTTTTTTAAGTACTCTTTTACTGATTTTTTTGTTTACATGAAAATTAACATTTAACCAATGTGAAAGGGGAAAAAAAAATATGATCTCGTTTAGAAAAATTGATCAAGAACATAATTAGAACTTGAGTGGTTGTTATTTCAATTGCAACTTTGATAATAAAAAAATATTAAAAAAATATTTTTAAAAAAAACTAGGGTTGCCACAACAATCAACGAAAAAAAGATTGATCCTTTTAGAGAAAGTGGTAAAAAAAAAAAAAAAAAAAGGTCATTAAGTAAGATCTCTTATGCCTAAACTTAATCGGTCTATTTACACGCCTAATTTTGATGTAGCCAGAATGTGACAACAATGAACAAGAAAGAAGTAAATAATATATTTATATAAATAATTGAAATAAATAGAAGATTTCAAATGATTTAATTACTTCTTGTAATATATTATTTTCTATTTATCCAGTAATGCTATTTGTTTCAATTATTTTCGTAGAAATGTTATTTACTACTTTTTTTTTTCTTGGGATTAGATGCTTTTTAGAGAAACAAATCAAGAACGTCATAAAGTACGTAAGAGCTTTTTATACTTAAAGTTTTAGAATTCGAGTTAAAACTTCGAGCTTGATCAATTTACATCCTATAATTTTGATAAAATCTAGGGTCTCCACAACAGTCAACGAAAAAAGGTTTCATCTTTCACCAACAAACTAGTCATAAATTATGATCCTTTAAGCCTTGAATTATAGAATCGGAGATTTTTTTTTTTTTTTTAACTTAGTCAATTTACATGGCATAATCATGCTAAAAACTAGGGTTGCCACAATAATCGACAAAAAGAGGTTGGATCTTTTCCAGAGAAATTGGTTTAGAAGGTCTCCTTCAGTCCTAGAATATACGATTTGGTATTTCCTATATATATATATATATATATATATATATATGTATAGGATTTGACTTAAAAGTTTGAGCCTGGTCGGTTTACATCAAATAACATTGATAAAAACTAGGGTCGCCGCAACAATAAATGAATGAAAAATAATATGTTAGTACAAAAAAGGAGGTAAATGTTTACCAGAATTCTTTGGCCAATAAAACTTGATCTACTAAACATGTCGTCGACTTAGGAGGGATAGCGACTAGCTTATGGCCGTTGCGAGCAAGATTACAAAGCAGCAACACAGAGAGAGAAATCGAAATCACGAATCCTTTTTGAGATCTACAGAGAGAAAGAAAGATAGAGTGAATAATTATTTAATTTATTATAAATCATGTTATTTAGGGTAGTTTTTATTTTCATCTTTCCTTGATTTATTTTTGGTTTAGTTTCCTATTTTGTTGCTTGATTTCGTTCCCTTATTGTTATCTAGTTTAGTTATAGATAGAAATACTTCGTGATTTAAATTTAGACTATAATGCTTAATGAATATTGAAATCGGTGATTTTCGTCCTCTCTTTATTGGATTCTCTCTATTTCTCTCTCTAGTGGTTCCTCTTCTCTAACTTAATTCCATTCGTCTATCTTCATTCTCTCTCTTCATCTTCGTTCTACATCATAGAGCTAGGGATATCGAAATCAAAAACTTTATAAGCGAGAGATGCACAAAATATGAACTTAGGGTCCGTTTGATGAATGAGTTTGAGTTGAAAATTTTTGTTGATTTTTTAGAAAATAAAAAATAAAAACAAAAAACAAAAAAACAAAAACTTTTTCAGAAAAAAAAAAAAGTACAGTTTGAATTAGATTGTCAAACGAGACCTTAATCAAATATGATCCTATCCAATCCAATAGACTACACAGTGGGGGGAAAAAGTTAATTATTAGTTTGTAACAGTGGTTGACTTGTACTACTAGTATGTGCTTTTATTGCTTTAGTTTCCAGCCTTTGTTAATCTTTACGAGATATTTGTTTTTCATTATAAAGAAAATGTGAAAAACTTTTGAATTTGGTCAAAATTTAAAATGAATTAAACTTTATTTTTTGTTCTAAGTTGTTTAATTTTTTTAATTCATATAGTTATATAAATGGAGAATGAGACGGATATATGAAAGGCTCTTCTAATAGAGAATTCATGTCCCTTCTTAAACAGGGATGGAGATGATTTTAAATTTAAGACCAGGGATGGGAAAGCAATCCCCACCCCCATCCTACCTCATTGTCATCACAGCATCACTGGATTCATTACAAACAAACCACAAACGACATAACGTAGAGGAAAAATATATATATAAAACTGATATCTGCACCATGATCCAAACACTCTATATATATATAGACTGTGTATCCAATCCAAAACAACATTTGAAGAAACGACAATAACAAGAAAACAAAATGAGGTCAATTGTTTAAACAACAACAAGAAAACGACATCGAAATATGGAAATACAATAAACAAAAAACAAAGTTAACAGAAAAACGCCAAACCAAACAATGAACGCACGGGCAAGAAAATGCATAAAATCAACATCAACTGGGTAAACGACAACCATAAGAAAACTGACCGCGCCAAGAAAACGACATTAGAAAAACAACCAAGTGAACGGCAATAACATGAAAATCGGCAAGGAAAAACGACATCCAAATCAGAAGTGCAACCTAAAAATGAATGAACTGAAGAATGACAACAGCATATAAAAACAATAGCAATGAAAAAACATGAAATAGAGATGAACGATGATAATTAAAGACAGTATCAAAACAAAAAAAGACAAAACCCAAAAAGCACAAAATGAAGAACGACCAGAACGTAAAATATGTATCTATATAATATATATATATATATATATATATAACAACTAAAGGAAATGACAACTTAAAACGGCATAAATGGGAAAAATGTTAACTACCTAAAGCTAAAAGGTAACTTGACATCAACTAGATAAACGACAATAACATAAAATGATGACTTCGGAGCTGATTATCTTAGTTGTTTAGGACTTTCTTGGTGAATGAATCTGATATTTTGATCCTCTTTTAGAATTCGAAATCGATATAGAATAAAACGCATGGCGTGTTAACTGTAAAGCCCATACTTCAATCGTGGAGGCAAATTTAATCACGCCTCATACTCACAAACATGGTCAATCTAGATTTGAAAACAACAAACTGTTGGTCAACGTCCTGTAATTTTATGCTAGTGTGCCAATAATTTTACCATTTTGTTGTCCTTACTTCCCAAACATAAAATTACTTCTATATTTAAGAATGAGTTCTTGAGTTAAAATTTCTTATGCTTCATGTTCATATATTCAACTCCAATATAATAACATACTAATTTAGTTTCTCGAATACAATGTTATACTCATTTAGTTCCTCCATATACTCTATTTGAATACACCTTTATTTAAACAACATACAGTAAATAGAGATCCAATCATATTAAACATTACACATTACCTTTAAACAGTATACCTCTATTCACCTCTATCACTTGTGCTATTGTTCGTTCATTTTCTTTCTTGTCTACTTTTATCAATCACATCACATATTCTCTCTCTTAATAATATACATTAAATATAATGGTTAAAAGAGATCCAATTATATAATAAAATGTATTTATTATATTAAAATATAATATCTAGTGAACGTGTAATTCATACAAATCAATACTCTTAAAGTTAAGAAAAATCAATTTTCTTTCCTAAAAATTTAAGCAAATCCCATTGGTTTTACAAACGAGGTGACTGTCCAATTTTTCTTTATTCTCAGTCCGTGCTATATCTAAATATGTATATGTCACATGAAAGCCATGAAAACGGACGTGAAACCCGCCCCTCTCACGGGCGATATATATATATATGTATTTATATATATATCCACGTAAATCCATTACCAACGGCTATATTAATCTCATAATCTGCATCTACTTCTACTCCTACTAACTCAGCAGATGAATTGCACTAGAAAGGAAGCCTTTTAATGGTTCGGTGGTGGGCCCACCACCCACGTAAAGTTGTGGCTGGGTCCCACAAAACGTCAGTTCTTTTTCTTTCTTTTTTTTGCTTGGAAGTATTGGAACAGTGGCTACAAGTTTTTTTACTTCTTTAAGCTCATCTTCCTCGCTTGTTTTAACTCCACGTGGCATTTAAAATATATATATATAATTTAGAAGAAGACAAAACGCCACCGTCCAAATGCCATCGCGTCGTCGTTCAGAGACACCTCAGACAGTCAGACTTCAGAGCATCCAAAGCCGCCCCCGTCCGCAACACTGTACACCCACTTCCTTACCTTCCAAGTTCCAATACTTTCCTTTTTTTATTTTTATTTATTTTTTAGGGATATTTTTATTTATTTTTTATCTCTCTCTTTTCTTTCGGTTCTAATGCTTGAAAATATTCACTTGAATAAGGCAACAAACAAATATATTGGGTTCACTAAAAAAAGAAGGGGGGGTGGGGGGGAAGGGTTGAAAAACGTCCTAAATTTAACCTGGATAGTTTTAGTTTTAACCTTTTTGTTAGTTAGGTGCCAAAAGATCACGACAAAATAAACCCGTGATGTTGACAAAAAGGATTAAAATTAAAATTAATCATAATATCCTTTGCATTTTGTTCTCTTTTCAACATCCAACTAACAAAAGGATAAAACTGAAACTGACTGATAATTTAAAAATTAAGGGGCTGTTCGGGAAAATAATTAAAGACAGTTTTGGTGATATTTTGTATTTTTAGAAATGTGTGTTTCGTTAAAAAAAAGTGTTTTGACTGAAAAAATGTAAAATCTGAAAATATGTATAGAAAAAATATCAACTTAAATTTTATTTCATTCATTTTGAAATACTATGTAATTAAAAAAAATCATCTCATTACAACTTGAAATAATTAAATTATGAATTTTTAAAATTTGAATTTATTATAGAGATTTGGGGATATAAACAGTAAAAAGTACTTTTGAGTTGAGAAGGACAAAATATTTTGAAAATGTGGTTTGGAATACTCCCCAAACGAGCCTTAAATTTTTAAGAGTTTTAAAAGTCATGGACCAAATTGAGATTAAACATAATTTTGAGGACCATTTGTGGGATTATCAACCCACACGTGCAGTTAATTAAAAAAAAAAAAAAAAGCTCAACTTGTTCTGATTTCTTTTAACACTTTTCTCCCTCTCCCACCACATGCCCTAGCTTGGATATTCACAATCTAGCACAGTGCTGGCCGTCCGATTATGTGTCAGATCATGGATACGTAACCCAAAGCCAACATTCTGATCGGTCTAAGTTATAATATTGCATTTCTTCGGAGTTTTGCCCAACTTTGAGACAAAAAATTTTTTGTTTCTATTTTCAGCTATTTGAGAATCACATTCACATTACCACATTAGAGAGCATAAATCACATGTCCATCTCATTGGAACTTTGGAATACTTGTATTTTAAGTCAAATACCACTAATTGCCTCTCAAAGTGAGGCCTTGGAATAATTGAGACACTACTGTTTTTCATTTTAATTTAATGCAAGTTGGTTCCCCAAATCTCAATCAATCCGATTCCCAATAAATTTTTAAGTTACTTCACCTGACAATTTATTAATTTTTTATTTTTATTTTTAATTTTTATTTTCACTTTACTTTGGCTGTCCTTGTATTGTGTATCCCAGTTTTGATGGTTTTCAGCTGTCCTCGTTATTTTGGGGGTGTTTGGTTCGTTAGTTTGAGTTGAAATATTTTAGTTGTAATAGTAAATTTTTTTGAATTTTCAGAAAAGACAAAAAACTTTTTGGGAAAAAAACAAAAACTTTTTGGGAAAAAGACAAAAAAAAGTACAGTTTAAGTTGAAATGAACTTGTAGCCAAACAAAGCCTTTAAGCTGATGAACAGCAATATCCACTTTCAAGCCAAAAAAAAAAATTTAATAATAATTATTATTATAAATTAAAAAAAAAAAAAAGAAGCTATATCTACTCAAACTGAAAAGGCATGGACCAATTCTACATTCACCTACATTCTTATATATATGTATATACATATTTACATATTACTGGTATACCAATAATTTATTCTCATTATTATAAATATAAAAGGTTGGGTTCAATGAATTGTTCATCATGACTCCACAAACAGCTTTGCAGGTAAGAGGTTCATTATAAAATAAACTTTAGTTTCATGGTCCCCGCGTTGAAATAAAAATAAGAATTTTGAATTTCGACTCAATATGGTCAAAAACAAATTCCAATTATATTAGTCCTCTTTAGCAAGTTAAGGGTGTTTTTTTTTTTTTTAAAGCAATTATAAGAAATATTTCAATTATATCATTAAATTTTGATAGTTACGGTAATTCACTTTATAATTACTCATGGTAATTAATTACTGGTCAAGTATTCTTAGCAAAAAACTTTTTTATTAGTTTTATGTTATAATAAAAATTAACGCATAAAGTTAACTCTTTTTTTTTTTTAATGGTATTAGTTATCAAAACTTGTGTAGTTGCTTTCTTTTTTTCCTTTTTTTTTTTTTTTTTATACTAAACTTTTGGTTAGAAGGCAGTTGAAGCATGAATTTAGTAATATTCCCGTGTAATCACTTTTTCCCCCTTACACGTTTCGCTTGAAGGTAGTTGAAGCATGAATAAATTAATTTTCTGTTTTATTTTTTTTATCTGTTTTTGTGCGAAACAAGCTCCACTATTTTTTGACATGAATAAAAGGTGACCAAATCATTAGACCAAGAGAGTGGAAATTATTTACCCTTGAAAAAACGAGTGGATATAATTTGTGTGACGGTTTAAAATCTGTCCAAGTTGTTATTATTATTATTATTATTTGCTGGAATTGTCCCAATTATTGTTGCAGACCAAAAAGTTCATTACATTCCACCTTTGCCGTTTCATAATTTTAAAATTCTTTAAAAAAAAAAAAGAAAAAGAAAAAGGGAAAGAAGAATTTGTGTAAAAGTAATGCCTTCACGTATACTCAACTCAGGCATGAAATATGAATAACTTATACGCTAATGCTATTTTTATGCATGCAAAAGTCGAAAACTTTATATTTATGTACCAAACATTACTGAAAATAAAAGGTAAATAAAACTACATATGTTTCCTCAAACTCAAAGAATTCAATTTTCGAAAAAAAAAAAACATCGAAGAATTCAGAGAATTTCAAGGATATGAATAAAGAAATACCGAGTTAATAGCATTAACTATAACCAACTACTCAAACTCGAAAAAACAAGCGGGAAATGAAACAGCTTTATTAATATATTTTCGGAGGGAAAATTTTTGCAATTCTTTTTTTGCTACAGAAAGTTAGAATTTTAATATTTTGTTCGGGTTAGATTACGTTTGAACGTTTAAACTCAAACTGTATTTTTTCATCTCAGTTTTTATCTTTTTCCCACAAAGTTTTTGTTTTTTTTTTTTCCTGAAAAAGTTTTTATCTTTTATGAAAAATCAATTCTATAAATTTTCAACTTAAACTTAAAATTTTCAACTCAAACTCATTCACCAAACGAATCCTTATTGATCATTCTATAAATTTGTTTTATTTATTGACAATAACACTATTTATTTAGATTATGGAATTCTACGACTCCTGATCACCCCCCAAGGAAAAACAAATATACTTAAGAGAACAAACATTTTTTTTTAGTAAATTAAGAGATCAATATTAGAGTAATTAATTATAAAAAAATATTAGAGTAATTATTTATTTATGAAAAAAGCCAGAGACTCTCATTTAGAGCATGTTTGATAATACAATTCATTTTAAACTAAATTATACTTTTTCATCTCACTTTTTATCTTTTTCTTTAAAAGTTTTTTGTCTTTTCTGAAATTTTTTTTTCTTTTATGAAAAATCAACAAAAATTACTATTCAAAATTAAAAATCTTAAACTAAACTTATTCACCAAACACCCCCTTAACGAGAAAAAATCTTCTTGTCCTTTTACTCCCCTACAGTTTTTTATTTAGTATTTTCTTTTTTTTTTTAATTTAACCTTTTTCACGCATACAAAAAAAGAAAAATTTTTTTCCTTATTTGATTTTGTGTTTTTTTTTGGGGGGTGGTGAAGGGATATATAATTCTAACAGAAAATATTCTTTCTTCTTCTTTTTTTTCTTTTTTTTATTTCTTTGAAGTTAAGCTGCTGTTTTCCTATAAGGGGAGTCTCGTCAATACCAATATATGTCTCCCTACGATGCACCGCCGAAATTTTTTTTTTTCTTCTTAAATTTTATTTTATTTATCTTTTTTTTTTTAGTCGAAGTTATTTCCTTAATTTGCAAGAAAAACATTCAAAGTATAAGCCCCATTTTATCTGCTAAATTAGCTCCAGCAAGTTTTTTTTTTTTCCGCCTTTTTTGATTTGTCAAACAATCCCCAACCTGTTTTTTTTTTTTCCCTTTAAATATAGTCGATAAAACCTTTTCTTTCCCCCAAAAAAAAAAGTACAAATAGTCCAATATCCCTTTTTTTTTCCTCAATATGAAAAAAGAAAACAAATAAAATAAAATTTATTTTATAAGAAAATAAAATTTTGGTGGTACATCGTGGGGAGACGTACATTGGTACGCCAAGACACCGATATTAGAAAAGGTGGAATTTTAAAAATTAAAATTAAAAAAAAAAAAGAGAGAGAGAGGTGCAGTGGGTTCGCCAGTTAGGCAAAAGTGGCAAAAGCGAGGAACTGCGGAGCACGTGAGCACATGGGCGGAGGAGCCAATCAGCTTCTTCGCCAGGCTGATCAAAGCCGTCAACATCAAATCATAATTAACCAAATGCCACAGCTGGCCACTTGGACGTACAGCTGGCATTTCATCACTGGACTGGAGCCAAATAAATATTATTTTGGGTTTTTCCATTTATTACTTTACTCGTTCTTAGCGCCCAAAAAAAAAAAACCCATAAAAAAGAGGAGATCACAGCAAAAAAAATAAAAATAAATTGTGTCATCCATGCTGCCGAGCTGTCCACCTCTCCCTGCTCATTATGTGACCTGGCACTTTTAAAGTGGCTGAATCAAAACAAAACCCATAAAAACGAAAAAGCAAGTGAGAGTATATATATAATATGGAACGACATAAAAAAAAAAAAAAAAACAAACAAATAAAGTGGTTGTGCTTTTCGTTGTACTTACACTTTCTTGTCATTTACCAAAAAAAAAAAAATTTAGGGTTGTTGGCCTTTTTTAAAATACTAGTTAAAATATATGTTAAAATTATTGAATATTTAACATATAAACATAAATATTAAAATTTTCAAAGATATAATATTTTTAGCATATTAGGTTAGACTATCACAAAAAAAAAAAAAGAAAGTAAACACATATTAAAAAATATATTTTTAAAGGGTTAAATTTGATTAAGAAAGTAAATCAATTAGAAAATGATTAAAAAGTTGAAAAGAAAAAAAAAAGAAAAGGACAGTAAATAGAAACAAATCAAGAAAAAATTTATAAAAAGAAGAAAGAAGAAAGAAGAAAGAAAGACATCATCACAAAAAAAATAAAATAACTTAATCAAATTTTTAAATAATGTTTTTATGACACTTTACTCTTATATTAAAGTTATAGAAAAAAATAAAAATAAAAATAAAACCCTGTAAAATGAATTTCTTTGAGTAAATTGGTAGAAAGTAGAAACTCTCACCTAACTCAAATCATTTTCATGATAATTTTTAAAGTCTATTTTTCGGTGGACATGGATTGATTAAGGTGCTTGTGCTTTTAAAAAAAAAGGACTGGGAACTTTCTATGAACACAAAGTTGCTGTTAGTAGGTGGAAGATTTTAAAATTTTTTTTAATTCGAAGTTGTTGTTAGCCTGTTTGTTTCCACAACCATTAATTAAATTAAATTAAATTAAAAGGCAAATGAGCTATGAACAGAATTGACCAAGTTTGTAAATTGTTATGTTATCATCGTCAAAAACTAAATGAAAAATTGAAATGTATCTGAAACCGTAGTAGGCGGACTTTGGGTTTTGAAGCGGTCAATTTCCACTATAAAAGGTCACTCTAGTATGTTCCATACACTTTCTTCATGCGTGTAGGACTCCATGTCCTATTTGTTGCCCTTACGAGTTTAATAATATAAACAAGTTTATGGGTTTGTTTGACAAAACATTTCATTTTAAATTAAACTGTATTTTTTCATCATGATTTTTGTCTTTTTCTCAAAAATTTTTTTATCTTTTCCGAAAAAGTTTTTTGTCTTATCTAAAAAGTCAACAAAAATTACTATTATAACTAAAATATTTCAACTCAAACTAACGTACCAAATAAACCATATTCAAAAACTTGTCAACATCATTTTATTGTTATTTTTTTTTAAAATATGACATGGTCATCTTATTTCTTTTCTTTTTCTTTTTTTCACCAATTAGAAATCCACTAGTTAATTTTTTTCAGACCCTATAATCCTATTCACGAACATAACTCAAGGTTGTAATTAAGGGGCCTTTTAAGTGGAGATTAAAAAAAAATTTAGAATTTTTTTTGTGAACTGTGAAGTGTTTTTTTTTTTTTTTTTTGCTGGAGAACAACTGTGAAGTGTATTAATATCTCGAAAAAAAAAACGTTTAAATATTATTATTATTTCAAAAAAAACATATTTAGAGTTAATTCAACCAAGCCAATCCGTTAATTTCATAGACGTTCATGCATTAATTATACATTTCAAATTCTCTTTAAAAAACAGAATTTCAAAATGGAAATATTAGCCTTTTTTTTTTTTTAATATGTTCAACGGTAAAAGAAAACAGAGCAACCATATCAATATACATATATACTCTTTCTTTGCCAGCGGTTTCACCGCACATACAAATTGCAAAATATATATATTTAACAAAAAAAATTACAAAAAATATATGTTATGTATATAAATATAAAAAGGAAAGCCAGACGATTAATTTAATGGGGAAAAGGAAAGCCAGATAACAGAGGCGGAGAAAAGGACAGTAAGAGAATCGAATTATCAATACACTCCCCCATATATATTAATGCCATGAAATTTATTTTCCGAGAAGAAGCCCCGAGAGGAGAGAGAGAGAGAGAGAGAGGAGAGAGAGAGTCGGGTCGGGACCTTTTCTCTCCATTTTCTCTCGGAAGGGAAGGGAAAAGAAAACCGCGTTTCGTAGAAGAAGACGACCCTACTAGAATCGCGTTTTAATCTCCTTCCTCTCTTTTCTTTCCAGCATTCAAGAAAACAGAACAAGAAGTGATGATTTCGTCAAGGTTTTTCTTCGTCGTTTTGTTCCTCCTTGCCGTCGTTTCGCTCATCTTGTCTCCGTTGTGTCTCGGGATTCGGTTCTTCCCGACGACCGATGGAAATGACGTTCTCCTCCGATTCTCGGAGATGCCGGAGTATCGAAACGGCTTCGAGTGCGCTTCCTCCGGCGACAAAACGGCGACGTCGTCCTGCGACCCGTCTCTGGTTCACATCGCGATGACGTTGGACAAGGAATATCTCCGGGGCTCCATCGCCGCCGTGCACTCTGTGTTGAAGCACGCCGCGTGCCCGAACAACGTGTTCTTCCACTTCATCGCCGCAGAGTTCGACTCGGCGAGTCCCCGAGTCCTGGCGCAACTCGTCCGTTCTACGTTCCCTTCTCTCCGGTTCAAGGTCTACATCTTTCGCGAAGACACCGTTATAAATCTCATCTCGTCCTCGATCCGAGAAGCGCTCGAGAACCCGTTGAACTACGCGAGAAATTACCTCGGCGATATTCTCGACCCCTGCGTTGACCGTGTCATCTACCTCGATTCTGACCTCGTCGTCGTCGACGACATCGGCAAGCTCTGGAATACCACCCTCACCGGGTCCCGGGTCATCGGAGCCCCGGAATACTGCCATGCCAATTTCACGAATTACTTCACTGAGAGTTTCTGGTCTGACCCGCTCCTCTCCCGGGTTTTCGGATCCCGAAAGCCCTGCTACTTCAACACGGGAGTGATGGTGATGGATCTGGTGCGGTGGCGAGAGGGGAACTACAGGAAGAGGATCGAGAACTGGATGGAGGTTCAGAGGAAGAAGAGGATCTACGATTTGGGATCTCTGCCGCCATTTTTGCTGGTTTTCGGAGGTAATGTTGAGGCTATTGACCACCGGTGGAACCAGCACGGCCTCGGCGGCGACAATGTGAGGGGAAGCTGCCGGTCGTTGCATCCGGGTCCGGTCAGTCTCTTGCACTGGAGTGGGAAAGGGAAGCCATGGGTGAGGCTCGATGAAGGAAAGCCATGTCCTCTTGATAGTCTTTGGGAGCCGTACGATCTAATCTACAAGCCCAAGTATCACGAGAACAGCTCTCCATTGTCGTCTCCTTCGATCATGATCAACGCTCCGCGTTCGAGCTACTACTTGCTCCGATGACGACGATGATGATCTTGATGATGTTATTGTTGTTGATGATAGTGATGATTCTTTCATTACATTTTACATTGGTTTTAGTTACCACACGATTGATTCTTTTTTGGTGTACAGATTGAGGAAAGGGGATTTTCTTTCTTGGGTGAAAATTTTTGATTCGATTGAATTCTTTTTTTTTTTTTTTTTTGTTCTGTTCTGTGTACTTACATTTGAGATATCAAATTCATAGAACAATTTTGTTGGGCGGATTGATTTCTTTGTATGTAATATTGGAGGGCAACAATAACACACCCATTTGTTCTTTATTTTATATGTTATTTCATTCTTAGCAAATGGGAATTCTACTATTGAAATTGCCTCTTTTCATTACGGTGAAGAATTGCAATTTTAGCTGTTTGATTATTGATTCGATCGTGGAAAAATTAAATTAATCGAATGATTAAGACTTAGCTTTTGCTGGACAATTCCAACCTGTTCTTAGTTAACATTTTCTTCTCAAGAGTCGTATTGATGTTTCTTGAAAAAGAGTTGGAAAAATATTATAAATCTCCGAACTTTATTGTTAGCGTCGATATATCCAACTATGAAATGTATCAACTATGAAATGTCCAATCAACTATGAAATGTATTTACTACGCCCTGAGTTTTAACACGTTGTCAAGTTGTCCCGTTAGTTATAAGTAATTTTTTCATTATTTTTAATATCAAAATGTTCCATAAACTTTGTTTTTATGTTAAAATACACTGATCTTTGCATTTGTATTAAAATATTCCCTGATCTTTCTTATTTATGTGAAAGTATCTCCTGATTTTAATATTTATGTTAAATTGTTTATCTGTTTTTTTTATTTATTTGACATTGTATAATTACCTCAAAAGTTATTTTTCTACCAAAAAAAAATGTCATCTTTTCTTGACCCACTTTTTTGTTCTGTTTATTTTAATTAAAATTTACTTTCATTTTGATTTCTTAAATAAAAATAACTACACAACTTATATTTATTACTTTATTGTCCTAATATTACAAATTTTAGTTTAATTATGATTGATAATGTTGTAACAAAATATGCAAACTAATCATCTTTAAAATTAAAAAATATAACTAAGAATTGGGATTAGAGTAAATTTGTAATATTTATTCTCATTATGGATTTAGATAAACACATGAATGAAATTTGTTATTACTATGATTTGAAATTATATAGCTCAAGTAAATAGCATATTTAAAATCCAAATCATGCATCTGAGTCTGACCAACAATGGTTACGTATAAATAAACTCATAACCCAATAAATTTGAATTAAAATAAGTAAAAAAAAAAACTGTGTGTTAAAAAAAGAAGCATCTCACTTTATTATAATAAAAAATATATATGTATATAGATTTACATGTTTTAAAAAGTTAATAATTATAAGGTAATTGTACAATATTAAATAATTAAAATAATATAAATGGAAAATTTTGATGCAAATATTAAAGATTAGGGGTAGTTTGACATAAATATGAAAGATCAGAGGACATTTTGACACAAATATGAAGTTTTTAGGGTATTTTGATGTTAAATATAATAGAAAAACTAACGGTAATTAACTGAGATAACAACTTGACATACATGTTAAAATTTAAAAGACATAATAGATACATTTTATAATTCATATGGTATATTAACATTTGTGATAAAATTCAGCGGAATTTATGATATTTTTTCAAAAGAGTATTGGAATTCTACTTTCTCTCTTTTTGGCTTAAAGATCAAAGTTTTCGAGGCATGATTGAAAGTGATTTAAGCGGTGACAAGAATTCAAAGGAAAGATGATGAAGTATTTGGTGACGTTAAAAGTTCCAACTCAATTGTGTTCACGGGGCTTTCTTGAGGCATGGGTTTGGGACAAAAGTGACGAGCTCCATATCGTTGTAATTGTCAACCACTTTAGTGGGGCCCATTGTATAATACTCAAAATTTTTTTATTAGGAAATGTCAAGTATAATTACGTAGAATATCTCTTTTCCTATTCTCCAGAATAAATATGGCGTAGCGATTGAAGTTGAAGTTATACCTTTCTGATGGTTGAAGTTCATTAGCACGACTTATTCTTCAACACGTTTCGTGCCTTGAAATCCCACAAAGTGCTCGTAAACTGCCAAGTGGGTTCCCATTTATCCCTAGTCTTATGGGTTTTTTTAATTTTTTTTTTCTTTTGTTTACCTGGATGGAAATTGGAAATTTTTAACTCGAGCGAAAGAAAAGTCATTGCCTTTTTCTCTTCTCTCTCTCTCTCTCTTTCAACTTTACTGTAAACACGTTTTCCGTCACAGGAATTGAGGCTTCTTACCGGGTGGTTTTCAGGTTTTAGTGGATGGAAAAGGCAAAGATGATCTTGACAATCTCTTTTATATATGTGTATATCTTTTCTTTTTTCAGGATTCGTTTGGTAAATGAGTTGAATTTAAATTGAGTTGAATTTTTAAAAAATAAATATAAACTTTGTTGACTTTTCAGAAAAAGATAAAAAAATGAAAAAATATAATTTAATTGGAGTTAAACTTCGTTATCAAACAAAGTCTTACACTTTCACATAATGAGACGCAACGTGAGGTTCATATGACATGTGGTCACATGTCAATTGGTTCATTTTGGTAGAACAGTTAAAAGATCATCTGGTACTTCAACCAAACAAAAAAAAAAAGAGAGATCATCTGGTAGAAGGAAACAGTCATGGATTGGAGTGTTAGTGGAGAAATAGTACCACTTTTATTGAATTATAGACACTCATAAATCATAATCAATAATGAGTTATTTTCTAAAAATAAATAAATAAATAAATAATACATAAAAATCAAGCTTTAGTCGTATTGATTAGGTCATCCCAAAAAAATACAATTTTGTAGCAGTACTTCAGCTCCCATTTCCAAGTTACGGCTTGCGATGAACCGTATAGAACTTTCTTTAAAAAAATTGCAAATACAAATAATATAAATCTATGTCCATTTCAACTCATAAATTATATATTGGCTTTCTTAATCGAAGTTTTTTCCTCAAACACGTAAAATACACTGAGATGACCGTTGGAAAGAATAACTCAACGTGAAAGCTTGACTTCAACAAACCATTATAATAACAAAAATATTTATTATTATTAATATTTTCATTTATATCTCTTAATTTTAACTTAATATTATAGTAGGTTTGATAATTGAATTGAAGTTCCAAGCTTGTTTCGGTTAAAAAAAAAAACGATCGAAAAAAATAAAATGATAATAAAAAAATTACAAAATTATTTTCAAAATTCTCTACCTACCCGCCACACTACATGTCCCCCACCATCACAAACCCGCCCAATCCACCTTCATAGTGAGCAGGGCTGGTTTGAGATTTTGAAAAAATTGTTATTTTCCAACCCGCCCACTACCCATCACCCACCACCCATCTGTCAGATGCTAAATTCCCCATACACAACCGTACTAATTGGTCTTAGCTTTGTAACTAAATTTATGATAGAATTAATAAAGTACGATTAAGTTCAAATTCAAGAGGTAAACTGGAAGATTTTAAAATTCAGAAAATAAAAAGTAAAAGTAATCTTGAAATTCATGCAACATAGATAACATGATCTTAATGATAGTAATAATAATTAACAACATGTTTTCAACCAAAAAAAAAAAAAAAAAACCCCATGTTCATGTGCACTTCGAGTTAATCAACCACCGAGGTTCTTTCTGATCCTTTCAACATCCGATTTCGAAATCCGAAACGCCTTTTCCAGCACATAGTCAGGAATCGGAGGATTCGTTGTGAATGTGGCCAGTGACGCAGCTTGTCTGCCCGGGTTCTGGCTATTGAACCCGGAAAGGGCCACAGCCGGACCCACCGAATCAAAATTGTATACAAAATGGAGCAGCCCTTTCGGGAACACAAACGACTCACCGGGCTTCAGTTGCTGTGTGAACAGACGGTAGGCTGTGTCCACAAAGCCCACCAGTAGGAACCCCTTGAGGCAGGTGAGCACTTCCGAGGCCCGTGGGTGTAAGTGCGGCTCCACGAGCCCGTTTCCAGCGATGTCGATGCGGGCCATAGCCAGGCCCAGTGTGTTGAGTCCTGCCAAGTTGGCGGCGGTCGTTGTGCTCATGTTGTAGCCGAGTCGTTTTGTGTCGCTGGGCTGTGAGAGAGCGGACGTGGCGAATTGTGAAGGCCTCGCAAGATTTGGGTCTATGCAAGGTTGGCCATTTATGAAGAAAGGTTCTGGTCTTGGGCTTCTGTTGTCCGCAATGCAGTAGTCTTGGATCGGATCTGGGTCGGGCCTGGCCAGGCCCGTCAGGAGAGAGAGGCCGAGGAAGAAGTGAAGTAGCAAGGATGGATGCGGGAGAATGTTATTGTTGTCTCTCATGTTGGATTTTTGTTCAACGAGTGTGAGTTTTCAAGTTCATGGCTTTGGTCAGCAAATTCAGAGGTTATATATATATATATATACAGAGCAAGTCTTGGACAGTGATTGGTAAGGAAGATTAATGTGGTGGGAAAGGTGATTGAGTAGCTTAAGAGGCATTAGAGAGAAAAACACAAGGCAAGTTAAAGGTAAAGAGAATGATAATCGAGTCCGGTAACACCAACCGTGGTGGTTGGTTATGTGTCACAATTTTATTGGTCACGTTCCACCAAGTAGTAAGTAAAACGGTGGTCTTCCAAATGTAAAACTGTGTCGGATGTCCGCAACATGGAGTTAAAACGTCGTCGTTTAACTAGTTTTTGGCGTGAGATATTGTTTTGGTTATTTTTAAGATCCATCTCTAATGCATTCAGTCATATTAAGGCAATATTTGCATTCAGTCATATTAAGGCAATATTTGTTATGAAGTAGTGTCAAAAATATTATTATTTTACTTTATACTTCAATCATAATGCTATTTCTAATACTATTTTTATTTTTTATTATTATTATTATGCTTTAAAACTTTGTAAAAATGAGCATTCTAGTATTTAAATAATTTAAAAATGAAACTAGTGTAATAATTACATGACAAAGATAAATGCAACAATCAATAAAAATCAAATGTTAAATTTAATATTGGTTATACTTTGTGATAAATTTATCGTAAAATTAAATATTTGACAAATCTGATATCAAATATAGTATTAAATTAAAGAGTACTTTTCTCATCTAAATAACAAAATTTATCATTAGTATAATCTTTTAACATTGCACCGAAGGTGCTGTGAGAGTTATTTAATCGGGAGGGGACCACAGATGGGGAGAGTGGGCTTGAATAATTAATGGAAGAGGCCTAAGGAGGAGAGGGGATGGTGAGTGTCACATGTAAAGACTCTCTCACTCCCACTCCCCATGTGGGGCCGTTCCTTACCATCTTCTATATCTTTTATGGCTAATCTGATCGAACGAGTTTCAACTTTTTTTTTTTTTTTTGGGAGTCTCTCTTTGAAGACATGATTTAGGAAAATCTACAGGTATGGTTATGGAAAGAGAAGGATTTTGCCAAAAAGATCAAAACTTTTAACGTATTTGTATGTGTGTGTAAGTGAGTGAGTTCGTGTTTTATTACACTTTCAACATCACAATTGAGCCAAATTAATCCAAGTCACATACTGGGTCTTCTCCAATTATATGGTTCTTTCATAATCATGTAGTCCGAAAAGGTCTCTAATTATTCAACTTTCTGTCAGACTAGAAAAGTGTAGTAGTGAAAGCCAGAGAGTAAAGATTTACTCTTGAATTTTTTTTATCTGCAGCTTTTTTTTTTTTTTTTTTTGGGGTGCTTTTGGCTTCCTTTTTCTTCTTCACCTTTCGGGTTCATAATTTGGGTATCATTAGAGATTTGGGAAGTTCTAGAAACAAACAAAGAAAGTCTCATTACCGTCGATAAAAAAAAGGTGCGAAGTAATAATTGAAGGAGATGGAAAAAAGAAGAAGAAGAAGAAAAATAGACAGAACACATGCACTTGTCTTCCATTCTTTTGGCCACATTGTTTCATCGAAAAGCGTTCCTTTTTGTCTTCATTGTGAATTTTTCTTCTTTTTTTGTTTCTCCTAATCTTTGGTCTTTTTTGTTTTGTTTTTTTTTGTTTGTTGTTTTTTTTTTTGGGTGTGATCCAGTGGAGATCTAATTCTAGTATACAATATAGCCATGGCGTTCACATTCTCTGTCCCGGTCTCTTGTTAGAGGATATATAAGTGAAACACTAGCAGATCTGCCAACAGCTTCAGATAAGGTAACAAACACCACCCTTTTCTGTTTTGGATTTGCTTAATAATGGGCAGATTTGTATAATAATTATTATTGCTTTTCCAAACTTATGCTTTTGTTTCTTTTGTGGGTCTTCTTTTCTTGTCCTCTCTCTCTCTCTCTCTCTCTCTCTCTCTAATTTGCAAATTGTAATTGTGGGTTGTCATTCTTTTTTTCTTGATTGGATTTTGGTTTCTTCTTCTTTTTGTTGTTGTTTTTGTGAAAAAAAGAAAAAAGAATAAGAAACAGATGATGGGGGAGACAACAGCAGCCTCAAACCCTGTACTTGAAGTGTCTGTCTCATTCGGAAGATTTGAGAATGATTCGTTATCATGGGAGAAATGGTCTGCTTTCTCACCAAACAAGTACTTGGAAGAGGTTGAGAAGTGTGCCACACCAGGTTCTGTAGCTCAGAAGAAGGCTTATTTTGAAGCCCATTACAAGAAGATTGCTGCTAGGAAAGCTGAGCTTTTGGAGCAAGAAAAGCAAGCTCAAAACGATCCCATGAGGTCAGTTTGGATGATGAAAATGATCCAAATGGTAGAGATCTGATCCGCTACACAAGTTCCAAGAATGCCCAACTTGATGTGTCTGAAGAACAAAATTCAGCTGTAGAAGAAGTTAACCAAGAACCCGATTTGAGTATCGTTGATCTGAAAGTGGAAGTCGTAATTAGCGAAGAATGTCAAAGCTCATTGGCTGAGAGAGATGAAGAGCTTGATAGAAGGGTGGCTAGTCCTGACTTAGGCAAGGCAGAAGAAGATCCTGCTTTGGTTAAGGAAGTAGAAGCCATTGCTATTGATTCTCAACCCAGAACGGAAGCTCCAGAGATTGTGAAAAGGAGTTAGGATGCGATTCGAAGGTCGAAGAGGAAAAGGTTAAACTGGTTGATCAGAATCAATCTCAAAAGGTGAAGGCATTAGTTCTTGGATTTATTTGTGTCCATGTGAACTTTGTTAATTTAGTTGAATTTTTATCCTCATGTCTCATACCGTGTTGTCATTTTTGTCTGGATAGGTTAATGCAGTGGATAAGGAGAGAAATGAAGCAAAGCCTAAGAAGAAACCAGTTTCTCAAATAACTAAAGCACCAAAGAGTTCTACATCTACCCCAAGAGTGTCAAAGCCCGTACCGAATGCGAGGCGAGTATCTGCATCAGCCTCACAATCTTCGGCAAAGAAGAGCAGCACTCCATCTTTGCAGAGGAACAAGAATAATCCGCCTTCCGGAGAGACCAAGAAAGTTGTTTCGAAATCTCTACACTTGTCCCTCAGTTTAGGCCCCAGGAATTCAAATTCACCCGCGAATTCAGATGCACCTTCTCTAACTGCACCTAGAAAGTCTTTAATTATGGAGAAAATGGGGGATAAGGATATTGTCAAACGAGCATTTAAGGCATTCCAAAACAATTTCAACCAAGCGAGATACTATGGTGATGACGGATCTTCATTACAAAAGCAGGTTAATCCATTCTCATGTTTGGCGTTTAAAGATACAAACTACTTGAATTATTTTCTTCGATTAAAAGGTTAGATTCTCTTTTAACTGCTTATTTCATTTTATTTTATTTTTCCAACTATCTGGTGCAGGTCACTGCAAAGAGGCCAGAACCAAAGGTTTCGACTTCTCTGACTCCAAGAAAAGAGAATGTTGGGTAATGTTTAGATTTACACTTCATTCTAATTCGCATATTAAACCTTTCAATATAACATGTCTTGTGTATTTACTGTATTGGAGCTGGGTTTCTTGTGCATATTTTACTTGCATCATGACTACATTCGTCTGTCTGAATGCATGTATAAACATCCCTTGGTTAGATGAATTATTGTCGAATGTTGAACAGTGAGGAGCCCTCTCCTCTTATTGCCCTGCCTCTGGATAACTGTAGTACGAACGTAAAAGGAATTGATCCGAATGTCGATTGTTATAATGCATCCGCATTACACATCTGACATTTGGTTCATATTTGTAACAATGTATTGTAGGTTGATAGAAGAATCAATGAATCATAGTTCTTGTTTAAGGTAGGAAGCATAAAATGCTGTGTGTGTTATAGTTGCTGATCTCGTCATTTCTATGCTGGAACAGGTCACTCAGACCGAATCGGCTGGAGAAAAGAAGTATCAAGACTCCTCCATCCTCTTTTGGGTTGAAAAGTAATGAAACAGCAGAGAAAAGAAAAGAGGTATTCACTGAAGCGCACACATTCTTTCACTCGCTCATGGATAATTAGCGCCTTGCACACTTCACTTCCATTGAAATCTTGAGTACAATTTGTTCAAGTTTCCGCATCTTATCATCCATTTAACTGATTTTTTCAGTTTTCAAAGAAACTAGAGACGAAGTCCAATGCCATAGAGCAAGAGAAAACACGCCTCCAATCAAGATCAAAGGTCCAACTTTTTTTTTTTCTTTTGTGTGCATCTAATCTCATTAAACAGCATAAAACCAAAATACCTTTAGTTCTAGTATATTGCTGATGTCTTTCTATAACAATTTAGTGTCAGTTACTATTGCCATATTAAATTATAAGACGGAATACGTAATTATTTGTCTACTGCAATTGTATGGCTGTATCTTAATACCTTCATATTGACACAGGAGGCAAAGGAGGCAGAGACAAAAAGGGTGAGACAAAGCCTTAATTTTAAGCCAACTCCCATGCCGGCGTTCTATCGGGGACAAAAAACGTCGAAAAGTGCTTTGGATAAGGTACAAGTGGATAAGATACAAGTGTAAACCTCTTCTTGATCACTATAAAGAGACATCCTTCTGCAAATTATTAGGAGGAGAGGTCCCATGCCATTTGGATTCCATCGTGGGAATGTTCACATATCTATCGCATAGAGATCCTTGTATGGGGGCTCGGCCTTTTTTGCCCTACTTTTGGCAAAATATTCTAAATTTCTTTCTCCCACTAGCACCTTCCTTCTGTTGCAAGTCAGATGGGCCATCTTGAAAATTTGTTCTGTACTTGGATTTAAAAGCTTGATTTCAAATCAATCTTTAATATCAGTTGTGGTAGTGATGTGAAGTGGCCTCTGGCTTTGTTGCTTTTGCTGTTAATAATAATGTTTGTCTAGTTAATGAGCTTAATTGTCACAATCAATGTGATGAGATTTCTTTAAATACAATTTCTGGCGCAGATCTTTCTTTTTCTTTTCTTTTTCGTTTCTTTTTAACCCCTAGGGTAAGATCCATTCTTAATTTTATCCCAACACTTGCTATTAACCTTTGTCAAGCCAGAAACTCAATTGTCCTTTCGACGCATCCAAAATCTCCAATCTTTATTTTTTTATATTCCGGGCGTCCAATCAGTCAATTAAGACATAGAACTTCATTAAAAGCAAAGACCATGTTCCATTTGGTACCACAAAAGTTCCAAAATTTTCCTGTTTTTGGGAGCATAAGTCTAATGTTTGAAACAGATTGACAATCACTAAAGGCCACGGACTCAAATCTTTTATCTAAATTTTTAGTGTCTTAAATTATGTTTAACTAATAATGTTATGTCATGTCATTTTAAAAAGTTTGAAATGCTTTATAACTTTTGTTTGGTTGATTGAGAAAATACCCAAATAACTTTTTTTTTTTTCATCTATTGATCAATATGACACAAATTCTCGTATCTTAACTAAAATGATACAAATTGTAGTTTATTTTAGTTTAATTTTGTGTTATATTGCTCTAATTTTACTTTTTATATTATATTGGTGTAATGATCTTTAAATTTGTGTCGTTTAGTTACTTTCCCTTAACTGATTTTTATACTTTAAGATATAACTCCTTTCAATAATGTATCAAAATATAATTAATTAAATATATTTAAGATATTAAAATTGGACAGGAGACGTCAATCCATTGTCAGTACCATCGGAAAGCACTTTTCTTATGAAGTTGTTTATGATTGCCAATAAACGGGTCCCAAGCACACTCTAAGCCTTTATTAAGGGCTCTCTTTGTTTCCTTATAAATAAATAAATATATATATACATACATATTTTTCTTTCTTTTATTTCCTTTCTTTTTTTACCATCTACTAATGGGAAAAATGCTGTGAACTTATCATGTGGATGCCTTCCAAGAAGTGAGACTCGTCAGGTAAAGGTCCATCTCGGATGAAAAGTCAAAATCATTTACCAAGAAAGACAAATATATACATATGTGTGTGTATATATATATATATATATATAACACGTTTGTGAGGCATTGATGACAATGAGAGGACGAGGAAGACTAGTCAAAAAGAACTTGCTTCTCATGGATTGGAGGGTGGTTCTTTTTCAAAGCAATGACAGATGAGTTTGCACTCGGTAGAATGTCCGTGCAACTCAGTGGTGGCCAAAAAAAAACCACTCTTACTTGGTTCTTCTTCCTTTGTGGTGGGGCCACTTGAAGTGTGAACGTTTTTTTTTTTTTTTTTTCAAGAAGTATTTACACGAAATGGTTATTTTTGAGTTTCTTTCAAAATATATCTATAAATTTAAGCGAATTTTGAATTTTAATGATTTTCTTTTCCACATCCTTCCATGATTGCAGATCAACTTTTTTTATATAAAAAAATCTTTAATTAATGAATTAAATGCACCTTTTATTCTTTAATTAGGAAACTGTTTTGGTAACTTTTTTTTTTTTCTCTAGTGTGTTTTTTTATGGAAAAAACAACCCTCCGTATTTAATGCCATTATTTTTTAAACTGATTTGAAAATTTTAAATATATCAATTAAATTGAATATTACGTTTTAAATTTTTTGAATGCACATTTATTTGGTTTCCTTTCCTTAATTAGTTTTGCTTCTTTTTTTTTTTTTCCAATGTCCGCCTTCCTTCTTTGAGTTTGCTGGTTTTATGATTATCAAATCTCTCTTCCATTTTTTTTTAATTTGCATGCAGTTTTTTTTAATTTTTCATTTAAAACTTTTGATTACACATTTTTATGGATTTAGTTATTTTAAATACACATTATATTCACCAATCATTATCAGTGGTGTGTTTCAATTTTGATCGAGTTACTATACTTTATCGACCAATTCTAGTTATCGAATTAGTTGACATCTTCACACAAAATTAACAAGAAATAATAAAGATATTAAATTAAAATAAATGCAGAAAAATTTGAGTCACTGTCAAATTGACCTTGTTATTAAGAAAAAATAAGACATATTCACTCTATATTATTGTAATATAGTTGACCTTATCAATATGATATTGACATTAAGTACCAAAAATCAACAACAAAAAACAAAACATATTAAAGTGGATGTCGATCTTTACAACATATTAACCTCGTCAATATAATATATTCAATAACTTGCACTATAGTGTGGTGGTTAATCTTCTTATTAGTCCATTGCTCTTTTGGCTCCAAAAGTTACTCCGCTATTTACACAATTCATTTTAATGTCAATGACAATAAACATATAATACCAAAAAGACTGACTCAATAACAAAATTTTAAAACCAAAAATTCGAGGAGAAAAACCTAAAACCATAGTTGATATAATAATGAACTAATCCATACATACCTATTGCAACACATTAGCATATGAGTAAGATGGAATTATCGACGGATCATTATTTGTTGAAGCGATGCATGTAGATCGCCTTAGGGAAGGGGATACCGACCCAATTTCTACATATTTGGAGGCTATTTATTTGCTAAATTTTTCTTCCCCATGGTTAGAAGCGCCAGAGCATGGGATGTAGTCATGCCCGATAAGAGAACAATGAAGACGTTTCAAAAAGGAGAAGAGGATGAGGAAAGGCGTAAAAAAATGGTTGAAAATGGTTTTGTAATATCTGAATCTCCTAAATTTGAAGAAATTTTTAATTTTTGAATGTTGGAAACAGTGCCTAAAAATTAGGAGGTAATCAGATATTTTTTTCCACCTAAATTTAAGTAAGGGGTAGTTTTGTCAATATATATGTGAGTAGTTTCACTTTTTGTTCATTTTTGCAAATAGATTGATTGAAGGACAACCTTGAAAAGTAGGGTGGAAATTCGACCCTACATGTAAATGGTTCAAAAAAAAAATGTTGTTGTGTGCGTACTAATTTATGTTTGTTTATTTATTTCCTATTTTGGATGTTGTGTAGGGGGAAGAACCGGAGAAAGTTGTTCTGTGTACAATCAGTTGTCCTGTTACAGTGCATTAATCCTTCGTACTTGGTCGCACACAGGTTTTTTTTTTTTTTTTTTTTTGAAGCTTTCTATTAGGGTTTTTTTCTGCGTAGAGTGTGTATTGCATATTTGCATGGGATAAAAAAATATATATAATAACTAACAAAACACGATAAAGATACGATGGATAAAAATAATGTTTTATCATTTTTTTTTAAGTTGATACCTTCGGTTATAATGTTTATGGTGAAACTCCTAATTTTTGGATTAAGACATGAGATGTTTCTAGACCAAGAAAAATGAAGGTCAACGAATAAGACAGATTCCATTCCACTGCTCAAAAAAAAAAAAACTTTAACGAACAAAAACTTCAGGCCCCAGAAGACAAAACGAGTTAGAAATGTATATCTATATATATATATATATATATATATACGGCGATAATATATATAAATATATTGGAAACCGACAAAAGCAAAACTCTTTTTCTCTTTTTTTTTTGAAATTTTTTTTTTCTTTTTTGTTTTGAAAGGAGGATAGGGTCATGGGTCGGTGTGATTGGTTTGAGAAACGCGTAGGAGGTCTTCGGTCTTAAGTAAAACTATACCCACTGAGTTGACCAGCTCCCGACTCTCACTTTTTTTTTTAAATTTTTTTTATATGGCTTTATTTAAGGATTTTAAAGATCATGAATTGAGCCAAAAAAAAAAAAAAAAACACGTACATTATTTTTATTCTAGGGATACAAACTAATGGGTAAACGTGCGACAGGACCAAACATTTGGTTCTGTCAAATTGGTTTATGAAAAGAAGACTGGGTTTTTATCAGGGGATGTAATTTTATATCCCACCTCATCTTGAAGTGTAATTCATCAGTAAATGAAGAATTGTTCAGAAGGCATAATAATTAATGTCAAAAAAAATATAAGATATTCAGTTGACTTTACGACATTCATATAAGAAGAAAACGTCTAGATGCTTGTTTAGTTTCCTTCTCTTGCTTGAAGTAATTAGCTTGTGAAATAGTCTATGCCACCATTTTTTTTTCCTTTATTTATTTGATCGTTACAAGGTTTAACTACGGATTGCGTATCAAAATATTCAATGGAGCTGTATTGCAACTAGATTGGTAATACCCAACTAAATGTTTGATAAAAGTTTAAAAATCATTTTGATACTTTTTAAGTTATTTTGAAAAGCTGTGTTTTGTCGCTTTTAATTTCTATTCTTACATCTCCTTTTGCCTTAAGTAAAAATAATATTTCTTTTAAAGGCATAACAATCTCAATAATTATTCTCAAATTGGCCTACGTCGTCTTCCGTACAAAAAAAACAAAACAAAATAAAATAAAAACCAAGATTATGTTTCCCATCATCCATTGATTAGTGTCAAATAAGCATCTTCTCCCATTTTATGCTTTGAATAATGTCTTGTAGTTTAAGACGTAAACTTTCACACCACATTAGAATCACATTTCAAAGTGTACGGAACTTTTACTCAAACTTATAAATATCGACGGATAAACTCAAAATAAAGAATTTATCTTCATCAAAATTCAATAAATATGAATGCCAAATTTGGGGAACAAAGAAAAAAAAAAGATTAATTCAATAAAAAAACTTTTTTTTTTAATTTTAATTTTTTACCTCCTGTAATTCTAAACCAAATTTCCTAATCTATATATACCAATGAAAACGTATGCACCCGGGAAACTATTCATTATCCGAGTCACTAGAATTTCTCCCCGAGGACTTGTCGGACATGAAATTTTCCGGCAAGTTCGGGAACCGCACCGCCACCCTCGACGGCGGCTGAGGCTGCGGTGGCATCCTTGGCGAAGACGACGATCCTCTCTTCCTCTGCAAATTCCTGGCGATCTCCACGCAAACCTGATCAACCATGACCAAAAAATCCTTAACAATCACAAACAGCTGAAACGGGTGAGCCCCTCTGTCCTTGGACGCCCCGGCTTGGTAATACTCTGTCGTTTTCTTCACAAGCTCCATTACTCTCGCCTGCTCTTCTCCCACCGTCTTCAACTCTTCCGCCGAAGATTCTAGAAACTCTTCCATTTCTCTTGCAAATCCACCCTTGACAGACTGTGATACAATTAGCTTTCGAATCTCCATTGCTCTTTTGGAAAGAACTGAGCAGGTCGACGAGAAGATGTCGTAGTCGATTCCCGCCGCTTTCTTCACGTTAGAGAACTCGGAGCTTAGCCCTCCGACGACCGGTAAACCGATCATTTTGTATTCCTTGTCTCTTTCTTCCTTCGATGACGTTGTTTGATTGTAATTGCCGGAGCTCAAGCTTCCGCTGCTGCCGCTCTGGCTCGAAGACCGGCTCAAGTTCCGGTTCCGGTTCATCACGCACCGCTTTCCTTCCGACCGCACTACTTCCTCGACAACGAAGTGAAGCAGAGTAGTCTTTCCGTCAGTGCCTCTCACGTCAGAGAGCTTCCTAAGCGCGGCGAGGTCAAAAGCCTGCGCGTTTCCTCTGGAAGTCCCAGCGTTCATTCTGTTTCCGGCCTTGAGAATCGCTTCGAGCAATTTGACGAAAACCCCTCTTGTCCTCATCTCATTGCAGGCCAATTCAAGCGTTTGAATCGAGTTCTGAAGTTGAACAATCTCGGGGCCGTAATTAGATCTGAACAACATGGCGTCAAGCCTGGCAAAAGCAGAAGGAACCACTTTTAGGATGTGGAATAGGAAGAATTCGGCGTCGGCAAGCCTCGTCGGGTCCTCCTTGTATTCAAGGATCTGCGATTGTTCCTCTGCGGTCAGGGCGATTCGCGAGAGCTTCTCGAGAGTTTCTTGGCTTAGGCCGTGGCCTTCCATGAGAGCATCAATGACTTGCTTGCGAGAGACGTATAGCGACTTCAGTACAATGGCAATGTTCTGAGATTTTCGGGTGTCTAGTATGAATGTCTGCGACGAGGGACCGGATTTCGGATCCGATGTGTTGTTGTTGTTGTCGTCGTCCCCTTTTGGGGATTTTCGGTTGGTGGCTACGTAGCCAAAAAGTGCTTCCATAAGATCTCCATCAAACCTGAAAAAATGTACCAAATAGTACTAAACGTTAACAAACCATATTAACTGTTTTAGTTCTCTCTCTTTTAGGGATATGATTAGATTTGTACCTAAAAGACCCTTTGTCGTTGATTCTGTCCCAAACCATGGAATGCTCGCCGTTGGTGCTGACCTTGTCCCAATGTAAAGGCTTCAATTTCACTTGACCGTTTCCTGTCCCGGACGCGTCAGCTTCACCGGATGCCTTCCCTTTCAGCCCCCGTGGCGGCGGCGGCGGCAGCTTCGGTGTCGACAACGAGTTCAAACTGCGCGCCTTGGGTGCGGGAGGCGGCGGCGGTGGCTTAGAAGCTATCTTGGGTGGAATTAGAATTGGCGGCGGCGGCGGCGGCGGTGGCGGAGGCGGAGGCGGTGATGGTGGTGGGGAGGGCGGAGGAGGAGGAGAGACGGATGATACCCTTGGATGGAATTCTTGTTCTTGGACATCCTTGAAGACAATTCCAACACTTGGGCTTGGTGGAATTGAAGAAGTTTTAGTTCCGTCAACATGATCATTACTATAGACTACTTCTGGTGCAACTTTTACATGAGAAGTCGAAGATTTCCCTCGGAGAAGAGGAATTTCTTGAATCGGCTCATTCTTTCTACTTCTACGATTTTCCGTAATGTTCTCATTATCACCATCTTCATCTTGGCCTTCTTTAACTCTCGGATCGTTGCGTAAAACCTCTTTTCGGAGTTCCTTTTTCGACGACGAATTCCTCCTCTCGAGCTTCCTCCAATAAATCACGTCAAGACCATTCTCGTCCACAATGAACCCTTTGAGATCTCCTTCATATCTAACAAACTCGCTCCGAGACCGCAAAGAACTAGGCCTTAAACCGCCACCGCCATTGCCGCCGCCGACGTTGAACCGTGAATTATTACCGCCATTCCCTCTCTTCCGTCTCGCCACGATCCACCGTCGGATCAGAAAGAAAGCCAAGGCAGTCGCCACCAGCGTGCTAGCAGCCGTTGCCGCCACCGCCTTCACTATCTTGTTGTCGCTGGAAGACGACTTCGGCGGCGGCGATTGCGGCGGAACGGGTGATGAAGGAGGTGAGGGAGGTACTAAAGGAGGGGTTTGTGTAGGATTGGAAGGAGGAGGAGGAGGAGGAGAGATTGAGGAAGGATAGAAAGTTTCAATATTTTGAGGAGGGCCCAATTGGGCAAAACAGAGAAAAAACAGAGGAGATTGAAAGAAGAAGAAGAAGAAGAGGAAGAGAGAAATCCGGGGCTGAATCTTGTCAGCCATGGAAAGGAATTAGTTCTTCTTGATTGAGCTTCGAAGAGAGGATTGAAACTGAATCCGTTGTGGGTTTTTGGTATATTAGGCATCGGAGAGAGAGAGTGATAGATAGAGATAGAGATAGAGATAGAGAGAGAAAGTTGCGTTTGGGGTTTGGTTTGCTGACACTTTCAAAGAAAGCATTTGGTTGCCGCTTCCGCTGTTGTTTCGGTGGTGATATCATTTTCCCGGGCTTTTTATATAGTCCAAGGACAAGAATGGCCCTTGTGATGGCGCTCAAGGAATGTTCCAAGGAGGGGCTTTTTGTAAATTTGGGTGGAAATAGTCTTACACTAGTGGATTGTGTCCATTTGGGCAAGTAGGATCGGGAGGTAGATGGGTGGTTTAGAACCAAGTCAAACAGAATTTTGGACAACAACTGTTGAAACGGTATGTTTCTTAAAAACCCCACCCCCCTACCAAAAAAAAAAAGTGCCTAATAAATGCAATTATGTTTGTGGCCTCGACGGAGAATTATTTGGTAGAATGTTATTCAATTTGAGTTGCATATTTACCAAATTTTATTGCATTATTAATTATAATGTGTTAATGCTTTTGAATTGCATTCCGCCGTATTTTCTCATGGCCCATCATATTTTTTTTCTTAATTGTTTTTTTTTTTTAATTAAACTTGTGGACTCTGTTTGAAACTCCAACTTCAGGAGAAGATTTTGAATTTTTTTTTCCCCAAACTTTGCACGACTCAAATTTAAATCCACATTTTTTTCTCATTCTTCTATATTCAAAAAACTTAAATTTTAAAGTTTATAATTTCTTATTTTAAATTAAAATTAGAAAATTTTTCGACCTAAATACTCACAAAAATGCAAAAAATAAAACAAAATCTATATTGTTGGTTTTTTTTTTTTTTCCAAACACATTAAATGTTCTTATATTATTTAAATATCACAATTTATTTTCAAGTTACGCATTGAGTCTTTTTTAATAAGATAACAAAAAAAACTCAAAAACTCCAATTGCATTTAGTGTTCTAAAAGCCCGCATTGAATTATCAATTTTTTGTAAGCTGATATGATTTCGATGTGTTAATGCTTCTTAATTGTATTTGGCGGTATTTTCTCGTGCCCCATTACAAATTTCTTATTAATTTATTATCATTAATGATATGTGCAAAGATTAGGGATATATAAAGTCAGAAACGGGACCTCATCAAATGTACCTATTAATTTAGTCATAAGGAGTTGAAATTTTCGTCCCCTTCAAAATCCTGGAATTTTTTAATGGGGTGAGTAAGATTACTATAACAGGATTAGTGGGTAGATTAAAAGTAGGGCCCACTGAATGGAAGAAGAATAAAATAGATTCCACAGGGGATTTTTGCCCATTCAAAAGCTGTTAAAATACTCCGGGAAATTCAGGACCCGGTCGGTTGTAATTTTCGGCATTTTTGTTTTTCGTTTTCGGAATCTCTTCTTCTTAAATTGTGGATATTAATTAGTCTGTTCATTTTAATCGAGACCGGCGGTGTACCGACGCCCCGCGGAAAACCGGCCAAAAAACCGACGGTGGTCGGCGGCGGTTTTGAATGTCAAGAACCGTCGGTGACTGAAACCAACAAAAATATTCACTTTCTTCTTCTTCTCCGACGTCTTTTTTTTCTCCTTCTCTCTTTCTTCTTCTCCGGCATATTTCCAATTTCTGCCATGGCCAGGGCTTCTCCTACTCGAAAGAGACCCTACTGACCGCAAGCCCCACTAGTGACTAGCCCAACCTTCAGCAAATATCAACTCTTCTTCTTTTTTTATTTTTTATTTTGTTTTTTAATTAAAATCAACTCATCTAAATTATTATTATTATTTTTTTAGTTTTTTAAAAGCAACAATTTTAAACCAACAGCACGTCCACCTCAGCCTTCTGTTCTTCTTCTTGATCCGTTTAGTCGCCGCCGAACTGGTGTGGAAGTGATACCTCGCCACCATCCTCCTCCGTCTTCTTCCCCTCTAACTGAACAGCACGGCCAATCAAACCAAACCCTTTTTCCTAATTATTAGACAAAAAACAAAATAGGAAGACAGAGAACTGAGACGAATTGGGAGAGAGTGAAAAATAAAAAGTTTTTAATTTCATGAATGAGTTTGAGTTGAAAAAGTATAATTTGAGTTAAAATTTTTTTAAAAAAATAAAAATTTTTCAAAAAAATAAAAACTGAGATGAAAAAGTACGGTTTGAATCATATCATGAGACGAGACCTCAATGTTACCTGTAGTACTGTACGCGAAGCCACACTTTAACAACCGTGAGCCTCATCTAAACAGGCCGTTGAATTGCCATCGAACGGACCATAAACTTTTATCCAAAGTAGGATTACCCATGGAAAAAGTCCCCTTTTTTAATATGTAACCGTTTTTGAAAGGGACAAGAAAAAAAATTGGTCAACGACCTCCCCTTTCGGGAGTTTTTTTTTTTTTTTTAATCAAGAGAGAAACTTTTAAACTTTAATGAATATTGAATGGTGGGGTTTGTGTTTGAGAATTGAGATGTGTAGAAAGAGTAGCTCACCAAATTAATTTTTGGGGGACAAGTTTGGCCTACGCGGTGACTTCAGCAATTTCCATTTGCATATGTATTTATGAAGTAGGTGGGCGAATCTACAAATTTGGTTTATTACATGATTAAAACTTATTTTAATTTAGAGAGATTAAAACTTAACCTTTTGTGTTTAACGTTTTCTGTTCCACAGTTTTATTGCCCTTTCACTCACTGATTTTCCATCTCTTTAATTAAAACCTCACTCTTTTGTGTTTACTCATTTACTAACTTCAACTTGTACAAGTTTCTTTCAAGTAATTGACCCACGTTTTATGATGCCCGAAAGAAAGAAACAAATCAGCAAAACAAAGGTTGTACGCTGTATAATATAGATTTCATGCCTTGCCTTCTAATTCAAAAAAATTTCCCTAAAATAACGGCTAAAGATTTTGCTCAGTGGTGAATCACTTAGACTTAGTGCCTTATGAAGCATTAGACCTAAGGTTCGATTATCACCTGAGTGCTACCAATTCCTTGGGGCCATGTCCGAGGATCAAAGGTCCGAGATTTACCCGATCCATGTGGATGGGGCGCTTTGCATGGGTCTAGTGGATTAGTCAGGGCAAAGTCTCAAACACCATAGTTATTCAGAAGAAGAAAAAAAAAAAAAGATGCCAAAATTTTTAGGCATTTATATATTCAAACACTAATTATTTGTGATTCAGATTTCTGTCACGTTAACTAAATTAGTTATTTACATGGACATTTCTTCAATTTTAAATCTATTACAGAATTTTAAATAAAAGGTCTTTGTCAATTCTTAAATTTTTGTTGTTGTTATTATTATTATTCATTAATTTAAGATTAATGGAGTCTACTAAATTAAAGCAGATATTAAAAATAAGTCATTTATTCTATGTATGATGTTTTCTTTTCATCATTTTCCTAAACTCACAAAATCATTTGTCTTTGTTTAAGAAAGCCGGCTTCATAATGCAATTTCTTTTTCCCTTCGAAAGGGAAAAGGAGGGATGCATGATGCAATTTTTTATTTTATCATGTTTAGTAACAGGCTAACAACAATGATTATATAATTGTTTATTGAAATTGAATTATGTCCCTTAACCTTGTTGAATCACGAACACAGTTATCCAGAAAAAAATTAATAATAATAATAAAATACAAATAGTAATGGTTGGTAGAGTTTTAGAATGTTTTTGCTGTAGACAAAAAACGAAATGATAATTTTTCAGAAATGGAGTTAGAACTATTTCTAAAAGTGTATTTATAGAGTTTTTCAAGAAATATTGTTTTGAATGATGTTTCTTCACGTTTTTAAGAATATTTCTAAAAACTGAAAACAAAAATGTAAAAACGGTTTTTCATTTCTGTTTCTCTTTTTTAACCGAAGTGCAAAACAAACGCTATTTACAGAACAACTCCAAAACCATATCTAGACCATCTGCATTGTCTATTTCCCACGTTACAGAAAATTACGTCAAGAGTCGTATTTTGAGTATCGCCTTATAATTTTATTCACTCCAACATAAAGTTAATAATTTTAGTATTATAAAATGATAAAATTATTAATTTTAATATTATGACGTGTATAAATATAAAAATGTGTTAAATTTATTACATTCTTGCATATAAATCCTTTTCATTTTCTTACATATACTCTCTTGGTCAGCCCAACTATGAATAGCTTAGCTTAGCCCATTATCATCCTCTCTCTAAAATGTGTGTTTTTTTTTTTATTTTTCATTTTTTATCGTAGGCCCAGCCAACTAACGCATAAGGTAGGCTTTCACATTCGTTTGAAAGCTTCTCCTTAGCGAACTAATTGATCAAATAGATGCTCATCTTAAGCTTATTTTTTGCCCTTCCTATTGATCATAAGTTGGGGTGAACAAAAGATCCAATCATCCAATCTATCAACCGAATTAACTTTTTTTTTTTTTTTTTTCTGGTTGTCAAGCAAACCAATTTAATCTATAAGATAATGGATTACAAAATATTTTTAGATTGAATTTGGATAGTAGTTTTGTTTATCCAATTGGATTGGATTGAATATTAGATGTTAATTATAAAAAATCCGTAAAAAACAATCCAATCTAATATGTTACTATTATAAATATATATTGTTATAACATGTGCTATATATTAAAATGTTTAGAATATAGAATTGGATTTATTTCTCAGTGTGCTTGTATTGTCGATTGTGCGATAGTATTTGTTTCTATGTTGGTCTCTTTTTTCTGTTGTATGACCACAAATTTTGTACTTTATTTACTATCCATATGATATAATGGATGATGGGGGATTAAGTTGATATCTTGAAAATGTGATTTGTCATTTTGAGCAAATTTTATGTAATTTAATAGCTTTTAAGAAGTTTTAATGAAAAGTATAGTCAAATAATCAAAACCAAACGAATATGGGACTTCGACGTCCGAGTCTTAAATTGAGATTAAAATCAGATAGGATCCTACTGTGATCCTGACCTCAATCTCTTCCAAATCTTAGCAAGAATTGTCCACCCGACCCCTTGATTCAGAGCCTCGAAAATCAAAGTCTTACCGAAACAGAGGGGGGCAAAAGACAGAGAAGGGCTGTCCTCATTTGATTCTAAGCCAACGAGGGCATCTCTATAGTTCTTCATGAATCATAAACGTACTCGGTTTTTTTTCCCTTTCAAATTTTAATGATAAAAGTTCTTTTTTTTTTTTAAGGAAAACTCGTGTATACTATTATGTGAATGATATTGTAGTACATGAGACAAAATCTTCAATTGAGATCGGATTAATCAATTAAATCTGATGAAAGTTATGCAAAAGGTCGTACACCAAGACTAATAGCAGAAAAGTTCCTTGATACATTAATAATCAATCATGTATAAGGCTAGTTTTGATAAGACATCTACAATAAATAGAATATGCAAATTGATTGAGAATCAAAACCTGTATCACTAAGGCCAACACCACACCGCACTAAACAAAGACAGCAGTACACCAACACCGAGACCACCGAGAAGCAACTCAAACAGCTCAAACACACAACAAAATTGAAAGGTGGGAAAACCACACCTGTTATTACAAAGAAAAATCGGAAACATTTCAACAACAAACAACTCATAAATGGTGAAAATAGTCTCGCCTTTATTAAAAATAAACAAGCACCGAAAGGAGACACAATCCCAACAACACAGTTAAACCATTAACGCATATCCGACCAATGCGATCAAAGGAATTCGGAGAAGCAATGCTGTAATGAAACAAAGACGCTGCCAGAAGTACATCACCATGTCAGCACGAAAAAAAAGCCACCTTCGGTCATCTAAAAACACTGGGCGAGGTGATCACCTCTCTTACTACACCGTGGGACCTGTCCCCAAGGCTCAGATCCACTAGATCTGCCCCATGTCGTGCGCCTATGAGCACCGTCATAGCACCGGCTCCAATGTTGGACACCTAGCCATACTAGCCACTGTCCATCCCTTCCGGCCACCCACGAAACCCAACTCGTTGCCTAGGCCTCCATTGAGTAGCCTAAGACTTCTGTTCTAGGGTTGGGAGTCTGGGGGCTAGTTAAGGCTGGTGTCGGACTTCAGTCCAAAGAGAGAGAAGACAAGCAAACGAAACCCTAACACACCCTCTGATGATCGAGAGAGAGATCACAATCTTAGAATTATTAACGAATATTTTTCTCATGTAATATGATTGCCTTTAAAAAAGAAAAAGAAAATGGGCAATTGTAAAGAGTACCACGTGACAAAACGTAGACGTCAAATCTACAAGCAACTTGACAAGCATTTTTCTTGCTTATGCAGTATGATTGTTCTAGAAGTCTAAAAAAAAAGAAAAAAAAAAAAAAAGGGTAATTGTTAAGAGTATTACGTGACAAAAACGTAAACGTTAAATCTACATGCAACTTGACTAGCATTTTTCTTGCATATGCAGTATGATTGTTCTAGAAGTCTATACATTTGTCGTATGAAATGAGACCCATTTTCTACACACCTTGTGAAACCAGCTAGAAAAAAAGTGACCAGCCTTAGCCCGCCAATCCCCATACATCCACAACAAAACACAGCCAAGACATGCCCCCCCTCTATCTCACTACCCCTCACCCTCCCATGGAGGGTCCAAAGACAAATGATCTTTACTCACATAACTCGCACGTAGAATAATTAAATGACCAAATAATAAAATAAAATAAAGTACTCATTAAAAAAAAAGAAAATGGAAATAGGAATAAACCAACGTACGTATGTGAACCATGAATATGACTGAATAGTGGGTCTCAACTCATCAAAGATGGAGCAAGCCCCTTTGACAGTTGGGCAAAATATTAGCTAGCTAGCTCTCCCTAACAGACATCCAGACATGAAACACGGCCACCCCGGTTTCGAGTCCTCGGGCCCCACCCAAGCCAGCCCCGAGATACCCTCCATTAGGGGACATCTCAAACATGTCCAATTCACAAATCCAGTTCTAAATATTCCCTCTACCAGACAAGATCTTGCATACCTTTCAGTCCCAATCAGACCAAATCCTTCCCACTTCACGTCACCCCTCTTCCCCCCCCCCCCCCCCCCCCCCTTCTCTTTAATTGATCTAGCCAAGCAAATTCTTTATTTACATAAATAAGAATGTAATAATCGTATGATTTAACGATAATTTTTATATCTTAAATTCAAAAAATATATATGTAATGATCGGTTAATTAGTATTAATAATGTAAATCACCGTCATTTGATATCGACAAACAAAATAAATGAACACGGAAAAGGAGAAAATTGGCAATGCAACAAAAACCGTTAAAGCCTAACGGGTAATTGCAATTTGACCCCAATAGAAAATTATAAAAAAAAAAAAAAAAAAAAAAAAGGGTGACTTGCAGAGATTGCATTCGCGGGGCTCTTTCTTCTATTGATGGTTTTAGGGTGGTGCTGATCTAATCAGTGTTGGGTCATTTTCAGCCGTCTGATTGGGGAATCTAACGACGTGGGCGACGACGGCGCCGATAGCGACGACGACAGAGGTGATCTCGACGGAGACGGCGACGGCGACGAAGGGGAGGATAACGACGACGGAGACGACGAAATGGACGGCGGGGACGACGAGAGATCGAACGAGTCTCGTAGCTTCCTCTTGTTGACCCCACCACTCTCTTCATTTCCCATTTTGACCTCCCTCGTCATGTAGTCCCTCAGCCTCTTCACGTCCGACAACTTCACCGGCTTCACTATGAAATCCTCTGCCCCTTCCTCCAAACATCTGCCCTCCAAAATCAAATCATCGCCACAAAAAATAAATAAATAAATCAGAGACTTTCTTTTTTTTTTTTTTTTTTGGAAAAATGGGAAAAGGAATTGAAGGAATTAAATTACCTGTCTATGCGTGTCAATACGTTCTCAGATGACATAATCACCACCGGTATCTGTTTGAAAGTAGACGATTCCTGTTCAACATTACAGATTCACAAATTTAGGAACTTTTTTTTTTCCTTTCATATTTTTGGCTAGTAAACTGTTTTGGTCATGATGAATTGAAGAAAATTTAAACAAAAAGACTTGTGACCTTGATCTTCTTGAGCAATTCATATCCGGTCATTCCAGGCATACAGTAATCAGTGATGATCAGATCCACTTTCAGACCCTAAAGAGTTTCAGAAATGTATTAAATTGTTGAGCCAAACAAGAAATTTGATGAGGAAATTCTTATGTTTAACTTACATCAAAGCCAACAGAGGAGTTCTTCTCCTCGTCCAATCCGAGGAACTGCAGAGCCCTCCTTCCACTATCCACTGCCGTAACTGCAGATTCCGGCCAAAATCCAATTCAAAATCAACAAAAAAAAAAAAAGACAGAAACAAAATTCATCAAATCTGTCGAAACGCATAATCTTCTCCGGCGTACGGACCTTTACAAGAAGTGATTCTGAGCAAGCGCTCGATAACTTTCCGATCGACGAGGCTATCGTCGACGGCGAGGACGTGGACCTCTTCGGACTCAGCCGCCGAGAACTCAAACCCGTCGACCTTCTCCGACCTCCTCCGCCACGAACCGGTGCCGTTCCTCGCCATGAAAAATTATTATTTTTTCCTCCACCTCTCTCTCTCTCTCTCTCTGTCTCTCTCTCTCTCTCTCTCTAACTTTCCTCCCCGGTAAATTTTTTTACTTGAAGTGGAGGGCAAACAACTGAAGAGGTAGAGAAGAAGGTGAGGGGGCTTTTCCTCAGCATCTGTGGTCAGTCATTTTATACGCTGTAATGTGTACATGTTTTGTTTGTCTATCTGTCTCTCTATCTTTCTCTCTCTTAATAATACGTGTCTCTTTCGCAAATCAAATCTTTCTCTCTCTAAGAAATCTCAAATCTACTTTTTTTTAATTCTAAGCCATGACGCTGAGATTCTGAAATCCACTTTGGTGCGATCTTCCAAATCAAAGGAAGGACAACTCCCCCTGTATATCCCCGATATCTCGCGAGACTCTGAGTTGGCGATATCTTGGTCAATCTCGGGCTATGTGCCTGCGAGTGAAAGGAAAGGGGTGAATGGTCGAGGGAGTTGACCGTAAGTCAATCGACGACCGACTGCGCCGGCAAATTCCATTATTTGGCAGTGACCGACACGAGTCCCGAACCCCCGTAACGTCTAAAACAGGAAAATTACCGCCTTTTGCCGGTGACGTTTACTTGTCTGTTCGTACAAACTAGAAATGGGACCGGTTATTTTGAAGGATGGAGCTTATTGTTCGGAATCGTTTTCAACCATTGTATTAATTTTATTTGCATGCTTTGTATAATTTATTAAGTAAAGAGTATTTTTTATTGGATTTTTATTTTTTTTAAATCAATAAGTAAAGAGTATTTTTTATTGGATTTTTATTTTTTTTAAATCAATAAAATTTTTAAATAATTTTTAAAAACTCAATTAATTTCAATTCCGATAGGTGATATAAATGGAAACATATTTTTATTTTTTATCTCTAAATTTAAAGCAAGGGGATTCAAACTTTATAATTTATGATAAACTCAGACGTGAAATTACTATTAAAATATACCTATAACTATAATTTTATTTTATTTAATCATTGTATTAATTTGTTTAATCATCTAACATGACAATGCTAAAAATTATAAAGCACACTATAGAACTGTTCCAATTAACAACCAAAATAACAATTTTTATGTCTAGGTTTAGTGAAAATAAGAGATCTTATCATAATTAATTGCAATTTTCTCACTTTGCTTTTATATCTTCATTTTATTGAGATTGGAGTTTATCAAACATTATTATTTGTACATCCATGATATAAATGTTACAAAAAAAAAAAAAAAAAAAACAAAACAGAATGAAGAACATGGGTTATGTCACATAACGAATAAATAGGTGATAATTTGGTAAAATTAATGTTGGTTGGCCGATTTGGTGGATGAATTAAACCAAATTCATGTCACACAACTTATCTAAAATTATGCGTTTCGTATGTTGAAACAGTTAGATGACGTTAATCTTGTTCAAATCACCTACACAATCGACCATCAAACATTTAGACTACTAAATCACCTTCCATTCATGTTACATTTCATCATTTTTTTAACGTTATTGTCATAGATGAACGCATGACAAAACGTTTGAAAAGCCTGATTATCAATTATGTGACATTTTAAACTTTAAAAAACAAAATAAGACAGAGTGTATTCTTTAGGGACTAAGATTGAAATTAACTCAAATTCTTTTATAAGAATGGCTTTTTTGTTTTTTATTATTATTTATGGTTAGAATTATTTAAAAAAAAAAACAAAGAGAGATGGAAAAAAAAAAAAGAGAAACATAAAAGATTTTTATTTGGTTCGTGTATTCGAGTGGTTGGGATTCAAATGTTTTTTATTTGAATAAAAAAATTTTAAACAAAACTATTTAAATTGATATTTAAACTGATGTTTGGATATTTATATTATGATATGAACAAATTATTGTGACATAAATATGAGATTGTGTATTTGAAGAAAATTATAAATTACAAAGTTTAAATTAATAATTTATGTGCCAGAAATATCCCTCGAGAGATTTTTTTTTTTTTTTTTTCCCTTCAATTGAAAAAGGGGCGCATACTGAACCAGGGGACTGGGCTTTTCTCTTTTCCGTCTCAAAATCTGATGAAGACTGAACTTAGCTCCAAATATTTGATGCCAAATCCATAATTTTTTTACCAAAATAATCAGTCAGCATTCTTTTCTATTTCTGTTTCTGTTTCTGCTTCTATCTCCTTTTTTTCTATTTTATTTTATTTTATTTTTGCCCTTTTGTGGCCATTAGGAAGAAAGATGTGGGCATCGCATCGCATCTCTTTCTTTTTCTATTTCTATTTTTTCACCTACACACATATATTACATATACACATTCTTTAAATTAACATTAACAAGCATGCGAGTCATGCAAAAGCCTCCACCGCCTCGCTTTACACGTGCGATCTCGTGTTTTGTACTTTTTTTTTTCTTTTTTCCATTCATCTTCATAAATCCACAATAAATAAATAAATAAATTTCAAGAAATAGATGACAAATAAGAATTAAGATGTATTTTCATGGAAGTATCGTATCTTGCGTATCGAATTTGTTAATTATTTGTCTGGAAGACCATCTCTAATCTACATGTCAATATTAATACTATATTTATTTTTAAAATAACAAAAATATTAAATTTTGGAAAAAAAATTAATAATTAAATTATTTGTTAATGTTAATTTACCAAAAAAAAAATTGTAAATGACGCTATGATACGATATAACTAAATGTAAAAATAATAGTAAGTAATACAATAAACAATAATCAAATATTGAAATTTGAGTTCTAGAAAATCTAAAATTTGAAATTTAGTGTACTTGTTGATAAATCGTTATCAAATTATAATATTTTTCAAATTTAAATTGAAAATAACACTTTAATTGAGAGAGGTTCACATATGAAAGTCAAAATTTGACATTGAAATAATTAGTAATTACAGATGCCCCAAGAATTGGGCTGAAGGGGTGCAATTAGAAATATGGCGTTCATAAGGGGCAAAAACGCGTGGCCATTTGATTAAAGAGCGGAGGATTTGGGGTGTGGGGCCCGGGGGTGACTTGTCATCAAAGGCGAGAATATGAAAAAAATGAAACGTCAAAGAGACAATGATAATTGCACAAATGGCTCTTGAAAGGAAGCAAACCTCGTGGGCTATGGACCAGTTTTTTTTTTTTTTTTTTGTGAAAAGCCAACAGAAAAATTAATTTTGAAGGCAGAATCCAACGCGACAAGAGAGAGAATTGAGGAGATTTGGGAGTCCCAAAGAAATCTGCTCGTGGGTCCCAGAGTTCTTCCCCACACCCCCCGACTTTTTGTGCTTGGACTTTTGCTACCAAAATTTCAATATCTTCAAAGACTTCTTTGCATAAAAAATCTTCCGTATGGCTTGGAATAGTCTTTCCAAGATTTTGCTGAGCTTAATTAGCTTACCCAATTGCCAACATCTTTCAAGTTAGTTAGCATGACCTTTACGTTAAATATTTGAATTTGAGTCGTCTTATCACATTGATGGGAATATTTAGAAAATTCACTTTCCGATAATATATAAATCACTCTAAGAGATATCACTTATCCGAAATTATCTGAATACGTCTTTCCTATAATGCTCTTTTTACTATGTAAAAAAAATTAGCTTACCAATTCTTTATTTATTTATTTTTCATGGATTTGATCTGACGCATCTATATGACTGACTATACCCATCGAGCTGCTCAACCAACTTTGTTTCCATCAGGCAGGTAATTCCCACGGTCTCCCTTGCATCCAACCATTGTTAATGTTTGAAGACTGTGTCCATGGATATGAGATAAGGCTCCAAAGCCATAAAACGTCCCCAAAGATGGGGAATTTTATGGAATGATGAATGTGTATTTATATGGCTTCTTATGATCCTCTCAAAGTAATTTCTAGCGGTAAGAAACATAATATAATATTTATTTAATATAAAAGTGTAATACTAGAATTTAATTATCACAGTCTATCGTTATATATTTTAAATATTGAGCGATATTTTTGCTAAATTAACATTAGTTTCATATTAGAAAAAAATACCAAGAAAAACAATTATAAACTGTTTTTTCTCAATTGTATTAGAATCGTGTTATGATTTGACAATTTAAATTACGCCATACCGGTAACTTATATATATATAGTATCACAAAAGTCTTCTACATTCGTATAGTTAGATTTTGATCAGAACTTGTCTAATTTACGCACCATTTATCCGTTATATAATTGTAATGTACATACAATAGGCCTCGTCTCCAAAAGCTTCCTACTCAAATATGTGATATTAGTTGTATTCAAAACTTGAGTATAAATTGATTCAAAGGAAAAAAAAAAAAAAAACTTGAGAATAAATTTGTAATTTTACTAATAACGGTTGAGTATTGACTAGTTTAGCGTATAAATTGGAAATACATTTGAAATATCATGCTATATATTTGATGATTTCTAAAACAAACGGTATAATTAACGAATAAATCTAAAAGGCATGGTAAATCAACATATATATCCCTAAACATCATCATACAATGATAATGTATTTGCTATTTCTTGTTTTGCCTTGAAATGTTGCGTGATGGTATTTAAACTCAGCAATAATCAATATCTAGAAGTACTCATGAAGCTTTATAGACATGAATTCATAGATTTGAATTGTCAAATACCCAAAGGAAAAACACAATGATTGAGATTGAGATTGAACATACTTTTTAATCTTAAGCCTATCTCTACGAATTGATGATGTTTTAGTCGTCCTTAATGTCAACTTACATTCACTCCGCAATATGTTGATATTAATAGCCTCGTTAAGGCCCCAACTCAAATGCCAAATTAGCTTTAAATATTTTCTAAACCGAAGTAATTATCTTTCATGTGGTTTAAAAAAAGCAAAACTAGAGTTCATTAATTTGTTCATTTTATGTAATTTTGCTATATACTTTTACCACAAATACAATTTGACAATAAACCATATTTTAGGTGATGTTTGGTTTACTGTCTCATTTCAAATTAAAATATATTTTTTCATATTAGTTTTTGTCTTTTTTTGAAAATTTTTTTTATCTTTTCTAAAAAGTTAACAAAAATTATTATTAAAATTTAAAATTTTAAACTCAAACTTTATTCACTAAACGGATCATTAATTAACAGAACGTAAAAGATGAATGGATAAAAAAGTGAAGTAGTATTAAACTCTTTAGTCTCCAACCTCTTTGGATACCCTAGGGGAGGCAAAGGCAATTAGGCTAATCTGGCACCACTACCAACACTGCCTAAAATCCTGCAAGATGCTTATAGTGTACCTCTTTGGTCCGCTTGCCCTTTTCTTTCTTTTTTTTTTTTGGGTGTAACTTTTTTATTTTAATTATTTTTATTTTTTTTTAATTTTTTTATGGGGACAAAGCATACCCCAACTTTGAAATTCCCATGCAAGAGTTGTCGCCATAGATTAGGGCCTTGCTTTTTTAGCCATTGGTTTCGCAATCTTCCAAAGCCAATTCTCAATTGAGGTCTAGGGGGGCTATAGTAGTCTTTTGAAAAAAATAAAAAATAAAAAATGCTTGACTTGGAAGACTTTTAACAATCATTTCACATATTTCTTTAGGTGTAGGATACATTCCAACTGATAGCATATTAATAGGTACACTGCATTCACACCCACCCCAGTTGTGTCTAATTTAAATAAATATACCCTTTTTATTTATTTATTTAAAAAAATTAATCTCCTAGACAAGAATAGTCTGCCTATAAAATATTTGGGAAATATTTGGCTTGTATTTGAAGGACGACCTATTAAGAATTGGTTGACTTTGTAATTATGAAAAGTAAAGCCAAACGAACAATACCCAAAAAGCTTATCCCGATGAGTTCTTCTTCTTTAATGAAAAAAATAATCACCCTTTCGGCTTTAGTCAAAAAAGAATCTCAAATTTGAGGCATCATTTGGACCCACGAAATTTTATTGCCTTCTTTTGAGTGGTTCCAAAAACATTACAATAATTTCTCTTTTTTGGTACAATTAAGAAAGTAAAACTCTATACTTACAAGCATATACTTCTAAATCATCAAAATCTATCAGATCTCCTTAAAGCACCATATATACTAAATATGATTTTAAAATAATCCAACAATTTAAAATTACGTCCTACCTTTTTTCTTTTTCGTGAATAAATTATCACGGAATTTTCTCCTCTTCTCTTTTTACTTTCATTCTTGATGAGTTAAGCAGATTTACTAGTGCATAAAAAAGAAAAAGGAGGAAGATAATTCCCGCACAAAAAATTTGTAGAAATTAAGTAGGAGGATTCAAAATGAATAATCAAGAAGGTTTAATTAAATATTAGCCAAAAAAAACTATGATTAAATCTTGTTATGTGGCTTAATGGTAAATTTGCACAGACTCTTTTAACAGCAGCAACAACAACAAACATTAATTAAAAAAAAAAAAAAAAAGACAACAACAACATTAAAGGGGGCAATGTAGAATGGGAACGTGTGAAATATTCTTATGTGTTTTTTCATTGGAAATGATTATTAAAAATAAAAATAAAAAAAGACCACGGAGAGCGTGTGGGCTCATAACCGTACCCTTGCCCCGTTAAGTCAGGTTCGTATACACTTTTTTTTTTTTTGGGGTGGGTTGTTGGGTAAATGGGCATGGCTTTTATATATATATATATATATAGATATATAAAACATGAACATTATGTGGTCATATCCCATTCCCACCATCATCATTTGGTAAAATTTGCAAGTTATGGCCGACCAACTGAACTAACTCTATGGATCAGATCCGATCAGATTTACGCATCAATTGAAGTTTCAAAGAGAATCATAGAAACGTAGACCCCCAAACTCTCACTCACTTCATCATCCTCTTTTCTCCTCAATAAAAAAGAGCTAAATCATCTTTATTTTCAAAAAGGTTTAATTAAAAATGAGGAGATCAATCTACCCTAAAATTCCTTTTTTTAAAAAAAATTTGATACGACATGTATAAGAAATATCATACGATACAACATCATATAATAATTTGATTGATTCAACAAAAATCTAATGAATCAAAATTATATTTGATTTTTACTGATTGAATTTACTCGTACCTTATTATAGAATTCTCTAATAACTTTACCAGTGGTAACTATGTTACTTTACCATCCGATTTCTCGTGAAAGATCCTTTACCTTTTCTCTCTTTAACAAGATTTGGCATCATTTTACTTTAATTTAAAAAAAATAAAAAAGAAAAAAAAAGATAGAGAGAGATTGTGAGATTGGGGGGCATCTTCTTTCTTGATGATGTTTCTTTGTACTAGCAGATATCCACAGGATGCTTTGGATCTCTCTTTATCAAACAGGTAATGAGGAGGCCTGGCCTGGTCTTGGAGGGATATGCCTTTGGTTATTTTAGGAATATTTAGACACGGAATCAGATCAATTCACATTGGGTTTTGGGATAAGATTTCGCTCTTCATTAACTAAACAAAGATCTTTAGGGTCATAGCTAGGTGAAAGAATTATGCAAGATTTTGTGTTTATTCATACGACCACATATAGAAATTCAGAAATTGATGAAAATATTACAAAGACCAGATTTGGCTTTCCAACTATTTGTGCTAATCGTAGGGGATCCATGCTAATTTTATATTTGCACAATTCTTCTATTATTAACAGTTTTTTTTTTTTTTTGGGCTACCTTCTAGATTTAAGAAATTTTATGTTTTCGTTTTTTTTTTTTTTTTAAATTAAGGACAGCAAGTCTACTTTCATGCAAAAAAATGTTTTGTTTGAGGATTTTGATATATATATTTTTAATATATTAGTAAATACATTAAAGAAATTATTTATAGGTATTTTTTTTTTCTTTTTGATTGTTTAAGGATATTTTGAGTCCTTAAAGTTCACAACGTCGAAGAATGAGTTCTCAAATTATCAATTTGTCCCATAATAATCATTCCGCAAAACACACAATAAAAAACTAGACTTAATTATCTAAGTCCGTGTTAATTTTGTCATTTTTATTTTCATGTTCTATATTTCAAATTTGAAAGTTGTAAATTTTCAAAACACTTGTGCGCTAAGTCTCTAGCATTCTAATGACAAAATCAATCTTGATTAAAACCTATTTGATCTTCCTATGATAATTACAGTTAAGGTTTTAACAATTTTTGAAAAAATAACTATTATGAGATAAATTAATAATTCGAATATTGATGTTGGGATATTTTAAAGTAAGGAGACTAAAATGATATCGAACCAATAATTTATGGATCAAAAATAATATTAACCCACAATATAAACATAAATAAAGGCTTTGTTTGACACATTAGTTTGACTCCAACTAAATTATATTTTTTTAATTTGATTTTTGTATTGTTGTGAAAAATCAACATAACTTATAACTAGTTTTTAAAAAATCAATCAATTCTAACTTAAAAATTTTAATTCTAACTAATAATCCTACGTCTTATACGTTATCTTAAACGTTATAGTGGTTCACTCAGGAACGATAAATCTTATTTACATAATGAGTATAGGATATACTTGTAAGTATAAGTAAAAAAAAAAAGGAGGTTTAATGATATTTGATTTCATAAATATCAATCAATGCAAGGAATTCTTTCAAGACAGATCCTAATTGCCATCATAACGAATGGACGCTAAGAAAAAGCACGAAAGTATACATTTTTTTTTAATATAATGACTTTTTTTTGTTCAGAGAAAAAAATTTACAAACGGTGGATTCCAACCCGACAAATATAATAGACTCGTGCATGGATTTACCCCGTAGACAATTTGTCTGGGCATCCATTATCAATTAGTTAATGCTTCCATATGTTATCTTTTTGGGTTTGCAATATCTATTTTAAAACCACCGCCTTACACAACATGCGACTTTTATTGGAAAGAAAAACCATTGTTTATCTGTTGGCCATTAAAAAAAAAAAAAAGTGAGAGAACAGTTTTAATATTTCTTTTATTTTTATTTTTTTTAATTTTTATTCACATGTCTATTTGATAGCACTACGTATATTGTCACATCAATTAACAATTTTAAGCTTCAAAAAAAAAAAAAATCAGTAATTATAAAAGTAAAACAACTTTCTACACATGCACCTTTTTTCGATCTTAGGAGATCAGACAAGCACTCTGATACTCAATGTATTGTCCAGCCAAAAGAGAAAAAAAAAAAAAAAAAAAATCCTTTAGATGTGCATACTTGATGATATTCAAATGCTTATAGTCGTTTTCTGACTTTCTATAATGTCTAATTCTGTTTTAGGATCCTCTAATGTTCATTTAAGATTCTATAATAATAAGATCATGTGATTGATGTATATAACATTCGTAAATAGATGATTTATAATTCTAATATATTAAAACAAAAGATATTAGATCGATATTGAATAGATACATGGGAATGTTATCGATCTCTTAAAAAAAGAAAAAGCGAAAGGTTTAGGTCGTTTTATTGCATGGGAAAGTAAATAAACCGATTGGGAAATCTCTCTTTTTTTCAGTTTGATGGTTGAAAAAGTGGTAGGAAATTATTATTAAAAAAAAAAAAAAAGCAAAAGAATCTTAGCAACGGAGGGTTAGGCAATAAAAAACAGACCCCATTTTCGATTCATTTTTAATTTCGTGTATGATATCTCATTTCATTCTCAATCTCCTCCCAACAGAGGAATCACAGAGAGATATAGTGGACTCGCTTACTTTGCTTATCGACTCACCTTCCACATAAAACCTTCCCCTTCAAATCTTTTCTTATTCGGAAAAAAAAAAAAAAAAGAGAATATTTTCTTATTCTTTTATTTTTCCACTTTATTTAGTAATGTTATTATTAATAATTTAATTTACTTGAATTACGTTGCAAATCTTTTTGAAACTGAAAGTAAGGAAGATCCAGCCTGATTTTCAAACAAGCAACAATAAAATAGAAAATATACTTGTGTTGTGAGGAGTTGACTTTTTGGAGACGTCCGGAGTTAATGGGCTGGGTTGTTGTTGGGCTTTATTTGGGCTGAAGTCAGGCCCAAGTAGAGTTTCTTTTCTTCCAATTGGGCTCAAAAACTACGACGAGGCCCAGAAGTTTCTCTCTCATTCTCTTCTCTAGCATCAAAGCTTTTCTGGGTGGGAAGGGGCGAAGAACGGTGAAGGAAGGAAAGTGAGACCGCAAAATGGAGTGCGCGTGGAAGGGACGCGCGACACGGTGCCTGGGCCCACCCAGAAGACGATGTGGTCGCTGCGGAGCCGTTGCTTATTGCTCTGCCTCTCACCAGGTGATTTTTTTTTTTCCCTCATCAACCATTATCATGAATTCATGCTTGATTGTTGTTTCAACTCTCACAGTAGTTTTAGCTTAAATCTGAATTTTCTTCTGGGTAATTAGTCAAAAACAACAACAACAACAACTGGGTTTATCTCAGATTTGTGTGAAATTAGGCGAGCTTGTGTTGTGTGGGCATATATTATGTCACACTACATGTATGTATATGTGTATTTATTTTATTTTTTTCTGTTTGAAGAGGTAGCTCGTGCGACGTTTTCCTTAAGTTGCTATACTTGTGGAATATTTAGTTTTTATCACCATATCTTTATATTTGTATATGTGTATTTATCTAAATTTTTTAGAATCAGAATAAATGTATGTATATGTATATTCAAACTTTGGTGTTTGAAGAGGTAGCTCATGCCCACCTAAGAGCTTGTTCACTGCCCAGTATTCAGTAAGTTGCTGTAGTTGCGGTTATGTAAGGTTTGGAGTTTTTCTAATGATAGGTGAAACAGTTGAGATACACTAATTTTATGTCATAACTTTTAAGCATTCAGTATCAAGTCTTTGGTGACAAAAAAATTGACGTTTTTTCTGGGGTTATACTCTTAGATTTCTCATTGGAGTGAGCATAAAGAAGAGTGCAGAAGACTAGAGGAGCAGATGAAGCACATTGATGTCCTGAATGAATTTCCCTTCACCTTTTCCGCTGAAGCCACCATCCAGGTAAAGTCGGCGATTTTTCTTAGTAAGATAAAGTACTCCGGTCTTAATTTCTGTTCCCGTGATTTCTTCAATGTTTTAGCAACTTAATTGATGTTTTTTTTTTCTTTTCTTTTTTTTTTGGGTACCTTTAGGTGTGTGAAAATCAGGTGACAAGGTGCTCGTTCTTGAGCAAAAGGAGCATCCATCAACTGGGAATGTGGTTATATGAATGTCATTGCGGGTCATCACTTGCTTCCTTTGACTGCTCAAGGTTTCTTTGCTTTTGCATTTTTTGCTTGTTTTTATCTTAAAAAAATATATATAAAGCAATCGTGACTGTGTATTTTTGTAGTCTATTCTTCGAATTGTATTTTCTTTTATTATAAAATAATGTTGTATTTTCCTTTGGCAGGTTAATTGATTGTTGGGATCTTCCGGATATTTTGTGCCCATGCCATGGTACTATATTCTGCACCTCCCTTTTTTTTTTTTTTTTTGGAATAAAAGTTTAATTATAAGTATGTTTTGTATGAAAATGCAGAGCCTGAGTCCCTATTATCAAAGCAATTAAGTAGTTGGAAGGAATACTATGAATGGAGGTGCATTCCACTGCATTCACCTGTTGCTCTGCTTCTTCACTGGGTATGACTTGCATGTATATTAGTATTTACATAAGTAAATTTGTTTTCTTTTTTCTTTTCAACGTTTTTTATTTATTTTTGTTTTCTTTTCCGCAATCATGTTTAATAATGTCAGTATTAGTCGTCTTACAAAATAAAGACGTGATTATCTTTTTAGGAAAAGTACATAAAAGTACAGAAAACATAAGATGCCTTTGATTCTGTTATTGAGCTACAATCTACTTAGGCATTTTCTATATCATTTAACATTTAATCTTCATATCTCTTTTTTGCCTGATTTTCAAGCAACCATTTCAGTAACAATTTAAATGGCCTTTTTTCTCTACGTATTTTTCTCAGAGTACTCAATATGACTTTGTGAGAATATAATAATATAAAAAGAAATCAATTTAATCTGCATATCCAAACGAAATCTCATGTAACTAAATGTTTTTCATTCGTTGTTTTTCTATCTTGATTGCAAGCATCTTCCTTTCAGCCTCTTACAATTTACCATGCCACTCAAACTGGTCTTGGAAGCCGGATTTTTGAAATCGGTCAAAAACTGCACATACACTATCTTGGTAAGGTTTCTTTGCAAGTTGCATGTTGAACTTCTAATCATGGCAAAACGATATGTAGGGTCCAATCTTCTTAAATCTAGTATTTGAGATACAATATTTCGGAGACAAGGATTTTGTCTTACAGTAATTTGGCCACATAAACTGATTTCTGCAGGTCCGGAGAAAGAACTTTTACAGCTTGCTGTCTTTGCAGAGCTGCATGCGCTTTTTCCTGGTTTAGACGTGCATATCGAGTTTGTTGGTCCTGCAGTTCAACAAAGTAGGTCAGAACAGTTGTAATCAAACTATTTCTGGGTCGTTATCATATTAACTTTTTAATTATATTTCCATGAAATGAAATAAATTTGCTTTAAAGGTGCTGTCTTTAGATCAACAAGCGTGTAATTTCTATTGTTTTCTCTCTTTGAGACATGTAGGGACGGTGAGAGTATCACTCTAAGTAAATACGCATGTTGTCTAAGCACAGACTGCATTTGCAAATCAAGTGAGAATGTCGGCTCAGGTGTACACACTAGTAAAACTTCAGCAATAACGTTAATTCTCCGAAAAGGTTTTTATCATGACCAATACAGAGATATAGTAAAGGTTGCACACTATCTTCTTCATACACATTAGGTTCATCCTTCTAAGAAGTTCACCCTCCAAATTTGTCGTTGGTTTTGCTCACAGCTGTTTCTCATTTGAGCTTCTTTTGTGTGCTCAGGAATCATCTCCCCATTTGATAATTGCTCCAAATGCTGGCATTGCCGCTTATCCTAGTTGGTTAGCTACTATTGTATGTCCTAATACCTCAACATGGCCCTCTCCTTCATGTTGTATTTATCGTCTTCCAACATTTTCTCACATTTCTTCGTTGCCCCTAGGAGCTAATAAAAGAGATTAACGTCCCAGCGGTTTTCTCGGATTATTGTGAAGAAGCATGTAATCTTGGTGCTTCTTGCATAACTAGCGTGACTGGAAGTCCTCTCACACTTCCTGTAAGTTCAGATACTACTTGTTTTGTTAGTATTCACAAAGTAATAAAACCATATTTACTCATTCTAATCAGATCCAATAATTGGGTCTGCTTTGCAGATACAGTTAAATCCATTCCGGCAGCCAATGGCAGTGGAGGGCGGCGCTCTTTTCCTTCCGTGCTACTCGAATTGCTTCCTCTATGGAATGTAAACCTGGTTGTGTGCTCCGAAATTCGACGGTTCTGTTGAGAACTCTCCCTTCATTGGCTTTTGAAACTGGGCTGATCTGACTTTGAATCATCTGGATCAAGTTGTGATTTATAAAGGCAGGCAAAGATCGAGGTTAACAATACTTTTGATTCGCGGGAATACTTGGAACACTGTTTTCACAGGCATTAAATTCCACAAATCCGACTTATCAAAAAAAATTCCACAAATCCGAATGGTGTGAATTTTCTGCAGATATGCCAGCTTGCACTGTGGTTCAAAGTCTCTGTCAGCAGTGGCCATATGAAATGGAACATTGAAAGTAGGAAAACAAATTTGGTGAAAGTATTTTATTTTTATTTTTATTTTTCTAATGGCTTGATCGATGGCCCATTTGCCAATTTCAGTTGAGTGAAAGCAGAATACTCTAAACGGAACAAACGACATGTCGTTTTAGGGATGACATTTTTTTTTTTTGGTGGATGTTTTAGAGATGATATGATGGACCTTTAGAATACATAGAAAATTTCGTTTAATGAACTACAGCAAATTCTTATTGAAAATGCACTTCCTTTCTCTTTAGCAAACGACCACCTTTTGCCATATAGACGACATGAGGTGAAACGACAACAAACTTCTACATGAGAAACGACATCAAACAAATGAGCTAGCAAACTTTTACAGAAGAAACGACATTTATTCAGAAACCCAGAAATTACAAGATTTTCTAACGCAAATTGAATAATGACTAATATGAATTCACCAAAGAAAGATACAGAATTAAAAAGGGGAAAGAAAATAGCTCTTTCATAATTGTACGGAAAGGCAAAATTAACCAAAGCCGTGATATGTGAAGCCATAAAATGGGAAGTTGAGCAAAATTAAATCGAGTTTCCTCTTTAAAGATCACCTTAGTTTCCTCTTTGAGGAAGTTGAGCAAAATTTTAAATTTTTTTTTAACCTTACATGTCATAAAGGTTTGCACTTGGAATGCTAAATTGCTTTTTAAAAAAGAAACGTGAATCTTAATAATAAAAAAAAAAAGTTAGAAAAGTTTTATGTCTGAGAAATAGTAAAAAAGTAGTACTAATAAATAAACAAATATGATGCATATGACAAGAGTATTCTCCCGTGCACTTCCTTCTTCCTAATTTGCCTTTATTTGCTCTCTTGTTCTTTTTATTTTTCCTGCCCTTACTTTTGGTATCACCTTGCGTTGCGGTTGCAGAAGAACTAGATCACGTTCTCCTACATAAATGACACAATAATTCATGAAAATTACCATATTGTAATTCACCAAATTTGCAGAATTATGCAGAAGAGAAAGAAAGATCGCTTTGATTGCTCGAGCATTCGAGGTAAGTCTCCCTTGTTCGGCTTCGTTCTTCTCCCAAGAGTTCATTTCGTTACACATTTTCCCAAAGCCGTCCAAATCAATGAACAATTTACTTTTGCAATCCTGGTAAGCCACAGACATCCCAGCACTGGGAATTGTTTGTAGAAGGTAGACCACAGGACCGGCCAACTTCGGCGACCTCAAGTTCTTCGCATTGTTAATCATTAGCTTCTCCGAAGCACATTCTTGCCATGCCATGTATGAGCTGATCATACTGTACAGCAAACCTTAATGCCCGCACATGTTTGGGAATTATCGGATTGATGATCCTGTTTTGCCACCTGTCATCTGCAGAAAAACATGAAGAAAAGCCATGAATTCCAGGAAGAAAGTAGTTTCTTAGACACACAACAGTATGTTTTAGTCCAAATTAAACAGTCTTTCCCTTGTAAAACACTGGGGTTTGTTTGGTGAAAGAGTTTAGTTTAAGATTTTTAAGTTTCAATAATAATTTTTTAGAAAAGACAAAAAATTTTTTCAGAAAAGACAAAAAATTTTTACTAAAAAAGACAAAAATCATGATAAAAAAAGTATAATTTAGTTTAAAATGAACTTTTTACCAAATAAGCCAATGTTTCAAAAAGAAAAAAAAAGCAAGAAAATTTAAAAACAAAAACGAATAATTTGGTACTCCAAGATTAATAATAATAATAATAACGCCAAACTCATAAAAAATTGATGAAGTTTTAAGCTTTAATAAGAAAAGATGATGAATTTGATTGAGAATGAAGGAAAAAAAGGAGTCTTTTGGAGCTTTTAATGGATTATGGCAAACAAATATCAATAATCTACGGAGGATGGAAAAAGTTTTGCACCACCTTAAATGTCAAATGTCAAATATCAAAATCTCCTAAAATAACAACGATACAGATTTCAACACAATTATTATTATTTATTGAGAAATAAACTTTTAAAATTTTCCAGTGTCTTGATTGGATACTTAACAATTTACTCACAATTATTTGTTAAAACAATTTACTTACAATTATTTGTTAACGAATTCAATATTACCAATAAGCTCTTACAACCTTTAGATGTTCCGGTCTAACACGGAGATGAATTAAGCTTCCGGAGCGTGGGCTCTAATTCTTGAACACGCCTCAAGTTTCTTGAAGACAACTCCTCCTCCTTCACTATCTCAATCAAATCAACAGCACTTTCACAGAAATTTGTGAACAGTTGCTCTTTTCAATTACTAGTGGCCTAAAAAAAACAAAAAACAAACAAGAGAAAACTACCAATATGACACAAATTAGTCCTTATTGATCAACATCACTCAAAATTCATTTTACTTTTGTGTCGTATTGGTCTACTATTAATTTTTTGTATTTTTTTTTTTTGCTTTGAGTTTTTTTTTTTTTTTTTGGTATGATGTTAGTATAATAATTAAGTTTGTGTCATTTAGGTGGTTTAAAAACCAAAATTAATTAAGAGAATTATAGCAAATGGCATATTTTTTAGGTACATTTGAAGTTCATGTGCTTTAGAAACCAAAACTTGTGCATTCAGGTGCTTTAAAGACCAAAAATAAAAAAATGAGGGAAATTATAGGAAATAACATATTTTATAGGTGCCCTTGAAATTTATAGTATGTTTTTTGAAAAATGATCAATGATAGTGTATATCTTTTATGGATCCTTATATTTACTTGAATTTTGAAAAAAAAAAAAAAAAGATTCATGATTAATTTTTTAACAATAAATTTATGTGCATAACTTCACATTAGAGAGAAAGAAAAGGAAAGAGGAGGAGGGTATTATATGATGATATATTTGATTTTGATATTTAATATCATATTTAAAATTTTATACTATAATTTACTATTATTATTTTTAAAAATGCTATTTTCCTCTTTCTTCCTTCAATTACTAGTTTTTAAGAAGTGATACACAATCGAGTAAACGGGCTTCAAAGTTGTTCCGTTGATTAAGGCCCAAGCCGAAGGGCCCAAGGTAGCTCCCCCAGTCCTCAAACTAACTGTTCGCGCGGGAGGTAGCGTCATTGTCGATCACAATTAAATTGAACTTCCCAGCTCGGTCACGCTTTGAGCTGGATGTTTGCCTTTCCGACTTGCAGAGTTTCTGGACCTTTCTTCTGTCCAGCGAAATTCACCCATTCTGCAACAAACGCGAACGCAGTTCCCTATTCCCACAGAGCTGAGTTCGCAGAAACAGAATCTTGATCGAGCGAGCAATCAAATTCCCAGCCATTTCTTCAGGTAAGCAAAATATCTTGGTCTTCTTTCTTCTGATGAAATAATTTTCATCTCTGATTTGTTCAACTGTATGGGTATAGTGATGGATTGATATATATATATAGATATACACACGCGCGACTATAATCAAATGGTAATGCATTTGCTGAAATTCATATTTTCACTGTTTGATTTATATATAAATATATACACACACATAATTCCTCAAGCACAGTGGAATTACCGAACTGAAACTCTTTTTGATTTATATATATATATATATATATATGCATACGCGTATAATCAAATAGTAATGGGTATGCTGAATATATGCTGAAATTCATATTTTAGCTGTTTGTTTTGTCTAAACATGCATATATACACATGTAATGCCTCAAGCGCAGTGGAATTCTCGAACTGAAACTCTTTTTGATTTATATACATGGATATATGTGTGTATATATATATATATATGCATTCCCGTATAATCAAATAGTTTTGTAAACGCTGAAATTCATATTTTCGTTGTTCGAAATAAACATGTATTGCCTCAAGCGTAGGCGAATTCTCGAACGGCAACTCTTTTTGATAATTTCATCTATATATATATATATATATATATATATATGTCTCAAGCGCAGTGAAATTCTCGAACTGAAACTATTTTCTTTCTGATATATTGGTGCGTGCTTGTATAAATAAGTAGACGCCAAAAAAAAAAAAAAGAAATAGTACGTGTAGAATGCATTGATCTGTGTGCGAATTCTGAAAATGAAATTCTGGAATTGAATTCTTGAAATTGAAAACCACATGTATCGAACTGTGATTTTCCTTTTTGGTGTTGAAATCGTTCTGTCGCTGCGTTTTGGCCGGAATCTAGGAATTTTCACTATGGCGCGTGATCTTCCATCTGCCTTAACTAAACAAGAAGAGCTGATTCTCGGATTTGAGAAAACTGCATTCATACTTGGGCGATCAGGCACAGGGAAGACTTCTATTTTGATCAAGAAGCTGCTTCAGAGAGAAAAGAGCTTTGGGTTGATAGGAGGTCATAGTCGTGAGGGTGCGGCCGAGGAGAAGAAGGTTTTGCGCCAGCTATTTGTGACTGCAAACTCAAAGCTGTGCAAAGTTGTCAAGCAACGAATAGGCTTTGATGTGAATGAGACGGAAGAAGACCCAAGACTTGGTATCAACTCTGACTCTTTTCCTCTTGTGGTCACATTTCATCAATTCTTGATCATGCTGGATAATAGCCTTGGCAGTTCTTTTTTTGATCGTTTCCATATTGAAAGAAGCTTAGAAGCCCTTGAATCAACGTTTGTTGGTTTCGAAAAATTTAATAACCTTTACTGGTCACACTTTCCAGTAAATCTAACAAAGAGATTAGATTCTTTGAGGGTGTTTACTGAGATTACATCTCAGATTAAGGGAAGTGAAAATTCTTTGGAGACAGCTTCTGGCAAAATTAGTCGTGAAGAATACGTTTTAGCTTGTGAGGGTCGATCTAGCTTGACTCAAAAGCAGAGACAAGAAATATTTCAAATTTTTGAAGTCTATGAAAAGTTAAAGATGGAAAGGGAGGAAGTCGACATTGCTGATTTCCAAAGCTATCTCTATTATCAATTGAGCCAAGCAGGTTACATGGGTGACAAAGTAGACTACGTCTACGTAGATGAAATACAAGATTTAACCATAAGTGGAATAGCATTGTTTAAGTTCATTTGCCCTAATATGGAGCATGGGTTTATGTTTTCTGGAGATACGGCACAAGCGATATCAAAGGGTGTTGATTTTCGATATCAAGACGTAAGAAGTCTTTTTTACCGGAAGTTCCTCTCGCAATTCAACAATGAGAAAAAAGAGAAACGGATTGTTTCAGATACCTTTGTTTTAACTGAGAATTTCCGAGCTCACTCAGGAATTGTGCAATTGGCACAGTGTGTTATCGACTTACTGTTGCATTTTTTTCCATGTGCGGTTGACCGCATTGATCCAGAGATAGGTTTGGTGAAGGGGGAACCCCCTGTTCTATTGCATTACAGTTACAAAGCAATGAAAAACGTCTTTGGTGGAGGGAAAAAGGTTGAGTTCGGGGCAGATCAAGTTTTTGTGGTTAGAGACAAAAGCTCTCGAGAACAACTTTCGCGCATTGTTGGAAACCAAGCCCTTATCATTGACATTCTCGAATGCAAGGGGCTTGAGTTTCAGGTATTTTTCTATTCATTCCTTAATTTGTTTAATAGTGACTGTTTTTCGTCCTGTTTTGTGCTTTACGGGATGTAATATTGTACAGTGACAGTTTTTAACTTATGTTTTGTGCTTTACAGGATGTGATATTGTATAACTTTTTTGGGTCCTCTCCGCTGAAAAATTGGAGAGTCATTTACAATTTCTTGTTAAGTGAAGACCTATCTCCTTCCAAAGTTTACAGCTGCCCCAAATTTGACTTGTCTAAGCACTACAAACTATGCTCAGAATTGAAGCAACTATACGTTGCCATTACAAGAGCAAGACAGAGGCTTTGGCTTTGTGAGTGTACGGAAGCATCCAAACCTATGTTTGATTTGTGGAAGAAGAAATGTGTTGTGGAAGTTAGAGAACTTACCGATTCACTTATACAAGCAATGCAAATCGTGAGCACTGCGGAAGAGTGGACAGCTAGGGGAATCGAGGTCTGTTGTACTGCGGTACATGTTGTTTTATTACTATTCTTTTCTGCTTTATATTGTTCATATATGTCCTATATTCTTATGTCACGTCACTTTACTACGCAGCTCTATGATGAGCTTAACTATGAGATGGCAACATTGTGCTTTGAAAAAGCGGGAAATGAGCATTGGCAAAAAAATTCTAGAGCTCATGGACTAAAGGCTGCAGCTGAGCGAATCCAAATGTCAAATCCCGACAAAGCTAATTCGTACTTTAAGGAAGCTGCTAAGTTGTTTGAAGAAATAGGCAAGACAAAGACCACTGGGAAGCAGGATATTTTGGTGAGCTATGAACCTGCTGCCACTGAAGTTGACCAGTTTCACAGGGTACCACCTACAATTGATTTGATATCTGAGAAGTCTGTGGCTGATCAAGATTGCAATAGTGGGAACAAACATGAGACTAAGCTGCCGATCAATTTAGACAACTTTAGGAAGACTTGTGATGCCATAGACTCTCTTGGAGATGAAACTGGACAAGTGTTAATGTCAAATGCACAGATGATCAAGGTAACCATTACGCAAAGTTTGCTATTCTGTTTCTTGTCCTTTAGCTAAATTAGATTATAATAAATTTGCTGATTCATTTAGTTAGTTAGATTTATCCTCAAATGACATGTGGATTTGCAGGAGAATATTGGTCAAGATATTGTTCTTTTAGAAGAAATAAAGGCAGATGTGTACAAAAAGTTGGCGAATGCGCAGTCTTCGGCGGGCAAATCCTTTGACAAGTATCAGATATGGATACGTTTGAGATTTGACCGCGTGTTAGAAGGATTGAAGAAAATCACCCACTTGCTGGTTTTAAGGTCAGTGAGCAATGTTCGAATTTTTTTTTTTTTAAGCAAATTGTTGCTTCTAAACTATTAAATTTGAATATGATAGCATTCTTAAGTTGTGCCTGTGCGTTGTATGTTTCAGTGAGGTAGAACTTTGCAAAAATATGGCAGATATTAAGGAGCTGTCAAAGGAATTAAAACTGAAATCGGTGATGGAGATCTTGGAGAGACAAGTTATTAACTTTCTTGATGAGTATCACGTTGCTGTTGAATCCAGTGTTAAATCTGTTTTAACAAAAGAAGGCATTGATGAGAATTCCGAAGGTGGTAAAGGTGGGAAAAACAGGAAGACGAAGAAAAACAAAAGAGGCAAAGGCAGAAATAAATGATTGGTAGAATATTCTTTTCTCTAATCAACATCCCTGAATAAAACACTGAGGTCCTAAAAATAACATTGTTTCTTTTTCTTTCTGTAGTTGAGCATTCGAAAACAAAGAGGAGATTCTGGATAACAATGATACACAAGGCTCGTCTTTATGTAAGGATCTGATTTCCATTGTATATTAATCCGCATAACATTCACAATTCCTATTCCTACTTCTAAATTGGTTTATTATTTCAGGACAATGCAAAGAAATATGACAGAGTTGCCGAGGATCGCTACACAATATGACATGGATTTTTGTTCTGGTCTTTTCACCAGGCCAACAAAATTATATGTTAGTTGTTGTTAAGTGACTTGTATCTTCTCCCTCTGTTCTTTTTACCACGCCCCACCACCCTCTTGGAATGGATCTGTTATCTCCATGCCATGACATACCAATATAGATAGTACAAAATGTATATGAGAGTTGAATAATGCTGGTTTTTTTTTTTTTTTTTTTTCAACTCTCTTTGCTTCTAAAAGGAGAAACCCCAAATGTTTGCTGAAAGATTCACAGCCTTAACACAGCTTAAATCCATCCTTTTTGTAAATTTGATGTAGTTACATGTTGCACTTTTATGGTTTTTGCAACATAGAATCGTTTCCGTCGCTTGTCATACTGTCTGTTGGCTTTAACTATACATTTTCGTTTATGATTTTATAAACCTTTCTGGTTACAGCTTGGCCTTGTTTACGCCCTTTATGTGAAACACGAGCCATCCGCTCACCTAAAGCATAAATTTGTTTTGTATTTCATTCCTTAAAAATTTGGCTTCCTTATAGCATTTTGTACGTCAAAAATTTAATATGATCAATGGATTAAAGAATGATTAATGAGTTCCAACCAAAAAAAAAAAAAAAGGGAATGATTGATGAGGGCGGAAATAGGTTTGGCTTTGGCTTAGAGGGCAAATGCCTTTGGATTTTTGAAAATTATCCCTCGCCCCTTTTAAGTTTTGAAAATTTGTCTAGTTCTTTATAATTTTTCCCTTATGTTTTTACAATGTCATCCTTTATTTACCCTTCCTAGATTTTTTAAAATTCCCCTCTATGACAATCTCTAATGCATTTTTCTATGTTAATGTTATATTTGTTTCAAAGAGAACATGAAAAATAATATTATCCACTTTGTATTCTAATATGTAATGCTATTGCTAATATTATATCTACTTTTGTCATTATTTTTATCATTTGAAAATCATAAAAGTGACCTTTTTATATTTAGATAATTTGAAATAAAACATTAGACTGATTATGTGAAAAAATAAAGATATCAATCAATTATAATGAAATGTTAGATTTTGTGTTTGCCATACGTTGTTGCAAATTTGCCACAATGATTAACATATAACAAATTTGATATAAAATAAATTTGTCAGAGAGTATTGTTTTATCTAAATACCAAAATTTATCATTGATATAGTAATTCAACAAATTTTTTTTTTTTTTAGAGATGCTTTTAGTTAATAAATCCTAATACCGTCACTCAATTCAAAGGTCAAGTACAAATTCTTTTGTTCTTATGTTGACTTGATTTAATAGAAAGAACTGTCATTTTAACTAATTTTATTAGATTAACTTCGACTAATAAAAACACCCGTTTAACCGGGTTTTTTTTTTTTTTTTTTAAACCTTTCTGGGGTGTTGACAGAGGAGCGGCACGCTTATTAATTTCACAAATCTAAGAAGAGAAAATTACCTAAAGAATGCTTTCCCCATCTAAGAATGACGTCGTTTGATTCCAAACTGGGCTACAGCAATTGAGGTCCAATAGACCCAGATGGACCAGGCTTACTCGATTCTGTGGGCTTTCTCAAATACTCGGTCCTATAATTGGGAATGGTTGTCAAAGTCTAAGAGTTAGGTTTTTTTTTTGCCAATATTAAAAAGTAGGGATCAATCTTCACCTTTTTAAAGTATACGTTTTGGCAATACAACTTAAATTCATATTTTTCATTTCAGTTTTTATTTTTTTTCCTGAAAAATTAACAAAAATTATAACTAATTTTTAAAAAGTCAACCAACTCAAACTTAAAAATTTAAACTCAAACAGTTTTATCAAACGCACCGTAAGAGTTTAGAAGTCATTTTTTATCAATTATTCAAAGCTTCAAATGATACCGATAACACTAATCTAACCTCGTCGACTTCATGAAAATTCCCTCGGCTTATGTGTGAAACCACACATTCTTCAAGAATGAAACAAGATGTAACAAGTCACAAAACAGTTTATTTTTCTCTATATAACGACGCATGTATCCTGATATAACTAGTCTCAAACAATTTGCTTCACTTTACACTAGTTGAAAGCATGTATCATACACGTGCATATTCAATTTGTTAACTTTTTATATAGTCGCATATTTGATAAAAATTGATATGTTACATAACAAATATTGAGACGTCATAGCAAATAAAAATAATAATTTAAGAGGGCTGTATGAAAAAAAAATATATATGGAATTGGGTAGAGACAATTGAAAATAACAATCCGTTTTAGGAATATTTGGAGATAGTGTTTTGAAGATTAGGTTGAAAATATATCTTTTAATAAAGTTATAAGATATAGAAATAGTGTAAAAATTTAAAATGTGTTCGAAAAAAAAATACAAAATAGATCTTTTTTTGTTTATCTCGTCAATACGAACATTTTGACATTAAAATTATTTTATTTTGATTTAAAATAAAAAAAGTTATGGACTTTTAAAATTTGAATCATTCGAAAATGGAAGAAAAAAAATTTGTTATAAAATTAGAATTTTAAAATTCAGATGGTAAATTATCATCGGGCCTTAAATGGCCCTAAATTATGGGTTAGAAAATTAATTTTGAGAATCTATGAAAAAAATAGTGAGAGTAAAAAGTAAATAGGAAAAAAGATATGGAAAAAAAATTGAAAATACAATTGCAAGGTTAAACAAAAACAGAAAACACAACAGAAAACACAAAAGAAAACACAAAAGTCTCCAAGAAGATCGTTATAAGAAAAATTTAAGTAGGAACGTATAATTTAGAGTGAGATAAATTAGAATACAAAAAATATTACAAAAGTATTATTGTTTTAAAATAAAAAAAGCAAAAATAAGAAAGTGAGAGGGGTAGGGAAAAAAAAAAAAAGGAGAATCTACAGGAGACTCTCTAACTTTATTCCATCAATGAGGCAAAACTTTGACCGCAGATCAACTTTCAGCGGTTCAGATTAAAAGTTTACACTAAAGTTAATGTAGGATTCAAACACATGATCACACTTGAAATTAAGCAAAAAAATATACATATGTTGCTTAAGGATGTCGGCATTTGTCTGGTCGTCGGCGCCGTCGCATCTAATGTCTTCGGAGCCACGGGGAGTGTTTGCGCTACCGTAAGATGTCGTCCCTGTGGGTTGCCGGGGGCTCCCGAGTCGGTTGGTGGCACGTGGGGCCTGCCCTCGCCCACCGTGGGCCGCAAAGATCCAGTGCCGGCGGTTGTGGCTCCATCACAGACGGCGGCCAACTCTAACACCCACGAAATCCGCAATCGGAAGATAGATCTGATGAATCGGAGGACGAACCAGCTCGAGTCGGCCGGCGGCGACAAGTCGAATCAAAGGACGAGCCACCTCGAACCAGCTAGAATCGTAGGACTCAAGCCGGTGAGCTCGCGATTGGGTCGTGGTTGACTAAAGAGGCCGGTGAGGTCGCGATTGGGCGGTCAGTGACTTACGAGTCCGGCGAGGTCGCGATTCGGCGGTGAGTGGCTCGCGAGGGTGACGAAGAGGCGGCTACAGGGGTGTCGGCGGCGCCGGGAGGAGAGAGGAGGGGGAGGCGTCGGAGTATGGGGAAGGGAGGTTTTTTTTATTTTTTAATTAGTGATTGTTTTCTAATCACATGTAGGTCGACACATAATAGATCTTGTGCATACATGAAATCTAGACCACCAAAATGATGTTTATTGGTAAAAATTTTTTACCTCATCAATGAGATAAAAAACCTTATCCAATTGTAGACTCTCAAAAACGATAGAAAGTGAGAGAGTAAGAAGTAAACAGGAAAATATCCCCAGCAACCTTACGTATTGAAAAAAATAAAAAATAAATAAAATAGGTAAAAAGAAAGGTCAAAAAAGGGGGGTGAGAGGTAAACAGGAAAATATCCCCAGCAACCTTACGTATTGAAAAAAATAAAAAATAAATAAAATAGGAAAAAGAAAGGTCAAAAAAGGGGGGGGGGGGGGGGGACAAGTTAGATGGGGGAAAAAGTTCGTAACTACAATTGTCAGGTTAAAAAGAAAAGAAAAGAAAGCAAAGCATAAAAGCCTTCCAAGCAGATTTAAAAAAATAAATAAAAGCAAGAAAATAAGAGAATTTAATAAATAACCAAAAAAATAAAAGGAAATAAAAAAGAATAAAGGAGGAAACAAAGAAATCAAGGTGTCGAAGCTGAAATTATGACATCGCACGCATAAAATAACAAATAATAATTGAGAATATTAGCGACGTTTAACATCACCTATTAATATAATATGATTTTCATAACATAGGACTTAATAGATAATGCGATGTTCTAAAATATATATATATTATAATAATTTGTGTTAAGAAGTCACTAGGCCTAACTCAATTAGTAAGGGAAAAATGGTAAAAGATTTTAAGTCTAGTGAGTAGGATTGATTGTCAGTCGATCACCGACCAAATTCATCGGTTTGGTGATTGATCAACATTGACAGTCTATCAAAAATACAAAATAGTCGCCGATTGCAAGAGTGTGAAGACCACCTGTAAATAGTCAATTTTGTCAGTTGGTATTGCTCAGTTCCAGTCAAGGAGAAGATTGGTGGCAACGATGGTGGCGGATTTCATGTCTCAAAATGGTTGCTACTAAGCAAAAGAAAGAACAAAAGAAGGATAAGAGGCAGCTGCATTAGGGCTAAAAGAAATAGGCTGGTAACTGGGTATGGAACAGTGCGTTTCACTTTTGTGCATTAAATGGAACGACATTGTTCCATACTCTGATTTTTTTTCTTTTTCTTTTTTCTTTTTTTAATAAGTTCCATATTATCTGATGTTGTAAAATAAGAATGAGTAATTGGCCTAAATAGTCCCTGAACTTTTTTAAAGGTAACACTTTGTTTTGTTTTGTTTTGTTTTTTTTTTTTTGCCGCGCTGATCGTAAATTCTCTAAAAAGGTGATAGTTTGATCATTTCCATCTAGATCCATTAAAAAACTCATAGAATAAGTCACGTGCAATGCATATGATATAATTTAAGAAGGCATTTTAGTAATCTAACAATAATTAATTTATAAAAAATAAAAAAAAATTATTTCACTTTTATTTCTTTCCCCTCTCTCTCTCTACCTACCTTTGCAGATAGGTCCCCTACAGCCTCCATCTCCAACTGTTGCCCCCCACCCCCAAGTTCTAATCTAGTCCCCCCTACAATCGCAATATGAGTTCTCGTTGAGTTCGCAAAATCTGGGTTCAGCCCCCTCGAACCACCCCACCCCTCAGTTTGAATCCGGGCACCCTCCACCAAGTCGCCATCTGGGTTGCCCCCCTCTAACACGGCATTTTGGGCTCACCAAACCGAGTACCTGACAATCTGGGCTTGTCATTCAATTTATGCCTGCCAGGTCTACTGCTTGTAATTGTCGGGGGAGTCAGGGGCCCGATGACAGAGAAGATGATGCGGGGGGCGGGAACTTCTACTAAATCCTGATCTAGGTTGCGTGGGGGGAGGAGGGGTGTTCGTGCTTGTCGACAAAGGTAGGGGCCTGACAACGGAGAAGACAATTGTGGTCTTCGGCGTCCGGCATCAAATCTAGGAGGGGGGTCCGCGTCAAATTTGTTTAGGGGGGAGGGAGGGGATGGGAGGGAAGAGCGAGAAAGGGAGGGGATGGGACTCTCAGGCAACTCGCAAGCCTCCCACCCATTCTCAGGTATCCATCTTCTTTCTTTTTCTGTGTTATTGGGTTTTATTGGGATTTTCTTTATCACGATTGAATATTGATGGATTATTTTGTTGAAATTTTTATTGTGTGTGTGTTTTGCAGTAAGTTGATTTTAATGAAAATTTTTTGTTGGGTAATTTTAATTTTTTTTTTTGGGTGTTTTTGGAGGATCGCTTTGTTTTTCTACACTCCTGTTGAAATCTGTACCCTTGTCACTTTAGGAGATTTTATAATCGAGATTTATTGTGGTGCAAAACTTTGTCTATTGATACTTGTTTTGCTGTTATCAATTAAAGGCTCCAAACACACTTTTTTTTCTTCACTCTCAATCGAGTCCATCGTCTTGTCCTATTAAAGCTTGAAACTTTACAATTTTTTAAGGCTTGCGTGTAGGGGTGGCAATACGGGTCGCGATACGACAACACGAATCGAAAACGACACGAATTTTACGAATCGAAAACGACACGAATAGTGGACGGGTCAAATTCGGGTCACCCGAAATTGACACGGAAAAGAACGGGTCGTGTTCGGGTTGGACCCGTGTGACCCGAACACGACACGGTTTTTCGTGTCAATTTCGGGTCAGATTTTCGTGTCAAAATCGTGTCAGATTTCGGGTCAGGTTCGGGTCAGGTTCGTGTCTAGTTGCGTGTCTATTTCGGGTCATTACGGGTTAATATCGGGTCCACCCGAAAATGACCCGGTTCTACACAATTAATGAGTTCAAAATTCAAAATTTGAAATGTTTAAGGGGGTGGATGGCAAACCATCCATTTTCATCTCATTTCAAACTTTTTTTTGTCTTTTTCCTAAAAAGTTTTTGTCTTTTTCCCAAAAAGTTTTTTGTCTTTTCTGAAAATTCAAAAAAATTTACTATTACAACTAAAATATTTCAACTCAAACTAAGGCCTCATTTGGTACACCAATCTCATCTCATCTCCCCAAAAAGTATAAAAAAATTCAAAAAAATTTACTATTCCAACTTAAAAATCTCAACTCAAACTAACACACCAAACACCCTATAAAAAAATAAATATACAAACAAACCCTAACTCCTCAGTCCTCATCACTTTATTGATTCTTTTTTTTAGATCTGCCGACTGCGCCTCCACTCCAGTTCCAGTCCAGCCTCCTGCGGTCCTGCCCTCCTCGGCTCCTCCCATCTGCCGACTGCGCCTCCAGCCTCCTGCGGTCCTGCCCTCCTCGGCTCCTCCCATCTGCCGGCGCACAGATCTGCCGACTGTGCCTCCGGCCTCCTGCGGTCCTGCCCTCCTCGGCTCCTCCCATCTGCCGGCGCACCCATCTGCCGACTGCGCCTCCGGCCTCCTGCGGTCCTGCCCTCCTCGGCTCCTCGCATCTGCCGGCGCACCCATCTGCCGACTGCCCCTCTGGCCTCCTGCGGTCCTGCCGTCCTCGGCTCCTCCCATCTGCCGGCGCACCCATCTGCCGACTGCGCCTCTGGCCTCCTGCGGTCCTGCCGTCCTCGGCTCCTCCCATCTGCCGGCGCACCCATCTGCCGACTGCGCCTCCGGCCTCCTGCGGTCCTGTCCTCCTCGGCTCCTCGCATCTGCCGGCGCACCCATCTGCCGAATACTACATAAACCAGAAGTGAGCAACAACGTGGAACCTATCAAAGATCAATAGTTGTTCAAAGGTAAAATACATTTTCTCCAAAAAGTACTTAAAACAACTAATTATAAATCTACTTATAATGAGAATATCAGAGTGGTAAAACTGTTTCCTTTGCCCAATCGCATGTAAATATGTTTTGTTTTGTATTTTTGTTGTTTTGCTTTTTATTTTGCTAGCTAGAAGTATATGTATGGTTAATTTCTGGAGAAAGGACACATAATCCTTAAATTTTGCTACAAAGCCAATGATCATATATATATATGTATATATATATGGACACACACAGCACCCCCTCATTTGATTCTGATATATCTGTCAGCTGGGAATAATTGCTGCTTTCTCATGGGTTTAGTGTGTGTTATTCTCTATGATCTGCAAATTCAACCGAACAAAGTTTTATCTTTTACGATGAAGCACTAGCATTTAGCACATACCAAGATCTCGTCTCAAAGAAAGTGCCGAACCAGACCAGAAAAAAAAAATGATATTATTCACAGATCATTAATTCCTTTCTTTGCTTTTAATAATATGATTAAGCTCCTAAGTCTACTTTCAACATCTTACTGTGGTCCCAAATAAGATTTTTTTGGCTTTTCGTAAAACAAATTGTATTTAATTTTCGACTTGGGAGTTTCTGGAAGCCATTTCAGCAGTTGGATTCTAGTGTTTTGTTATTCCGGTATGTACTTGAGCTCTATTGAAAAAAGCTTAGGATAACTGTTTGCTAACTGAGTCGAACATTTCCTGTCTTGTGGTTTCTTTGCAGCTGGTTCCAGCTTTTGGAAACCCTTCCTCTTTCAGGCCGTGGTGACGATCATTAATTGGAGGTTGCTGATTTTGTTGATTCCGATCGCTGTTGGTGTAGCCTCCAACAAGTTCTTCTCGTTCTAGCTCCTTCTTTCTTGATGCAAGTGATGTAAGTTCCAACTTATGTCGTGTGTTGTGTCTGATATTGTGATGCAGAGGCTCTGTGTCAAGCTCTGTCACTCTCCTTTCCCATGAATTTGTCTGAATTGCAACTTATTTTTTCACTGATTTTATCTCTTTGGTGTCAAATTTGTTTTTGTGAGGAAAACGTTTAAAGCTTTTCTGTGATAACATTTACAACACAATATCCTTTGTAAAATAAGTCGGTCTAGAAATTGTTTGGTTATTATGTTTGAACTTAAATTCTATGCTGTCAGTTGGAGTTGCCTATTTGGGATTACTTTTTTGCTTTTTATCATGTATTTTATGCTATCTTGTCCTTTTTTTTTTTTTTTGTAAAATAAACTTCTGCACCTTGTTCCATACCACAAGAAACATAAACAGAGGTGATGATCTTGTCATCTCAAAACAGTATCAAATCTGGTTAAAGCTAGAAAGTGTATGATTTAAAGAAAAAAAATCTTCTATATAAACTTTGAAATCTATCCCTTTTCCTGCTTTTGAGCAACTACTCTAAAGACAAAATGTATTACAGGTTTATCCCAAATTTTTTTTTTTTGGGGTGTTTTTGGAGGATTGCTTTGTTTTTCTACACTCCTGATGAAATCTGTACCCTTGTCACTTTAGGAGATTTTATAATCGGGATTTATTGTGGTGCAAAACTTTGTCTATTGATACTTGTTTTGCTGTTATCAATTAAAGGCTCCAAACAGACTTTTTTTCTTCACTCTCAATCGAGTCCATCGTCTTGTCCTGTTAAAGCTTGAAACTTTACAATTTTTTAAGGCTTGCGTGATGTGTTTACTTATTTATTTTTAAATTGTGGAGAACTCATTGTTCGTGTTTTCGTTGTTATTATTTTTTTCTTTTTTAATTATGGAGTATTGCAAGAGAAAAATTTGTTTATCAGACAAAAAAAATATACTTTTATGTGTCTATGAAACTGTTTTCGTCCTGGTGTTCATGGCTTTTCTTCATGTTTTTCTGCAGATGACAGGTGCAAAACAGGATCAACAATCTGATAATTTACAACCATGTGCGGGCATTAAGGTTTGTTGTACTTTTGTTTAATGCTTTCTACATATTATCTTTCACATTTTTAACCGCCTGTTTTACCTTGCTTCGATTTAATTTGATTTGGACCAGCATTATGATCAGCTCAATCATGACATGGAAAAATTGTGCTTTGGAAAAGCTAATGATAAACAATGCAAAGAACTTGCTGTCGCTGAAGTTGTCCGGTCTTGTGGGCTACCTTCTACAAACAATTCCACTGCTGGGATGTTTGTGGCTCACCAGGATTGCGAAAGTAAACTGGTCATTGATTTGGACGGCTTCGGGAAGATGTGTGATGAAATAAACTCTATGGAGGAGAATGAAGCCGAACAAGGGAGACTTACCTCGAATGCTCAAGCAATCAAAGTAATCCTTCTTTCTCTTTTGCATAATTCTGCACATTTGGCGAATTACAAGACGATGATTTTAATGAATTATTGCGTCGTTTATGTAGGAGAACGTGGATAAGTATGTTAACTTTTTGAAAAATGCAAGGGAGGATGTGTTTAACAAATCTGTACACGCACAATCTTGGGCTGGCAGATCTGTGGCAAATTATGAGATAGAGTTACTGCTCAGATTTGAGGACATTGTAGGCCGGTTGCAAAAACTCTCAAGCTTGTTAGATGCTAAGTCAGTCACGTAATTTCTCTTATTCGTTGTTATTTTCCTTTTACCTTCGGAATTTGTTATGCTATGAATTTAGTATTAGTATTGTGTGTATAAGTATTTATATTTCCTGTTTTTATCATGTTAGTGAAATTGAGCTTCACAACAAATTGTCAACCATTAAAGAGCTTTCAAGGCAACTGCAAACACTTGTAAGGATCCTGGAGCGTAAACTAAGCAAGTTTCTTCATGAATACATCGCCGCTGTTGCAAATGGCGCCAAGTCTATCAAGAAAGAGAGAAGCATTATCGTGTCGGAGAATGACATGTATGAAAGTTCTGAAGAGGAGGATGATTGGAAGGTTGTCTTACCCAGTTCTTTTGCAACTGCAACGCAAGGTGATACCCAAAGTAAGGGCAGGAAAAATAAGAAGACCAAGAGAGCCAACAAAGGAAAAAGAAGAAAGAAGTGAACAGGAGAATACTCTTGTCCTTTTATACAAATTGCATGAGTCTATTCTTGTTATTTTTATTTTATATATATATATAAATTTTTTTTTTTTCTGTTTTTTTGGAGCAAAAATTTTTTCGCTAATGAACAAGTAGAGCACTTGCTGAGTAGGAGAAGATGCATCGGAGATAACATTATTCTAGCCTCGATGTTGAGAGTACTGTTTTATTTAATTATTTATTGGTATTACAATTTAAATCTTATTTCTTAAGCATTGATCTTTTCCAACTTCTTAATTTAGGGTCAATTTTTTTGCTTTTTCTTTTTTTTTTTTTTTAAATATCTTTAATCGATTTGTGGTCACTGTTGTTTGTGCATGCAAGCGCAATTATTTTTTAGAACATAGTGCAAAATTCCAAATAACGTGACTACAGAAAAAAAATTCCAAATAGTAAATACAAACTAAGGTGATCTTTGCTTATCGACTCACCTTCCACATAAAACCTTCCCCTTCATATCTTTTCTTATTCGGAAAAAAAAAAAAAAAAACAGAGAATATTTTCTTATTCTTTTATTTTTCCACTTTATTTAGTAATGTTATTATTAATAATTTAATTTACTTGAATTATGTTGCAAATCTTTTGAAACTGAAAGTAAGGAAGATCCAGCCTGATTTTCAAACAAGCGACAATAAAATAGAAAATATACTTGTGCTGTGAGGAGTTGACTTTTTGGAGACGTCCGCAATTAATGGGCTGCGTTGTCGTTGGGCTTTATTTGGGCTGAAGTTAGGCCCAAGTAGAATTTCTTCTCTTCCAATTGGGCTCAAAAATATGACGAGGCCCAGAAGTTTCTCTCTCATTCTCTTCTCTAGCACCAAAGCTTTTCTGGGTGGGAAGCGGCGAAGAACGGCGAAGGAAGGAAAGTGAGACAGCAAAATGGAGTGCGCGTGGAAGGGACGCGCGACACGGTGCCTGGGCCCACCCAGAAGACGATGTGGTCGCTGCGGAGCCGTTGCTTATTGCTCTGCCTCTCACCAGGTGATTTTTTTTTTTTTCCCTGATCAACCAGCATCATGAATTCGTGCTTGATTGTTGTTTCAACTCTTCAACTCTCACAGTAGTTTTAGCTTAAATCTGAATTTTCTTCTAGCTAATTAGTCAAAAACAACAACAACAACAACAACAACTGGGTTTATCTCAGTTTTGTGTGAAATTGGGCGAGCTTGTGTTCTGTGTGCATGTATTATGTCACACTACATGTATATATATGTGTGTTTATTTTTTTTCTGTTTGAAGAGGTAGCTCGTGCCAGGTTTTCCTTAAGTTGCTATACTTGTGGAATATTTAGTTTTTATCACCATATCTTTATATTTGTATATGTGTATTTATCTAAATTTTTTAAAATCAGAATAAATGTATGTATATGTGTATTTAAACTTTGGTGTTTGAAAAGGTAGCTCATACCCACCTAAGAGCTTGTGCACTGCCCAGTATTCAGTAAGTTGCTGTAGTTGCGGTTATGTAAGGTTTAGAGTTTTTCTAATGATAGGTGAAACAGTTGAGATACACTAATTTTATCTCACAACTTTTAAGCATTCAGTATTAAGTCCTTGGTGACAGAAAAAATTGACGTTTTTTCTGGGGTTATACTCTTAGATTTCTCATTGGAGTGAGCATAAAGAAGAGTGCAGAAGACTAGAGGAGCAGATGAAGCACATTGATGTCCTGAATGAATTTCCCTTCACCTTTTCCGCTGAAGCCACCATCCAGGTAAAGTCGGCGATTTTATCTTAGTACTCCGGTCTTAATTTCTGTTCCCGTGATTTCTTCAATGTTTTAGCAACTTGATTGATGTTTTTTTTTTCCTTTTTTCTTTTTGGGTACCTTTAGGTGTGTGAAAATCAGGTGACAAGGTGCTCGTTCTTGAGCAGAACGAGCATCCATCAACTGGGAATGTGGTTATATGAATGTCATTGCGGGTCATCACTTGCTTCCTTTGACTGCTCAAGGTTTCTTTGCTTTTGCTTTTTTTGCTTGGTTTTATCTTTAAAAAGATTTAAAACAATCGTGACTGTGTATTTTTGTAGTTATTCTTGGAATTGTATTCTCTTTTATTATAAAATAATGTTGTATTTTCCTTTTGCAGGTTAATTGATTGTTGGGATCTTCCGGATATTTTGTGCCCATGCAATGGTACTACATTCTGCACCTCCCTTTTTTCTTTTTTTTTTTTTTTTTTGGAATAAAAGTTTAATTATAAGTATGTATTGTATGAAAATGCAGAGCCTGAGTCCCTATTATCAAAGCAATTAAGTAGTTGGAAGGAATACTATGAATGGAGGTGCATTCCACTGCATTCACCTGTTGCCCTGCTTCTTCACTGGGTATGACTTGTATGTATATTAGTATTTACATAAGTAAATTTGTTTTCTTTTTTCTTTTAAACTTCTTTTTTTTTTTTTTTTTTTTTTTTTTTTTGCAATCATGTTTAATAATATCAGTATTAGTCGTCTTACAAAATAAAGACGTGATTATATTTTTAGGAAAAGTACATAAAAGTACAGGATACATAAGATGCCTTTGATTCTGTTATTGAGCTACAATCTACTTATGCATTTTCTATATCATTTAACATTTAATCTTCATATCTCTTTTTTGCCTGATTTTCGAGCAACCATTTCAGTAACAATTTAAATGGCCTATTTTCTCTACGTATTTTGCTCAGAGTACTCAATATGACTTTGTGAGAATATAATAATATAAAAAGAAATCAATTTAATCTGCATATCCAAACGAAATCTCATGTAACTAAATGTTTTTCATTCCTTGTTTTTCTATCTTGATTGCAAGCATCTTCCTTTCAGCCTCTTACAATTTACCATGCCACTCAAACTGGTCTTGGAAGCCGGATTTTTGAAATCGGTCAAAAACTGCACATACACTATCTTGGTAAGGTTTCTTTGCAAGTTGCATGTTGAACTTCTAATCATGGCAAAACGATATGTGGGGTTCAATCTTCTTAAATCTAGTATTTGAGATACAATATTTCGAAGACAAGGATTTTGTCTTACGGTAATTTTGCCACATAAACTGATTTCTGCAGGTCCGGAGAAAGAACTTCTACAGCTTGCTGTCTTTGCAGAGCTGCATGCGCTTTTTCCTGGTTTAGACGTGCATATCGAGTTTGTTGGTCCTGCAGTTCAACAAAGTAGGTCAGAACAGTTGTAATCAAACTATTTCTGGGTCGTTATCATATTAACTTTTTAATTATATTTCCATGAAATGAAATAAATTTGCTTTAAAGGTGCTGTCTTTAGATCAACAAGCGTGTAATTTCTCTTGTTTTCTCTCTTTGAGACATATAGGGACGGTGAGAGTATCACTCTAAGTAAATACGCATGCTGTCTAAGCGCAGACTGCATTTGCAAATCAAGTGAGAATGTCGGCTCAGGTGTACACACTAGTAAAACTTCAGCAATAACGTTAATTCTCCGAAAAGGTTTTTATCATGACCGATACAGAGATATAGTAAAGGTTGCACACTATCTTCTTCATACACATTAGGTTCATCCTTCGAAGAAGTTCACCCTCCAAATTTGTCGTTGGTTTTGCTCACAGCTGTTTCTCATTTGAGCTTCTTTTGTGTGCTCAGGAATCATCTCCCCATTTGATGATTGCTCCAAATGCTGGCATTGCCGCTTATCCTAGTTGGTTAGCTACTATTGTATGTCCTGATACCTCATCATGGCCCTCTCCTTCATGTTGTGTTTGTTGTCTTCCAATGTTTTCTCACATTTCTTCGTTGCCCGTAGGAGCTAATAAAAGAGATTAACGTCCCAGCGGTTTTCTCGGATTATTGTGAAGAAGCATGTAATCTTGGTGCTTCTTGCATAACTAGCGTGACTGGAAGTCCTCTCACACTTCCTGTAAGTTCAGATACTACTTGTTTTGTTAGTATTCACAAAGTAATAAAACCATATTACTCATTCTAATCAGATCCAATAATTGGGTCTGCTTTGTAGATACAGTTAAATCCATTCCGGCAGCCAATGGCAGTGGAGGGCAGCGCTCTTTTCCTTCCGTGCTACTCAAATTGCTTCCTCTATGGAATGTAAACCTGGTTGTGTGCTCCAAAATTCGACGGTTCTGTTGAGAACTCTCCCTTCATTGGCTTTTGAAACTGGGCTGATCTGACTTTGAATCATCTGGATCAAGTTGTGATTTATAAAGGCAGGCAAAGATCGAGGTTAACAATACTTTTGACTCGCGGGAATACTTGGAACACTGTTTTCACAGGCATTAAATTCCACAAATCCGACTTATAAAAAAAAATTCCACAAATCCGAATGGTGTGAATTTTCTGTACATATGCCAGCTTGCACTGTTGTTCAAAGTCTCTGTCAGCAGTGGCCATATGAAATGGAACATTGAAAGTAGGAAAACAAATTTGGTGAAAGTATTTTATTTTTATTTTTCTAATGGCTTGATCGATGGACCATTTGTCAATTTCAATTGAGTGAAAGCAGAATACTCTTAAAGGAACACATGACATGTCGTTTTAGGGATGACATTTTTTTTTTTTTCGTGGATGTTTTAGAGACGATATGATTGACCTTTAGAGTACATTTAATGAACTACAGCAAATTCTTATTGAAAATACACTTCCTTTCTCTTTAGCAAACGACCACCTTTTGCCATATAGACGACATGAGGTGAAACGACAACAAACTTCTACACGAGAAAAGACATACAAACGAGCTAGCAAACTTTAACAGAAGAAACGACATTAATTCAGAAACCCAGAAATTACATGATTTTGTAACGCAAATTGAATAATGACTAATATGAATTAAAAAGGGGAAAGAAAATAGCTCTTTCATAATTGTATGGAAAGGCAAAACTGACCAAAGCTGTGATATGTGAAGCCATAAAATGGGAAGTCGAGCAAAATTAAATCAAGTTTCCTCATTAAAGATCACCTTAGTTTCCTCTTCGAGGAAGTTGAGCAAAATTTTAAAATTTTTTTTAACCTTACGTGTCATAAAGGTTTGCACTTGGAATGCTAAATTGCTTTTTAAAAAAGAAACGTGAATCTTAATAAAAAAAAAAAATGTTAGAAAAGTTTTATGTCTGAGAAATAGTAAAAAGTAGTACTAATAAATAAACAAATATGATGCGTATGATAAGAGTATTCTCCCGTTCACTTCCTTCTTCCTAATTTGCCTTTATTTGCTCTCTAGTTCTTTTTATTTTTCCTGCCCTTACTTTTGGTATCACCTTGCGTTGCGGTTGCAGAAGAACTAGATCACGTTCTCCTACATAAATGACACAATACTTCATGAAAATTTACCATCTTGTAATTCACCAAATTTGCAGAATTATGCAGAAGAGAAAGAAAGATCACTTTGATTGCTCGAGCATTCGAGGTAAGTTCTTCGCATTGTTCATCATTAGCTTCTCCGAAGCACATTCTTGCCATGCCATGATTGAGCTGATCATACTGTACAACAAACCTTAATGCCCGCACATGGTTGGGAATTATCGGATTGATGATCCTGTTTTCCCACCTGTCATCTGCAGAAAAACATGAAGAAAAGTCATGAATTCCAGGAAGAAAATAGTTTCTTAGACACACAACAGTATGTTTTACTCCGAATTCAGCAGTCTTTCCCTTGTAAAACACAATGTTTCAAAAAGAAAAAAAAGCAAGAAAATTTAAAAACAGAAACGAATAATTTGGTACTCCAAGATTAATAATAATAATAATAACGCCAAACTCATAAAAAATTGATGAAGTTTTAAGCTTTGATAAGAAAAGATGATGAATTTGATTGAGGATGAAGAAAAAAAAAGGCGTCTTTTGGAGCTTTTAATGGATTATGGCAAACAACTATCAATAATCTACGAAGGATGGAAGAAGTTTTGCACCACATTAAATGTCAAATGTCAAAATCTCCTAAAATAACAACGATACAGATTCAACACAATTATTATTATTTATTGAGAAATAAACTTTCAAAATTTTTCCAGTGTCTTGATTGGATACTTAACAATTTACTCACAATTATTTGTTGAAACAATTTACTTGCAATTATTTGTTAACGAATTCAATATTACCAATCAGCCCTTACAACCTCTAAATGTTCCGGTGTAACACGGAGATGAATTATGCTTCCGGAGCGTGGGCTCCAATTCTTGAACACGCCCCAAGTTTCTTGAAGACCAACTCCTCCTCCTTCACTATCTCAATCAAATCAACAGCACTTTCACAAAAATCTGTGAACTGTTGCTCTTTTCAATTACTAGTGGCCTAAAAAAAACAAAAAACAAAAAACAAACAAGAGAAAACTGAAAACTACTTAGTTTTTTGTTTTTAAGAGAAAGCTACCAATATGACACAAATTAGCCCTTATTGATCAACATCACTCAAAATTCATTTTACTTTTGTGTCGTATTGATGTACTATTAATTTTTTGTATATATATATTTTTTGCTTTCAGTTTTTTTTTTTTTTTTTTCTGATATGATGTTAGTATAATAATTAAATTTGTGTATACACACAATATAGAGCCCCACAATACATGTATAAAAGGATCCCTCCCTTCTTCCGTTTTCAGCCAAAAATAAACAAACAAACAAATAAATAAAATAAACAAGACAAATCGCTCGTCCTTCGATTTCTCTTCCACTCTGCTCCCTCAATGCACTCTCTGGCAACTCGCAAGCCTCCCACCCATTCTCAGGTATCCATCTTCTTTCTTTTTCTGTGTTCTTGGGTTTTATTGGGGTTTTCTTTGTCACGATTGAATATTGATGGATTATTTTGTTGAAATTTTTATTGTGCGTGTGTTTTGGAGTAAGTTGATTTTAATGAAAATTTTTTGTTGGGTAATTTTTTTTTTTTGGGTGTTTTTGGAGGATCGCTATGTTTTTCTACACTCGTGTTGAAATCTGTATCCTTCTCACTTTAGGAGATTTTATAATCGAGATTTATTGTGGTGCAAAACTTTTTCTATTGATACTTGTTTTGCTGTTATCAATTAAAGGCTCCAAACACACTTTTTTTCTTCACTCTCAATCAAGTCCATCGTCTTTTCCTATTAAAGCTTGAAACTTTACAATTTTTAAAGGCTGGCGAGATGTATTTACTTATTTATTTTTAAATTGTGGAGTGCTAATTGTTCGTGTTTTCGTTATTATTATTTTTTTCTTTTTTAATTATGGAGTATTGCAAGAGAAAAATTTGTTAATATACTTTTATGTGTCTAAGCAACTGTTTTCGTCCTGGTGTTCATGGCTTTTCTTCATGTTTTTCTGCAGATGACAGGTGCAAAACAGGATCAACAATCCGATAATTTCCAACCATGTGCGGGCATTAAGGTTTGTTGTACTTTTGTTTAATGCTTTCTACATATTATCCTTCACATTTTTATCCGCCTGTTTTAACTTGCTTTGATTTAATTTGATTTGGACCGGCATTATGATCAGCTCAATCATGACATGGAAAAATTGTGCTTTGGAAAAGCTAATGATAAACAATGCGAAGAACTTGCTGTCGCTGAAGTTGTCCGGTCTTGTGGGCTACCTTCTACAAACAATTCCACTGCTGGGATGTTTGTGGCTCACCAGGATTGCGAAAGTAAACTGGTCATTGATTTGGACGGCTTCGGGAAGATGTGTGATGAAATAAACTCTATAGAGGAGAATGAAGCCGAACAAGGGAGACTTACCTCGAATGCTCAGGCAATCAAAGTAATCCTTCTTTCTCTTTTGCATACCCCAGGGAGGGGGGCTGGGGTGGCGGGGCCGTTGGGCAGGCTGGGGGCAGGAGGGCCGGCCGAGCAGAGAGAGGGGAAGAGAGAGGAGAGAGAGAGAGATGGGGGTGGGGGTTCCAGTCGGGGGCGCTGGGGAGGTGGGCTGGGGTGGGGGGCGCCGAGCGGGATGGGGCAAGGGGGCCTGCCGGGAAGAGAGAGAGGGGGGGTAGAGGGGCGCCGGCCAGGTTGGGGGTAGGGGGGCCGGCCGGGAAGAGAGAGAGAGAAGAGAAGAGAGAGAAAGTCGTCGGCGGCCGGCCGGTCGGAGCTGGGGCCGGTGGTGAGGAGGCCGGAGGTGGGTCGCCGAAGTCGGGGGTGGGTCGTCGGAGTCCGTCGCCGGTGGCGAGACGGTTGCCGGCGACGGAGAAGATAAGGGTGGGAAAGTTTATACAAGGTCAGGTGTATGGTAACTATGGTACACCAACAATCTTTCAATCGTTCGATTAAATCTCAACAGTCCAAAAAAAAACTCTATCGGTAGGTATCCTCAAAGGGTCTCTACCAGAACCCTTCCCGTTATTTGATTAGGATTAGGATTTTTTTTAATGATTAGTATATATACACAATATAGAGCCCCACAATACATGTATAAAAGGATCCCTCCCTTCTTCCGTTTTCAGCCAAAAATAAACAAACAAACAAATAAATAAAATAAACAAGACAGATCGCTCGTCCTTCGATTTCTCTTCCACTCTGCTCCCTCAATGCACTCTCTGGCAACTCGCAAGCCTCCCACCCATTCTCAGGTATCCATCTTCTTTCTTTTTCTGTGTTCTTGGGTTTTATTGGGGTTTTCTTTGTCACGATTGAATATTGATGGATTATTTTGTTGAAATTTTTATTGTGTGTGTGTTTTGGAGTAAGTTGATTTTAATGAAAATTTTTTGTTGGGTAATTTTTTTTTTTGGGTGTTTTTGGAGGATCGCTATGTTTTTCTACACTCGTGTTGAAATCTGTATCCTTCTCACTTTAGGAGATTTTATAATCGAGATTTATTGTGGTGCAAAACTTTTTCTATTGATACTTGTTTTGCTGTTATCAATTAAAGGCTCCAAACACACTTTTTTTCTTCACTCTCAATCAAGTCCATCGTCTTTTCCTATTAAAGCTTGAAACTTTACAATTTTTAAAGGCTGGCGAGATGTATTTACTTATTTATTTTTAAATTGTGGAGTGCTAATTGTTCGTGTTTTCGTTATTATTATTTTTTTCTTTTTTAATTATGGAGTATTGCAAGAGAAAAATTTGTTAATATACTTTTATGTGTCTAAGCAACTGTTTTCGTCCTGGTGTTCATGGCTTTTCTTCATGTTTTTCTGCAGATGACAGGTGCAAAACAGGATCAACAATCCGATAATTTCCAACCATGTGCGGGCATTAAGGTTTGTTGTACTTTTGTTTAATGCTTTCTACATATTATCCTTCACATTTTTATCCGCCTGTTTTAACTTGCTTTGATTTAATTTGATTTGGACCAGCATTATGATCAGCTCAATCATGACATGGAAAAATTGTGCTTTGGAAAAGCTAATGATAAACAATGCGAAGAACTTGCTGTCGCTGAAGTTGTCCGGTCTTGTGGGCTACCTTCTACAAACAATTCCACTGCTGGGATGTTTATGGCTCACCAGGATTGCGAAAGTAAACTGGTCATTGATTTGGACGGCTTCGGGAAGATGTGTGATGAAATAAACTCTATGGAGGAGAATGAAGCCGAACAAGGGAGACTTACCTCGAATGCTCAGGCAATCAAAGTAATCCTTCTTTCTCTTTTGCATACCCCAGGGAGGGGGGCTGGGGTGGCGGGGCCGTCGGGCGGGCTGGGGCAGGAGGGCCGGCCGAGCAGAGAGAGGAGAGAGAGAGATGGGGGTGGGGGGTTCCAGTCGGGGGCGCTGGGGGAGGTGGGCTGGGGTGGGGGGCGCCGAGCGGGATGGGGGCAAGGGGGCTTGCGGGAAGAGAGAGAGGGGGGTAGGGGGCGCCGGCCGAGCTGGGGGTAGGGGGCCCGGCCGGGAAGAGAGAGAGAGAAGAAAAGAGAGAGAAAGTCGTCGGCGGCCGGCCGGTCGGAGCTGGGGCCGGTGGTGAGGAGGCCGGAGGTGGGTCGCCGAAGTCGGGGGTGGGTCGTCGGAGTCCGTCGCCGGTGGTGAGACGGTCGCGGCGACGGAGAAGATAAGAGTGGGAAAGTTTATACGAGGTCAGGTGTATGGTAACTATGGTACACCAATAATCTTTCAATCGTTCGATTAAATCTCAACGGTCCAAAAAAAAACTCTATCGGTAGGTATCCTCAAAGGGTCTCTACCAGAACCCTTCCCTTTATTTGATTAGGATTAGGATTTTTTTTAATGATTAGTATATACACACAATATAGAGCCCCACAATACATGTATAAAAGGATCCCTCCCTTCTTCCGTTTTCAGCCAAAAATAAACAAACAAACAAATAAATAAAATAAACAAGACAGATCGCTCGTCCTTCGATTTCTCTTCCACTCTGCTCCCTCAATGCACTCTCTGGCAACTCGCAAGCCTCCCACCCATTCTCAGGTATCCATCTTCTTTCTTTTTCTGTGTTCTTGGGTTTTATTGGGGTTTTCTTTGTCACGATTGAATATTGATGGATTATTTTGTTGAAATTTTTATTGTGCGTGTGTTTTGGAGTAAGTTGATTTTAATGAAAATTTTTTGTTGGGTAATTTTTTTTTTTGGGTGTTTTTGGAGGATCGCTATGTTTTTCTACACTCATGTTGAAATCTGTATCCTTCTCACTTTAGGAGATTTTATAATCGAGATTTATTGTGGTGCAAAACTTTTTCTATTGATACTTGTTTTGCTGTTATCAATTAAAGGCTCCAAACACACTTTTTTTCTTCACTCTCAATCAAGTCCATCGTCCTTTCCTATTAAAGCTTGAAACTTTACAATTTTTAAAGGCTGGCGAGATGTATTTACTTATTTATTTTTAAATTGTGGAGTGCTAATTGTTCGTGTTTTTGTTATTATTATTTTTTTCTTTTTTAATTATGGAGTATTGCAAGAGAAAAATTTGTTAATATACTTTTATGTGTCTAAGCAACTGTTTTCGTCCTGGTGTTCATGGTTTTTCTTCATGTTTTTCTGCAGATGACAGGTGCAAAACAGGATCAACAATCCGATAATTTCCAACCATGTGCGGGCATTAAGGTTTGTTGTACTTTTGTTTAATGCTTTCTACATATTATCCTTCACATTTTTATCCGCCTGTTTTAACTTGCTTTGATTTAATTTGATTTGGACCAGCAGTATGATCAGCTCAATCATGACATGGAAAAATTGTGCTTTGGAAAAGCTAATGATAAACAATGCGAAGAACTTGCTGTCGCTGAAGTTGTCCGGTCTTGTGGGCTACCTTCTACAAACAATTCCACTGCTGGGATGTTTGTGGCTCACCAGGATTGCGAAAGTAAACTGGTCATTGATTTGGATGGCTTCGGGAAGATGTGTGATGAAATAAACTCTATGGAGGAGAATGAAGCCGAACAAGGGAGACTTACCTCGAATGCTCAGGCAATCAAAGTAATCCTTCTTTCTCTTTTGCATAATTCTACACATTTGGCGAATTACATGACGATGATTTTAATGAATTATTGCGTCGTTTATGTAGGAGAACGTGGATAAGTATGTTAACTTTTTGAAAAATGCGAGGGAGGATGTGTTTAACAAATCTGTACATGCACAATCTTGGGCTGGCAGATTTGTGGCAAATTATGAGATAGAGTTACTGCTCAGATTTGAGGACATTGTAGGCCGGTTGCAAAAACTCTCAAGTTTGTTAGATGCTAAGTCAGTCGCGTAATTTCTCTTATTCATTGTTATTTTCCTTGTACCTTCGGAATTTGTTATGCTATGAATTTAGTATTAGTATTGTGTGTATAAGTATTGATATTTCCTACTTTTATCATGTTAAAAAATTGAACTTCACAACAAATTGTCAACCATTAAAGAGCTTTCAAGGCAACTGCAAACACTTGTAAGGATCCTGGAGCGTAAACTAAGCAAGTTTCTTCATGAATACATCGCCGCTGTTGCAAATGGCGCCAAGTCTATCAAGAAAGAGAGAAGCATTATCGTATCGGAGAATGACATGTATGAAAGTTAATGACATGTATGAAAGTTCTGAAGAGGAGGATGATTGGAAGGTTGTCTTACCCAGTTCTTCTGCAACTGCAACACAAGGTGATACCCAAAGTAAGGGCAGGAAAAATAAGAAGACCAAGAGAGCCAACAAAGGAAAAAGAAGAACGAAGTGAACAGGAGAATACTCTTGTCATTTTATACAAATTGCATGAGTGAATTATTTTTATTTTTATTTTTATTTTATATAATATATATATTTTTTGGAGCAAAAATTATTTCGCTAATGAACAAGTAGAGCACTTGCTGACTAGGGGAAGATGCATCGGAGATAACATTTATTCTAGCCTCAATGTTGAGAGTACTGTTTTATTTAATTATTTATTGGTATTACAATTTAAATCTTATTTCTTAAGCATTGATCTTTCCAACTTCTTAATTTAGGGTCAATTTTTTTCTTTTTTTTTTTTTTTTTTTTTTAAATATGTTTAATCGATTTGTGGTAACTGTTGTTTGTGCATGCAAGGCAATTATTTTTTAGAACATAGTACAAAATTCCAAATAACGTGACTAAGAAAAGAAATTTCAAATAGTAAATACAAACTAAGGTGATCTTTAAATAGGAAATTTGATTTAATTTTGATCAACTTTCCATTTTATGTTAGATTTTTGCAATCGGTGCAAATGTCTCGTGATAGTCTATTCTATAAGTGTGAGTGTATCCTTTAGTAGCAAGTCTCGACTTTCTCTCCAATGGTCCATTTTATGGTGAAGACCTACTTGTATCCCATGGTCTACTCGTCTTTGGGCAAGTCTAGAATCTTCCATGTTTGATTCTTTTCAAGAACTTTCAACTCGTCATTCATGGCCTCTCTCCATGGCTTTGAGGTGAGGACCTCTTGAACATGCATGTTGCCTCTGAGATAGGACTTTTGTGAGGAAGGCACGGTATGAAGAAGAATGATTCTACAAGGACACAAATTGGAACTGGGATTTGTTGTTTCCATTACCCTGACTTACAGTCAACAATAATAATTGGGTGTTTGGAGTAACAATTCCAAGCAAAAATATTCGGTTCATTTTTGTCTTTTTCTAAAATTAATAAAAATTTTAATTAGTTTTTTAAAAATTTAAACAATTCTAATTCAAAAACTCAACTCTAACGTATGCACCAACGCATATTAAAAGTTAAATAATTGACAATGGGCCTTTCTCCAGGAAAACATTTTGAGAGTGGGTAATTGACAGTTAAGTAATTTTATTATAATTATTGTTGTTGTTGTTATTGTTATTATTTGTTATGAAAAAAAGAAAAAATAGAATGCTCGCATTATGTGGAGAAATTTCAAAATAGTAAAGTGAGACAATGGCGTTTATAGGAATAAGACTAAAGTAGACAAGAGGTTATGCAAAACCAGGTAAGTGTCATGCCAGAAAGCAGAATCGGCAAGTAAAAGAAGAGAAATGAAAAACACGTATGAGGTTGAGATTGGTTAATAGGACAAAAATTCAAACTAGTATTTAATTGGGACAAAAATATTAAATATACACAAAAAAGGAGTTGTAATCCTAATTTTCTCTACCGAATAATGAATGGGTTTTAGTCAACTAATATGAGTTTGAATTTTAGACGTAAAAGTTTGAATTCTACCCTTCCAAAAAAAAAAAAAAAAAACCATATGTAAACGCTTGTGTGCGTATCAAACAACACAAGTAAATATATATAGAACACGTATTTTATCCGCCTCCGGATTCATCTGGTATTTTGATGATGGCTGTCAGATTGGAAATGAATTGTAATGATCAAATGACAAGAATGACTAAAATGAAGGGCCTGTTAGACTAGGGATAGCAAAAGGACGAGATGGGGGTTAGATAAATGCTTTTCCATCTCCATCTCCATAATGAAAATTAAATAAGAAAAAAATAATAATAATAAAAATAGAGAAAAATGGAACATAAAGATGTTTAACGTGCATGTGCTTTCACGGACTAAGAAAGTTAATTCATTAATAAAGAGCACTATAAAAGGGCTCCCTTATTTATTCAAGTTCACAAGTACAAAATTGGATAAATTACCTAACACTTCCAAATTTATTAAAATTAAGATTATTCTAAATTACGATAATTACAAAATTATTAAAAGTTCATAATAATGATAATTACATTAAAAATTGTAACTTTCTTTTATATGTAACACTAACTTTCCTAATATGTCTCAATAAGATGGAGCTCCGATAGGAGGTCCAATCTTGAAGTATAATAGAAGATACTTGAATTTTTTTCTTTTTCTTTTTCCTCTCTCTCTTTTTGAATCTATAGAAAATTAAAATAATGACACATGGACGGCAATCGTCATAGGAGGATGGAGAAGGAAAATGGCACTTGGATGCAGGGATGATAATCATCAAAAAATAAGGGATAAGACAATAGGCACTTTAGTGCAGAGTCGACAATTGTAAGAAAAAGAGGGAGAAGATAACGAGCACTTGGGTGCAGAGAGAAAGAGGGCACAGGCGCTCAAACTACAATCGTTAAAACAGATCGCAACGACGTTAAGGACGGCAATCGTCAAGAGAAGACACAATGCGCATAGGATTTAAGGATTAGTGACTAGTTTAAGTATAATCACAGTAACAAAATATTAAATAAAATAAATAAAACAACAGAAATGCTATTTTTTTAGGATTTTTTTTTTTATGTTGGGACCCCCCTCCCCCGCGTGGGTGATAGAAACGTGAAACAATGGAGTTGGGGAAGGAGATGTATTTGGGAAAGGGGATTACATGAGGTGGGTGTTGGGGGAGATTTTGTTTGGGTTTGGTGGTTTGGAAATTAAGTGAAGAGGAGGGTTGAGATATAGGATCTTAACGCTCTAATACTCTGTAGAAAATTATATAAAAAAAATAATAGTAATAAAAATAAAGAAGAAAGGAATACAAAGATATTTAACATGGATGTGCGTTCACGGACTAAGAGCAATGAATTCATTAGTGAGAAGTACGATGAGTGAGATCTCGTATTTATTAAATTTTACAAGTACAAAATTGGATAAGCTATCTAGTACTTACAAATCTACTAAAATCAAAACTATTCTAAATTACAATAATTACAAATAAATTAAAAGTTCATAATAAAGATAATTACATAAAATATAGTAACTTTCCTTTATATATAATACTAACTTTCCTAATATGCCCTCGCAAGATCATCCCCATCTTTGTCCCCATCTCCGCTTAAATAGAAGTGGAGCTGGGGACGGAAATTCCCTCTTAGAGGAGTTTTTCTCATACCCGTTCCGTTCCCCATTCATTATAGACATATATTTGAAAATATAACAAAGTAAAAACAAATAATAAAGTATAAATGCACCATAAGTTTAGTTCAAAATCAAAGATTTCGTAAAAAAAACCAAATTTTAAACATATACAGATGAAACTTAACCATAATTCATTAAAGATATCGTCAAAACATTACAATCTTTAAAAATTAAACATTTATGAAACACTTAAGCTAAAAAAGCTTGAAACCATAAAAAATAACATAAAATTATCCTCATTTGTCTATCACTCATAGCTTCAATTTTCATTTCATGAATGCACATGTTTTTAAAAATAATTTTTATAACACAGTATATATTTATAAACGCATGAAATTACACATATATATTAGATTGGAAACAGAACCGGGGTTGGGATGGAGAGTGCTTTTCACATCCCGTCCTGGTAATTTTCAGACATAAAAAATCATTTTCATTTCCATCCCTATATTGTTCCGCAGACAATAATCTCCGTCTCATGGGGCATGTCCCTACGGGAATATTGGTCATCCTTATATTAGACACTATCTGACACATTGAAAGTGATAAGCTGGCACAAAGGTTGCATAAGGACCGAAAAAAAAAAAAAAGTTAAAGAATAAGTTATAAGCAATAGAAGTAGATAACAAAAAATAATTAAAAACGTAAATAGAAAGCCAGTAGCGGTCCATGAGATTCGTCGGAATGACCCAAGGAGGAGCTTGCGCCGTCTTTGGAGGGGTGGAGCAGATGATGGACGACAACAAACATTTTTTTTTTTAAACAATAAATGGCATCAAACTTTGAACGAATTATTATATTTTCTTTTAAAAAGCAAACAATGATCTCTTTCACTTTTTCTCAAACAAAATATATGAGACGTGGAAATAAATTATATTTTTTCAATTTCCATACCTACCCATTTTTGTCATAAATTTCTTCTAATAAAATTAAAAAGAAATTCCTATCATATACTTCTTCACAAAATAAAAGTTCCAATCTTGTACGTTTTTCGCTTCCCGTCTCTAGTTTCTACTTTTTCTGGGGGAAAAAACGACAATATAATTGACATGAGAACTTTGTAAAGAAAGACCTCGCTTCCCACGTATTCTTGTCGTACGCTCGTTTTAGTCGAGAAGTGGAATGTCCCTTGCAAGTTACGACTGTACACCACCGTTAACTAGCAAAATTCCAAAAATTGACCGAGAGAGAGAGGGAAAAAAAAAAGTCCAACCCAAGCCCAAAATCAGAAACAAAATACGCAGAGAAACTTCCGACTCAAAGAATCCACACATGGACAATCGGAAAGAAACACTTCCGTGATTTTGACAATTTCGTACTCGGAAACTCCATTTTTGGTTCTAGGGCTAGGTCTGCAATTCTAGATTTAGCCTGGGGAGTTGGGTCTAGGAGAAAAATCCCCTTTCCATGTCTCGGATTTCGCCGCCCGCTTTGCGGTTGTCGTTGATTTTCTTCTGCTTTCTAGGGTTAGGGTTAGGGTTAGGGTTAGGATTAGGGCACGCTCTGAAGGTTCCGTTCAGGGTCAAGGACGTGCTTCCGGTTCTTCCTCATGGTGTATCGTGGCCGGTGCTGAACAATCTCCACAGTGCCGTCGACTTGTTGCCTTATTTCGTCGGATCGGTTTCTCCGAACAATGGCTCTATTGAATGGAAAGGGGCTTGCTTCTACGGCAACGAGGCCAGCCTCGAGCTCACCGAAAGTGATCGAGACGATCCGGGTTTGGGCGGTGGCGTTCTCTATCTCAAGGTTTCTTTTTTTATTTGCCCTCTTTTTTCTTTCTCTGATTATGACCTTGATCATGATGATATCATGATCATCGTCTGGGTTTTGTTGCGATGTTGAATTACTAGTTTGAACTGAATATACAATTTGAAGGAGATAAGTAATTTCCGCACTTGATGAATTTTATATTGTCTGCTCAATCACATAGAAATTTGTTGTTCAGCTATATATATATATATATATTATATGTATATAAATATGTTTCACTATGAGTTATTAGTTTAGTATTATTTTGTTCTCTGGACTTTGAAGTAACAGAAAGTAAAGATTGCTTCTTTAAATGCATATAAGACCAAATGCACGAGTGTTACAGTTATCTTATTGCACTTATTCTATAGATTTCAGGGTATTAGTGTTAGGAAGTCATGGGAAGTTCTGAACTTTTTTGTTGCTGTCTGTTAATATATATATATATATATATATTAAAATGAATATTTATGAGGTTTTGGTGTTTGATTTCGATATTCTATTGCTTTTGTCTGTTTGTAGACGTCTGAGGCGCACAGCTGGACGTGTATGGATCTGTATGTTTTTGCAACACCGTACCAGATCACGTGGGATTACTACTTCACTGCTCGGCAGCATACGTTAAAATTCAATTCATGGGAAGAACCTGCAGAGATGGAATATGTATTCTCTCCAGTTACTTGCATTTTTATTTATTTTGTTTTGATGAATTTCATATTGGACACTCTCGTCACGTAAAGTTTGACTCTTAAACTGGTTATTGAGCAGATAAAGCAGCATGGGGTGTCTGTGTTTCTCATGCCATCCGGAATGCTGGGTACCCTTCTTTCTTTAGTCGATGTCTTGCCTCTTTTTTCTAACACCATCTGGGGTCAGAATGCGAACCTTGCTTTTCTGAAGAAGCACATGGGTGCTACGTTTGAAAAGCGTCCCAAGCCTTGGATTATGACTATTAATCCTGAAGATGTTCATTCCGGTGACTTTCTAGCGGTTTCAAAGATCCGTGGCAGGTGGGGGGGATTTGAGACATTAGAAAAATGGGTAACAGGTGCATTTGCTGGCCATACTGCTGTGTGCTTGAAGGATGAAGAGGGTAATCTCTGGGTTGGTGAATCAGGACATGAGAATGAGAAGGTATGCTCAAACTGTTTGTAACTTACAAGTAATTTATGTATACATAGGTGTAGGGAGTAAGTAGAAAAAAAAACGAACGGCTTATGGTGTTTATGGAAAGATGTCTGATTATTCTACCAAAAAAAAAAAAATGATGTCTGTGATTTTTCCCCTGCTAGGAGTAATTTGAGAATATTTTCGCTCATGTCTGGAAAATTTATTGAGATTGCTGGTTTAAAGTATTAAGTTACCTTAATTATGAAAAAGACAATAAATCATCTTGATAATTACTTATATTTGCAGGGTGAAGAAATTATAGTGGTTATTCCTTGGGAAGAATGGTGGGAATCGGCTCTTAAGGATGGTTCTAACCCTCAGATAGCCTTGCTTCCCTTGCATCCAGAGTTGCGTGCAAAATTCAACTCTACAGCAGCATGGGAATATGCTCGGACCATGTCTGGAAAGCCATATGGTTACCATAACATGATATTTAGTTGGATCGACACTATGTCTGACAACTATCCTCCACCTCTTGATGCTCACTTGGTAAGCATCTACATTCAAATTGAAGTATATAACTAGTTTAATTTTGCTGAAAGGTATTTTTTTTGGCTAGCAATCTTCAGCTGGAAGCATCTTAATGTTTTCACTGCTTTGGTTATTTAGTTATGTTTTTTTGCACGGAGATCTTCTTCATTCACAAATTTCAATTGTGGGTATATGAGTTTACGTGCAAACATGTAGCTCTGCTTAGTTGCATGATTTTCCCAGCATTATATTATGTAACAGCACATAAATACATGCAGATCTACAGTAGAGTAGATTTAAATGTACAGCACATATAGCAGTTTTCATGTTGTAAATGTTGTATCTAAATTAACCTCTTCTGCTTTCAGGTAGTTTCTGTCATGTCTATGTGGACCAGATTGCAGCCGGCTTATGCTGCAAATATGTGGAATGAGGCTCTGAATAAGCGACTGGGAACTGAGGTAATTTCTGCTCTCCTTGAGGTCATTTCATTCTTGTCACTCCTAGCACCAATTTCAATTATCCTGAATTATATTTTTCTCAATCTCTAACTTTCCTCTAGTGTATTATCATTTGCCCTCTCTCTCTCTCTCTCTCTCTATATATATATATATATATTGGATGTGCTTTCGTGTTTTTCACCCGTTCCTTCTTTCAGGATTTGGATTTGTATGGGATTCTAGAGGAGACTGAAAAGCGTGGCATAGCCTTTGATCAATTACTTACAATTCCAGAACAAGATGAATGGGTATACAGCGATGGAAAGTCTACAACGTGTGTTGCCTTTATCCTCTCTATGTATAAAGAGGCCGGGATCTTTGGTTCCATTTCCAACTCTATTCAAGTTACCGAATTCACTGTAAGTCATATTACTGAGAATCCTAGATAGAACTCAAACTCTTTAATTAAATAACCATATATTGAAACATGATTTTATGAACTTGTCCTGTAGATTCGTGATGCATATATGCTTAAGATTTTTGAGAATAATCACACACGCCTCCCAAGTTGGTGTGACACTAAGAGGGGACAGGTTCCATTCTGCCAAATCCTCGGCGAGTATTGGATGGAACTGCCTCAATACAACACAATCGAGCCTTATGCCAACATGAATGAGAACTGTCCTTCTCTACCCCCTATTTACAACAGGCCTGTTACATGCTAAATCCATTCCGCTTGTGACACGAAGTTGCGTATGGTTTTGCTTCATTTACTAAATTGCAGATGTCTAGCAAAGTCTCTGCAAACGTATATCTTAGTGCTTGTGTATTTTCTCGAATTCTGCTGGAGTGAAAAATGCTTGTATATAATCGTGTCTCTAGTAGTAAACTGCAGTTGTTTAGGGCTTCAAAAAAAGAGAATAAGATGTTTGTTGTTAAACTCTCTTTAGAATATTTTAACTGAAGCGCTTGCTGTGGATCACGTTTCATTAAAGTTCCACTGTACAAGCCTTGCAAAGGCTAAAATCTATATCAGTTTGGCCCTCACGTTATGTTTTATCCTTTCTTTATTTTACCTAATCGCAAGTGTAATCGTGATTGCATGCATAATTAAGCGGTAATTTCATGTTGGACTCGACCACAAAGCATGGAGTTCCAATCTCCTACCATCAAGTTCTTGAAAAAAAAATTCAAATTATTATGTAACTCGCAACAAAGCAAGAAAAAGCAAAGAAGTAAAGTAGGATATTTACTGAGAAATGAACCACAAAACATATGAAAACCAACAATTACATGAGTGCAAATAAATCATACACAAAAACTATCATAACAACATTTAGAAAAAGGAAAAAGTCATTGCTAAATACAAAAGAACACAACCGTGATAGATGTGCGGAATATGTTTACACAAGGAAGGAAAGGTTCAGGAACTAGTGCTTTCTAGTGGTCTTATGATACTTGTCTTTGATCCAACGAACGCCTGCAGCGGCTCCAACCTTAGCCTTGGCGAAGCCACGGGAGGCAACTTCTTTCGTTTTTTCAAACCCATCTTCCATCTTCTGAGAATACTTACCCTTGGGACGATCACCAAGCGTAGTAGTCTTTTTCTGTGGAGCTACAGCCGGTTCCGGATCCCATTGATCTGCCCATGACGTCTCATAAGAACTGTTTGATGCCATTTTCACAAAAGCAAACTGCTTTGAATCCCAAAATCAGATAAGAACTTAGGAAGAGATATGTGATAAAAAGATTTATCAGAAATTGGGTTTATATATGCATATGGATTATGATGCAACCGAAAACCACGGTTTCGCTTTCTTCGTTGTTGACCTGAATGTCAAGAATTGGGTTCTGATGTTTGTGGTTCTAGAACTTCCTAGAACTTCAGGTTATCGTCAATTTTGACAAGAATCAAAACTTATCCGTCAATGGAACCTTCTCTTCGAGAAATATAAAAAGACTTACAACAATTTCAGTTTTCAGCAGCTTTTGTGGAATTTAACTTAGATTGCGTGCTCATGGAGACTGGATGGCTTATTTTGGAAGCTTCGGTTTCCATTTCTTGTCTGGAAGCCCACACCTGACTCTAATTAACGTAATTGATGATGAAATTCCACTTCAGCATTAGAATTCAAAGCTCCAGAAAAAATTACTATTTTTTTAAAGATTAAAAAAAATGATAAACAGTGAGTCATGTTATTTACGTGTAAGAAACCTTTTTTTTTTTTTTTTTTCTCTCCTCTTGAAGTTTTGACCTTTGCCTGTTGTTTTAATTTGTTGGCTTACATACATAGGGAGACTAATTTTTTTCCCGACAATTACTATTTTTTTAAAGATTAAAAAAAATGCTAAACAATGAGTCATGTTATTTACGTGTAAGAAACTTTTTTTTTTTTTTTTCCTTCCCTCTTGAAGTTTTGACCTTTGCTTTTTGTTTTAATTTGTTTTAGTTTTTTTCCCGACGAAGAAATTTCTACCGCGATTTGTTTATTGTTTAGTCTGAATGCGGACAAGCCTGCAGATTCCAAAAACCCAATTGAATCACGTTTCAAAATGAAACAGATGTGGGACCCATCTGATTAAAAAAAATAGACCACTAGTATTTCGCCACGTCGACTCCCAAGTTCAATCTGAAAATGGCTGCAGAATCCCCACGAGTGCGATAAAGGCAGCTCAATTCCCGTTTGACGGCCGCTTCGTCCACCTGTTCGCCTTTCCAGCCTTCCAAAAGTCAAAACTATTTCCATTTTTTTCAACTCCATTATTTTTCACCATAATTGGTATTCGGTAAACCGAAAGTAATATATTTTTTTTTTCATTTTTTTAAATTAAAAAAGGCAAACATGAAAAGTCTCTTCAAAACGCCGTCGTTTTAGCCTCCCACGTCATTCAGAAAGTTCGCCGTAAGTACTGAAGCATCCAAAAAAAAGAAAAATTTCAACGCGCTTCAACAAGAAAAAGCCTCCCCCGTGGACTTATCAATCTCAACAATTTTGCCGCCTTTGGCCTACTTTCTCATCTAAACTATTTCTATCATCTCGTTTTCCATCTATCCAAACACCTTAATTTAAATTTGCTCTCTCGCTCACTCATCAAATCTAATATCCAATTAGTTTTATTACAAAAAAAAAAAAAAAATGGCATTCAAGTTCCAAATCTTGGCCATGGCTCTAATGGCGTCGGTTTGGTATGCTCCAGTTTCAGCTCGAATCTTCCCTAACGTCTCAGCGATACCGCCGTGGCTGCTTCCGAACGGCACCGTTAAGGGAGCGTGGGACGAGTTCAAGAACTTCAACGACTGCCGGCGGGGAGAGAAGACCGACGGATTGTCGAAGCTCAAGAACTATTTCAACCAGTTCGGATACATTCCCGATTCGCCGCATAATTTTACCGACGACTTCGATGATGAACTCGAATCGGCGATCAAGACCTTCCAGAAGAACTTCAACCTCAACGTCACCGGCGAGCTCGACGATCGACGATCCAGCGCCTGACGGGGCCGCGCTGCGGCAACGCCGACATAGTCAACGGCACGACGACGATGAATTCTGGGAAACCGGCGTCGTACAACGCCTCTACGCACTTCCACACCGTCGGACACTACTCGTTCTTTCCTGGAACTCCGGTGTGGCCGGAGGGCCGCCGGGATCTGACCTACGGTTTCGAGCCCGAAAATGAGCTGACCGACACCGTGAAGGAGGTGTTCACGCGCGCCTTCCAGCGGTGGGCAGAGGTCACGCCGCTGACGTTCACCCAGTCCGAGTCGTACTACACGGCGGATCTCAAGATCGGATTCTTCGTCGGCGATCATGGCGACGGTGAGCCGTTCGACGGCGTGTTAGGGACGCTGGCGCACGCGTTTTCGCCGACGAGCGGGCGGTTCCACCTCGACGGCGAAGAAAATTGGGTTGTCAGCGGCGATATCACCACCTCCTCGATATCGTCGGCGATCGACCTCGAATCCGTCGCCGTCCACGAGATCGGCCACCTCCTAGGGCTCGGACACTCGTCGGTGGAGGAGGCGATCATGTACCCGACGATCTCGTCGAAAACAAGGAAGGTCGAGCTCGCCAGTGACGACATTCAGGGGATTCAGGAGCTCTACGGCTCGAATCCCAACTACAACTCCACGTCGTCATCGACTACACAACAGAGCGAGACATCCGACGGTGGGGACCACCACCCCTCGCGCTGGCGCTGGGACCTCGGGCTCCTGTCGGCCGTTGGATTGGGCCTGCTTGTGTTGTAGATTTGTATAGATATTTTTTTTATTAATTTTCTGATTTCTGATTATTTGTTTTTATATTTATTTCAATAATTTTCATTAGAAAAATGTTACCGCTAGAGCATAATTTGGCCTCTTCCAAGGTCCTCTATTGTATCTTTATGAGGGCTGAGTAGCTGTTGGAAAACGGCCAAAACAGACATATACGACGTCACTAGGACGACATCATCTTTTATTTTATTGTATTTTGTTTTATTTATTGAGCATATTTATACACATTTATTTTCGTAGAAAGTTTTCCAATTATTTGTTACATTATTTATTTATTTTTCTCGAGTTGTGTTAGAGTAGAGGGTGAAGGCCTTTGTTGACCAGGGTAATTAATTGGAAAAGCGAAATTGATACTCCCTAGATTTCGCCAAGGCTCTATATTTCCCCTTTATATGTGTTTGAATTTTGTTCACCACCTTAATCTTTTATAGGGATGGTAATGGGACGGAGTGGAAGAAGGTCTATCTCCCCTATTCCTATACCTGTTTCTCTTTTTATCTCCTATATCTCCTTAATTTTAATGTGGATGTTGGTACAAGTAATGCATGTTAAGGGTACTATATTCATATTCTGTCTATTTATCCATCAAGAATTATTAAAAAAATATTAAAATAACTTCTATTAAAATTCTCATAAATTTTAATAACATAATGATTAGAGGTGGGAATTTGAGCATACGATTGAATTTTATGGGCCCAATAAACTCGGCCCTATAGTTAGGGCCGGGCCGGGCTCTCCCTCTAGGCCCTACGGGCCGGACCGGCCCGGCCTGATATTAAAAATTTTTAATATCCTAAACAAAATATTGAGATCCGGGCCGGGCCCGACCTGCTCTCGGCCGCTCTAAGCCCACGGGCCGGGCCGGGCCTATATTCCAAAACTTCAGGTCGGGCCAGTCCGGCCCGAATATTAATATGGGCTGGCCCAGCCCGACCCGAAGTTTTGAAATGGCCTGTCGGGCTCGGGCCGGGCCGGGTGGCCCGAATTCCCAGGTCTAGTCATGATTGAAAATGAAACTAAAATATTAAAAATTACTAAATTTGAGAAATCTATAAAACTAAATTAATAAAAGTAAAGTAAAACATTAAAATACTAATTTTATTATTCTTCTATTATAAGAGAATATATGTAGAGTAAATACAAATATAGAGGAGTTTCTCCTAGCTCGTCCTACATTCGTACGGGTGGTTAATCTTAACTCTCATACCTACTTTCACACCCATATATTATATCTCCATACCCATCCCATGAGGGACGGGTACCCGCATTCATAGGTAAAAATATCATTCCTAAATTCTTTAATCTTGACAACTCCATCACTAATCACGTGGTGAGTCCTTCGATCGCCATGTAACTTTTTTTTTTTTTTGTTTTGTTTATTTTGCACGTACAGAACTTATCAATTAGTTAGTTAATAAAATCCTAACCGTCTACTTTACTGTCATTCACTTAAAAGTTCAAATACAATTACTCGTTGACTTGATTTAACAGAAAAGTTTTCATTTTAACTACTTTTATTAAATTAACTTTGACTAATAAAATTCCAGTTTAACCTCTTAGGTTTGACTTTTTTCTTAAAAAAAAAAAAAAAAAAGAAGAAGAAGAAGAAGAAAAAAAAGAGCAGCATGTTGAATTTGAAAAATCTAAGGTGCCTTTGTAGTTTGGTCCCAAACTGGGCTTGAGCCATTGAGGTCCAAGAGAGCCCTGATGGACCGGGCTTACTATACGTTGTGGTCTTTGTTCTATACTTGGTCCAATAACCATGGGAAGGACTTTGCAATTTTAATGGGTTGAATTTTATTTTTTTTTGGGTGAATGATGGGTTTGAAGTATATATATCTATATATATCTTACCCACAAATGCATTTCCCATTTTCTTAAAATATATATATCTACACCCTTTCAAAAAGAAAAAAAAAAGACATACATATATATATGTATATACCTATACATATCTTACCAATTTTGACTAGTGTAAGCATATTCTTTTCCACAGAACGGACAAACGCTCGCTTCCAACATGTCGTGGTCCCACGCACTGGCAATTTGGCTGCGAAGGAAATGAAAGAAAAAAAAAAAAAAAACCTAGTCAATTTGCTTAAACAATACCATAAATATATATATATATATTCATTTCAAATGAAGATATATATATATATAACAATGACAATGATGCAGCTCATAAAAAGAGGAGGGGCCCAAAAACCACTTTCTGATAGACGCATGTAGTTTCACATTTATCCAATCTCTTATATAAAAAATAAAAAAATAATAAAAAAAAGTCAGTCAATAGACACAATATCAGAAGTTGGAAACACAGTCATCTAGAAGGCCCTCTAAATTACTCCCTAAGCCACACCCAAAATGAAGAAGGATTAAAGTTCAACAGATCAAAGATTGTTGGCCATGAGGTTTAAGCATAGTATAAACATGGCCTAATCTTTCATTAATCTGTGTTTAGATGATGCAAAACGTTCCGCTGGTGGGCCCATATGGTCTTTTTAGCTGTTGTTCTCTGTAGTTGTAAAAGTGAAAGAGAGGATTAGGCCCATTTGTCACGATCCAAAAGCTATGAACCAAGCCAAAACGTGAGAGCAAAGGTAAAGAATCTTTTTTTCCCAACTTGCAAATTACTGGATAAGCCTTTTTAACCTTTTTTTTTTTTTTTAATTTATTTATTTTATAAACTTGTGGAAGCATCTTGTTTTGTCTCCCCACTAGACTAACAGCTTTTTTTTTTTTTTTTTTTTTTTTTTTGTTTCTAACGCATTTGGCGTTTTAGCCTGAGATGAGGAAAAAATGCATTATGCAATGCCCAATTTTCATAGTTTCTCAATTTCCCAATTTTTGGCTTTTTGCCAATTAAGACAGAAGGGATGATTTACTAGTCCTTGATTTAAAAGCAGTTATTTTTAAGCGATTAAAAATATTAAATAGGGTTGTGTAGAACTCATCATCTTTTAACATGATAGGAAAGAAATATTGTACAAATGATGTTTGTTAGATTGTGAGCTTGTCCCACATTTTTAAGTTACAGGACTGGTGTTTCAATGTGTAATAAGTTCTCGATCTCTTCACTTGAGTTACCTTTTGTGAATAAGTTATATCCAAACTCATTTGATATGATATTAGAATCAGGTTTTGCGAGTAAAGGTAGGTTTAGAACCTGATCCACACTAGGCACGAGGAGGGTGTTAGATTGTGAGTTTTTTCCATGTCCCTAAGTTACAGGGTGTGTTTAAATATGACATAAACTCTCTCTCTTTTCAAACTAGCTTGTGAAGATAAATTATACCCAAATCTATTTAAAAACATTGAGTTAAAACACAACTCCATTGTGGCATGCTATGCATACAAAAAAAGTGATAGAAATTGAATTTATTCCATATCACAAATCATATTATTATAATATTTATATGTGAATTGAACACCATATTTATCTTACTTTAGAAAAAATATTTATAACAATCATATTATATCACTACAATAAGTAATTAACAAATGTGAAGAGAAGATGGAAAGAGGAATTCAAAGGTTTCTTTCTTTCTTTCCTTGTTATCATTATTATTATTATTTTATTATTATTTTTTTTTTGGGTTTGTTTCCTCCCCCAGCCTAACACTTTCGGGCTGTGTTGGAATTGTAAGTACCTGAGATTTGTCAGACCAAACTCAAGTCTTCTGTGACTGAAAAGTAAAACCCCTCTCCAACTTGCATGGCCCCCCATAATTAAACCGCGTCATTCGTCATATAAACTCCAAACCTTTTGCCAACATTTTTCGATACATGCTTTTGTAAGCAAAAATACCCTCTTTCCTATAAAAACCAAACCAAATCTATAGGCCTTTCCACAAATTCTCCCAATTTCCCAATCGATAAAATTATTTATTCTCTAACGTCTTCAACTACATTAATATGGGCATTCTTCCTTGTCGTTTGCCTCGTCATATTGAGTCCTCTCACAAAGAAAAATCCGATAAATCTCATTCCAACCACCACAACCAACTCTATTCAGAATCATCTCTTTCTTCCCAACCAAGTCTACCTTCAGTTCCTTCTCTTCAACTCCATCAACATCAAAAACAACAACAAAACGCCTCGAAAACCCGCCACCAATACGACGCCGTCGCCACCCTCAAAGCCCACTCCTCCTACATCTCCTCCCTCGTCCTCGCCGGTGCGTTCCTCTATAGCGCATCCTCAGACGGCGCAATTCGCTTGTGGGCCCAAGACCACTACAACAGTAACGGTAGTACTAGTTCTTCTCTAGCAATCTCATATCAATCGGTCAATAATTCGGTCGTCGTCACGACCGACACCGCCGTGAAATCCATCGTCGTTTGCGGCGATAAGCTCTTCACCGCCCACCAGGACCATAAGATCCGAGCGTGGAAAATTGAAAACGACAACACCAACGACAACAACAGTGTTAGTTACAAATGTATAGCCACACTTCCCACGTTCAACGACCGTTTCGGGAGGCTGTTCTCGGCGAAGAACTACGTCACGGTTCGTCGGCACAAGAAGCGCACGTGGGTGCACCACAACGACACCGTTTCGGCCCTGGCGGTTTCCGACGACTGTTCTCTTCTGTACTCGGCGTCCTGGGACCGTACGTTCAAGGTGTGGAGAGCGTCGGACTTCAAGTGTTTGGAGTCCGTACACAACGCTCACGACGACGCCGTCAACGCCATAGCAGTGTCGAGCGACGGCCACGTGTACACCGGCTCGGCCGACAGGAGGATCAAGGCGTGGCTTAAGCCTCCGGGACAGAAACGACACTGCCTGGTGGCCACCTTGGAGAAGCACCGGTCGGCGGTGAACGCCCTGGCGGTTAGCGATGATGGGAAGATTTTGTACTCGGGCGCTTGTGATAGGTCGGTGCTGGTTTGGGAAAGGTCGGACCGGGGGATTATGGAGGTGGTGGGTGCGGTTAGAGGGCACAGCAAGGCTATTCTGTGCCTGGCGGTGGTGGCGGATTTGGTGTGTAGTGGCTCGGCCGATTGTAGTGTGAGGGTGTGGAGGAGATCAGGGATTGCCAAGAGTTACGCTTGTCTGGCCGTTTTGGAAGGGCATACACGACCGGTCAAGTGCTTGACTTTGGCGGTTAACGGCGGCGGCGGTGGCAGTGAAAATGGTGGTTCAGATTCCGGGAGTTCTTATTTGGTTTATAGTGGCGGTTTGGATTGCGAAATCAAGGTTTGGAAAATTTGGGTTCCTTAATTTTAGAACGTTCTATTTTTGTTATGGTTTATCATGGAAGCACTTCACTCAAGGAACAATTGATCCGATAATTTGGCGCTTATAAAATAATTCAATGCTGCAAATGGAGAATATCTTTTCGTGATTAGTATCCGATCTCACAGTTTGATTTGATTTACATCTTACTCAAGATCGCGGTCAACGGTCCAGTGAAGGCCCGATTATGAGAACATCCTACCGTAAAATCCCGTACGTGTTCTGTAGTTTAGATATTGATACGTGCACAGGAGGTGAGATTATTATAGAGTTGCGTCTTTTCTTATATTCTTTTTCTCTTTTGAAATTTTTAGTTTGCTGTCGGAGATCGGGTATTTGTGAGAATTAATGTAAATAGAGAAATTGTAAAACGATGAAATTTTTTATAGGAAAACAAAAAGGGGGGCGGACTTTTTGTTTGAACACAAGAAAGCAAGATTTGTGCAATATTCAAATATTTGACAGTAGAGTGGTTTGAAATTTTTCGCAGCGTTTGTTGAACCGCATAAGTTAAAAAAATAGTAGTACATGGTACCCAATGCAGCTTTTAGCCCACGGATTCTTAAAATGAAATAGTTTCTGGTTTTTTCAAAGACATAATTGATATTGTCTGTTCGAACGATGCTCATTATTCCATTCACATTTACCAGAGCTAGATTGTCGGCCGCTTTTTATTGCTCTTATCTCTTTTCCCCTTCTTTTTCTCGTTCGGCTTTTATCAGACAAAAGAGACAAAACAATTGCATTAGAATGGATAGAGTTTGCATGCATGTTGTGTCTATAATCGATTGGAGGGTGGTGAAATCATCCTGACCGTCCATGTCTTCTTGTTTTGAGGCAAAAATACACATTCGTGTCGACCATTATACTGTATATATATATGTATAGTTTTTGTGTTTTAGACAAAAAAAAAAAAAGAAAAAAAGAAAAAAAAGCCTTCTCTGGCCATATATTGATTGAGGCAATTTCTTCAGCCAACAAATGGGGCATGCACCGACTGATTTCAAATTCCTTTATTTAGGAACTAATTTCAAATTATTGAACCAGTATTATTTCTAATTCAGCATAGCAACATTCCAATTCCTAAGATTAAGACGGCACATCACTAGAATACTGATAACAAGACGGTGGTTTCCAGGGTGGGGTTGGGGTGTGAATTTGAGTGGTGCCGGCTGTTGGATCTCGTATGATATAAATATGATGACCAGGTAATTTACGGTGCGAAATTAGGAATAATTCACAATTTCGTGTTGTAGATTATCTAGTGATAATAAATTAATGAACATCTTGACAATTTAGAACTATACATTTTTTTTTTTATCCTATCACGGTTTTTTTTTTTTTTTTCCCCTTCTCTTAATTGAGTTTTTTCCTTTTGAATAAAGATCTCATCTTCTTTATAAATAGAGAAAGAGAAGTGGGAAGAAAGGAAAGGAAAGGAATATTGGAAGGAATTATGAAAGGAAGGAAGGAAGGAAAAGGCATACTATGAGGCGTCAAGGATCACATTCATACTTTTAAAACAAGTGGGGCTAAGAGTTAGGTTAAAAGTCAATTTAGGGACCTCCATGTTTGTGTAACTCTCAACCGTCTTCATATTGATTGTCTGCAGAATTATATTTAAATATGTACATGTTATAAGAAATAGAATATTGTACTCTTTGAAAGGGGAAAAAATAATAAATAAAAGGGGTTCATTATTTATGCATCTATTATTCGGGTGTAAATTGTACATGCTCATTTCAAAAAGACCAGAAGAAAAAGAAGAATAAAAGTAAAGAACAAGAAAATAAAAAGGAACTTACGAAATTTTCACACACCTGTCATAGTTCTAGAGAAACCTACTTTATCCGCTTAATTCGTGCCCATGTGGAGACTTTCGACACACTGAGGGTCCGTTTGCCTCATCATCTCATTTCAACTCAAACTGTACTTTTTTTGTCTTTTTCTCAAAAAATTTTTATCTTTTGATCAAAAAGTTTTTTGTCTTTTTTGAAAATTCAAAAAAATTTACTATTACAACTAAAATATTTTAACTTAAACTAACCAATCAAACGAACCCTGAAAGTATTTTCCTTCAAAGAAACTCTAAGCAAATTTGTAGGCCCTCCTTCAAAACAAGAAAGTAATAAAATCGGAAGCAAAAATAATAATAATAATAATAATAAACGAGCACAAACAAGTATCATTTATAATAATTCACCTTAAATATAAGAGTTACATAAATTTTCAAACGTACGTCGTAATACTTAATCATGATAAAGATTGATTTGTATATTGATTCTGCATCATAATAGTAATTAGACTCCATAAAATAGAAAGGATTTGTTTAAACTGCTTTTGACTTTATGAGTTCAAAAGTTATTTCTATAAGTATTTGAATGATATGTCAAAAAAGTTCTGATTTTCATAAGAACTTTTTGTCAAAAATAAAAAATAATAGCTTCTGAAAAATGCTATTCTAAGGGCCTATTTAACAAAGTATCCTAAAAGTTACTTTTGACTTCCTAGATCTAAAAACAACTTTTGAAAGTGTTTGGATTATCTGTTGGAAAAGCTACCAGTTTCCATAAGTGTTTCCTGTCAAAGTTAAAAAATGTGACGTCTAGCAAAAGCTCTTTGAGGAGAAGTAGACTTTAAAATTTGTAAAAGAGTTAAAGTTAGACATGGTAAATTTTATTCTAACAATTTATTACTTATTAAAAAATTTTAAGGTTATTTTAAATTCAAAAGCTCTTTTGAAAATGTGATTCTAAAATAATTACTGAAAAGTTGTAGTTATTATTTCTTTTCTTCTACTAACCAAAAACAAAAACAAAAGCTATTAATGCTCTACCAAACAGACTATAAGACTGTAAGAAAGATATGTTCATGAACAATAATATAATAATAATGATACCTTAATGCGTTACAATTTAAAACCTACTTTTGATCTAAAATTTAGTCTTCATTTGGCAAACTATCTTAAATTCAAAATTTTCATCTTAGTTTTTTTTTTTTCTCTGAAAAGTTAACAAAAATTATAACTAGTTTTCAAAAGGTCAACCAACTTGAATTTAAAATTTTCAACTCAAACCATGTTAGCAAACCGACCCTTAGCATTTATATGTATAGGGGTATATCATTTTTCTTTTGGGTAAAAAGAATGGCAATGAAAGCAGTGGCGTTCAATACTTGTAGAAGAGTACATGCCCCACATTACGCTATCAGACTACTACTAGACCTAACGTGATATTATAATTTACAAGCAAAACATGAACCTCTCATTTACAATATATATAGGTTAGATGATTTTTATGATATTTCTAAAATGTCAGACATTGAATTAGGACTTACAAGCAAAACATGTACCTCTCATTTACAATAGTATAGATTAGGTGATTTTAATGATCCTTTCTAAAATATCAGAAGTTGACATGACATCTAGCAAACAAACATGTATATAGTACCGTGCCCTATATTTCCATAGCCCTCATGTAATTAGTATAATATGAATATATAAATATATGCTTATTATTGATTCATTTCTTGTATGTAAAATTCCTGCCGGCTTATTATATAACTGTTATAAAATCTAATCTTCGCTCTTGTTGTTTATTTATTTACATCATAGTCAATATTAAACTATTTAATTACCTCAATTATTGGTGAGCGAATTCCTCGAAGTATTTTTGTTCGGAAGTGGACGTGTAACAGTGATAAAAATTGTCAAACGCTAGCTAACTGGTCCGACCTTCCTCTCACCAAAACTCGAGCAGCAGGAGTCTGACCTAAAGTGAAAACGAAGTTTTCTGTTTTCTAACCTGCATACATATACACTTAGACACCCAAGTTCCAAGTTAGAATTTAGAAAAAAAAACAAAAAAAAAACCAAAACACAAAACACAAAAACACAAAAAACACAAAAAAACAAAAAACAAAAACAAAAACAAAAACGAAACAAAACCCAAGAGGAAACTAAACTAAACTGGTTCAACAATATTGCCCGGCTCAATCAAAGACTTATATTGAGAAGCTTCACGTGTGATCCCCACACGTCCTTATATTGAGAAGCATTTCATCCCCACAACTTTTTCTAGGTCGTCCCCAATATTTGAGCTAGGTTGCAAATTTTTTTTTTTTTAAATAATGAAGAAGGCTGCAATGGTTTAAAAAATTAGAGAATATTATCTAAATAACCACATTTTTTTCAACTATTAACCAACATGATATAAATTTCTCATTCTTAATCAAAACGACACAAATTTTAGTTAGTTTTTAGTTTAATTTTGTGTCATGTTAGTCTAGTATTAATTTTTTGTATTATATTAGTGCAATGATCTTCAGATTTATGTCAGTTAGGTGCTTTCTCATTTAAATTTGAGGCATGAAAAAACAGAAAAACAAAAACGAATTATGAAATACGTCCAGCTTACTTGCTTCTTTAGTCTTGTGTTCTATATTTTATTTTATACCCATTCTTTATGCCATGTTTTAATCAAAAGAATGTACTGCTTAAATAAATATAAAATAATAAAAAAATGACTTAAATTTTCTAGTATTTTAATCAAAGTATAAATCTTTAAAAGAATTAAGTGGTATGGAACAATTTTTATGTCTTTAAGTTCGTGCTAGCTAAAACTTATTTATAGTGCTGATTTTTGCTACGTCGATCAGTCTATTTGTGGCACAAATTTTAAGTTCAAAATTGCGGTCTTCTATCTGGATTTTTTTATACTGGTGAAAAAAACACACTTCTATCAGATTTTTCTATTTGAATAAGGCTTTTTGTACCAGTGCATCCTTAACTTGTTGTACCGTTACAACTTACACTCTGAACTTTTAATTTTAGCAATTTGCATCCTAAACTTACAAATTTGTAAGAATGTAACCCTTATTGATAGCAGTGTTAGCCTTTTGAAGGAAGTTGAAATGTAATTTGTACATAAATCGTTAATTAATTACTTGAACAATCAGTTTTATCTATTTTAACCCAAATTTAATTAGATTAAGATCTTTAATTATCGTCAAAGTAGAAAATTTTCAGTTAATTTTATTTTAAATATAAATTTGGGTTAACATAACTTTGATTAACAACCTGTATGTAAGTCAAGTATCAATTTTTATTTTAAAAAAAAAAAAATCAATACTGTAATCAATATAAGGTAAATTACTATAAATTTATAAATTCGAGACGTAAATTATCAGAATTAAAAATTTAACGTGTAAATTATAATTGTATAATAAATATAGGATGCAGCGGTTAAAAAAGCTTTGGAATGAAAGTCCATCCAAATTGCAACCGTGCGAATTTGGGAACCCGAGCCTTTAGCCTTTTTCTCATCTCCTTCGATATTGTTAGCTAAGTTGGTTTGAGCCGAAGTACTAAACCCAATGTTGTGAAGGCTCGTCTTCGGTAGCCAACTTGGGGCCTTGGCCCACTATATTGTGTCTTGCACTCTGCATGGTTGTGAAATTTTAGCATGAATTACCGAAGCTTGAAGAAAGTGGCGATTAAATAAATAAATAAGGTGTGTTGACAGAGCTAGCTAATAAGAAGTTTAAAAAAGTCAACTATAGGTTTGAGTTGAAAGAAGGGCTCTCCAGTCTCATGGGACAATAAGCAAGTTTTCCATACTTTATCCCGACATTCTCATGGCTCCACAAATTTCTCGCTTCTGTCCCAGGACCCCAACTTTCCCTCTGCGCCCTTCACGAAATCTCCAGGGCAATCAAGGGAAAGATCGAGGAGCTAAGCTGATTTTTTATTATTAAGTGGAAAAACAACGTCGATACACACACACACACACATAAATATATTAATTACAAATTATAAACGTAATCCATAAGTTATCTAAAAAAAAAATGAAATCTTTTAAAATTAAGAGATCTCCTAATTAAATTAGAAATAAGTGCAACTAATCTAAACTATGGCTAAATTCTATGTTTTTCAAAAATAATCTTTCTCTAACATCAAGGACCTATTTGACAAGGTTTTTGTTGTTTTTATTTTAATCCTCAAAAGAAGAGAAACAAAAGCTGTAATTTTTTAGTAATTATTTGAAATAACTATTTTTTAAAGAGTTTAATAGATCAACACAATTTTAAATCTTCTAATAAGATATAAAACTGTATAGTAATAAAGTGTATTATAATGTCCTATCGAAACTGTAATATAAGTTTTAAAATTTATTTAGAATATTATTTTTTTAGAAATCACGAAATATGATTTGATAATTCTATCGTCCAAACACTTTCAAAAGAAAATTTTTGGACATGGAAATCCAAAAATAACTTCCTTAAAAATGCATAATATATCAAAACTAAATATGTATTTTAAAGTCTATTTAAAATAGTATTTCGTTATAAATCACAAAATATGATTTTACAGTTTTATTATTGAAACACTTTGAAAAGCAAATTTTTAGACGTAGAAAACTAAAAACAACTTCCATTAGGCTTTGGCACCGAATAGGACAAAAACACGAATTTTATCTAGAACCAGGTCCCACTCTTTATTGGTATAGATCTATATGCGTCCTCTAATAGTGTTCTTTCGAGTACACACTAGCGGCTGGCCTATGTGAGGTTGCCACGTGTGGCATGATGATTGGCTATCTCGTGAAATAGGCCGATGGCAGAAAATTGACGTGAAGCCTAACAAGGTGGCTATTGGTTGTGCGACTATATATATGTCTACTTCTCCTCCATATAGCAAATTGGCAGTATTATGCATGACTGCCCGTAGTACCAAACTTTGTGCGACTTTTTCGTTTGCCTCAGCAAATGGAATCATCATCATTGCGGGGACAAATGTCGATGGATTGAAATCAACGTCTTTAACAGGAGTTTTTTTTTTTTTTTTTTTTTTGACATGATCATTTATAGTCAATAGTTACCGATAGAAAGAATATTTTTCTTGTTATGCTCCTTTCACACTATCTTTTTTCGGCAGAAACTTGAAGGGAATCGAACAAAGTAGTATTGTATACACATTTCGTTGTTGCTTACGAAGATGTTAGTCTTTTGCTATTGTATGTAAATGTGTTCGGATTAGAATCGTATTTCTTTGTGTTCTCTTTTCCTTTTCATTAATAAGTCAATTCGGACTAGTTCAATTGGTGTTTAATGATACGCGAGGCGTTTTCAAATTATTGGATCATGAATTCAAGTCTTCGTGGATGGTAACCCTTTTGTTCATGTATCTTTTATAGCTGGACGAGTTAAGTATATGTGCAATCATTTTATTTGAAGAATTTAAGTGTGAACTGTCTCAACAATAATTATATTTAAAAAAAAAAAAAAACCCCAAAGAGAAAAGGAAAAACAAAAGCAAACAGCAATATTTAGGGTATATCCTGTCTGTGTTTCATTAGTAAAAAGAAACCATCATGACCTATTTAGTGCAGAATTTATTTGTCACTTCTTTTTATAGTTATTATCATCTTTTAGATTGATTGATCCGTTAATGACATCATTAGCTATCTTCCTATATATTTCACCATCAGGGGGGACTTTTGCTAGCTTAAATTCTTAGACTTTTGGTTTTAAAAGTGAAAAAAAAGGAAAAAAGAAAAAGAAAAATCGATCTCCAAACTTTAGATGGTAAGGGACAAAATTGCGCATCATTACCCCCCCCCCCCACACAAAAAAAAAGGGACAAAATTGCGAAGGTAAATAAATCTTATCTAACATTAGAGATAGAAAAATAAAATAAGAAAAAACACGTTGACATATTGAGAGATTTGAGATCTTATAGTATGTACTTTTAGTTTAAAGCCTCATTGTCTCACCTTTTATGCTTCATATTCACCTTTTATGCTTCATATTCGACTTGTTAACTACTTAATCAAACAATATTGAGCCAAAAAAAACCCACCTAGCTAGCTATAGGGCCGTTCGCGTATATATATACTCAGCAAAAAAGTGAATTTCAATCTGTTTTTAATTTCTTAATGGTTCACCTTTTTATCGTCGATAAAACGACAGAAATAGTAGCCTTATAAGAGGTCAAATTATGTGCCTTTTAATCGGCAGTAGTACCATGGGCCAAACCTAGAAAACGTTTTCATTACAAATGTTCAAAGAAAAAGGGGAGAAAAAGTTGAGTCCGCTAAATTAAGATAATGACTTTGTGATTAGAGTCAAACATAAACCAATAAATTTGTAAGAAATTATGGAAAAGGTGGGGATCAATTGCCTAACAATTATTCTTTTTGTCCTGTTTTAAATAATTGAAATAATTGAGCCTTCGAGAAAATAATCGCAAAAATTAATCTATAACTCAATCAGTGCAAAGTAGACCCCCTTATAATTAGTTGGTTCTTTGATACAAAGTGGAATTATATGGATGTTTGTCCAAGTTTAATTTGGTGCAAAATATATATGTGCACAGTGAGAATCCAATGCCACCAAACATTTGGAAAAAAAAAAAAAAAAGTTATTTAGTTTAGACATTGGTATTAAAGAGGCAAAATATGTATATATACATATGCTTGTCCTAAACATATATATATATATATATGTGTGCAAAAATTAGAGGCTTATTGATAATTTATTTGACCATTTATATAATGCTTATCTAGGTGCAGAAATTAGTGGTGACCTTTCACTTTCAGTGACTCTTCATCATCACTAACGATATGAATCATTTTCATACGAAGAAGGTTGTTTAGCAATATATACATGTGTGTGTAGCTAGGCTTGTATATATATCATCATTAACTTGAATAATTTGCGTAATCATTAGAACCAACTGAAGTTTATAAATATTTTGCATGAATGCTATATGTGTGTGTGTGTGTGTGTGTGTGTGTCCAATTTCTGGAGTTGGTTGCAACTTGAAATGAAAGAAGAAAACCTTTTCCAATTGCCACAAATTGAAACAATTGCAACTTTTTGCAGGCACGCGGCCAACACTCAAAAGATTTTCATCATTAATTCTTTAACTTCATAATTGCTACTCTTGTTCTTCCTTTTTTTATTAAGCCACCCAGAATTAATTAATTTGCTACTAATTAAATCATATTTTTCCTCTTATTATTGCGATAATCAACTATATATTGTAAAAATATCAAGCCGTAGACGTACAAAATTAAGTCACCTATATAAGGAGAATACAATAATTTCTTTTGTTTCTATTGTTGTACGTACTCTTGTTAATTTGTAGTAAATATGTAGGATATAATTGGCTATATATTTGATCAGCAAAACATGTTCATCAATATTAATTAGTCCAAAAACGCATCAAGAGAATAAAATATAAAAGTGAAAATGGAGAAAGAATAATACTTTTCTTATTGAAATATGTATGTTCATCAATATTAATTAGTCCAAAAACGCATCAAAAGAATAAAAAATAAAAGTGAAATTGGAGAAAGAATAATACTTTTCTTATTAAAATATATGTATATTGTCCTCATTGTTTTTGGTAGAAATTGTCCTCATTGTTGCATCATGCAGGTAATTACTCTATACAAGCCTCAATTTTTTACCGCAAAAAATTAAAGTGTGGTTAGGTGTGTGTGTGCGTTTGAACAAAAATACCATATTCTTTTTTTTTTTTTTTCCTTTTAAGTTTCATATTGGAAGGAAATCTAAAACTTATTAACATCACCCTATCAAACAAATTGAAACGACAAAACAAAAAATATTATATATATATATATATTATAGGGCATTTGAATAACATAACTCTCCCTCTTTTTTTTTTTTTTTTTTTGGAGCTAAAAAGCTTTTAATCGCAGTTGTAAAGTCGTGTCTTGACTTTTAATTTTTCTCTCTCCTCATGAGGCGCATAGGCAATCTCGATTATTTCCTTTTGATAACTAAAAAGAAAGAAAAAAGAAAATATATATATACACACACACACACATTTCTGCAGTACTAGCTTTTCCTTCATATCTCTCAAGAGAGTCAAACACACCGCCTCTTAAGTAACAATGTTAGATAAAAAGGCTTAATTAGAAGATTTTTGGGTTTTCGTAGAGAGAGAAAGAGAGAGAGAGAGAGAGAGAAGACAGTATCATTGTGGGTTCATGATAGTTATCTCCATGTGAAAACAAAGTTATAGTATAGCCCCATCATCAAAACTCTCCCTATGAATTTAGCACCCCGACACTTTGGAATTTCATCTCTCTCTCTCTCTCTCTCTCTAGACTTCTCTCTCCAAAAACAAAGAAAAGAAAAAAAGAAAAAGATAGAAAAGAAAAATTCGGAGCTGCAATCATCATGTCCTCTTCCCTCTTCCTGATCTCATCATTAATCCCTCACTTTCATCATCGCAATCCCTCCTCCTTTTACCCACAAGAACCACCACCACCACCTCTCACCTCTAAGAACATCAAAACAAAACGTAAGAGAAAGAAGAAGAAGAACAAGGCTTAGAAGAAGATGGCTTCGCTCAAGAAGAAGAAACCCTACTTTAATCTTCACCCGAATATCTTGCTTATGATGATCTACAGCGAGTGAATATATATACATATATCTATATAACTATATATATGTATGGGTTTCTCTTCTTTTTTGCAGGCCTTGATATTTGTTAGTAATTTCTTCTCTCTCTCTCTCTCTCGCTCCTTGGGGAATTGAAGCGTTATGGTCCGAATCGAATCGATTTCTATGTCGTTAATCTTGCTCTAGCTAGATCAAGCAGTTCTACATCGTGATGAGTTTATTTGGTTTGTGTTTCTTTGTAAGAGTTTCAGGAATATATATATATATATATTTATGTTTGAGGGTTTTTTCTATATATATGTTTTCAGGTGATAATAATTAGTTAAGCTGTCATGAATATATACCAATAATAACTATATGTGTGTGTGTGTGTGGGTATATGTGTGTTTGTAAACGAGCATGATGCAGATGAACGTCTGATCTCTAATTCTCTCTCTTCCCTCTTTCATTGTCTGTATTAATTCAGCAAAATAATAATCAATAATTAGTTTATGATGTTTTGAGACTGATTACTGAAGAACGGTTTCTTCACTATGTCTATCCTTTTTATTTTTTGCTAAAGCTTCACTATTTCTATCTGTGTATGTATATATATATCCAAGATCTACAAATAGTAGCTTGCAGGATATAATTTATTTTTCTAATATCGACGAAATTAAAGTGAGTTGTATAATCTTCACAACACGATCCATTATAGTATTAATTAGGGTTTGTTATAATTAATAATCTTTTTCCTTTTTAACTTACCGATCTCATAATAACAAATATACAAAGTTGTACATTAAGAGCTTATTAAATCTACATCCAGATCCAAAAATTTCAGTAGAGAGTAGAGACGAAACCATGCACGTTCTAAATTTAGTCGATCAAGTCTCTGTCTATATGTGTGTGTGTGTGTATATATGTTGTTGGAATAACGAGATATATAGCAGATCATGCGCCAAGCATTAATCAAATATATATGTATAGCACGTATATATCATCTTCGAGTTTACAGCAATTGAGTTAGTTGATATATCTCTTTATCTTTGTTCAGATCTGAAATTCTATAACAGAGATGGTTAGACAAATATAAACACAATATCCGTCATTTGTGTGAATGAATGTATATAAACAAATTTGTCTGTATATGTTATGCGACTGAATCACGTGTGTTCAATGTGTATATATGTTTTTTGTTGCTTTAACTTTCATGGGAGTTATATATATACGCACTGATGGCGGAACAATTTATATATATGTATATTGTTTCTTTTTTCTACTCCATGTTGAATTAATTAACCAAAATCATAAAGTTAATTTATAAGAACATTTTTACTCCTTATACATATTACAAGTGTACGTCTATGTTTTTATTTACAGAAAGGAAAATAAGGGGTTCTTAGATTCGTTCATATATACAGTTTGTTTTTGTTTTGTTTTTTTTTTTAAGGGAATTCTTTATTTTTTTGGTACATACATGAGTATATCTTTAGTGTTCTTTATACCTCTCCGTATGTTAATTTTTATTTCCCTATTTACATATGCTCATTCAAAGTACTTGATCCATGAAGTTAAATTGCCTTGCTAGGATTAAGTTACTGTGTCATTCTCAATCACACACACACACACACGCATATATATATATATATATATATATATGTTTTGTACATAAGAGAATCATTTATAGATGTTGTTCCTTTGCATGCGTGCTTGATCCCCGATGATCACCGAATCAAGAGACAACAATATTCCTCTAATAGGGATGCCCTGAGCTGTTTTGCACCAAGTAATAATTTCAAATGATTTGCCGCCTATTATTTAGGGACTGACATGTTATTAAGATGCTTAATTTTGGGGCGCTACCTCTAATTTCTCTTTACATTTTACCTACCCATATCACGACTTTGAATTTCAAGGCACGCATATTACACACACACACACACATATCAACATAGTTAACTGTTATAAATCAATATATAATTAACAAGCCCTAAATGAGTACCTAACTTCCCGATGACCACATTGAAAAATATGAAATCTTTTGAATAATTAAGCTGATTTCAAGTAACCCAATCAAAAACTTTTGAATAAGCATCTTGTTTTGAATTGTCAATATAATTAGGTCGAATATATATTTTTAGCTAGTAACAGAGATTTCGTATTTTTACTGAGTTTTCCAGTGAAAATGCTTGCTTTGGCGCTGATCAATTCGCTAAAAGTAGATGGAAAATTAGCCCATCTATTTACTTGAACACACATTAATTATCCAAATTTTGTGTCATCCCTGGTTACAATACCATTTAATCCTAATACCCTTTTTTTTTTTTAATCAAAAACAAAAATCTAAAATATTTTACAGATATAACCAACTATTTTGTGTGAAAGACTTTAGGAAGAGAGGGTGAGTGAGAGAGATAAAGGAAAGCATTATTGGCTAGAGGTTTGGCGCATTGCTGGGCCTATGACCATCAAATTTCATATGCAAGCCTGTGATCGGATGTTGAGCTTAAAAGTAAGGTTCGTGCCATCTGTGGAGCGAGAGGGATAATGAATCGAAGCTTTGAATGGGGTTTCAAGCACGTTTGTCATCATCTTAGCATGTCCTTTGCAGATTTTGGTTTGCAGGAGGAGGTGAGTCATTTGGTAGTCCGTGTGTCGGTTTATGTTGTTGTTGGAGACATGTGTTTGCGAATTGCTTGCCTTTTCTACCATTATTTTCTTTCGTTGGTTTTGAGAGGTCTCACTCTCCTAATTGGTGTTTTGATGTTCTGATTTGTGTTTTTCTATCATTTTCTATTTATAACAATGGTGGTTCTTACCTTGATTAGTTTAGGTCTTTTTTTTTTCTTAGGATTTGGTTTTGTTTTTTGTCGGCAAGATCGATTTCTTTGCGGTAGTTTTGTGTAGCCTTTGTGCTACAGATTTCTCGTTATCAGTTGATGTAATGATCATACCGTCAACTAGAGCGGATTTGCTAAAGAGTCATATGTGTGTTCAATTTTTTGTGTACCTTTTTGGGTATCTTCCATTTATGAAGTCTGGCACATGTTGTTTCTTCCTTGTGTGTCATTCAAATTTACTGATGGAACCAACTGTCTATCAGTGTTGAGAAAATCGTTGAGTTTTTTGTTGTCTGAGGTTTTGAGTGTGAATTGGGAATTGTATTACCTAGTAATATTTCGTCTTTTGATGAAATTAAATTTCATTTGGTTGGATTGGATTGAACACATATGTGACCGTGTGGGAATTATAATAGCAAGTTAGTAATAACTAACATCATTTCAATCCACACAAAAAAAAAAAAAGGTTAGTGAAAAATTATCTTTATTAGCACCCAGAACAAAAGAAACAAATGTATCTTATATTAATTAGGCTGTCCAAAGCTGACTCAAAGCAGTCCCAACTCTGGGCCAGAATGGACAATGGGTAGAGCACATACTGTCAAAACCTAATCCTACCTGGAAAAAGTCTACACAGCCTAAACAAACGTACGTGGCGTAGGAAACCTATTGAACGGGAAAATTTTAAAAATATATATTCCGAGTCAAATTGAGAATCTTTTCGGATTGTGTTTGCGAGAGAAAAAATGAGAGGAAAATCATGCACTACCAAATCCAAACCTCAATCTGATTGACCTAGTGGTCATTGGCACTTAATATGAGCATTTTTTTAATCAATAATGACATTCAAATATCAGGCCTCGTTTATTTCGTTGGTTCATTTAAAACTTTTCATCTCAATTTTTATCTTTTTCTGAAAAAGTTTTTTGTCTTTTCTGAAAAGTCAACAAAAATTACTATTGAAATTTAAAATTTTCAACTCAAACTGGTAAACCAAACGGACCCTCAATTATACAAGTAAATTTATAAGACATTTCATTTCATATACATTTCAGTAATTTTCACATTAAAAGAGTATAAACATATTTATTTAGGTAAGCAACATAGGTTTGGAATCAAATTTATGGTTTTCAATCCAAGCAAACAAAACAGGTAAATAAAATTTGTTTGATGCAACCTTGTGAAAAAAACGTAATATAATATTTTGGATTTCACCTTTCAAGCCCTTGTAAAACTAAAAATAGACAAATTTATGCCGTTTTCCTTGGTTTCAAACAACGGTTGACGTTGTGCCGGTTGAGGAAACAACATCGACTGCTGAACTTTAACAGTGAAATGATTTATTATTTTCTTGATTGTGGCAGGGTCGTTATTAGTTCTCGACGGTCGTCGATGAAGAAGGCTCGGCGGTTTGTTGGTTGTTATAGATCCAAGTTCAACTACGATGGAACCTTAACCGAGCATTGGGCTTAACCCAATCTCTTAAATATGAAAGATTACAAAACAACTAAGCAAATAAGATATTTGTGTCTCCAAAACTTATTTTATCAAATCAATATTTCGACACCAATACTTTGGAAGCACAAACTTCGAAACATAATTTAAACATAAGTTTGTTTCCGCTCCTTCTCATTTGGGGCTGACAATTTTGGTTACGACATGAAACCCACACGAAATTAGAAGATTTGGGTCTTAAATGAGTTTAAGTCAAAACAGGTTAAACCTGCTAGACACAATTAAATAAATAGTCCAAATAGGTTAAACCTACCAACCCGCAACGACTTAATCCGTTTAATAAATGGGTTATATATGGGTTGACACGATCACGACCCATTATTCATCTATTTAGAATCCTTTTATATAGTTTTGAGTTTTCATAAATATCTTTCTATAATTTTTTATTTTTTGTTAGAAAGAAAATAAGGAGAAAATATTTAAACTCTGAAAGATACATAACCTTTTAGGATAGGTTGGTAAAATGGGTCCATAACAGGTTAAATGACCCTTTTAGTTAGTGGGTTTGGCAGGTTAACACGACATAATTAAGACTCGTTTAATAAACGGGTTACATGAGTCATGTCCGTGTCAACCCTTTTACTAAAGGGTCATGTTTGGGTTTTGTTTTTGGACATGATTATTAAATGAGTCATGTTTGTGTCAAGAGTTGTAGTGTCGACCAAGGGGTCAAACACGATATGAACACAATCCACTAACACGAATTGCCAACCCTATTAGGCAACCAACATTATTATTATTATTATTATTATTATTTGAGAATTAGATAAACACTTCTTTAGGGAGTAGAATGAAGATTTATGACATTATTTGAACACTCTAACAGACTCATAAATCATGGCAATCTTTTCTAGATTCAAATCTTTTATCCAATTTTTGGTGTCCCAAAAAATGTGTAATCAATAATATTATATTACATCAATTTAAAAAGTTTAAATGCTTTATAACTTTTTTTTTGGTATTTTAAAATCTAATTCCATTCAATGATGTGTTAAAATATAATTGATTAGACACAATTAAAAACTCAAAAATTAAATAAGAATACGGGTTCATCTTTTTGTCCCTTTAAAATCAAATCAAGTGGGATATCGCTTAATATATAAAAGCACGAATTAGTGCATCACCCCCTTATGACTGCCACGTGGGTCTTTTTTTTTTTTTTTTTTTAACTTTTATTTTGCTTTTGTTTTGCTTTTGTTACATTTGTCTATTTTGCATATACAAAACGCATGCCATACAACTAGATCACTACAAAAATAACATTTTTGTGACATTAAATGTTACTTTTTGTCACATGGTTGTAACTAATAAGCATTTAGTCTCAAATTTTTGTTGTGACTAAAACTTTTCCTGTAACTATAAAAATTTGTAACAAATTACTTATTAGTCACAAGATTGTGACTAAAAAAGCATCTAGTCACATATAAAATCTTGAAAATAAAAGTGCTAAAAGAAAATGTTCTGACTATAAATTTATTTTTTGTTGCAGTGAACATATATATATATATATATAATAATAATAATAACGATGATCAATATGTGTCTCATAATATTCTAATTATAGCTACACCTAACACAACACCTTTTATCATTTGTCTGTCCAAACATTATAATAGCAAATACCTACATTTCTTATAAACGTCGTGTGCGTTTGATAAAACAGTTTGAGTTGAAATTTTTAAGTTTGAATTGATTGACTTTTTAAAAACTAGTTATGATTTTTATTGATTTTTAGAAAAAAATAATAACTGAGATAAAAAATTTGAGTTTAAACTTATGAGGTAAATAGAGGGGTAGTAAAAATGTATGATTAAAAATAAGAAAATAGAAGGAAGAAGAAAATCTGAAGATTTAACATGTTTTGACAACATGTCAATATCTAACGAAGCCAATGACTGGGAGGGGCGTACACTTTCCCTAAAAAAATTTTTTTTTTTAACTTTACATATTCTTGTACAAATTTAAAATAGCCTCTCTTTCAAAATTACGAAACTTAATTTTGTACTTCAAAAGATCAAGAAAAAATCAATTTAAACTAAAGGTCAACTAAAATCCCTAAGCATATTGAGCATACTCAATACATTATTGTTATTTTTTTTTTTTTGTTCTAAATATAGCATTGACAATAAACATTTATACTGAAGATAATATTATGGAGATATTTTTCCATCAATAACTAATGGCTTGGATTGTTTAATAAAGTTTTTTTATGATTTCTTTTTCTTTTCCTTTTTCTTTTCCTTATATTGCTTGGTTTTTCTAACTAGTAATCCTTTAAAGAGGGTACAAAACTAAATATGGAAATTGACAAGGCATATTTTATAAATTTCTCCTTTTAGCAATGCTCTATTAATTTCATAGAAAATTATATATTATCTTTGTGATTTTTTTTTTTAGTGAGAAGTAATTAAATTAAGAAGAAGAAAAAATCATACGAATTGCAAGAAAGATTTGGGCGAAGAAGAAGGCCCTAAAATCTGACGTCTCATATTAATGCTGATGGAATCAATCATGGCCCATTTTCGAGAGTCGGCGCTTTGACCTTTTTTTTTTTCTTTTTTTGATAATAAAATCATCAGCGACAAAACAATGTTTTTGCCTGTGAGTGCGAGCTTCCCCATTTTCTCCGTTCCGAATCACTTGTTAACACGCACAACCCAGAGACGTGCCTGGATTTTCCCGAGAAAAAAAAAAGAGAGAGAGTAAGAAAGTTGGAGACGAAAATCGCTTCCCTCTCGGCCTTGCTTTTGGTTGACTTCGTTAGGGTTTGTCTCCTACTCCGGTGATGCCTCGTCGTCTTCTCGTCGATTCTGATTTCATTTGGTTCCAGATTTGGTCGTTGTTCAGCTAGGGTTTTCTTTTTGGATTTTGATTCATGGCGGAGAGTTCCAGGGGCCGAGTCACCATTACTCTGGGGCGTAGTGGTCAAGTATGTAAATTTCCCAAACCTTTCACTTCCAATCCGATTAACATTGCTTGCTTTGTCGAAATTCCGATTAAATTGTGACATTCTTTTAGTAATTTGGTAATTTTGTAACTTTTCGTTAGTCCGTTTGGCTTCCGAGAAGAAGAGAGAAAATGGTCTCCCTTTTGCTTTACAACTTGTAAGCAATGAGCGAATGAATTTCGGCGATTTTTTTAAAAAACTTATTTCTTTAAATTTTCTTAGTAACGACGAAGTGAAGAGTTTGGTTTCATGCGATTTTCGGAGTTTGGACATAGTTAGGGTTTTAGTGTCATTGCTCGAGTTCAAATCTACTGTTTTACAGGTGGTAAAGAAGACAGCATCTGGGTTGGATATTTCTCTCGATGAGTCTTTGCCTGCAGTAGGGGCAAAGCGGTCTGTAAGAGATAGGTTAGGAAGTAGTGGAGATGGTCACTTGCTGAACGGAAGCGTTTTTAATGGCAGCAGCAAACGGTGCGTAATCCCTCCATTGTTCTAGCCTTTATGTAGCTTTGAAAATATGGTTTTTTCTGGGTTTTCTCTGCCGTGGATTGTAGTGATGGTGAGTTGGATATAAAATGAACTTGTATGCCGTGGCCCAATCTCTGGTGATGCTTTGTGTGTCTTGACATTCTCCCGTATTGACTGCAGCCAAAGAGGAGATATTGGGACATCGAGTTCAAGAGCTAATGGTTCCGATGGTAATAAGTTTAAGTATTGTAAATGTTGATGGATGTCACTTCAGTATTTGTAGTTTTGATTTGATTGATTCTATCTCTCTATTACTGTATCTCTGAGTTATTGTTCTGTTTTTAACTTATCTTCCACGGGTTACAAAGATGTGCGCATTGGTAAGGATGATCTGCGATTGAAACTCATGCGCAAAAATGGGTCTAAGGGAGCGCACAATAATGATGACCGGAAGTTTGGGGACTTACGTGATAAGCTGAGAAAGATGGCTAGGCCTTCAATGCCTAGTCTTGATTCACGACGGCGGCTTCCTGAACCAAAAGAGAATGGTTTCTTTGAGCGAATTCCTTCAGCAAGAAGTGCCGATGATTTGTCTAAGATGGACTCGTATAGAAATTCATATTCACCTTGGACAGCTGACCCTTTAAGACGAAGATCACCAGATAGGATGCCAAGTACGTCTAGGGGTCTCTCTCCACAAAGGAATGTAGAAGAAATTCAGAGGAGGCCATTAAACAGGACATTGGATGATGTCAGATCGATTCCATACATGAGCAAAGATGCTATTGAGACGCCAAGGCCGATGGGCACTGTAGGTTTCACGTCAAATTCTCCACTGCCTCCTGGACCTTTAAAGCCTGTAGCACCACAGATGAGCCAACTTCCTCCGCTGGGTAGCATCATGCCAAAAAGTTCATACTTGGTACGAGACTTGTGATGAGCTTTTAGAGTCAGTAGTTTTCAACTTTCTCAGTTTTCTTATCAGCTACTTGATTTCCTTTTTTGTCTCTCACATGTGTTTCCTTTTTTTTTTTTTAATAGGTTGATGAACAACAAACTGTTGATGGTTTGCTACATTCACTGGGACTAGGAAAATATGTTGTTATTTTTAAGGCCGAAGAAGTATGTTTTTTTAACTTCATATTCCTTATGTTCTGCTCTCTATGGATAGAACTACGTTGTTAATTATCTAGTTTTCCAATGGTCATAAGTTGTGCACTTATTCGAAAATGTTCTAAGTTATTCCTTTGGCCATAAATAGGCCAGTTGTGATAATTTGGCTATACTGGGTGCACAATGGAACACACACACCCACAAGAACACCCCCCCCCCCCCCAAAAAAAAAAAAAAAAGAGATAGAAAATGTGCAGTTGTGAAATGTGATATAGTCTCCTCTAAGTTTTTTTAAGTCTTTTACAGTATCTCATTATGTTGATAGTGTTCTACTTCTGTTTTGTTTTTACTTCTGTATCACATCGCTTTGTGTCCACAACCTTCTTTTCGATTGATCGCATGTTGAAGCTGGTGACCTGTGATTCAGGTGGACATGACTGCATTAAAGCAAATGGGAGAAAATGACTTGAAAGAGCTCGGAATACCCATGGTAATTCTTTCTTCTTTTCTATTATTGATTGTTCATTTTTTTTATGTGGTTCAGCTTTTTGCATTTATTTAATATTTGTGTGGTATTTGTATAGTATTAGTGTACTTTAACATGACAATTACACGCATCATACACACACATACATACTGGGCGACTTGGGAGGTCTAAACACTCGAGTTTGGATCAAGAGATTCATTGCTGTGAACCCAATGTCGAAGGGATTTCACTTACAAACAAAGCTCAAGATCTTGATTCCATATTTGAACCATACTATATTCTGCCCTAGCTATTGGCAATCAGAGCCTAAAACAGTGAAGGTGCATCAATATTCAGCGTTTATGGAAGCTAACAGAACAAATGACAAGTCTACTTAAAACAATAGCTAACAAGTCACGACAAACCATATCTCTATTCACAAATGACAGATGATAGCTTAATATGAAGAACCCCCTGCATCACTGAGTTAAGATTTCCTTGTTGCTTCCTGGTTGATCTTTGTGTCATGAAACTATATGTGTGTATTGTCAACTGTCACCTCATGCATCGCTTGTTTCTTTTGAAAGACTGCATTTTTTATTTTTTTTATTTTTTTCATTTCCTTTTTGGCTGGACAATAAGGGTAGCGTTGGCAGGTGGGTGGGGGTGCTGGAACCAAAGTTCGGGCCCATGTCTCTCTGTAAAATAGGAGCCAATGTAAATATTGACCATGTTTTGTCTCATTAGTAACAGCCTAGAAATTTGACGCCAAGGACCTGAGATTAATCACCAGAAGTTTGGCATTCTCCATGAGGACTTCGTGTGTGCTATTCACTGTTGATCAACTCTAGTTTATCCTGGTTTATTTGACTTCCTTGCTTCTTTAACACTTCATTTCGATACTGATTGTGAAATTTCGTTGCTGTGTCAGAAGAAAGATAGCTATATTGATTCGGAGCCAAGTTTGGTGTCTGGATCTAATGCAAATGTTTGTTTTCAGGGACCTAGGAAAAAGATTCTTCTCGCTCTCTTGCCTCGTTCCAAAAGGCAACTGTGATAGCAGAACTTCGAAAGCAAGATACAATGGAATTGTCACTGTGACGTCTTTTTGTGGGAAGATCGAAGCTGCAAATGTTTTATAAGAGGTGACTGTTGTGCACTAATTCCCATATTGGGATTTGATGTGATCTCTCAATCAGTTGTCGCATGCAAAAATCGTTCTGTTATTGCTACTAATAGCTAGTGGGAATTGGGAGGAAATTTTGGAATCTTGAGCTTTAACCTTTCTTTACACTGAACATCGTTCAGTTGCTGCTTATTGATGACCTGAACTAGAATTTCACTTTTAACAATTTTGTAAATTGGAATCAGCGGACCTTGGTTGGTAGAAGTGCGATTATTTATCATTCGTGTAGTTTATAATTTACGCACGTGAATCATGAATGTTAATAGTCCTTAAACTTATTGCACACATTCTTGTAAAATATATAATAATAAATTCTTGCACAAGGGTGTTTTAAGAAATCATAGAAAGTTATGTCATAGTTTATGGTTTGTTTGAGTATATATCAAGTCTAAAAAAGGCCCTACGTGGGCATGTCTATCGGAAATTATAGTTATATAGGGGTGGAAATTCATATCACGTGTCGTTTTTTTATCATGTTTATGTTATTTTTGCCGCCCTTGGTTTTAAGTTATGGTTTTAAGTTGTGGTTTCACAAGGTTAAAAGAACGACGAACCTGGGTGTCGTTTTCGGTGGGTAGGTACGCATTGTTCTATGCCTGAATAATTGTCCTAAGAAAACTCAGCTGAAAACTTTCACGCTTTACATTAGTCGTGTCTTCTTTGTTTGTCTGCTGAATCATGAATGTTTTAACGTTTCTCGGCCACTAATTTATTAGATCACATGTTGTTAACTATTGGCATTTGTGCATCTTCACACGCTGGCTTGGGCATGTGACTTTTCCTTCTGTATCTCTCTCTCTTTTCCCCCCTTCGTAGTTGTTCACGGAGCGAAGAGAATTACGTCAATGGCGTTTGCTCTTTAAGTTTGAAAGACATGAAAGGAAAAACAAAGAAGACAAGTCAACATTGTATAGGAAATTCTCTTGAAAATTCCAACAAGCTTTCTTTTTGGTATGTATTTTTGGGTAAGCAAGCTCTCTTGAACTCTTGGGCATGTTTACCAAATCGTTTAGGCATGCGATGCAAATGAAAAAGATAATGGGACTGAAAAGAAAAATAAATACGGGTAGGTTTTATTTTCGTGTAATATTTATTTAAAGTGAATCAATCCAATTTTCTTTATTGTATTTATTAAACTTAATAATAGAAATCTTATTAATTTGATTATTAATATGTCTTTATAATTATATAATTATCACATGAATTTAGTAAGGGTATATGAGTAAGTCAAATTTTTTTTTTTTTAAACTTGGGAATTGATACCAATGAAGATGTGAGTATTTATTCTCATTATTCTTGTAAGTAAACACGTGAACAGAGGAGAACGAGAATCACCCTTCACTTTTTATTTCTTTTTAATGTGAACTAAACACGTTTTTTTTGTGTATTTAAATTAGATGCTTGCAATTATACGTTATTAATACTAAATAGTAGATTAATATTTTTCTTGCAAGCTAAAGTGGGTGCTCGATATATACGCATGGCAGACTTTGTTGATAACTCGATTGTCACTAAAAAAAAATTGACAATGGCGTTGGGAGGGCCGCCTTCTTGTTTGCTTCCAAAATCACATCCTCGATTGCTTTATTGGGGGAGGCGGTGGTGATATTATTTGCCACATCTCTTGTTCTGTACTTTGCCGTTTTCCTCTTTTTCAATTTTTAATTTTTTAGTGTTTTTTTTTATTTTATAATTTATAAGTCCCCACATATAGATATAGTTCGTAGTCGTAATGATCAAGCATTATTATAAAAAAAGACAGATTATGTGCCTTAATCACTTCACTTTGGTTCTTTCTCGGAAAATGTGGGATTTCCTAAATCTACAAGACTCATTGGAGTCAACCTTGTACTGCTCTGTCCTTCCTTGTTCCTACCCATATAAATTTTGGTTTTTAGTGTTTTTTTTTTTTTTTTAATGTTCAGTTTATTACGTCGGTTTCCTTGTGTTGTTAGAGTGGTATAGTTTTTTTCTATTTTTTTCCCCTTGTGTGACACTGTTATTTTGAATAAAATCAAATAATTGAGGTGTGACGTCTGTTTTTGTTCATTGCTCCACTAAGCTACCTACCAATGTAAAACGAATTTGGCGGTGCTTTCCTGTCCTTTTTTTTTTTACTAATTGATTCTCACTTGACTGAGAGCATAATTTAGGATTAATCTTTCTTTTTTTTTTTTTTTTCCTCTCTTTAATGGTTTACTTTTTCACTGCACTTGGTAGAAGAATGTCTAATGGTTGGACAAAGCATCATCACACGCCTTATGTGGCCATGAGTGCCTTTTTACCATGTCGAATCGAATTCTTGAATTTACTTCATAGAGAGTGATATTATTCCAGGTACACTTGTAATATATAGACAAAAATATATATGACTAGTCATCATCATGCTATTTTTATTTGATTAAAAATTGACGTATAAAGCTATATAGGACGTCATATCATAAAAGTATATATATCTTAAAATTTATGAGAATTGAATACAGGGTTGATTTAAAAATTGTGATAATGACTAAGAATATAACATTGTGTATATAAATACACATACATGGACTTGAAAGACCTCACATTGAAAGTAGTGTTGTAGCTACCTATATACTACAGGAAGATTGCTGTGACTTTGTAAATGATCCAGATGCGGCATGAATTGGAATATATATATATATATATATATATATTTATGAACTTTATCAGTCTCTTCCTTATCTCCATTAACTTTTCTTTCCATCTATGTTCTTGTACAAGTAAAATATTACTTCTCCTTTGCTTGCTCAAGTCAAGTTTGGCCTTCTTAGTTAATATAATAAAATATCTGATATACATATAAACATATGTGTGTGTGTGTATATATTCTCTCACAGATTACTCCAGAAGAGAAGCAAGATTGAGCGGGATTGGAACATGGGTTTGGTTTTTTTTTTTAATGGGATTTGGGTGGCTGACGGTAGGGTCCATGACAATCCAATTTGATTGATTATCTCTCCATATCAATTACCATAAACCAATTGATAAAATGAAATTAGAATAATAATTAAAATTATGATAATTAGCCGAAGTCAATCAATCAAAACCAACCCACCACCAGCCTCCATTATATATAAATCAAATTAATCTTCTTAGAATTTTCTTTCTTTCTTTCTTTCTTGTGGCCTCGTTTTCTTCCACAAGTTAGGATATTGAAATTGCTTGATGACAGCATGCCTACTCGGAAATTCTTCTCCCAAAGCAAGAAAGAAAGCAAATTTGAAAAAAAAAAAACCGTAAATAAAAAAAATAAAAATAAAAATTAGAAAAAAATAAAAAATAAAAACGAGTGGGAAATTGATGAGCTTGAGAGAGATCTATTGGTGGGAACGTGGAAGAAGTCTACCAAAAAGAAGATCTAGGTAGAGACAAAGGAATAAAAACACAATCTAATAGTTCAAAATATGTCCCCGAAGTAACAAAAGGTGGGGTCCAACTATAACAACTGTCCAAACCAAACTGCCTTTATTTCTATTTATATATTAACTATATATATCTATGTATAATCAATATAATAATATAAGATGATGACTTGATCCACCTGAAGACATATGCTTTTGAGTGATATAATTATTTATAAGCTTTTCCTGCTTTAAGAAGATATGCCCAGATCTCTTTGAAGACCATTATTAGTTTATATGCTTACATCATTGCCCACTTCTTATATTCCTTTGTTTAGCAACTACTCTCCCCTAATTACGATATATTCTAAGTGCATTCACAAAGCATGGTCAACATTTTATATAAATTTATATCTATATATCTACAGGAACTCTTTTATCAGACATCCTTAACAAATGCCGGCGTCTGTAACTTTTTTTTTATCCATTATTGAAACAACCAGTTAGTTCTAATAGATATTTTTCAATGATACTTATTTTTTACATTATTAATTATATCTGGTTTATATTATAATTTTCTAATTAAAAATTATGTATAAATCAACTAATAGTTATATGATGCAAAATTCATTCAACAGTCGGACAAGAGAGCTTTTGTAGATTTATATATTTATATATTAATTAGGGCTTTATCTTAATCGTGCGTGGGGATTGAAGGATAATTACAAAGAAGCTTCATCAAGTGCTGAATAATCACATCTCAACAGTTCTGAAGAATTTTATAAAACATATTATTGGTGTGTGCTACTGTAGTGGATGGGACTAGGCACCAAACAGCTGTAAATTATTTCACTAAAATATTATATTGTATACTATATTATATATGTTTAACATGATAGGTTTCGGTAGAGGACAATACATGAATCCACTGACTCATTTATTTATTTATTTATTTAATTGTATGGTTAATAATCTTAGATAAGCATATGTATATTTATATATATTTAAGTACAGTGGAGATTTGTTGCAAAGTTAAGCCTCCTTCCTTACAGGTGATTACATGATATCTTTCTTTGACTTTTGTTATTATAGTTACTATTATATAAACTTTTATTTTGTCTTTATAAAGCATGGAATATTTATGCCCCCAAGTGGTGGCATGATTTTTTTTTTTTGAAATTTAATATCTATCTTTAAAGTGCTGCTCTTAGACCTCTTAAATTCCTCCTTTATTATATCACACTGAATCCTCTTTGATGGGAAAAGTTTGAACTGTATCCAGTGCAACATGGCAATATATGCGTACATATATATATACACAAATATATATTATTGTTAAAACTTTAGACCAAATATTGCATGAGACGGCTTCTCTGATCTGACTTTTCTTTTCTTCCAATATTTTATTTTAATAAAAAAAAAAAATTGACCATTTAGTATGCTTGTGCCGTTTGTGATTATTAAACTCTATTCTTGTTTAATTAGATGCAATGCACCGTTGTAAACCACAGCGTCTCCTATAAAAGGCATCACAAACCAACTTCTAATTTGTGCACATTTTCACGACCAAACCAAATATATATATATATCTTCCCACCAAAAAAAAAAAAAAAAAAAAAAAAATTCAGGCTCTCTCATAACAAACATGGCAAAGGTTGCCTTGATGAACCATCTTCACCCCACATGTGATGATGATCAGGACTCCGCCGCCGGATATTCTTGTATTGAAAAGAAGCTCAAACTTTTCGGGTTTGAGCTGAATCCAAGCAAGAATAATGATCATCAGACCAGCTCAATGAAAGGCTCAACATCACCAGAATTAGGAGACGAGAGTGTCAACTCCTCAAACTCAGTCGTCCACAAGGAGACCAAAAGCCCAACGTTAAGTACCGGCGAAAATAATAACCAAGTTACAACACCAGATCACGAGAAGAAGTTCGAGTGCCAATACTGCGGCAAGGAGTTTGCGAATTCGCAGGCATTGGGAGGCCATCAAAACGCGCACAAGAAGGAGAGGATGAAGAAGAAGAGGCTGCAGCTACAAGCCAGGAAGGCCAGCCTCAGCTACTACCTTCAACCAGCTTTCCACAACAGTTTTTCATACCAAGCCTCAGCTACTAGTCCTACTTCTGCCACTTATTCGTCATCAGATTATTTCACCCTCGTCGATGATTTTCATCAGTCTCAGCAGATCAGTTTCAACCCTTTCGATTCTGATCATAATAGTTCTAATTCTTCCCCATTTGTTCTCCAACAACCTGATCGGTACAGTTGGTGTTCTGTACCAGCTTATAGTTATGGTAGCAATAGTTTTTTGATTCCCAATTCGAAACAAGATCGGACGTGCAAGTTCACCTTAACACATGCTTCGGACGTGAGATCGGGAGTTGCAAATGGGTCCTCTGTCATCTTCAAGCCTTCTCCTAAACAAAGCTGTAAATCTTTAGATCTTCAGCTAGGTCTAGGGTTTCAGTCAAAGTTACCTAGCTCCTCCCCTAGTACTACTGGGGGATAAATTTTAGACAAAAAGAAAAAGAAAAATGTTTTTTTTTTAGCAGTGTAGGTATAACATTTCTCATGAGTTAAATGTCTTCTTCAACAGTGATTTATTAGATTCCAAATTTCCAACTCTTGTTGATTAATAGAAAATTTAAAAAAGAAAAGAAAAGAAAAGAGAGATCAACCAAACTGATCAATCTCAAAGAATTCCATCACACAAGAAAGATTAGCCATTGTTGATTTTCATACAGTTCATATGTGCCACTTTTTGTATAGGATGGAATCATATGTATATATATATATATATAAATTTATGTATGTATGTGCATGCAGAGACATGCCATTTTATTTCCTTTCCTTTTTTACTAGTTGGCTTTCACTCTCTATATCATACGATAGTAATTACCATGTTGTAAGGTGATAATGATGAAAAGATGGATAATGGGCTGATTTTCTCACGAGGCTGGCTTAAGAGCTAAGGTTGTTGATAAGGGTGGTGAAAGTTACCGTTGAAATTTGAACACTTTGATTGGGCTGAGTTAACATTTGTTTATTTGTCATATTGTACTACCAACAGTTAATTAAATACCAATTGGTAATAATTAATTACAGTCTCAACCTATTATATCGATCTCTTTTGGAGTAAAATAATCAATTTTGGGGTGCCATTATTGTACTGTGTCTTCATTGCCAAGCATATATAATTCATATATAATTATAACTTGCTGAAAACGGGATCTGATCCATTAAAGTCATATTAAAGTAAATTATAACAAGCTTTTTTTTTTTTTTTTTGATAAGAGTAAATTATAGTAAGGTTAGTGCAAGGCCCCTTATTGGACTGACAATAATTTATGTTTCTCTCGAAAAATCGAGAAACTTTCTTTATAATATGTTATACATGATCCTTATACGTGTGTGTATATATAAATACATAAATCTATAAACAAAGCCATGATAGAAGAATAATGAGAACGTGGATTGACAATAAATAATTGCAAAGACCCATTTGCAAAATTATATTACATTATTGATTTGATTATTAGTTTTTAATTAATATATATATAGCCGGTGGTGCTGCATTTTTGTTATTTTTTAACTAATAAATCTTCACATAGTTTTTCTATTTTTTATGTTGAAATATTGGATTAGGAAAAAAAAAATTTTCTTGTTTCTTTTCTTGGATATATTCATTAATCTATGAATCTTTAGTCGTTATGAAACATTAATTTTGAAATTTGCATTAAACATTTATTTCACAAGGTGGTCATCACACCTGTACACAAACCGTATATTATTTAATTGTCATGACTTATATATATCCATATAGATGAAAATATTTCTTCAATTATGTAAATATTGAAAGAAAGAAAAAGATAGGAGAAAAAGAAGATGGTTTTTGACCGATTCCAATGGTTGTGCCAAGTTAATTTGTAAACCTACTCATCATATTATTTGATAATTTAGTATATATTATTCATTTAATCTAGAAGAGTATCTCTCAATTTATTATAGTCTTGGCAGTAGTCATTACAATTACTTAAAGATACTGCTTAGTCATCTAACACAATTAATTAAATGTATTTTCGATAGAACCATTTGTTTGAATATCTTTACTTAACCTGATATTTTAAATTACTTGTTTGAATTATTCTGTTGAAGATCAAAAGAAATAATTTTTTTAAAATTTGTTTGATTTGGTATTTTCTATTATATTTTTTCTAATCAAGTTAGGACTAGATTGGACGGATACACAAGATTTGCTCGCTACATATATCTTTTTAGTAATATAATATATGTAAAAGTTAAGATAAAATCACTAGTCACATGCTTAGGATTTGTATTAATAATACAATTATACTTAATTCCTCCAACGACCGGTTCACGGAATTGATGTAATTAATTTAAAATGTGTTTAAATTATGTTGGTTAAAAATCAATTAAAATTTTCTTGAAATTGACCTATAATAATAATCCTTTCCTTGGTTCATTTAGATAAACAACCTAATATTTTATGTCTTTTCAGATACGTACTATGAGAGAATAATAAACATTTATACATGGAAATATTTGTACACATGCATGTACTTAAAACAAATATATATTCATGTATTTAATTATGTGTTCAACACTCTGGCTTTCTAGGTTGGTCAATGCCTTGGCGTCTTAAAGATAATTCAAGTGTGTATATATATATATATATATATATTGAAATCATAAGATAATTCAACTATTTGATGACAAGAACAATGCAAACTATTAAAATAGTAGTAATTGTTAAGATCAAAAACATGAATTAATGAAGCAAGCAGATTAGTATTCATGGTGATGATGTAATGGCCCTTGAATAATTTATTTACTTCTGCAGCCGTCACTGAACGATGATTCCTATATATATGAAGTGGCGTGTAAGCTAGCTTGTGTATACTTTTTTTTTTTTTTTCCAAAAAAAACAAAAAAAAAAAAACAAAGAAAGTTGCTACAAACTATTGCCGTTGCCATTTCCTTTATTTATTATTATTATTATTTTGAGGCTGAGACAAACATTTGATCCAATTTTGCAGGTTTCTTAGTCGATTAAATTCAAGGAAAATACTATAGATATCAATTCTAATCTTAAGTTTTAAATACTAATCTATATGAAATTTAGTTGGCATTGTTTTATTAGTAAATACTTAAATTATTATTACATCAATTACTTACGTCTACTAATGAAAAGATGACAATATACCATCACATGAATTGATACTCAAAAATTGATATTAGAGCTGATATCCCTAATACTATTATATTTATATTTTCGATTCACCCTACTTATCTTTTATTATTGATGACAACAAGGGCTTAGAAAGAAAAATATCACTTTTAAAGAGTTTGGCATTCGGATAAATATTACTTTTGTAAGTGGATTTGAATGACAATGCCATTTAAATATATAAAAATGTGAAAAATGTTTATCTTTTTAATTCGTTTTCTAATTTTCTCGTGGTATGAATAAAAGATGAAATTGTCTTTTTATTATATTCATTGGCGTTTCTTAAACCGTCTATAAAAGATTGATATAGGTAAATAGCTAGACTCCATCAACCTAATTTAGTCTAAATTAGACTTGCTAGTACTACTAATTATGAAGTTCTTTTATTTACTTATGTCACTTTTTCTCTTGGTGGTTTGAAAAATATTCTTTTCTATTAAAAAAAAAAAAAGAAGAAAAAGACGATTTTATCTTTCATTTTTACATTTTGTTTATCTTTCATTTATACAACGGGAGGATACGATAGTGAATTTAAAAAATAAAAATAAAAAGACATTTTCGTCCTTCAATTCTTTTAAAATGGTGTTTTCCAACTGTCTCATGGATAATCTGTGGTGTGTGTTTTAAAGACATACGAAAGTTGTGAGACGCCACCTAATTTTCTCTAATAAGAAATGAATTACCCACTGGGCCACAAAATTCTTCTCGACCCACTTCAAAGCCCAAATGGCGATTGAATAGGGTAAACGGGATCAACAAAAATAAGCCCGGCCCATCTACAAGTTGTTGTGGTTTTTGCTTCATTTTTTTTTTATTTTTAAATTTTAATTTTATTTTTATTTTTTTACACGCAACCATTGCTTGACAGTCCCTGGAAAAGGTAAAAATTGTAAAAGGTACCCCAAAAAAGGATTCCCATGTTTTAGCCAAGGATGCAATATGTATGATGTATCTGTCTCTCTCTTTAGTGCATAAGTGCATTGGTACCTTTGGAAGTCTCTTTCAGATAATAATATGTTAAAAGTGATGAAATTGATTAGTTAGTGGTTTGATTTTTTTATTTTTTGTAAATTTGTTTGCTAAATTAGCTAGTGGTTGATTAATTAGGTGTTGGGTCACCCTCTTGACCCTCATCCTTAAAGCATAATGCATTCCTTCATTCATGTCTAAGCTTGTAATCACCTCTCCAAACTAAACAACAAAATTTTGAAACTATAATGTGGAATTGTCTTCCCACCTACCAAATAAATAAGTAAAGGACAGACCATTTATTTCTCTGTTGGTTTGATTTCAGACCACACCTTTTTTTTTTTTTTTTCCCCTTTTTGTAAGATGTGGTCTTAAAATCATAGCTTGGTACAAAGAAAGAATCAGAACTTATTTGCTTTATTGTATGGTATATATGCTACTATAGAATCCAATCTTTGTACATTTGTATATATATGTGTTATGTATGTATATACCAATTAGTGGGTTCTAATTCTCTCTCTTGGCTAGGAATTTGCACTTGGTCTTATTTGCTCTATTGTATGGTATATATGCTACTATAGAATCCAATCTTTGTCCATTTGTATATATATATATATGTGTGTGTGTGTGTGTGTGTTATGTATGTATATACCAATTAGTGGGTTCTAATTCTCTCTCTTGGCTAGGAATTTGCACTTGGTCTTATTTGCTCTATTGTATGGTATATATGCTACTATAGAATCCAATCTTTGTATATATATATATATATATATAAGATGTGTTAAATATGTGTGTACCGAATAGTGGCTTCCAATTGTCTCTCTTGGCTAGGAATTTGCATTTGGTCTCTCTCTCTCTCTTAAATGAGTTTTTTTTTTTTTTTTTGGAGTTGTTTATATAGTGTAATAGTGGAATCACATAGTGTGTGGGAACGAAACCAAACTCTTCAAAAAGGGGAGGGAAAAAAGAGAGAAAAGTGAAGATCTCTATCTCTCTCTCTTATTAAAGGATGAGAGAGAGAGAGAGAGAGAGAGATTACTTGTAGTCTGTAAATAAGAGGGCATATTTGCTAAAACAACTTCATTGGCACAACTTATTCAAATTAAATGAAATCTCAGGATCATTATCCAATTGCCAATTGTTAATTAACCTATTAAAGTTTTTGGTAAACCACCAAATATGTTGGATTAGCTAGGCATTAGTTTAATGATCCTGACCTTTTTATTTTTCTAATTGAAAGATATTCGTAAGCCCAGCTGTGAATGAGACATTTATCTCAAAAGTGTCCAAAACTTTTGCATTGATAGATTAGGTAACCATACGTAATTATATATCCAATGAGAATTATTTGTCCATTTGCAACATTTTTAAGTAAATAAACAAGTTAAAAAAAATTATTGTCAAAACCGAAGGGAAAGAGAGACCTGTATATTCTCTGTCTGAATAATTTCATTTCATTTTTCTTATTTTGTACCTTTCTCTTATTGTTGATATGATGTATGGAACTTAGTTAGATTTAAAAATAATCACATTTTGATTACAAATATAACCTAACGATAATTGCTCATATGATTTCATCATAAAATAAGAATTTGAATCTTCTCATTTTTAAATTCAAAAAAAAACAAAACAAAACAAAAAAACAAAAAAACAAAAAAACAAAAACAAAAACAAAATTTAATGCCCACTTTATGAACTCTGCCACCAAGAGAAGAGAATGGTGGACCCTTGAGTATCACTTCACATTGTCTTCCTTGTTTTGGGGAAAGTTAAAATTCTGTCCCCAGGCATGATTTTTCTAGGCATCTGCTGACTAAAACTTTTTATTATTATCATTTTTTTGGGTGTTTGGCCGAAATAACTAGAACCCCACATTTCGGGGACTTGTTTGATGAGTTTGTTTAACTCAAATTAAATTGTATTTTTTTATCTTAATTTTTTTTAAATCAATAAAAATTATAATTAGTTTTTAAAAAATCAACCATATTAAACTTAAAAATTTCAACTCAAACTGTTTCATCAAACTGGAGCCTAAAATTTTTTCGTTCTATTTGAGTACATTTTTCAATCAATGTCAACCAGCGAAGGCAGATCTGGCAGAAACTTATCAGTTGCATTTCTTACCTTACTCAATCATCCCCTTCAAATATTACAGTTCGTAAAATTTTGTTAAGCGATTGAAGACAAACAACAACTTTTCAATCATCTCTTGTACCTTGATAATTTGGAAAATTCTCTAGTAAAGTAAGAAAAAGTACTTTGGTAGGAATACAGAATTTTAAACTGTTAGAGGGAGTTTGGCTAACGATTTAACTCCAACTCATTTTAAACTTTTTTTGTCTTTTTCTCAAAAATTTTTTTGTCTTTTCTGAAAATTCAAAAAAATTTACTATTATAACTAAAATATTTCAACTCAAACTAACACACCAAACACCCCTTAGATTTTATCAAATTTTGTTGGGTCATCAATTTTTTAAGAAATATTTGTGATAAGAACTGTCCTTTTCATTATTAGTAAGAACTTTAATTTTAACTATTAAGTTAACTTTTCAATAAGATGATCGGAATAAATTTATGTTGTATGTTATAAATTATTAAATTTTAAATGTGAAGGTACTCATATCAAACTATTATAAAGTCAATCCAGTAACTAAAATTGCATTGCCCATCGATAGTTAAAAAAATGAGAGTCTCAACCACATAATCTTCTACTTCTTCTTTGTTCTTCTTCTTCTTCTTTTATTTTTTTTTTTATTTTTTCTGAACACGTTGTGGTTCTAATCTGACAAAGAGATTTATAATTATGAGGGGACGTTTGGTGAGATGGCTCATCTCATCTCATTTCAAAATTTTTTTTGTCTTTTTCCTAAAAAGTTTTGGTCTTTTCTCAAAAAGTTTTTTGTCTTTTCTGAAAATTCAAAAAAATTTACTATTGAAACTTAAAAATCTCAACTCAAACTACTCCACCAAACACCCCCGTAATATCTGCTCGGGTGTTTTTTTTTTTTTTTTTTCCTCTCCCTTGTCCTATCACAAAATTCACTTTATAATTACTATGCTATTTCTCTATGCAAAGTGAAAAAAAAATCAAAAAAAATCAAAAAAAAGCCAAAGGTGAAGTACTCTTAATCAAAGATTAATCAAGATAGTAGAGGTGCTTACGATAGCTAATAAAAAAGAGGTGCTTATGATAAGCTAATAAGTTGATCTGTCAAATTAAAACAATTGAGGCAAAAAAATCATTTCCCTTTCATTTTATATTATATTATGCACTTATAGAGAAAGCTTCATGCATAGTCAAGCTGGTCAGGTGGATTATCCCATTCAATCACCAAAAAAAAAAAAAAAAAAAAAAGAATGTTTCTCTATTTTATTTTAATGCCAAATTTATGATGTCGTTTTTGGGACAGACAGAGTTGGAAAATGTTTATGTTTCGCAACAGAGTCTAAAAGATTTGAACTTTTTGGTGTTGTATTACTCAAAATAATAAAAAACTTATGTCTTGTTCCAAATGGCCAAATTTTAGTGGACTATACTCCTCTGATGCAATGAAAACTGGATAATAACAACATGTTAACATTAAAATAAACTATGGACTTTAAAATTCATTTTTCTAAGCACACGTATTGACTTGAGTGTGACTCCATAATTAAGTACTATAAAAGATGAGGTCCCTTCATTTTTTTTTTTTTTTTAAACTTGAAATGTGAGATTATGGCTTGTTTAGTGAGCTCAACTCAAACTAAACTGTACTTTTTCATCTCAATTTTTGTTTTTTCTGAAAAGTTAACAAAACTTATAATTAGTTTTTAAAAAGTCAACCCATTTAAATTTAAAAATTTCAACTCAAACCGTTCCACAAAATGGAAGCTAAAATTCTATTCCTCGTGATAGAGTCAGATGTAAAATTACCACTAAACTATACATGCAATTATAGGTCATTTAAATTTTTTTCTCAAAAACTTATTTTCTTACCTTTTTTTTTTTTCCTTCTAACCTGTGAAGTTAACTTTATGTTTCACAATCTTTTTTAAAAGGTTCAATTGTGAGTAACTGAGTATACTTATTAGAAATTGAAACTTAAAATCCTTTTAAATAAATGAAAAATCACCTACATTACAATAAATATTTGGAAATGTTAAGAATTAACATGCTATTTTTTTTTATCACTAAGAGCAATAAATCAGAGAAGATATAAACAATCTTTAAACATGCAACATCTCATACAGATTCGTCTCAGTGTGAGATTACGTTATGTTTCAGCTGCTGTAATAAGTTATTATGATGAGTAAGGAGTTTGCAAGAGAAATCTCACACACTCAAAACTCTATGTTTTTCTTTAATAATAAAACCAATTGATGCACCCCTTTTATAAAGAACAACTAGGACAATCGAAATTATAGTGTGAAATATCCAAAATACTCTTCATGGATAAACTATCTATATCAAGGACCTTTAATTAGCACATTCTCTTTGTAAGATTTTTTTTTTTTTTTTTTCGTAAAGCATTAATTACACAACCTAACAGGACACTTATATGGTAGGCATAATTAACTTATAGGTTTACATGGTAAAAATAATGAGAATATAAGTGCAAGTTTGGAAACTTGTCTTGCAATTAAAATTAAGGGCATGTTTGGCATACCATCTCCAAATATCATTTTATCATCTAGATTTCAAATTTTCAACTCTACATCAAATTTTTTCTCTATTCTATTTTCAAATAAACTCAAATTATAAAAGTCTATAACTTTCTCATTTCAAATCGAAATAAAATATTTTTATGTTAAAATACTCATAATAATGAGACGAACAAAACAAAATTCATTTTGTATTTTTATTAAATGTTAGGAACATCAATTCTAATTCCAACTTCTGAATACCAACATATGTGGTTTATGATTTGTCATATTTTCGTTAGTAAGTGTTTAAAATATTACCATATCAATATTTGTATTTATCAATGAAAATATGACACATGAGTTCATACTCAAAAAATTGGGATTGAAGTTGATATCCTCAGTATTACTCTTTTTTTTCTAACACATTTTAAATTTTTACACTATTTTTTATATTACAGAACTTTTTAAAAAATTTACCCTCCAAACACGCAATTTTAACTCAGCTTTTAAAACACTCTTTCCATATATTACCACAAACAGGTCCGAAATGACATGTTTAAACAAGCTAGAAGAAAGATCTCTCCATAAAAAGAATACTCTCAAACAAAGAATTTTCCGTTTAAGGTAAAAAAGAAAAAGAAAAAAAGGAAACAAGAAAATACAAAACATTATGATAATAAAGTTCATCTTTATGCTGTCCAACACAAATGACAAGGTTTCTCATCTGTCTCCTGATCACCATTCATATTATATCTTTTTTCCTTTTCTTCACAAATTTTTTCTTCCCCTAAAAACAAGTGTATTCTTGGTGATTAAAAATGCAATCCCCATAAGAAGTGGGAGCATAATTTCAAACTTTTTCCTTTAATGGGCCCCATTCAATTTTCATTCCATATGGTCTCATCATTTTTCCCACAAAGAAAAGCAAAAAAAAAAAAAAAAAAAGAATATTTGTATATATATTTATTGTCAAAATGTATTAAAAAATACAAAAAAGTAAATAATATTTGCATTTGCGGTCAGATTTCTCTCTCTGTCCAGCCCCATTGATTGCGATTTCAATTCATTAGCTTTTTTAGTATTGATTTCTTCATGGCCACAAAAGGGCCAGCCCATAAAATTAAATCCCAATTTTTCAAAAAAAAAAAAAGAAAAAAAACTAAAATAAACTTGGCGTCAATCTAAACTGAGCCGGGTGCGCATTACGCACTCCCTCAACGCCCGTGCGGAATCGGTTCTGCAAACGCCATGTCAATATCCCCTTATGTATTACGCACTCCGCGTACTTTACCGACAAGCAAAATTCGCTTTCAAAAAAAAAAAAAAAAAATATATATATATATATAGATTTGAAGTGAAATATATATATGTATAGTTTATTTAAATATTAATATTATAACAATATATTATATACACACCTAATTTCCCCTCCAATTTTTGGTCCTCTTCTCTCTCTCTCTCTTTCTCTCTCCACTCGAGCTCCAGCTCGGTGGTGCATGGAGTTTCTGTTCCGTTCTGGTTTTGTAGGGCTTTCTCCGTGCTGTTGAAGACACTGATTTCGCAGGATATTCGGCGGCGGAGGATGAGGTGAATTTTCATTTCGGAGTTGTGGATTCTTCGACGAGCATCTTTGGGTGTGACTTTTAGGGTTTTTTTTTTTTTTTGGGGCGTACGAATCGCTGAGTGATTCGAGAATGCCGGCGAGTAGATCGAAATCGGAGAAGCATGACGCCGCGAAGCAGCTCCGGCGGGACCCCTACGAGGTACTTGGCGTCTCTAGGAGCTCCACTGATCAGGAAATCAAAAGCGCTTACCGACGAATGGCTCTCAAGTATGTTCTATTTTAAAAAAAAAAATGTTTCAATTTTTCTTAACCTATCAAGTATTTACCTTTTTTTTTTTTTAAATAAATTTGAATTTCCTTTGTAAAGAAGAAGAAAGAAAATTTTGAATTTTGGCTGCTTTATTTAAATGGATCGGCGTATGAGATGCTTATATTTAAAACTTCATTTAAAAATTCGAACTTTTTTTGTGTCCTCTACAAGAATTAGCAGATAGTAATGAAGGAAAATGAAGGATTTTGTAATTTTTCATTTTAAATTGTTGAAGCATGGGTAAAGTCAAGGATATGTAGCTTGTAGCTGAAAGTTATGGTCTTTCGTCTAGCCGTTTGGTTAAACAATCAGTTTTTTTTTTTTTTTTTGATTTTTTATTTTACATTCACATTTAACTGTAAGTTGCTGTCAATTGACTTATCAAGCGACTGCTTGGTCAGTTGATAAAAGGAAGCCCTGTTTGTAACATTAGCTTTATCAGATTAATGGGATTATAGTCTAGTGCAAGACGAAGTTTTCCGCTTGCATTGCACCCGATTGGTTGACGTGTCTAATTAAGAAAAATCATTGCAGGTATCATCCTGACAAGAATGCAAATGACCCTCAAGCAGCTGATATGTTTAAGGAGGTCACGTTCTCCTATAATATCTTGTCTGACCCAGATAAACGGCGTCAGTATGATGCATCTGGGTTTGAGGTATGGTTTTATTGCTTAAATATAATAAAATTTGGATCCATGTTTCTAACCAGAATCGTAACTTCATTCTTCAATTTAGGAGTTCTTTTGATTCCAATTGTTCCATATGTTTATAGCTATTTAGCTATCATCAAAATTATAATTATATATATTTTTATTAAATGAGAAAATTGGTGCCTAAATGATCACATAATCCGTTTACTAGGCTGTTGAATCGGAGAGTCAGGAATTGGAGCTAGATCTTTCTAGTCTGGGAGCAGTCAACACCATGTTTGCTGCCCTTTTCAGTAAACTCGGGGTTCCAATTAAGACCACTGTGTCAGCGACTGTTTTGGAGGAGGCACTTAATGGCATGGTCACTATTCGTCCACTGCCACTGGGGCAGCCTATAACCAGAAAGGTTAGGTGTTATTTATCTTTTTTTTTTTTGTTTTTTTTTGGATTGTTCTTTGCAAATTTTATTTATCTGCTCATTTTTAACAGGTTGAAAAGCAATGTGCTCACTTCTACTCTGTTACAATTAATGAAGAGGAGGCACGAGCTGGATTTGTTTGCCGAGTGCAGTCATCTGACAAAAGCAAGTTTAAGGTTGATTCACTTTTGCATGGACTTGACCTGATTGCTTATTTGTTTATTTGTTTATTGTTCTTTATTATTATTATTTTTCCTTCTCTCTCTTTTTTGGTTTTGTGTTCAGTCAATACGTTTGTAACAAGTTTTGCTTTAAATTATGATATATGATTTTCGTGTGGCAGTTTATATAGATCATTTTCTGTTTCAGTTTGAAGTGTAGGCAAATAAAGTTGAATTTTTTCTTCATGAGTAGGTACTGAATCAAACTTTAAACTAACTCTATGTCCTTCTTCTCTTCTAGTTATTGTATTTTGATCAGGAAGGGACTAGTGGGTTGAGCCTTGCCCTACAGGTATAGGATTCTCCTCTCTCTCTCTCTCTCTCACTTTTATTTTTTATTATTTTAAAAGTTATTTTGCTTCTGGGTCAGTCATGTTGTTTTTTGCTTTCTGGGTTATTGCTTTCTTGGAACATCTCTTCGTTCTGGAGATAAGAAGATTAAAACTCTTTTTGTGTGACTCTGATGTTGTTGAAATTAAAGATCAGGCAGTTTTAGCTTTGTATCTTGATATATGTTGGTATCTACATGTTTGATTCAGAACATCTTACATCCGCAAATATTATACTCACTTTAAATTTTGCAAGAAAATTTAATTACAGGCTGCTCCTTGTAGACCAATGTTTAAATTTGCGCAATTGGTTATTAAGGCGTTTTCCTTTTGTGAGTTGAGGCGTAAGTCTCAACATAACACCATAAAATAATTCAAAATTCAAAATCAAGTAATAGTTATAAGTCAATACTTAACATCACAAATAGTCTACAATAAACAAGTTTCATAAGTAATAAGCCTAAAAGAAACAAGTCCAACAAGCAGTCTGAAAGAAACACACCCTAAAATAAACTAGTTATAACTCCTAATTCAAAAGTCAAACCCATTCTCATATATATTGCTGGAGCAGCCATGAAAAATGGCTTTGTTTAAGTTTTTGGAGCAACATAGATGGGCCCACGAATGTAAAAGGAAAAAAAGGGGCCTGGAATCTTTTGTTTTTTAATTTTATTTTTCTGAAAACTTAGGCTTCAGCCTTCGGCCTTTAGAAAATAGTCTCAGCTATTGCACAATATTGTGAACATCTTCATGTGCCTCAAGTGGGAGAGGCGTTGGCAAATTTTTTCCCCCATGAGGCATAGGCCTCAAGGCTATTTTTGATAGCCTTTCAGTGAGGCGGGCCTCAAAGCGGGCAATTGATTGCGCATTTTTAACAATGGTATAAACAACATATTTGTGCTGTTATGCATTATAGGCTCCTTGTAGAGTCTACCTGATATATTTTGTTTGTTCAAGTCTCTCATAGACAACTTACTTCTCATTAGGAGGACAGTGCAAAAACCGGAAAGGTTACATCTGCTGGGATGTATTTTCTTTGTTTCCCAGTGTACCGATTGGATCAGACAGTTAACTCGGTAAGCTTTTGGCAACTTGGCGTAGGCTTGTATTGTAAAAGATATTGTTCACTCACTTCAACATTTTGTTTTTGTTTTTGTATTTTCCCCCCTAAATGCTTTTAGCTTTTTCACCCGAACTTGGTCTCGAATTTTTGCACCAGATAACTGCTGCAAAGGATCCTGATGCTGCCTTCTTCAAAAAATTAGATGGATTTCAGCCATGTGAGATAAATGAACTGAAGGCTGGAACCCATGTGTTTGCTGTTTATGGTCTGTCCAAAGATTTTATGTACGGTTTTGATTATTATGCAGGTTTGGTTGTGAATTATGCTTATATTTTGTATTTTGGAAATTCTTCTAGGTGACAATTTTTTTAAAAGTGCAAGCTACACGATAGAAGCTGTTTGTGCCGAACCTTTTACGGAAGAAAAGGAGAATCTAAGGGCTGTAGAAGCCCAAATACTAACGAAAAGGGTGGAGTTGTCAAAATTTGAAGCTGACTACAGAGAGGTCATGACTTGACATGCATGGTGCTTTGCGGCTATGCTCGTACATTAGTTTTATACGGTTTTTAAGTTTTCATGTTCTGTTTTTATAGGTTCTGTCCCAGTTTACGGAGATGACCAGTAGATATGCACAAGAAATGCAACAGGTGAGTTCAATTACGTTGATCTTTTAATCCATATTCAATGTCTGCTTTATTTTATTCTATTTTGTTATATTTTAATGTTCATTTAATACAGATTGACGACCTTCTCAAGCAAAGGAATGAGATTCATGCCTCGTATACAACTATTCCTCCGATGAAAAGGAGTTCAAGTAGAAGCAGGAATAAAGGTCCTTCCAAGGAGGTTAAAGAAGATGGCCAAGAGAGGGATAAGAAACCGTCGAGGGATAGGCCTAGGAAGAAAAAGTGGTACAACATTCAGTTAAAGGTTGACAAGAGGAAGTCGTGTTGATAGGGTGAGAATGATTAGAGCCCCTTTTTATTTTCACGAAATTCGTTTGTCCCACTTTTGATAATTGGCTGATTTGCACATTGGGATTTAGCTTTGGTTGCAACAGGGAAGCTCATTTGTTGCATTGGTTTCACATCCATGCAAGCCTAGTACAAGACTAAAAAAGGAGTTCCAAAGGCTTATGGGTGAAGTGGAGAATATGAACTCCGGTGAGATGGCTCCATTACTCGTGGCATATCAAGGACGGCAAACTTGTTATTGTAAAATTCTTTCTTCTATTTTTTTTCGTCTGTGCAATTCTCTTCGGCATTTCATCTGTTACACATGTAAATTAGGTAATTTATTCATGGAGGTCTGTTCATTGCCTCATCGATTGCTTGTAAGAAAATGGAGAAATGTCACGTTGCTGGAGGTATTTGCTCCTGTAAAAGTAAGCTGTTTTTATCTTCTCAGTTAATCTTCGATGAACTTCTATGGGTCAATTTTGCTGCAGTAAAGGAGGTTCAGAGAAGTTTTATATTTTTCTCATCTGATGTACTGTTATTTGCTTTTTCCCCAGTCCAAATGCCTGATTGGATTGTCTTTAGTTGCTTTACTCTTCTCTGTCTCTTGTCATCAAAGGGAAGAGAACAAACCCATTGGTTGCTTCGAATTGCTTAAGCTTTGTTGACAGTTGACCATTATAACAAGGGATGTGTTTATGCTTTGAACAAGAACACAAGTATTTTGATAATTGTCACGAGTTTTCTTTCAGTCAGTAATTATCTGGAAGTTATAACTTAGTGGTGTTCACTTATGGATTTATTAAATCCCTCTTTCTGAAGGTCCTTGTGGGTCGATTTGTCTCGTAAGATGTGTATGTTTGCTTGTTTGTATTAAAAAAAAAAAAAGTAACACAGGTATTTTGATTTATTCTCCCACCTGGGGTTGAAGAACCTAACTTGATAATTGGCCATAATTTCCAATTTCCGAGGAGGGGAAGATTTAAACTTGTGCCCATTGAGATTGGTGAGGTTAACTATCATTAAAAGGCCAAAAAAAAAAAAAAAAAACACACACACACACACACGCAACTAAAGCAGTTGGACTTGCTTCCAATTTCGATATGAACTCTAAGTAGTGGTTAGCAGTTGCTTCTTCTAGCCAAGAGCAGGGTGAACAAAAAAATTCCCCAACCCAACTAATCCGTTTTAACTTACCCAATTTAATCTTATCTAGTTTGACTTAATCCAGTCTCAAGAGTAACCTAACTCGAGTTTTCATTAGGTGAGTTTTGGTTCAAATTTAGTAACCTGTCTCATCCTCATCCAATCAAGGTTTTTTTTTTTTTTTTTTTTTTTTTCAACTAAATATTAATTAGGTTTATTATGATTTATAACATATATATTTTAAAACTTACATTGTTGCTCTTTTACTTGTTTATTTACTTATAATTCTTAAGAAATGAAAAATATGTTACGAATTTAAATTTTTGTCCTTACATTTGTTAAATTATAATATACAACCCGTCCAACCCATCAAACCTAATCCGATTTTAACTGAATAGGTTGATGTTAAATTTTGGATTGATTGGATGGGTTTTGAGTGGACTAAAAAATCTCAAATGCCTAATCCATCGGATGTTCATCCCCCCAAAAAACAAAATGGTACCTTCAAAGATACAGATTTATGGTATTCCTCTTTTATTTTTTATTTAATTTTTCTTTGAAGCAAAAGGGTAATAAGGATAAATGGTCTGTCCCGGTACTATTATCTTGAATTCACAATCTTGTCACGAAGAACGAGTAGGTTTACCACATCCACCAAATAATTTATCGGTGGCATTTGGAGTTCCAACTCTAATTAGAGTTTTAGAAATGTTTTGATCGGAAAAAAGTGAATATATAGAGTTACGAGCTTTGTTGAAAATGAACTGTTTGGAGTTAAAAAGTGTAAAATTAAATTAAAAAACTATATATAGATCTTACGACTACTCTCATGTCTGGCATCTCATTTTTGCCGGATACGAACAATTCTTATAACGATTAGTATTTTGAGTCATGCATGTTAGTTTCTTGGGTTGTCCTCCTCTCTCTCTCTCTCTCTCTCTCTCTCCCCTGCCTGGCGGGAGAGTATTCTATAGATCTTATTTCATTACTCTCTTCATTTTACATAATTTTAATTGGAGTGGAAGCTCCAAATGCAGCCGTAGAATTCCCTCTTGCTCTGGTTTCTCCAGCAGTTCAGCAAAGTGGCTTGCTTGATCAACCAAATGATCGCCAGAAAGTACTACTTGGAACATATTACGAGGCTTGACGCTTGTAGCCCATATTTGTTTTGCTGTTTGGTGATAGGATTGAAATATGACAATACCTGGTTGAAGTTCATGTCCACTCAAACATACCACAATTAGGTTTTTTAATATTGACTTGAAAACATACGTATATAACTAGTCACCCAACAAATCACCTAAAGTGAAGCTCACTTTGAAAAAAAAAATTATATATACATCTAATCGTAAAATATATGTATGATCTATTTGGTTGAGCGATTCCGGCTTATATTTTCCAACTCAGTTTGTCTTTTTTTGAAAAGAACAAAAATTTTAATCATTGGAACGTTAGTTAGAGTTAAAATTTTTAAGTTGGAATTGGTTAACTTTTTAAAAGCTAATTATAATTTTTGTTGATTTTTCAGGAAAAAAATAACAAAAAGTATAATTTTGTTGGAGTTAAAACTAATTTACCAAATAAAATCGTTTTTGAAAATCAACTAATTCGGATGTAAAAATTTTAACTTTAACTGATGTTCTTAACCGACCAGTAATGTCATACATCTACGATAATTGCGTGACCACAAACTGTTGAAAAAGAAAAGAGAGATGGTTTTCACGTGCAAGTATAAAAGAAAGACTAAAGGAGTGACCTGTTGACTTCAGGGGGTAGGGAAGCTCCGTTGGAAACTGAATAGCCATGTGAATTCCACTCCCAAAAAACTCATGATTTATATATATACATATATATATGTGTGTGTATGTATATATATCTCTTGTGAGTTGTGACTGGTGACCAAACGCAAAATAAGGAAAACGAGGACGACATGAGTATCACAAAGTCTGGTCCTCTTTAACATATTTTGTACAACTCTCTTCCTTCACGAGTTATGTACTTTTTTCCCCCCAAGAAATTGACCATACTAAGTTTAAAAAAAAAAAAAAAAAAACTTTTACATTAGGAGACATTGTTTTGTCAGTAGAGTAAATAATATGACTAAATTTTTAACTATCGAATCTAAAAATATCCATGTTATAAAATGATACATTACACGATTTTATAATTTTTTTTTTAAATTTCAAGCGATTTTAGAAATTCAATTGTTAAAATTAAATCTAATAGGTAAAAAAACTTTTTTTTTACAAGGTTATTTGCACCGTTTTCCTCTTAACTTATCACATTATTGTAATCAGTCACCTAAATCTTTAATTTTGGCAATTCATAAATTATCTCTACTGATGATGGTGTTAACTTTTTAAAGAAAATTTATAAATGAGTAGTTAATTAATGATATAAATAGTCATTTTATCTACTTTAACAAAAATTTGTTGAGTTTACGATCTTTAATTATGTTTATTTAAAATAGAAAACTTTAAATTAACTTTGTTCTAATTATGAATTTGAAATAATTTTGACAAATAAAAAGCGGTTTGTTGTAAATTGATAAATTCAGGTTATAAATTGTTAAAATTATTAAAAAAAAAATTTTTTTTTGAAAGGGGAAATTTTGTTCAATTCAGAATAGAAATTATGAACATTGACCCAGCATTACAAGATAAAATCCTCAACTTAAATCGGTACCATCTGTACATTCTAATAACACATCGAGGGAAACTCAGATTTTTGAGGTCAAAAAACGGGATAGTACCATCGAGCATGCATAAGACTCTTTTTAACAATTTCTCTACAATCGTTGGAAATTCTAGATCGATTGACAGGCTACCAACTGTAGTACTGAGGCCACCATTAAAACCGTCTAGATTTTTATCTAATGGAATTAAAAAACTGCACAAACTCAAATCTGATGTGTGACAAACCAATTCAGAACGTGGGAAAACCACCACCGTTATTACAAACCATGGCATAAAACAAAACTCCAAAATATTAAACCTAAAAGATAAATACAAAGACTAAGCACCTAACAAATTATTATCTTTTACACATCATATCTATCATAAAACGACTTTGTATAACCACACCGTAATGCATATCTTTTTTATAGTATTTAGAGAGAAAGAGAAGAGAGAGAGAGTTAAAGTTAAAAATTTTAAAGATAAAATAAATAACTATACAATAAATTTAGACGACAATGAGTAATCCTTTTCGCAATTATTTGTATTCAAAGGCATCGTTATAATGTCCTACTAAAATACGCCTCTTTCGATTATTATTTTTCTTCGTGGCGGTGCGCGGTGTGGTCTACGCACGTGCAGTTTTACACCCCACCACCCACTCAACAGCCCAAATTTCAGCACGTGGGTTTTTCCTTATTTCTTTCTTTCTTTTTCCTCTCTTATCGCACACTTGGGCCGCACTCCATCAACAACTAGTCAAGTCATTTTTGGCCACTATTCAATTCTCATCCGGACCACAAAAAAAATTCTCTCTCCCGTTTCACTATTTGTGTCTGTATAATTTACGGCATCATATCCTGTTTCATATTAAATTCTTAACAGTCTCAACACGCAATATTAAGGGTCTGTTTGGTAAATAAATTTGAGTTGAAAATTTTAAATTTCAATAGTAATTTTTGTTGACTTTTCAGAAAAGACAAATTTTTTTTTTTCAAAAAAGATAAAAAATTTTTTTAAAAAAAGATAAAAACTGAGACGAAGATTTTAAATTTAAACTCACAAAATAAACTATACCCGAGACTAATAATTGAATAGAGTATTCTTGTTGTACTCTATATTGATCAACACATAATTCAGTGCACACATTTTTTTTTTTTAATATTGTGTACTCCAAATAAAGTCACGTGTTTTATTCTATTTCCTTCTGACGTGCTTGACGTTTATGCTCAGCCACTGGACATATAGTACCATGACAAATTAAATATAATATATATATATATAATTGAAAAAGAGAGGAATAACGAGCCCCATGAGTACCGTAAAAGTCACCCCCTTTATTTTCTTCTTCCTTTGCCCACCTTTTATAAAATCTGCTATATATTTGTTTGTAAGGTCTGTGTTCAGAGCAATTATATATTTATATATATATATGTATTGACTCCATAGCGTTACTTGTGCCATATAAACTATCTCCTTTGCTGTTTTTGTGTTCTTTTTTTGAGCCAATCTTTTAATTATTTATTTATTTCTAATTATTATTATTATTATTTTTTTTGGCCCCATGGAGATTCTGCAACTCATATTCCTTATCTCCATTACCACACCTTTGTGTTTATCTTTGATGCTTCCAACTTGTGCTGGTGAAAAGTGCATAAATTCGTCGGCGGATTATCGAAATCTGCCGTTAAGAGACCAGATTGTTGGGCTGGCTAATGACCCCACCACGGTGAAATGGATGAAGAGCACAAGGAGAAGAATCCATGAGAACCCTGAACTTGCCTATGAAGAATTCCAAACCAGTGAGCTCATTAGGCATGAGCTTGACCGGCTCGGTGTCGCGTACCGCTGGCCCGTGGCGCGGACCGGCATCGTTGCGACCATCGGGTCTGGTTCTCCACCCTTCGTTGCCCTTAGAGCAGATATGGATGCCTTGCCTATACAGGTAACTTTTTATTTTATTTTATTTTCTTTTCTTTTCTTTTCTTTTCTCGCTCTCTCTCTCTTTTTGGGGCTAATGGAAGTATTTAAGGTGGAATAGTATGTTCACTTGGTCATGGTGCCCGTTTTTAGAAAAAAAATTTTTTTTTCTTTTTTTTTTTTTGGGGCTAATGGAACTATTTTAGGTGAAATAATATGTTCACTTGGTCATGGTGCCCTTTTTTTTTGGCTAATGGAACTATTTTGGGTGGAATAGTTTGTTCACTTGGTCATGGTACCCTTTTTTAGGGGAAAAAAAAAAAAAAAGAGTTGGGTCTAAATAGATTAATTTTTATTTTTTTTAATTTTTTGGTTCACCTGCCCTTGAAATTTTTCCTCCTTGTCGAGATAAAACGTCCAATTTCAAAAATTAAAAAATTTTTATATAAAAGTATTTTTCTTAGCTTTTTTTTTTAATCATTTTTCATTTTAAAAAATAAAAATTATCTCATTTTTAAATTTATCTAGTATAGGATTCTTTTGAAAAAAGAAAAAGAATCTTTTTGAAATTTTATCATAATATACTCTTCTCAATGTCATTTTTTCTCGTTTCAAACAACATTTTGTTTTAAAAAAGAAAAATTTTTTACACACCTAAATATTATATTATTTTCAAAATAAAAAAATATTTCTCATTTAAAATAAAAAATATTTCTTTTAAAAAATAGAGACACGATCTAAATAAAATTTTAGTAAGATTTAGTGATGTAATTATTTTAAAAACTTATATAACAACTGGTTGATCTTATGTTTACTTATTTAAAACTTTTAAGATACACATTATGTTAGTGTTACACATCATTGGTTTAAAGATTACACTAGTTGTCGGACTAAACACGTAATCTATAATTGAGGTCTTATTAGATTTTATATTTTCAATCAGTGTACTGTTGTCAGACAACTTCGATAGGTGAGTAGGACCTAATTGAACATGAGGCTAGTTGAACCAGGACGCGTAAAGGCTATCTAAGACATGACCATTGATTACTTTTTTCAGTAGAGTCCTCTGTTTTGTACATATTCAGGTGACATAATTTAAAAAAAAAAAAAAAAAAAAGGTTTTGAGATTAGTCAGGAAACATTTTGGTAATTTGCAACATTTTTATGACTTTGTTGGGTTGACTAGTGAAATGGGTTCTGAATGTGTGTGGCAAAATGAGCTGATATTTTTGCAAATGAACTTGACATGAAAATGTTGCATTATCTGAGTAGGAACTGGTGGAATGGGAGCATAAAAGCAAAAAGGACGGCAAAATGCACGCTTGTGGCCACGATGTGCACGTTACAATGCTCCTCGGAGCTGCAAAGATACTTCAAGAACTCCGAGATCTGTTACAGGTGAAGCAAAATTTCACCTAAGATTTATTCGAGTTACTACATCCCTATCAAATGTTTGATATAATTTCATGTCAAGCAGGGCACTGTAGTTTTGATATTCCAACCAGCCGAGGAACGTGGTGTTGGTGCAAAGGACATGATCAGGGACGGGGCGCTTGATAAAGTAGAGGCCATTCTTGGCCTGCACATATCGCCTGCATTCCCTACAGGCGTCGTTGCGGGACGGCCAAGGGAATTTCTCGCCGGCTGCGGTAGCTTCACAGCGAAAATCAGTGGCAAAGGTGGTCATGCAGCAATTCCACAAAAGTCCATTGATCCAATCTTGGCAGTTTCAACCTCAGTTATTAGCTTGCAAAGCATTGTTTCCCGGGAGATAGACCCTATGGATTCACAGGTATATTGGATTTAAACCCTGTTACTGTGGACTAGCATCGTCTGTTGAAGATCAAATCCCTGATCTTTTTTACCAACGAGGGCAATAAAAAAAGAAAGACAAGAAAACACACGTAAGGTTGATCTGCGTACTAACTCTGCGTCAGGACAATAATTAAAATCCATAAACGGAATGTTTCTGTTTCAGTTGATGACGAATTTGTTCAATTTTAAATGTTGTTGTGTGAGTTTACGTAAGTTTTTTTTCCCCACCTTAAATATTGATGAATTGCAGGTTGTTTCGGTGGCTATGATTCAAGCCGGGACTACTTTCAATGTCATCCCTGATTCGGCTATAATAGCCGGTACTTTCAGAGCATTTAGCAAGAAAAGCTTCCGTGCTCTGCGGGAAAGAATAGAAGAGGTAAAAAAAAAAAAAAAAATTCTAGCAGATAACTTTACAATTTATCAAGATAAGTACCACAATTACCTTGATGTAATGTTTCTTTTGTGTTTAGGTCATCAAAGGGCAAGCCGCCGTGCACCGGTGCACTGCTGAGATCGACTTCTCCGGAGAGGGACAAACTAGTATTCCGCCAACCATAAACAACGAGAGAATTTACGAACATGTGCGGCGCATCTCAGCGAAATAGTCGGAGATGAAAACACACGATTGTCACACACCTTCATGGGAAGTGAAGATTTTGCTTTCTACTTGGATAAGGTTCCCGGATCATTCCTGATGTTAGGCACGAGAAATGAAAAAATAGGAGCCATATATTCACCACATAGCCCTCACTTCCTAGTAGACGAGGATGTGCTTCCCATTGGGGCTGCGATACATGCGGGTTTCGCAGTTTCTTACCTTTCGGATTCAGCCAGGAAGTTGAATCCACAATATTAGTTGCATTTGATTTTTTTTTTTTTTTTTAACAACATTTTCCCTCAATCAGTTGAATGTTTCACAGATTCGACTTTTTCTTGAATCTGTACCTTCTTATTTTGATGACAACAATCTTGAAAGAATTATTAGGCGTTACGTTATTTTGTTTGGGTTCGACAGATTCAAAAAATAGATGAACTCTGTACCACAAATGTATTTATCTAATTTTTTTAGTCCTTTTCTAATCAAAATAATGAAAAAAAAAATGGTGCTTCAGTAACAGGATAACAAGTAATGGAAAATAAACCAAACAAACATCAATACCAAATTGAGGAAAAAAAAGGGTACATAAAACAAGCCATGACATATATGCATTATTCCATGTTACAAAACTCACAATTAAATCGACAGAGGCATCTTCGACTAATGAGGCTTATGAACTGTCTCATTGATCTTAAAACCCCGAGAAAGAAGGAAAAAAAGGAAAAAAAAAAAAAAAGTCACGGCCAACGAATAGATGAAAACAAACGCCTTAGATCCTCTCCGAGAAAGCGAGAAAGGGAAGAGCGAGAGCGAGGACTCCAAGTATCATTGACGGATAAGCGAAGCTGCCGTGATTCTTGCCTTGTTCCTGATGATGGTTTGGTGAAGGGGCCATGTCCATTCCTGGGGTGTGATCATGGCCCTCGTGAGCCACAACAACCATGGCAAAGAGGGCCAAAAGAACAACAAAGTATGCCCATTTTACCTGAGGAGTCATTTTCTCTTCTCTTTGTTATATGACTGGCTTATAATTGTCTGTGAGGATATGTCTTTCCAGTAGGCATTCAACTAAGGAATTATAAGGGGTTTATACACTTATATATAATGTGATCAGCTACATATGGTAGTCGTATTTGTACTGGCTGAATCTGTGGTTGCCATAATTTGCTAACAAAATTGATTTTTCGTCTGAGAGGATTTATTTCCTTATGATTAAATTGGGATATAACCAAGTAATCCTTAAATAAAAAATATTCGTTTTTTTTAATTGATTTAGGCTAGAAATGTCAACGGTACTTGAAATTGTACGATCCAATTTTGTGGTATGTACTGCACATTGCGTGGCGAGAAGAAATTGAATGAACAAAAATTCTCAAAAAATGAAAAAAAATAAAAATAAAAATAGGATAAACAAAATTGTTGTAATTTTACTGATAAGTATTAAATCAGTTTCTAATTAGAAAAAAAAATGAGATTTTAAAAAAAAAATAAATAATAAGTATCTGGCTTGCACGCACATATTTGCTAACTTTTTCCATATCTACGACACTAAAACAATATCCTTCCAATAATATATGAACAACTAAAATACTTGAGAGCATGAACAAAGCAAGCAACATACAGTTGAAGTTGCATTTATTTATTTATTTATTTGTTTGAAGTCAATGTTTTCTTTTCTCTATTTTTTCCCTCTTTGAAAATATCATCCTCCAATAATACTCGTTTCCTTTATGTGTACCGTACATGTACCCACGTCTCCATAACCCTTTCATGTGTTTATTTAATCAACTCCATACGTCTTCAACACCAACTTCCCAACTGAAAGATACATACATTCCTACCTTGAAGTAGTCATATTGAGAAATAAATCACATCAAATATAAAAATTATTTTCGCTTCAAATGAATTGTTACAGAAGAAAAGTCAATAGACTTTGAATCAATTATAAATATGACCATATTAAATTATGTTTTTAGAAAATATCTAAAAATTGATCATATTGTCCTGACAAAAAAAAAAAAATTCTAATTTAAGAATAAAAAAAAGAGAGAGATTTCATGCTTAAAAAAGACCTCACTTATACCAATTACCCAAAAAAAAAAAAAAAACTTTCATTTACCCAAATATTTCGTCTTAAAAAACGGATCATCTATGTTATAATATTCGGTGTTGATTTTTTGTATTTGATGTCAAATCATACTAATGAAATCACTATCGCAATTATCATATAATTGTTCCCATCATATTAAAAGATCAATCGATAATAATATAGTCATTATCATACAAACTGCAAAAATCCAAACATATAGTAACATTGAATATTAATATATATTAAGGAAATGGAATCCGGATATGTAACAAAAAAATTTTTTTTCATCAAAAGGCTGTCTCTCTCTCTATATATATATATATATATATATAGCGTATCACAAATGTTGAAAAGTAAACATGAATAAAATAATGAAATTTAAAATTTGTTCAAATTTCTAATAAATTTATGAGAATTTATACACTATAGCATAACTTCAAAATCTATTGTAAAATAATAGCAGGTATGACAATTTATGGAAAATTATAGTATATTTTCTATTTATTGGAAGTAGAATTCTTTTTTTGCCCCTAAGAATGTTGTCTTCTTCCAAGTTGGTGACTGCAAAAGTTCTGGCGATCTTGTGATACGGTGATGGTGACTATAGATCATTAGAGTCTTTAGGTAGGCTAAATCGATGGCATCTTGGTCGGATCGCGATGTCCAACAATGAGCTGAGATCGCGAATGATCTCCGATCATGATGGAGAAACAAAGGTTGTAATCTTCGTTGCTAGTGACTCATGGTTCCCAAGCTCAATCCTAATCTCCAGACAGCCTGTGCTTCTCCGATCTTTGATGATGTGGCCATGACAGCAGCTTCAAAAGCTTCATGAACAATCCTTGTCGTTGGTGACTTGACTTTCCCGAGCTCGATCGTGAACTCCAAAGCATGCGTGCTTCTCAGATTTCTGGCGTTATTATGACTTGGCAGCTCACCGAAGCTTCATGACTCGTTCTCTAATGATATGGTGATGGTGGCAACGGTGGCGGTGGTAATGGGAGATTTAGAATTAGGATTTGATTGAATTAGGGCTTAATTTGGGATACTTTTGGGGTAATATTTGTAATTTAACAAAATTTTGTATTTTGGATTTATTGGTAATTGTGTTAAACTAGGAGGAATTTTGTTTATATTATAAAAAAAATTACATGTAAATAAATGTATTTACCTAGAAAATAAATAATTTAGTAAATACTTGGATTTACTTAATATTAATTATATGTTAATCTAATATTTTCAATAGGTAAATATTTATATTTCTTTGTATGTGATCTTGTAATATCATTCTAGTATACCCGGTAAATATTCATATTTACTGATGAATATTCATATTTAGTTTTTATCAGTAATACGGGATTTACCTCATAATGTATTTAGATTTTCATCTAAATAATATATCTATTAGAAAAACTAAGATTTGCAAATTATATGCTAACACGTAATTTACTTAATAAATACGCAAAAAATATACAGATTTTGTTAATAAGATTTATTAGTAAATATCATTATTTGTCAACAAATATCATATCTATTGATATTTATTGACAAATAAAGCAGGTAAATATCGTCAATTTTTTTGGAGGCGCCGTCATTGTTGCTGTAAATATCGTTATTTATAGGTAAATATAATTATTTATTGTTTTTAATTAATGGGTAAATATTGACAATATTTTTTAATTTATGATTTCGTATACGTAATTTGAAAAAAAAAAACTGTAAATCTAGTTATTAACAAATAAATCCATAGATTTACTTTATTTTCAGTTTTTACTAAATAATAATATAAAAAAAATGTAAATCCAATTATTTACTAATAAATATTGATATTAACAATTATTTTCTACTTTATGAAAATCTAATTATTAACTACTAAATCCAGATATTCACTTTATTTTTAGTTTTTGATTTATATGATGAATATTGTATTTATTTCGTAAATCCAATATCTGCATTATTTTTATGCATTATTCCCCCTAATTTAGGAAAAATATCAAATTAGCACCAAAATTAGAAAACAAACCAATCAAACAAATTAGGAAACCCTAGTCTCTTCTCTAAGATGTCACTGCTCGTCCCGCTAGAGTTGTAGAATGGCGAACCTTGTCATCGCGAAGGAAATCGTGATGTCCTCTAGGAAACCGAAGCTACGTTGTGACTCCTTTCCCTACAATGGTTGTCACCTTCGGAAGCTGGGGTTAGAGATGATGTCGACAGAGCTTGAGATCCAAGCCGCAATGATGAGCTTGCACGGTCGTGGCTTGGATAGTTCTGGACATTCCGACGAGGTCGGTGCCGAACTCGGGTATCTGGTAGGCTAATAGAGAAGATTAATAAACGGGGGAGGGGGGATTTTGTTAAAAAAAAAAAAAAGATTAAGAGCTTGTTTGGATGGATAGTTCAAACTCATAACTAAAATTTTTGTCCTTTTTCCAAAAAGTTTTTTATCTTTTCTGAAAAAGTTTTCTTGTTTTATCTAAAAAGTCAACAAAAGTTACTATTAAAACTTAAAATTTCCAACTCAAACTAGTGAACCAAACGGAGCATAAAATATGCTATTTGGTTATAATTGTTTCATTTATACTATTATTTTAAAATCCTATAATGTAATATGCTATAATACTCAATCTCTCTAAATTTATTTTTATATATTTTTTAGTAGTGGTGTTAAAAAAAATGATATTTTGGATAAATATTTCTTAATTAAAAAACAAATTCAATTAGAAATTTCCCCGCTACCACCACACACACCACCCATCACCGCATGAGAAAATTGCCTCAACAACCACTTTTTTTTTCCTATCAATTGACTAATATAGCAAAAATTCCTCATTCTTAACGGATGACTACCTCAACAACCACTTTTTTTTCCCTATCAATTGACTAATATAGCAAAAATTCCTCAATCTTAACCGAGATAACACAAATTTTAGTTAAATTTAGTTTATTTTTGCAACATATTAGTCTATAATTTTTTATGTCATTTTAGTAGAATGATGTTTAAATTTGTATGATTCGAAGTGTTTTTTTTTTTGGGGCATTGTAAGCTGGGCTAACTAAATGGGCTTTATTTTGGGCCTAAATCATCTTTGGGCCAACCATGTAGGAGCCCATTGAAAATCCGGAGCCATCGAGAAGGTGTAGGCACTGTGGGAGCTAGCTGATAGACGAACGACCTTCCCTTTCCTTTGTTCAGCAAAATCCCAACCTTCATTCCCGGAGTTCCGCCGCTCCCCTTCTTCTTCTTCTTCTTCTTCTTCTTCTTCTCTCCATTGGGACGAAGCTCAGAAACCGAGGCTTCAACACCTATGCGCCTCTGACTCAAACTCCATGGCCTCCACTTCCGCCATTTCCCTTTGCTCTCTTCCCAAGGTACCATCACCATCCCTCTCTCTGTGTGTTTCAATGTCAGTCTCAGAAAAATGCGTTTTTGATGGTCAGGTTTCGCTGCGGCCTCATTCTCACAAGCAGAGACGGGTCCAGGTCTTGGGCGGCCCTCGCTGGGGCTATCCGGCGACTTCTTTCTCGTTTCGGAGGAACAGAGGCTTGTTGAGGTTCAGGAGCTTGGTGGTGAAAGTTTCTGCTTCTTCTAGGGCCGACGGAGCCGCGAGAAGGTCGGCTTCTAGTCGGAGAGTGTATAGGCAGTCTCAAAGCCAGAGCTCCTTATCCGCTGCTCCGGTCCAGCAGGTTGCTAAAGTCGTTGTCCCCGCCGGCGTGTTTTTCGCCGTCACTTTTGGTAATTAATTTCGGCCTCAATTCTTACTGGAAAGCTTGTGAATTTACTATTCTAGAAATTTTGTTGCTTTGAATTGAGTGTGATCATGGAAATTAGGTGCTTTTGCATATGAGATTTTCGTTTGTGCCTCTTGCCATTTGGCCCGGCCTTGAGAAGATAGGTTGAAATTCAGACGAGCAAATGATCGTTAGAAAAGAAATGGTGGAAAGTGTAAGATTACCTGATCACGGATTTTATGCCTTAGGCTTTTGAAAACTTTTGGTAAAGGCAACGATAGTTTGCTAGGGATGGCAACGTGGCGGGGCTGGCGAATTCTTTTCCCTCCCCGTCCTCATCCCTGTCGCCATCCCCGTCCCTGCCTAAATAGAAGTGAAGCCGGGGATGGGGATTCTCCTTTGGGGGCTTTTCCCATACCCGCCCCCATTCCCATTTATTATAACTACACATTTGGGCAGGAAAAAAAGAGAGAATATTAGTCCTCCTTTTAATTGAAAAAAATAAATGTTTGATTAATATAACAATTGCATATCAAGGTCCTTGGGGATCGGGTAGAAAGTGTCATTTTTTTAAAGAAAAAACTAATAAAGTTCAAAGATTATTATTTATAAAATCGGATATATATATATATATATGTGTGTGTATTTATAAATATGTAGAACTCATATAGATCAGGGCGGAGGCTGGGCGGTGAGTGCTTTTCCCATTCCCACCCTGCCAACTTTTGGGATAAGATTTTATTCCCATCCCCATCATTGTCCCTCATCCCTGCCTTATCTGGGGTGGATCCTTGCTGGGGAATATTGCCATCCCTATTAAGTTTGCAAAGAACCTCCCTTCTCGGTTACACGTATGAGTGAGAGGTGTAATAAGATATTTATTATACCTTCCATATAATAAATATCATGTTATACCTCTTATTTCTATTTGTTACATTGAAGGACTGTCTTCGGAGGACAGCGCTACTCCGTAACACGTAGGAGTGAGAGTGTAATAAGATATTTACTATATCTTTCTAACGAAATTGTTACATGGAATAAATATCATATTGCACCTCCTATTATTTTTATGTTTCAGTGTGGATTGGTCCTTCGAAGTACACCTGTAAAACCGTTTGGTTGTAGTGAGATACCAAATAGGTAGTTTCGTCCTAGAACTAGAATTTATCTTTGGTATTAAGCGTGATGTTCAATGATGTTGGCATATTTTCTATTTGGGTTTCTCAATGGTTGTACTAATCTATGTCTTCAGCTGACAGTTTTGTGGAAAGTGGTGGAGAAACTCCTCACTCCAAAGTCTAAGAGGGCATCAAATGCAGAGCAGAAAACTCATGCGCAAGGATTGAAGTGGTCCTTTGCTCCGGGGACAAATTTGTTATCAGGGCGTAGTGCAAAGATTGACAGAGAGTCCAAGGAGAGGCTCAATGAATTTGCTAAAGAACTCAGGGCATTCAGTGTTGTTGACATGACAGGTATGACGGCATGATGGCTAAAGGTGACAAAGATGTGCATTATTAGCTATTAGTCATAATTGTTTCATACTTGTACATTGTCATTGATCTACTTCAGAATGGTTGATTAAAATATTTAATTTTAATTCAGAATATAAATGGCCTTATTACTATCCACTTCCTCTTCACACAACTTTACTTGAATAATTGAAATGGATTTTTGTTCCCCTTTTTGCTTGTTTTTCTTCGTGGCTAAGAAACTAGGTTTAAGTATCTCTTGTTGTTGACTGCTACCTATATCCAATCGTAAACCTGTGCATAGTGACAAAATGTGTTGAACAAATTTTTGGCAGGATGCAATTTTGGCGATGAAGGATTAGTTTTTCTTGCTGAAAGGCTAGCATATAATCAGGTTAGAGCATGAGTCTCTGTCTTGGTGTATTGGGGATGAAAGTTGGTACTGTAGTTGTTACAAATGACACCCTTTTTTTTATTCTAATATTTCCATGATAGGGGAAAAAAAAAAAAAGAAAAATTTGGTTCTTATTTTGTAACTTCAATCTTGTTAAAAAAACGCATGAAATCCAGTGTTCTGAATGAATTTATTGATTATATTGTTGGGACTGTAACATATTCTTGTTATTTTACAGACTCTTGAAGGAGTAAGTTTTGCTGGAAATGGAATAACTGCTACCGGATTAAAAGCCTTTGATGGTATTCTGCAATCAAATATCACGTTAAAGACTCTTGATCTTTCTGGAAATCCTATTGGAGATGAGGGAGCTAAGGTATGCCCAACGTCTACCTTTTTAGTTTAGCAACTTTATCTTGCATTCTCGCATACTGGATTCTTTTTTTTTTTTTTCCTTCAACAGTGTCTGTCTGATATACTGGCTGGTAATTCCAGCATTACAAAGCTTCAGCTGAACAGCACAGGACTTGGGGGATGAGGTTAGTCACTCCTAGTTTTTTAGCATGATCACATGCTTACAAAATTACAAATGTTGAAGGCTCTGCCTTCCCAATAATGTGCCTGAAGTTAATAGTGATGCTCACTTTATCGTGCAGGGTGCCAAGGCTATTGCAGAATTGTTGAAGGAAAATTCCAGCTTGTGTTATGTTGAACTCAATAACAATATGATTGACTATGCTGTATGGAAACCCCTCAATGTATTCCAAGCTTGAGCATTTATTCTAATTAGCCAAATACGATCCATTGTGACTTTTTTTCTTCCCTTCTTTCCCTTCTTTCCCTTTCTTCAAAATCATGACAGGGATTTACAAGTTTAGCTGGAGCTCTACTCGAGAATAAGACAATACGAGATATACAACTTAAGTGAGTGGCATTTTTTTGTCTCTTTTTTGTAAACTGATGTATTTTTTAAATAAGCTATGTTGCTTTGTTTATATTACCAAGGTAGGATTCTAATCTTTACACTTTTTCTGCTTCTGATTTTACTTCTTTCACGTTTTTTTTTTTTTATTGTTTAAAGTGGCAATTATGGTGGTGCCTTGGGGGCTAATGCTTTGGCTAAAGGACTTGAAGGGAACAAGTCTTTGAAGGTACTTTATCATTTAGTCACTCTTGTTTCTGTTTACTATTATCATTATTATGATCATTTGAATGAGTACTATTTAAGAAAATGGAATTCATTTAAGAGAGAAACAAATAGACATCAAGTCAACAACCAAAGTTCAAACTCGGGTGTTTCTGTTCCTTACTGGGATAAACTACTACCATTATAGGATCTCTACCTCAAATTGTTTTAACTTTTAATGTACATTATGCTCTTGAGAATTATAATTATGTTGTACCTTTCAGGAGCTTCATCTGCACGGAAATTCAATTGGAGATGAAGGAATACGTGCATTGATGTCAGGTTTATCTCAACATAAAGGTGGTATTTTGCTACAAGTATTGCATGTTTTGGTTTAGAAACTCACATTTTTTTAGGCATTATTTTGTTCACCACTTTACTGAAATGCAAGTATTCTAGGTAAACTTACGCGTCTAGAGATTGGGAACAACTCAATAAGTGCAAAAGGTGCCTTTCATGTTGCTGAATATGTCAAGAAAAACAAGAGCTTATTATTGTTGAACATTAGCATGAATGACATCGGTGATGAGGTATTGATATTTCAAATTTGTTGATCACTTTTACTGGACCGCACAGCTAACCTTATCTTGGTGGATTGAAATTCTGCTGCAGCCCTTTAATCATTTTTAATAATTATTTAAAAAAAAAAAACTGTTGTAGCTATCTTGTGAAGTAACCACTTTAACTCGACCATTTAGATCGTTATTTTAGTGGATGGAAATTCTTTTGCTGCCGTCCTCTTATAGGAACTATGTCATGATTTTCTTACTAATTTTTAGATTATTGACTTTTTCAGGGGGCTGAAAAAATTGGAGATGCCTTGAAAGAAAACCGATCAATAAGAAGTATAGATCTGGTTAGAAGAATGACTTGTTTTTTTTTTTTATATCTCATTTTTATGTTTCGATTAATCTTTGAAATCCAATACCTATCCATATCTGGAAATGTAACATTTGATTTTACAGGCAGGAAATAACGTTCATGCTCAAGGAGTCGGTACAATAGCCTCTGCGTTGAAAGATAATTCTATCGTTACAATAGTATGTTCCTCACCATCCAATAACCTTTTCTTCTTTTCGCTCTTTGGTTTAATGACATATTCCTTCTCTCTCAGTTGGAAATTGGGTATAACCCCATTGGACCAGGAAGGTGCAAAAGTTTTTGCTGACGTCCTCAAGTTCCATGGCAACATAAATATCCTCAAACTTGGCTGGTGTCAGGTAATTGACAATCGGTATCATGCATATCCGATCCTAGAATTCTGACTAAAGGACTCTAATTTTGTCAAAAAACATAACGGTATTTTTTTTGCAGATAGGAGCAAAAGGTGCTGAATCCATCGCCGATATGTTGAAGTACAATAGCACCTTATCCGAACTGGATCTGAGAGGAAATGGCTTAAGAGATGAAGTTCGTTTCTGCAAATAGCATCGTCTTTCTATGCATCTCGGCTAGTTTGCGTATTCAATCTATTGTTAACTTCCATTCCATTGATGATTTCAGGGTGCTATTTGCCTGGCTCGTAGCTTAAAAGTGGTTAACGAAGCTTTATCTTCACTAGATCTTGGGTTTAATGAGATAAGGGTATTTTTGTTCTTTTCATATTCTCATTTACATATTAGAGCAAATATTTTGCTGTAATTACATTTTGGTTTTGCATTCAGGATGATGGGGCATTTGCCATTGCTCAAGCGCTTAAGGCTAACGAAGACGTGAGCATCACGTCTCTGAATCTTTCCCGCAACTTAATGACCAAATTTGGACAAGTTAGTTTTCGGTCCCTCCTTAAACCCGCAATGTCACCGTCTTCTTTTGTGCTATGTTTTCTTCAAATATGTTCTTTAATCAAACTTTTTATATGCTACAGAGTGCTTTGACGGATGCAAGAGACCATGTATATGAGATGACTGAAAAGGAAGTAAACGTTATTTTCTAGAAGGCTTTTTTAAGGGAAAATAGTTGTGGATAGCACGATAGAACATTTTTTAGGATTATTCTTTTCCCGGCAAGTTTCGGTAAGGACTACAAAACTTTTGGTCTAAATTTTTGAGCTCTTACCGATCTCCTCTTGTGAAAGGAGTGGTTGGAAATTTTGACAGTGAGAGATCATAGTTAGAGACATCCATGATAGCCATTAGATTCTTATTAAAATTTCGTTTCTGTTCTCTCTCTCTACCTTTTTTTTTTTTTTTTTTTTTGACCCTTTTTAAGGGGGTGTTTGGTGTATTAGTTTGAGTTGAAATATTTTAGTTGTAATAGTAAATTTTTTTGAATTTTCAGAAAAGACAAAAAATTTTTTGGGAAAAAGACAAATTTTTTAGGAAAAAGACAAAAAAAAGTTTGAAATGAGATGGAGTTGGATTGAACACCAAACACCACCTAAGTAAAGCTAATTAGGTCAATCGACGTGAAGGTAAAAAAAGGGTGTTACGTCGTTTGAGGAAAGTATCAAAAGCACATGGTTATAATTCTACGTGAACGACAAGTCGTTCTCTTTGCAAGTTTCAGCGTTTTTAAACTTCTTCTGCCACTGCCCAAGCGAACGGCTCGTTTACTACAGAAGAAATTTAAAACGATATGTCGTTTTTAGTTTAGGCATAAAACAACCCATGACAAGTCGTCTTGTGCCATGTAAGAATTATAGAATGATGTCTCGGTTTTTGAAAAGAAAAAACGACACCTTTTTTTGTGCGTCTATTTTCATGTATTATATATGCATATGTGAGTAAGAACGACTATCAGATTATTTTTTATTTATTTTTGTTTTATACAGTTTGCTGGCAATATAACGACTTTAAGATTATACCACAGAAGCAATGACCAAAAGAAAAAAAACTACCTTTTTCTTGGATTCATTTTGGGAGAAAAGATAGTTAATAATAGAGTTTAAGACAAGCTTACTATTATTTCATTCTTACAATGCTCAATCAGTGCAATCAATTTAAAGAAATCTAAAGACAGTTAATAAATCTGAAAACTGCCCGCTTGATTCTTTCAATGTGCTGATGATGTTGCTAGCGCGCTTTGGCAAATGACGAAAGAGACTTCGGGCCTTTCATTTTTGTAGTTCAAGTAGGCACAGTTATTGTGAAGACTAGGGAGAAGTTGAAATATTATGAAGGGCTGAATCAATCTTTATCGATGATAAATGATACAATATATAGTCGTCTACAACTTTTACAAAAATGGAAAAGACCAACAAATATCCTAAAACAAGAAAACAATAAAGACAAGTTATTTAAATGTTTTTACAATCTCTTAAATTACATAGTTGGCTTATTGATATTTTCTCTTTCATGCCCCTCAAGATGGAGTGTCTGGAGAGAACTCCAATCTTTACACACAATTTCTGAAGTCGTTGTGGAATTAGCGGCTTCGTCAACGCATTTGCAAGTTGGTCGGCCGAAGAAACATGCGAAACTCGAAGCTCACCACTCTGTACTTTTTCCAGTACAAAGTGAAAATCAATAGCATTGTGCTTCATGCGAGAGTGGAACACAGTATTGATACAAAGGTAAGTAGTTCCAATGTTATCGCAATAAATTGCGGGTGTGACAGGTAAGAGAACACCAAGTTCATGCAAAAAGGACTTCACTCATATGACTTCGACAGCAGTGGCAGCGACGACACAAGATTTAACTTCAGTAGATGACCGAGCAACAGCATTAGAACCAAGGAAAAGAATGTAAGCACTGGTAGAACTGCGATCATCAATATTTCCAGCCCAATCTACTTCCGAAAATGCATGAAGCGAAAGTGGGGAATTGTGTTGAAATAAGAGACCATGATAAATTGTACCTTGAAGATAGCGAAGGAGACACTTAATTGAAGATCAATGTTCTGTCGTAGGCCGGTGCATAAGTTGTGAGAACTTGTTTACCGTAAAAGTCATATCAGGACGAGTAAGTGATAAATATTGGAGACCACCAACAATGGAGCGATATTCAGTGGCATCGGTAAGAGACGTCCCATTGTGGAGAGTGGGTACGTTATTTGGACACATCGGCGCATGGACTTCTTTTACTTGGACATCTTTGCTTTGTCAAGAAGATCTTGGATACATTTATGTTGACAAAGAAAAACACCATCCTTGGTTGGAAGCACTTTAACACCCAAAAAATAGTACAGAGCCCTAAGATCTTTAAGAGAAAATCGTGTGGCCAATTGGGTAACAAACCGATTTAAGAGTCGATTATCACCGCCGGTAATAATGATGTCATGTATATAAACCAATTGAAAAAGAGTGAAAGTCATTTGTTTGTAGATGAAGTTCACAAACTCATTGGACAATAAAAATTGTCGAAGCTCATTGTACCAAGCCCATAGTGCTTGTTTTAGGCCATAAAGAGCCTTTTTAAGGCGACAAACATAGGTTGGTTGTTGGAGATCATTAAAGCCTGGCGGTTGAGCCATGTACACTTCTTCTTTGAGTTGACCATGCAAGAAAGCATTGTTAACATCAAGTTGGCGCAAGAACCAACCTCGAGAGAGTGCAAGGCTGATGTAACGCCCACCGTAGTTGGTTTAATCACAGGACTAAAAGTCTCATTGTAATCGATTTCCAGTCGTTGATGGAAGCCTTTCGCTACAAGTCTTGCTTTGTAGCGATCAATGGTGCCATCTGGATGACGTTTGATTTTGGACGCCCATTTGCAACGCACAAGATTTTGAGAGGGATGAGGAGGAACTAATTCCGATGTATTATTGCGGATAAGAGCATCAAACTCTTCAGACATTGCTTTGCGCCATTCTGAGGATTTTAGAGCTTGTGTGACACAAGTAGGTTCTATGAAAGAATCAGTAGTGGTGTTGGTGTGTAGAGAATATTTTGGGTTAGGCTTGTAAATTTGGTGTTTGGAACGAGTTTCCATAGGATGTATGTTTGTGGTTAGGTTAGTGGAGGAGATGGCTAAGGTGGGTTGGTCGCTACTGATGTGAGGATGTGGAGAGGAATTAGAATTGTGGCTGAGAGAACGAGAAATGGAAGTCTGTGACTGATCAAGCATGGAGGACTTACCTTGCACGGAAGGAACCAAATTTGGTATGCTATGAGTGGAGACAACCTCATCTTGGATTTGCTCACCATTAATTGCATTAGTTTGAGAGGATTTTTGAAGAATTGGAGAGTTATTTGTGGTAGGTAGTTGACCGGACGCAGTAATAGGAGAGCTAGCTAGGAGAATGAATTGGCGTTAATTGTGGAGAAGGGATAATGGGGAAATTGCTAGTTTTGGACTTGGAAGATTCATGCTCAATGTTCATGTGGGGAGGAGGATCATGATCATGCAATAATTGGAAATTGCATTTGTGGGATCTGAGGTGGAATATAGAGAATGATTTGAGGAGATATTTTTAGAATGAGTAGGAACTTTGGAGGTAGTTGACCAAGAATCAATTATCTCTGTTGTGGAGCGTGGAAGATCAAGAGATTGGCGCCTAAATGAAAAAATATCTTCAATAAAGGTGACATGACGTGACACATACATTTTTTTAGGACTAGAGTCATGGCAACAATAGGTAGAGAATAACCCAAAAAGACACATGGAGTTGACCGAGCATTAAGTTTATTAGTTGTATATGAGCGAAGCTAAGGATAGGAAAGGCCGCTGAAGATTCTTAATTTGGAAAGATTTAGTGAATGATCGAAAAGCTTTTCAAATGATGAAATCATGGAGAGGTTGACTTTTGGCATATGATTAATGAGATATACGGTAGTTGCAAGAGCATGAGTCCAAAAATTAAGAGGAATGGATGCATGATGAAGTAGTGTGAGAGCAGTTTCTACAAAATGACGATGACGACGTTCGGAAACCATTGTGCTTGGGATTATGAGGTGGGGATATCAGATGAGTAATGCCATGAGTAGAAAGAAAATGTTTGAGAGCTTCATATTCACCACCATTGTCAGTATAGAGAGTGAAAATGGATGTTTTGAAAAAGTTTTCCACTATGGCTTTATAGCGAGTGAACACATCATAAAAATCGGATTTTCACTTTAGAGGATAAAACCAAACACATTTGAGTAAAATGGTCCACGAAAATAACATAATATTTAGAACCATAGTGTGAATGCACTGGGGAACTTCACACATCCGAATAGATTAATTCAAGAGAAAGAGAACTTGCAAGAGTGGACTCTGAAAATGGTAATTTGCGACTCTTATTGCAATGATACACATTACAGGAAAATTTGACAAGATTGGGGACGACAATTCTAAATAGTTAGAAGACAAGAGATGACGCAAAATGTTCATTGAGGGATGACCAAGACGAGAATGCTATTTGGAAACCGGCGCTTTGATAGAGGGGAAAGCAATTAATGGTGTGGTAGTTGATGTCGACGCTGGCCACTCATAGACACCATCTTTAGTCCATCCTTGCAATAGTATTGGCCCCCGTGTATAAATCCTTCACAATTAAAGAAGTTGATGAGAATTCAATGGAAGCATTATTGTTGAGATAAAACTGAAGACACAAAAATTAAATTCCTTTTCATTTCAAGGAACACAAAGAACATTTTTCAAAAGAAAAGATTTAGAAGAAGAGGATAGAATTGTAGATCCATCGTGGGTGATGGAGAGACTGCTACCATCACCAATCATGATGCCATCAGATCTGGTAGTTGGAACTAAGGGAGAGGTTGTTTGGGTTGGCAGTAACATGATGCGGGGCTCCATAATCAAGAAGCCATGGGAATGTAGGTGGTGGCTTGGTATGTATTTGAAAGATGGGCATCGTTTTGTTCACAGAATTGACACTTAATATATAGGGTGGTTTCTTGGCATGTATTTGAATAGTTTGTGGGATTGATCTTGTTGTTCACAAAATTGACACTAGCTAAGGTAGAATTTTGGATTAATATTTTGGCTGGACTCTGCCATTTGAATTCACTCATTGAAATTTATGAACGCTTTGATACCATGTGAAGATTAGGAAGAAGTTGAAATATTGTGAAAGGTTGAATCAATCTTTATTGATGCTAAATGATACAATATATAGTCATCTACAACTTTGACGAAAATGGAAAAGACTAACAAATATCTTAAAATAAAATAAGAAAACAATGAAAGACAAGTTATTTACACATTTTTACAATCTCATAAATTACATAGTTGACTTGTTAATATTTTCTCTGTCAGTTATGACATAAATACTGATATTGCAAACAAGTTTGAAGTGGCCGCATTTGAGAAGATTGGTCATCACAAGTGGCAGCAATATAAGACGGTTTTGTGGCGCTGGTAAAGTGGTGGGTGGATACTCCGCCTTGTAGTAGATCTGTCCCGTGAGAAAAACTATGTCTATTAAAAAAAAAAAAAAAAAAAGTGGTGGGTGGAGACTAGATAGAAGAGAGATTCAGGTCTGTCTTTTGAAATTGCATTCACGTCATGGTAATTGGTCTAAAAATTATCAACTTCTTTCTTTTTGGGGACTACTTGTCGTAGCTATCTTGGCGGCAGCTTGGGCGTCTTGGAAATTGATGAGCTCTTTCAATTCCAGTGCCCTGCTCTTGGACCACTGAAAGATGAGATGACTCTCAGTTTTTTGTTTCATCATTTTTTTGTTTTTATCACCCTTTTGAACGGCTCGTGTCTTCTTGGAATTATTGAAGGTCCGAACTTAGAGAAAGTTATCACGAAGAGTGATTCTTTTATTTATATTTTTAGTCTTTGAGATCATAAACGCTTGCAAGTTACGTCTCGAGAGCTCGAGATCAACTTTTTCCTTGCTACTTGTTTCATTGATTTTCTTTAGACCACTCTTGACTTTTGGCTTGCAATCTAAGGTCAGCCTCACTAAAAGAATAACAAAGCTAAATAGGATCTGCTATCCCAAAAAAAATAAAGAAGGCTAAATAGTTCAATGATGCTGAAAATGCTAATTTTTTTCAAACGTTTACAAGGTCATAAATTAGCTCATTAATGTCCAAACATCTTAGGGGTAAATAGTTTGCTCTACCTTCTTTCAACAAAAAAAAAAAGTTTGCTCTACCAGTCAAGGACTCGGGGGTGAGTGTAATCGTTTCAAAGATCAAGAGAAGAACAGTTAGTTTAATTTAGAGGAACTATTCTTTTTCACTATCAGTCGGAATTGCATTTTTAGCAATTAATATACGAGAGTTTAGTTAAAAGTTTACAATAATACATGATAAAAAAAAAAAAAAACTCCCATCTATGAATGAAATCATTGAAAAGTAAATTGAATATGTAAAATCATATTTTCTATCATTAGTTAAAAAAAAAAAAAAAAGTGGCAATTCCTATTTATGAGTTCCCTAAATAATATAAAATGAGGTAAAGTTTTAAATCCGCCGACCGTAAAAGTCATGCAGTGTAGCATTAAGTTTTATAGCATATAATACTAATATCATTGATTGTAATATTTTCAATTGATACATATTATTTGTAGTAAAATTTCAAAAGACAACATGTAAGATATGAAATTACACAACTGTATATGTAAATCAACTAAAAATTATATTAATCGAATCGATACGATCACCAAATCCAAAGACTAATCTTGAAAAGGTGAAAGCTAAGGAAGCATCCAAGAAAGATGGCCCTTGAACTCATAAACCGTAAAGCCATAAAAGGAGTATGGGTGGTCATGTTTAGTAGAAAATACAAATGATAATATAGTTGGCATTTTATGTGCAGCGATGGAGGTAGGTGCTGGTGATGGGAGAGAGTGGGCAATATTCGGCGCAGCATACTAAAATCTAAAAAGGGCAAAACAATTGTCGAGACTCAAGTGGGACAATGCTGAGAGTTTTGGAGGTTTACAGCTCAACATGAGCGAGCATTGCCAGCATATAACGCGGTTTCTGTCACCCATATATATATATATATATATAACATGTATATCCAGATATATAATATCCGTGCACGCCCTTTTAACAAAGGACAAAAATGTTTACTCTCTCTTTCTTATCCATATCCAATCCTTCACCAAAATCCGTCCTCTTCTCAGTCGCCGATTACCAAATGCAAGGGATTCCCCTTTTTTTTTTGTTTTTTTTTTTTTTTGTTTTGTTTTTTTTTTTTGGGTAAGTTAGTATTTGTTGAAGGATTCTCTATTAGGTTAAATACCCAATTAATATACACTTGTAAATAGAAAATAAAGAGAATTTTATAGTGACACGGATTCTGAATTATCAAATTATATTTTAATCATATCAGTTCAAAAAAGTATACGATGTATTATATATGACAATTTGAAAGGAAAACACTGCCAACGGATATATAAGCTTTTTATTTTTATTTTCTTAGCCTTGGTAGATGATTATCCGTGGGGAAAAAAAGCCAATTTCTACCAAATGATGAAAGTTTGATGGTCCGGGACAACCGAGATGATGAGATAATTGCTAGGTTGGCGAATAATACTAGGGGAGACCATTGCCATGCTCCATTGCTCTGTTGTGAGGGCATTAAGCACACTAATATAACATGCGTTACGTAATTCTACTGTGTTTTTTGCACTTGACTAAATGGACAGTCGATTTTAAGAAAACTTTGATGATGTGAACCTCACTAAGAATAATGAGACCCGAAAACACAAAGGAACCCAAGAACATTTGTTTCATCTCACGTACTCTTGTTTGTGCTACTGAAGTGCTCATCATTAGGTACGCCAATAAGTGTGCTTTATTTAGAATTATAGAGTGTATTAGTTAAGTATTCTTTTACCAATTAACAACAAAAATTGGCTAGGGTTTAGGTATAGCTTCGTTTTAAAACACTTGATTCCCATTTCCCAACCTGCTTCATGTAAACAGAATAAACAAGATGAAGTTTACAATGACATGAAAAATACTCAGCTGATACTTTATTTATTTATTTATTTTGCTGAAAATATGCAGCTGGTACATACTCCTCAACTAGCAATGATAACGCTTAGCTGGCCTTTTGCTCTTTATTCGATTCCCTGCCATGATCAGTAATATTTCTTTATAATATATCATATATGTTTAGGCTTATTCTGGTCTAGTCATTATATAAGACAGAGGTGTATCCAGCTATCTACCATACCCAACTTCAGACCAAAGTTTCATACTACTTTGGTCTGAAGTTGGGTATTAACTAATTAGTCATAAAATCAATTTACAATCGTTTTTGGACTTATATTATTTCATAAAAAAAGTAAAAAAAAAGTGTAGAAATAATACATGACGGGACCCTTGAGCAAGCTTTACAAATTTTTTTTTTTTGGTTCTCTAGTTGTCTCGATAATTTTGATGCGTACTATTGCAAAAGTTTACGTAAAGACGTTATTTGATAAAAGGGTTAGGTACTATTATATGCTCTCAATGTTATAATTTTAATTTTCAATTTCATATGAAATCTATAAATTCTTTTACTCGATTAATAACTTTGACAACTCAAATGACAACTTGACTCTCTAAAAATTATCATCAACTATCCATCCACTTTTTTTTTAAGGGAAAAAAAAAGTTATTAATGTCATTTCGTAACCTCATTTCTTTCGTTTATAACAGAAATCCAATGACCCCAAATCAAATTCTTATATCTTTACCTCATTGGTGATAACTTATTCATAAACTATCGATAATCACTCTAACAAATATAACTAGTAAAGTTTTCATTTGAAGTTGTCAAAATCGGGGAAAAAGTTCAAAAAATGATATAGGATTTTACCTAGTGATCAAAGACAATTGAAGGATTGCGTTTTGGCTAAAAAAAAAAAAGGATTGCGTTTTGTCATGTAGCAATCAAAAATTCAAAAAAATTTACTCAACTAAAATATTTCAACTCAAACTAGCCTGTAGTGTGTGTGTCCAAACTCCTAAGAGCTGGTTCTTTGAAAAAAAAAAAACAAAAACAAAAACAAAAAACAAAACAAAAACAAAAACAAAAACTCCTGAGAGCTGATCAAAGAAGTACAACATTGTCAACTTTGCAGCATTGGCCAGCTTGCAACGAGTGGGAAATTCAGTGTATCAACATTCTCAAGGCAATCTTTCCTTTTATTTTATTTTATTTTTCTTTTTATTATTTTTTTATTGAGAGAAAACAGTCAAGAACAGGTTGTGGGAAAGATTTAAAAAAAAAAAAAATTACAAACAGTCGAAAATGGATCACGTGACAAAATATCGCTGGGAAAGGCTGCTCGTTGCTGGTTTGTACTAATCGAGCTCTAGAAAGAATAAATAAATCCGCATTAGCAAAATAGAAAATGATACTGATTGCACGAATGATTTAAAAATAATTTTATATATAATTTCATTATAAATAGTAGAGTTTGAATTTCTATTTGATTATATTATCCAAAGTTCAAAAAAAAAAAAAATAGAGTTACGAGAACTTCATCATGTATCATATTGGACCAAACTTGACGTTTCACAAATATATATTCATTATTTTCCAACTTGTAATATATTTACTCTTCTGCTATGCTTACTGCATGGGAGAAAAATGGGAAATAGAGACTTATCATGGCGTTTATTTGGCCCAAGAATCAAATTTCTGGTGGAATGAATATACTAATAAAATCCTATACACCTAATTTTAGCAAACTTGAATTTTCTTTTTCCCTTCATTTTCTTGAATAAATAAATAAACGTGCCAATCTCTAGGCTAATAGTTGAAAAGAGAGCAGGTGCAGAAACAGAGTGTCCATATTTGATCCTTAGCGGGCAATATTGTAATTACAGTACTTATCAAACTGCTATATAAAGAGAGACAGAGGAAGTGAAATTCAAAGACACTTTGTAGTCTCAGCTTCTTCACATATATACCCACAAGCGTCCACTTTTGCTTACATAACTCTTTTCTCACTTTTCACTTACTATATCCCAAGTCCCAACATCACCCAATGGCGTCTCGCTTGCTTCTTCTAATGGCCATGTGTTACTCCTCTGCATTGCACTGGTAAATGATAGAGCCTATATATATATATATATATGTATGTATGTATGTATGTATATGTATATGTATATGTTTCTGGGTCATGTTTTACCAAAACAAGTATTTTTTATATGAGCGAGCTATTTGTTCGTTTGCTTGTGAAACTATACTTTTGTGTTTGATCAACTTGGTTGGTGCAGGTTTCATCTGAAGCGCAGAACCAGATTGAAAACCAACAAGAAACCCAGGTTTTATATTAATTCTCAATTATAATATTACTTATTCTTTTGCCTCTCTTGTAACTCTTCTCTGTTTTGATTTCTGTGAAAATTACCCTTCCTTTAGTTGCTCAATAATATAACTAAAAAACAATGTTACTCTAGCAGGTTGTTGTCAAGGGACCCAACAGAAGGCTCTTGCCATTCTTGGGTACTACTTATCTTCTCGCTCTCTCTCTTTCTTAAAATTTCCAAAATCATCCTTTTTAACAAAATCATCTTTATTTATTTTATATATATATATATATATATATATTTTATTTCAGATTGTGAAGGATTGTGCAAGGTGAGGTGTGGAAAACACTCGAGGCCGAACGTGTGCAAGAGAGCATGTGGGACGTGTTGCGCCAGGTGCAAGTGTGTTCCACCGGGCACCGAAGGCAACAGAGAAATGTGTGGAACTTGTTACACCGACATGACCACTCATGGCAACCGCCCCAAGTGCCCTTAGACTCCGCTCTGCTCTGCTCCTATCTATATATCCATATATATATATATATATATATTTGTTCCATCTCTCTTGTACTCGACCTCCTGATCTCTCTCTAGCCTAAATTAATGTTTAGATCCTAATAACATATGTACTGTAGTGTATATTTGTATGTGTTGGTGAGCTATGTTTCTTTTCCATTTGCGTCTTTCAAATGTGGCTGTTTGCACAAGTACTTGTGGATTTCTACAATAAAAAAGAACAAAAAAAAAAAAAAAGGTTGGTGAATTTCCAACTGGAATTTTCGATTCCTATTGTATTTCGTTCTAATGAACTAGAAAAGAGATGTGGTGTGGTGATGAAAAGTAGCTTCAATGTGCTACTATTTTAACGATGGCTTAGTAACAATTTTACACCTGCTTTTTTACTATAATGGGTATAGGTAAGAGTTCAAACCCTTCATCCCATCTTAAAAAGAAAAAAAAAGTGAAAAAAAAAAAAATCTACATCAGTGACAGCAGTATGTTGCTTTTGTTGATGGTGTTTATGGTTTCTTATTGTTTTCGTGTTTGTTTCTATGATGTATGCCTGATTTTAGATGTTGCTTGCATTTTCCATCTCTATGTCGTTTATTCTATTAATGTGGTTTTTCCTTTGTTGTTGCTTTTCGGTCAATCGTCGTTTCGACTGTTGATTTTTTTTTTTTTTTTTGGCTAAAAGATGTATTTGTCTGTTTGTTTCCTCTTCAGAGATTACGCTTTCAGCTCGTTGTCTTTTTCTGTTTAAAAGTGTTTTTAGCTTTTGGTTCATTCGTTGGGGATAAAATTTTTAAGTTGAAGTTAGTTGATTTTTCAAAATTTTGTTTTAAATTTTATTGATTTTTTAGAAAAAGATAAAAATTGAAATGAAAAGGTACAATTTGATTGGAGTTAAATTTAAATACCAAACAAAGTTTAAGTTTGTATTTGTTTCATCGATTGAAGATCAAATTTTTAAGTTGAAATTGATTGACTTTTCAAAAACTAATCATAAATTTTATTGACTATTTAAAAAAAAAACAAAATGAGATTAAAAAAAAGTACAGCTTAATTTGAGAGTTAAAGCTAAATTCCAAACAAAGCCTTGGTGTTCTTTCCCCCCCAAGATTGATATCCATTTTAGTGTCGTTTTAAGATTTTTGTTGTATAATTAGGTAATTGTCGTTTATCATTTTTTTAACTTGTAACTGTCGTTTCTATATTGTGTCGCTTTCTCAAGTTATTGAGGTCAGGCTAAAGATGTGTTACCCATTTTTTTGTCGTTTTTAATGGATGTCGTTTGTACGATTTTTTTCGTCTAGAAATTCATTGTCCTTTTTCATTTTCTGTCGTTTTTTTTTTTTCAATCTTTATATCGTGTTTTACGTAATCTATCATTTTATGTCCGTGGTGTTTTTTCATCTTTGTACTTTTTTTTCTTGTCATACAATTTTTTTAAAATAAATTCCCCTTAAATTACATAATTTTCTGAACTTTGTATCTTACTATATCCTTTTAGTCTATAGTACCTTTTCATATTTTCCCTAGATTTTTTTTATAGATATTTTTGCCTAGAATTTTGAAACATACTATTTTTGGATGACGAACCGCATGCGACAAATGAGCAAGACCAATTCGTCAATGTTTTAGATTTTTAATTTTTTTTTTTTTAGTAAGTATTCTAAAAGGGAGAATAGATTTAGCACCCAATTAACATTAAATATCATGGTTATAGCTCATTCTTGTATTATCTAAACTTATAAATGTCGGTTTCGCCATATGTTCATGTTCTTTAACGGCTGTTGTTGTTTGTGCTGGTCTTATTTTTTATATTCATGTCGTTTGAAAACTATTCGTCTGTTCAATAGACTATGTCATCTTATGTAACTTTCTTTTAAAAAATTTCAGTCGTTTTATCGATGCCATCTGTAGCGTTATTGTAGTCTTATTATTTATTTTGTTGTCGTTTGTTGACTTATTTTCGTTTAAAAGGTTATTCTTGTTTCCTTTTGAGGTTGTGTTATGTCATTTTTCGTTTAATTTTTTTCATTGGTGTCGTTAACAATTTCCTTTGTTGTCTGAAATGTCTTTAACGTTGTAGGTTGTTGTCATTTTTGGCGTTTCATGTTGTTCGAAAACCATTTGTCGTTTGAACATATTATTGTCGTTTGGGATTATGTCGTTTTTTGTTGCGGCAACAGGTAATTGTCTGTTGTTTATAATTTATGTTGCTGCCGTTTCTTGAAGTTGCTGTTATTTAAGCCATCTTTGTGTTTTAAATGGAGCGGATTGCAAGTTTATAATTTGGGCATATCGCTCATCTCAAATAGAATGAGCAACATCGTCTTTGTTTTCTTTCTCATTGTTGTCGTTTTCTCTATTAAAAGTCTTTTTTAAAAACTGATGTTGCTCTCAATTTTAATGTTGTTTTAAATATTTTTGTCGTTTAATTAGGCAACCGTCGTTTTTTTAGTACTTGTAACTGTCGTTTCTCATGCTCCTGTCGTTTCTATATTGTGTCGTATTGTCAATTTATTGTGGTTAGGCTACAGTGGTGTTACTAATTTTGTCGTTGGATGTCGTTTGTACTATTTTCGTGTTTAGAACTTCATTGTCGTTTTTATTTTATTTCGTTTTTTTTTTAATCTCTTCATGTCGTGTTTTTTATTTGATCTATCATATTGTGCCCGTGTTGTTTCATTCGTAATTTTATTAAATTGAGTTAAGGTTTGTATTTTGGTTTTTTTTCCCCCCTTAGAATAACTATTCTAAAATTCTCATATGTCAAAGATTTAGCGGCTGATTAAAAGAAATCAAAAGTATTTATTCAGCGTTAGAGTACTAGAGTTTAAACTTGTAAAGATCGGTTTCGCTATTTGTTCATTTCCTTTAAACTGTTGTCGTTTTGTGCTGGTCTCGTTTTCCATATTTGTGTCGTTTGTAGACTTATTTGTCTTTTCAATGGATTATTGTCGTCTTATATTGCTTTAAAAATTTTTGTGGGTTTTTTAACTGATGTCAATTGTAAAGTGCTGTGTTATCGTCATCTTCTCATTTATATTGTTGTCGTTTGTTTATTTTTCCTTTTTTAGTTTAAAAGGTTATTGTTGTTTCCTTTTGGCGTCGTACCATGCCATTTTTCGTTTTTTTAAATTTTTTTACGTTAGTGTCGTTATAACTTTGTTTGTCGTTTTAAAGGTCTTTAACGTTTTACGTTGGTGTCGTTTATGGCGTTTAATGTTGTTGTTTGGAACCATATCGTTTCATAGGATTGTTGTCGTTTGGTCTCATGTCGTTAGAATGCTGTTTCTTGAAGTTGATGTTATTTTAAGCGTTCTTTGTGTATTTTAAATGGAGTTGGATTGGAAGCTCAAGAAATTGGACCAGTTAATCTGCAAGTTAATTGACTTGGGTAATTTGCCCATCTCAAAATGGAATGTGCACATCGCCTTGGCTTTCTTCCTCTGGGAAATGAATTGAATTAGCAGATCTGAAGATTTACCAAAAAGAAATTTATTTGTTTATACCAAAAAAAAAAAATTATTCTTAAATAGTTCAAAAGTATTTATTTTTAACATTTGAACATTTAGTAAGTCGGACTCCATGGCCCAATGGATAAGGCGCTGGTCTACGGAACCAGAGATTCTGGGTTCGATCCCCAGTGGAGTCGTATTTCAGTTTTTATTTTCCTTCGCATTTTTGGTTTCCCTTTTTTTTTTTTTTTTTTTGAGAAATATGCCAATGCTTTACTTCGATATGAATAATAAGCAGACAAAATGCTCGTTTAATTTCTATTTTTTTAATGAATTTACCATTTAATCTTTATTTTTTTCATGGTAAAAAGGTACTTAAATTTTTTAAAAGCAAAATTGTATTTTTTGTTAACTAACATTAAAAATTTAACAGAAAATGTCACATTAAACACACATAATTTATTATTCAAGGGTAACTAAGAAAAAAAAAACAATTTATATGATTCAATTTATGTGTTAGACATGTTATTTTTTTTTCATCTAATTTTTAATTTTGGTTAGTAAAAGGAAGTGGATTGCACCATTTAAAAAATTTTAAAGACCTTTTAGTCACAAAAAAAGATTAAGACCAAACCCTAACTGCGCAAAAAATAGGGATTATATAAACAATTTACTCGTTATAAATAACATAATATAACTATAAAAAAAAAAGAGTTTTTTTTTTTTTAGAATAATAAATTGAGAATGGAAAATTTTGAATTTTAAACTTTTTATAGAGTTATATATAAAATTAATTAATCTGCAAAAGAGATTTTAATTCCTTTTATTTGGCCGATATTTGTACGTACGACAATCACATCAGTGCAACTTCATGATTTACACATGCATAGAAATATATACCCCAAACTCAATCACATTTACAATCACCGACTGTTTTGGACCCCTCCAGAACAAAGTTTTGGTCCATATATTTTTTGGTCGGCAAAATTAGTTGAATTTGATATCCAACATTATATGTATCTTTCACATGCAAAAGATGAACGCTTCTAGGTTTTTTTTTCTTTTTTTTTCTTTTTAATTTTGGAAAAGACCATGAAACGATAGCAATATATAATCTTCATGAAGAAATAATCATTCAAAAAACAAAGCAATTTTTTTTTTTATTTTTTTTATCACGTCCCCTAAATTAGCTAATATGTACACTCATTTCACTTGTATTGGCTAGAAAATTAAAGCCCTCAAAAATAGAATGTGAAATACAGTTATTCTATAAATTAATACGATTCAAACTATGAAAATATATTAAATAATCAAGATATTATTTAATAAATTTATATGCTATTTGATAAAAATGTAATTTAACAATGTATTCTTTATTTTTTCTCCCAAAAACATTTAAGTGGTAAAAAGAACATACGGTATCACAAACGGTAAAAATAATCATAATGGCTTCTCATCAAATGTGCAAAGAAGTCAACAATGATGGATGGAATACCACCTAATTGAGTCATGTATATATAATTTGAATGTGTATAGAGATTATTGATTATACACCAAGTGGAACCTATGTGTTTTGATATAAAAATATTATCTCATAAATTTATCACTTTGGTCTCAAATCGCGACCAGTCAAAAATACTATTTTGTCGAGATTGTTAATTTATCGAGATTGTACTATATCTATCTTTCTTTAAGAAAAACAATGAAATAATATAACAAGTGAAGTCTTGTGAAATTTTTTACTAAAAGAGCCATTTTGGGGGAAAAAAAAAGGGGAAAAATCTTTGCTATTGTTGTAATCAATTATATGACCAACGTCCTCTTAATTAGCTAATATGGTTTTTATACTCTAGTCATTTGTTGTCTTTTCTATCCCTAAAGAACTTTTATTGGCTGGCATGTGCAATTAAAGTTCCACACAAATCGAATATGAAAAAATATATATTTCTTTTGAGAAAAAAATTTGAAATAATGTAACAAAACGAGTCTTGTGAAGTACTAAAGTTCTACACTAAAGAGTAGTACCATTTTAAAAATCTTGACGTTTCACTAGAAAGTAACTAGCATCAATAGGGATAAAAGATTTTGATTCTTTGTCAAGATTTGTTCACGATAAACAAATCAGTTGAAGTACATGAGCTACATACTTGATACATCTAATGCAACTAAAATTCAGCAAAGAACATGGTAGATATTGGCTGGCAAAGGCCACGGAAACCGAAATATGAAATATCAATATGATAGTGAAACTGAACGCTGCTTGTACCACAAAATAGTGAGTATATATAATTTGTATATTGATATTAATTGTAAGTAGCTAAGGAGCATCTTTTTACTAAAAATAATTATGTACATTATATAAATTACATCCACTCATATATAAATAGATACATTTTTGTAATAAAAATACTCCAAACTAATATTAATTTTATCTTTATTATGCAAATTCGATAAGGTTGCTATTTATCGAATGCCTACATTTGTTGTATCGTGGAGATAATTTGTCAAAAAAAAAAAAAAAAAAACCACCAACAAACTATTCATAATAGGATGCTGAGGAGATACCTATATAGTTGGCTGGTCTGGCTCTCTTGTAGTCACTCTTTCGTTGGAAAAAAAAAAAAAAAAATCAATATAGGGGCAAATACAACCTCAAAAAAGTAGTTGTTATGTCTTAAATCCTTAGTTTTCTGTCTTCTGCACCCATATAATTTTCTGACTATTTTCTTTAACAATATATATTCAGAAAGTCAATGAAATTATATAACAAGACTTGGCACTTAAGGGGGGAAAAGCATTTTAAAAATAATAATTATGTAAAGCCTAAGTGAAGGGCCACAAATAATGAATATGATCCTTTGTCAGCTTTTTGTGTGGTTCTTCTCACATGGTGATCATCTCTTTTGTTTCCCAGAAGGAAATACAATTGGTCGGCAAAGCAATAAAATATCGAATATGAGACCCAACAACGTGGATACCATTAAGTTGTAAAAGTGAATCCAACTTGCACTAATTAGTAATTGTAGGTTCTAAGCCAAAAAAATAAATTTAAAAAAAAAAGATAGCAGGTTGAAAGGTATTGTTCTGGTTATAATTTTTTTTTGTTCTCCTCGTGTATCTATTTTTTAGTTGTTTTATTTTTCGGTTGCTGATGATTACGATTACGATTTTATATTTTATCTTATTTTGCTGCCGTGGTAATTAGTAATTACTAATACTTCTTCTTCTTCTTCTTCTTCTTTTTCTTTTTTTCTTTCTTTCTTTCTTTTTTTTTTTTTTTTAAAGCAATGGAAAGTCGGTTGCTGATGATTATTACGATTACGATTTTATATTTTATCTTGTTTTGCTGCCGTGGCAATTAGTAATCACTAAATCACAGAAAATTAAAGATGATATTGTTATATATTTATGCACATGTTGGAATATCATTTGTTTTCATCGCTATTTACGGCATGATTTGCCATTGAACGTAAATCAAGATGAAGATATATATATATATATATATATATGAAATATTTTCTTACGATTTTATCAATAATTTGTCAAAAATTTTTAATCCAAAACCAGTATTCTTGAGAGTGATGATGCATGCGAATACTTATTCATGTCCACTCTTTGAATTTTGATGTGAATACTCGAATAACATAACGTACAAAGGTTATAAAGTTACAATAATAATGAAAAATGACAATTATTACAGCATCTTTATTTAAAAAAAAAAAAAAAGAAAAAAAAACGTGTGTACTTGGAACTTTTACAGTACTAATCAAGCCGCTTTCATCAAATTGCAAGTTTTTGTCGTGTGGTGGGGACTGTCATACGATGAGTGTATGCACATGTGATTCATGTGACTCGGCGGGTAACTCTTTTTTTTTTTTTTTTTTTTTTTGGGACCAAAATTTCTTGTTTTGTCACTCTCTAATTGTGCTCAAGGAAAGAAAAATGGCACCCAATTAACCAAATAATTAACCACCCTCTTAAAGTATTGCTTTAATTTTGCTGACCCTGTCATGATCGTGATATTTGGAGAAATTAGAAGGATTAATTAATTATTAATTTTTTTGTTTGTTTTCTACACATCGTGCTTCCTGCCAAATCTGTACTTTTCACTAATTTATGATAGTTAAGTGGAATTAACTAATTTATAAATCTTCACTAATCAAAATTCACCAAAAAAAAAAAAAAAATCTTCACTAATCGAAGAAACAAAAGTACTCAAGCTATTTTTTTTTTTTTTTAAAGGAGGGCACAAAAGTCAACATCTCTTTTTTACCGAATGCACTAATTACAATTATTAGTTGCCAATTATCTTGGCTGTGGAGGCCAGATAATATGGGAGAAAATGATACTAATTACAATTACTAAGGGCCTACTAAGAGCATCTAAAATTAAACGTTAAATTGTTAAGCCAATGATTAAATTAGGCTTTCAGATGAAAAAATTGATATTCATAAAATCTTATATTTTATGTCAAATTTGTCAAAACAAATAGTCAATATTAAATTTAACATTTAATTTTTATTGGTCAGTATTTTCACATTTTTTTTTGATATAATCAATGTAATATTTTTATTTTTAAATTATCTAATTTACTAAAATTTCATTTTTGTTAGTTTCAAAACATAATAATGATGACAAAAGTAAATATAATATTAGAAATAACATATACATTGAAACACGAAGTAGGATAATACTATTTTTTCTTTTTTCTTTTTTCTTTTTTCTTTTTTCTTTTTTCTTTTTTTTTCCTTTTTTGACATTCTTTTGTAACAAATTGGGGATGATCTAACTACAATAAAAGGAGTGCTAAATGCAAGCTTGATTTCAGACTTCATTACGTGCAAAAATTGCATTCTTCTTTCACACGTTCTTTTGTTAGGCTTTCAAATGTATGGCCGCAAAAGATGTTATCATATTGTACATCTTAGAGAGAAAAATGTTGATCCTAAAAGTGGTTAATTAGACAATTTCAGTAACAACTAGCGTTAAATAAACCGATTTTTAATTTGGATTATTTTCAGAATCTCCTGTATTATAAGTAATGTTAAGAAGCAGTCTATTTATGAAATATACTAAAAGTGATTGAATAATCTAACTCTCACACCAATTTCAAGTAGGTAAAATTTCCAAAAACCGTGCCAATAGAAAACTAGTCCTTTAGGATATGTTTGATAGGAAGATGAGAAAATAAAAAAGATGGATTGAAATATCAAAATCCTTCCACAAAATCTTTCATCCCTCTCTTTCTTTTCACTTCTCTCTTAGTATTTATAGGAATGTTTAGGTGACGGAAGAACTTTCAACGACATTCATTAGCTCTTTAAAAAATATAATCCATCTTTCATTTTCTTCTAGACAATCCGCTACGGCAAGTCGGCAACGGAGGAATTCTGAGCAGCCATCCAACAAAGAAAAGGAAAAAAAAAAAAAAAAAAACACGACTACATGTGCAAAAATACCTTTTATTTGACTTGGAATTATCGTTAGAATATTGTTGTCTAATTTCATTTTGCTTAGTTAGGGTTTTAGGAAACACGTAAACGGTGACGCGTATTTCCGAACGTCACACGATGAGATCATATAAAAATTTGCAAATCCGACGGAGATATGATACAAGATAAATAAAAAATAAAAAATAAAAATCTTACCACGAAAACGAAAAAGGAGACATTTTTGTGGTCAAAATCATGAGTGCAGTTATTGCTCTAGTAATTGATTGAAATGTGTTCTATAAATAGTGGCTTACAAGTTGAATTTTGAAACAAAAAAAAAACATAGAACAAAAGAGAAATTTAGTGTAATACAAAAACTAGCGATAGAGAGAAAGATGGAGAAAAGCAAATACTACGAAGGCCACATTGTAGTGGTACCATATCCAAGCCAAGGCCATATCAACCCTCTGCTCCAGTTCGCCAAGCGCCTGGCCTCCAAAGGCGTCAAGGCCACAATCGCCGCCACCCGCTACACCGTCGAGTCGATCTGTGCAGCCAACGTCGGCGTAGAACCGATCTCCGACGGCTTCGACGAGGGAGGCTTTGCCGAGGCCAAGTCGGAGGAAGTGTTCCTCAAGTCATTTAAGGCCATTGGCTCATCAACTTTGTCCCAAGTCATTCTCAAGTTCCGAAACACAGACTCTCCCGTGAACTGCATAGTGTATGACTCGTTCCTTCCTTGGGCTCTTGACGTGGCCAGAGAACATGGGATTTATGGCGCTGCCTTCTTCACCAACTCGGCCACCGTGTGCAGCATATTCTGCCGCATTCACAACGGCACGCTTTCGCTGCCCCTGGAGACGGAAAACATGCCGCTCTCGTCGATCGCCGGCGTCCCGCCGCTCAACTTCCGTGACCTCCCGAGCTTTCTCAGGTTGCCGGAGAGTTACCCCGTTTACTTGACTATGAAATTGAGCCAGTTCTCTAACTTGGAAAAGGCTGACTGGGTGTTTGCCAACACTTTTGAAGAATTGGAACCCGGGGTATGATTGTGATTATACACGAGAATTTTACTATTTAATTTTTAACCGGTTAGAATTCTCTCGTACATAGCATAGCATGAGGGAAAAATAATATATTTTTCTTTGACACAGTTTTGAATCGTCAAGTCAACGTGTGTTTTAAGTCAATAAAAATATTTTCTAATGTACTTTTCTTGTGACGCATAGGTGGCTGAAGGAGTGTCAAAGCACTGGCCAGCGAAGTTGATTGGTCCGATGGTACCGTCGGCGTTCTTGGACGGCCGGATCGAGGGAGACAAAGGGTACGGCGCAAGTCTATGGAAACCACTAGGCGAAGAATGCATCAAATGGCTTGAAACAAAGGTTCCAAAATCGGTGGTTTATGTGTCGTTTGGAAGCATGGTGTCGTTGACTGAAAGGCAAATGGAAGAGATTGCTTGGGGCCTAAAGGAAAGTGGAAAGTATTTCCTTTGGGTGGTAAAAGAACATGAACGACACAGACTCCCCAATGGCTTTATAGAGTCGGCGAAAGATAAGGGTCTAATCGTGCCGTGGTGCAACCAACTAGAAATGTTGGCACATGAAGCCATCGGCTGCTTCGTGACGCATTGCGGGTGGAATTCTACGCTCGAAGGGCTTAGCCTCGGGGTTCCGATGGTGGGGATTCCTCAGTGGGCTGATCAGTTGCCTGATGCCAAGTTTATTGGGGAGATTTGGGAAGTTGGGGTGAGGCCACAAGAGGATGAGAAATGGGTTGTGAGAAGAGAGGAGCTTATAGCATGTTTGAAGGAAGTAATGGAGGGAAAGAGAAGCCAAAAGATCAAGAAGAATTGCATTTGGTGGAAAGAGAGAGCCAAGGAGGCAATCAGCGAAGGAGGGAGCTCCGACAAGCGAATCAACGAGTTTATCTGGTTTCTAAGGAGTGAGAAGAGGAAGAAGGAAGAGGCAAAGAAATTAATGAATGGCAATGGCGTTCATTAGGATTAAATGGCAGCTCATTTATGTTCTTTTGTTGTAATACTAGTTGAGTGGCTTTTGTGTGTTTGTAATGCTACTATTCTTAATGCTATATTTCATTTATCAGATTTATGGCCTTCAAACAACAAGTAAAAGTGGTTTAAAACAAAAAAAATGGAAGGACTGTAGTTTATAGGATAAAACCAGAAACGCCCTTTGTTTCAAAGAAAGGACGGGTAAAACTTATTGCCTTCTTTGTTCAAAAAAAAAAGGGCGGTTTATTCATATCTCATTGTCTTCAAAACCACGCAGCCGCAATTCTAAAGACTCCACAGCATAGCGTGCATGTTCATATGTTGCCCACAGAATGTCGAAACTGACAACCAAAACAGCAAAAATTGGTGACCAGCCATAAGCCAACTGTGAGAATCGAGATGCTTAAGTTTGTGGGCAGATTCGTGCATGGTACGAACCTCAACCTGAGGTGGATAATAATGCGACCGAAAGGACTGTTGAGCTAATAACGAATACTTCTATATTTCAACACTATTTCAACACTCTCCCTTGTGCGTACGCCAACCAATATTCAACACAAATAAGATATCCGAAATATATTAAAAGTTCTAATACATAAATGATAATAAAAAGGTTAAAGAATGCATTTACAGATATTCAAACTCAAGACCTCTCGTTCTAATATCATATTAGTTCAACAATTCATTCCAGAAACTTAAACCGTTAAGAGATAGGCTAATAATGATTTTATATTTCCACATATAATTCAAAAACTCTAATACAAAATGACTTAAAAGAAAAAATAAATCGTGAACATGACATCATTATTCAAGGTTTTCCCAGCAAAAACAACAAAAAATGAAAAATAAAAAATATAATATAATTATGATATAAAAATTAATTAATTAATTAAATACGAACAACAGTACCAAATGATATTCGATCCTAGTTGTAATGGAAATAGTTCCAAAAGTCATCAAAACCGTACACATGAATTGAAAGAAATGACATGTATGGCAGGTTTCTGTTTGATTGCTAGAAAGCGGCATTGGTGTTGAAATCGAACATCTGTTACTGCCACAATTCGAAAAATTAAATTACTGTAAAGACTATACATGCAAAAATTTTCCTGTCTATTGTCGATTTTGATGGTGTCGCCACCGCGAAGGTGTGGTTTAAAATCAGTCTTCAGAGGTGTGGCCATGAGATATTAGAACCCAAAAAAAAAAATTAATGACAACGGGATAGTGAAAACTGAAAAGGGATGATTCGAACACGAGCAAGAAGCGTTTTTTCCATGGCTGTGAGAGTGAAAGTGACCATAATCTGGCCCATGCGACAGCTCATGCTTATTTATGACTAAGGAAGGAAAAAAGATACCTGAGAGCTGCTTCTAGATCTAAAAGAGAGTACTTGGGTTCTCCCATAATTAAAAAATATATCATGTTTGAATCTAATTAAGAGCTTACGCGATGATGGAGGAACTGACTCAGAAAAAAAAAGGATTCTATTTTTAAGATATCTAATGAAATCGTCATTGAAATTGAGATCTCACTTAAAGAAAAAGATATCAAATATCTAAAATTTAATAAAACGATTTGAATTAAAATTTTTAATTTTAAATTAATTGAATTTTTAAAAATTAATTATAATTTTTATTAATTAAAAAAAATAAAAATTAAGATAAAAAATTTAAATTCAAAATGATTTATAAATAATCATAAGATTTAAGATCAATAGATGCCTCTTTACAGGTGGAAGTTTCGACAACCCAATTAATACGATAGAACTCTCTTTTCAACTGTTGCAGCGTTTCTGGGGCCTGCGGAAATTGAAAACGTCAATGTCAGTAATAATAGCGTTCTATAACAAAAGTTTAATTGGATGCAAAATTATCCCATTTATTAGGTTGATGCGACTTGTAACCAATAACAAAATTTTCTGCTGGTAGCGTCGATCCACGTGTTTTACAGAGTACGTTTATGGAAAATAATCTCAGATAATAGGAAATCAAAGATTTAAGCTTCACCTCTCTTCTTGAGTCTATTTCGGAAGCCTCTTTTCCTGCTAAATGCAGTCTCCTGTCAGTCAGAAAAGACAAAAAGAAAAAATTAGTTGTCAATAAAAGGATCTTCAATCCTCGTCTTACCCTTGCCATGTAGACATTTGGACCACTGCACATTTGCGTGTACCATATCAAACATGAATGATTCTTAAACCGAGTTGTAGTGTTAAAAGTTACATGGATTATTTATTTAATAAGACAAAAAGGATCTGAATATTATACCAATGACGAAGATTAGGATAAAGAAGCAAAAGCAATATTAGTTCTGTTCAGTCTCCTGCTAGAAGAAAGAAGGGAGAGGGGGCAAGACTTTCTAGACTTGTTAGATTTATGAGATAAGATCATTACCACGGACTGACCAAGCTCCCCTGCTTGACGGACAGCCGCAACGAGATCTCGATTAGACTCGTTGTAGAAGCTAGTGACTAGTCCATATTGACCAGCTCTAGCTGTACGACCAACCCTGTGTAAGAAGTCTACCGCAGAAGTAGCAAAGTCTGCCTGGACAAATAAATAACTCCAATAGTTTCAGTTCATAAATTCATAATCCTTTCTTTCTTTTTTTTTTTTTTTTTAATAAATAAGAGTAGAATGAGTGTTCTCCTAGATGACAAGTATATTCCTCCTAAGTTGTCACATGCTACCCGTATCCAATTTAGCTCTCTGAATGCCTGAATATTAAGGTCTCGTTTGATAATTTAACTTAAATTGTACTTTTCATTTCAATTTTTATCTTTTTCTGAAAAAAGTTTGTTTTTTCTGAAGAATCAATAAAAATTTTCAACTCAAACTGTACTTTTTCAACTTAAACTCATTCACCAAACGGACCCTAAACCAAAAAATAAAGAAAGAATATAATGGATTTGACAAAATTAGACTGACCTGAATAACATGCGAGATATTTGGAATGTCAACACCACGGGCAGCCGCATCGGTACACACAAGAATACCACCTTTTTCTTGGAAATCTTCTAATGTCTTTGCGCGTTCCTCCAAGGAGAAGTCCTTATGGTAGCGGTAACATTCAATTCCAGCTCTCAGCAATATCTTTGCCACAGCTTCAACTGCCTCAACAGTGTTTGCAAACACAATTGTTCGGCCTACATCCACTGATTTAGATCTAGAACCTTCACTGACAGCTTTTAATAGTTCATCCACTTGAGTATCTACTGAAACTTCTATCCATCGCTGCTTTAGTCTGATGTAGAAAAGTGCCAACAAGTCACCACACATAGAAGTTAAAGTAACCAAATCAATGAGGCAAAAACAAAGTATTGAATTGCTGTCCGCTATAGATCAAAGATATCATCCTTAATAGTCAAAAAACCATAACTATGCAGTTTGTAATCACAAAGATTACTGAATGATGCAGGACTTAAATCTGCAGGCTACTATTATTGTTACTTTGACCTAACTTTTTCAACCAATTATTTCCATGAAGTACCATAAAAACTACACTCTTCCAGTGTGTACTTAGGTAGCTACTGACATCTGGGCTATAAAATAAACATGCACGTGATAATGTGAAACAGGTGGCAATCTAGCATAACGGATTGACTGGCAAGAGTTATACTAACATTACTATCAGTTAACAAACCAGCAAGCAAAAAAGTGGACTTGACCTGGGATTGTGACGATGCAGGTAATTCCCACTAACCCGATTGGCATCTGGAAACATGTTTTTCAATACTCCACCAGCAGTTTTCTTTCCATTAAGAGGAAGAGTGGCTGCGACAAAAATGTACTGTTTACTGCGTTCATAAGCCTTCCTCGCTCTCCTCCAGTCTGTTCTGTTGGTAGGTTCTAATTCAATATCTTCCTGTAAGTCATCAACAGCACCCTCAAAACATTCCTCCCCATCTGGGATGACTTCATCTTTGGAGTGTTCATCGTCCTCAGAATTGAATTCTGATGAAGCTTCAAGTTCCAAGTGTGTTGGCAACTCAGGTACAGATTCTTTTGACCAAGCCAATTGCTTCTCATCATAGCGTAGCATGTGTATTAGACGAACAACCTTATTCTGGAAGCTCCCACAGAGAAGCATGTCGGCTTCATCAAACACCTGGAGATTCAATTTGTAGTATGTAAACTTTTGTGCTACAAATTAGGCAATGACTTTTACGCATACATTGAACATAATAGATTTGACAATGTGAAGTAAGCAAAAACAATCGTTTAACCTGAAGGGACCAGAACATACCACAAATTTCACACCACGCAAAAACTCCAATCGACGGCGTTTATTTGGCTCGATATTATTCAGAAGGGCAGCAGGTGTTGTCACTATTATATCAGGCCTACTGACCGGCCAACCCTGCAGTCAAAGCACAGAACCATTTTTGAGAGTGATAACCTTGCGTAACATTTACCGAATTTTACATAAAAAAATGTAGCCGGATCAAGAAATGAATACAAAATTACCTGTCGTCCGCAGACAGCCGCCACCGTGAGAAATGGTTGACCATCGTCACCACAAAGACCATTGGCCATACGCACAACTTGCTCACACAACGTCACATTTGGACAAAGAACAAGTGAAAGCTTATGGGGTGCGGACACAACTTGATCGGAGGCCACATTACCCGAATTATCTCGCGCATTGCACAGCCTATCAATTAGAGGGACAAGATAACCATGTGTTTTACCACTTCCAGTTTCAGCAGCAACAACCACATCCTTCCCGGAAAGTATAGCCGGTATACAAGACGCCTAATTAACCAAATAAAACTTCTAATTATCAACCAAAATATTCTCACAATCTCGTATACCAAAAAAAGAAAAAAAAAAAACCATAAACATAAACATTTACGCAAACAGGTAGTGAGCATAATTCAGAGAAGTGACAGAACTGAACATTTCAAGTAAAAACACCTGAACGAGAGACGGTTGACCGAAACCGGCATTGAAGAGAGCGCGAGAAAGCTTATCCGAAACGCCAAGGGACGTCCACGAAACGCTTTCCTCGGAGAAAAACGTGTCGCCTCCAGTTCCGTTCTTTGCGTTGGCGGCGGCGGCGGAAACCGCCGAACTGAATGGTCTGATATGGGAATTGGGGGGTTTGGGAAGCAAAAAGCAGCAGATACGAAGCAAAGAAGAAGTTGAAGTGGAACCAGGGGGAAATGAGAAGGAGTGTTTGTGTCTGAATTGGGAGAGGAGTTTCGGTGAAGAAGAAGATGGAGGTGATAGCTTGTAGAACCGGAGAACTGCGGTGGGGCGATAGAGGATCATTGTTGGGTCGTAGGGCGTTCGAGTTTTGTAGGTGAAGACTGGTCGGGGGGTTTAAGGGTTTAAGCCATGAAAGGAAGACGATAAACCCTTTTGAGCTCCGAGAACAGTGAAGATGACGGGGTTTATGGTGGGGTGAGTCATGATTGGTTAAGATTTTAGTCTTGAAACATTCTCGTCCGTTCGATTTTTACTTGATTTGAATTTATTTGGTATAATACTAATAACAAAAAGCAAAACAAAAAAAAATCATTCGTTTTTTATTGATAAAATAATGATATGATTGTCACGTAACATTACATAAGAAAAATGATGAAGCATCGTTGATAACTACTTTCTTCCTTTTATATATGATAAGTAGATATATTGTTAGATTTCTGACCAAATTTTTTTTGCCTATAACAACCTTGGCGACTCCAATCGGACACAATGATAGTGAAAGAGATTTTTTTTTTTTTTTTCTTTCACTAATTGGGAGTAAGAACATTAGTTCAATTTTATTAGTCAAGGAACTGACAAATTTACCCTCATCATGTAACTCAAAGCATGTTATTTTCAAAATAAGAAAAAATTAATAACTTGTCAAGTGAATAAAAGTAGAGATGTATAATTAGTAAGGATCACAACAGGTACGTTTTAACTCTTTTTTTTTAACCGGTCGACAAGGAAGGGAGCAATCTTTTCCACGTCGTTTCCTCTTCGATGTCGTTCTCTTGTCTTAATTGTCGTCCTTTGCCTGTTTCGTGTTGTTTCCGTTATGTAGTCATTTTCATGCTTTAATCGTTTCCGTTTTTACTTGCCTTTTACTATCAAGAGCCTTGCCGAGTTACTTATTGTCGTTTGCTCTCTTGTTGTCGTCTCGTTTGCCATAGTTCCAATTTTTTCTGTTGTTTTGTGGTTGTTTGCTTTTCACTCTTCTACCCTTCAAGTTGCTACCATTCCCATTTTTCTGTCGTTTTCTCCATTGACGTCTTTTTATTGTCGTTTTCTAATATTCCGTCGTTTCCTTTTTCACTGTCGTCTTCTTCTTCTTCACCGTTTTTATTACTCGGTCTCGTTCCTATTTGTTATCGCTTCATCATCATTCTTCTTCTACTTCTTCTTCTTCTTCTTCTCCTTCTCTGTTTTTAATAATTACTCGGACAGTCCGTTTTTTCCGTCTTCATGAAATTGTTGTTTTCATGTTCCATTGCCGTTTTGCTCCTCCTTTCACGTCGTTTAGTATTCCCTGCATTCCTACTGTAGCAGGTCACTTGTTAATCAATTTATTCATTTTATGGAATAGTGGGCCGTTTAAGTTGAACTGCGCCGTTTACATTTTGCATTTAATTAGTACAAACTTGCAAGCCAGAAAGATCGGCTCAGCTGCAAATCGTTTGTTTGCATTCATGTGAGTGAAAATTGGAAAATCCACATATTCTGGGTAAACTTTTCAATATGGCAAGTACCAAATAAATGTATACATCACATTGCTGTAACATGACTAGCTTTCTTCCTTGGAAGCCATGGCAGACTTTAGTCCATACTTAGAGAACACATCAGTAAGCACAGCCCTTTCCTTGACCTTTAACCTGCAAGATTGATCAACCAACAAACAACATTATGCAATTTCGACTACAAAGTAAAGCCTTCTTCAATAGCATTTGGCGAAACGCAACAGACATTACCTTTTTGAGGATCCTGGTATGTCTAATTTTGGAACCTTGACTTCTTTTCTTTTCGCAGCTGGGTTTTTCTTTGGTACTTTCCCTCCCTTAGCTCTCAAAGGTAGTTTCCTACCGGGAACCTTCCCTTCTTTCCCTTTAGAAAGTAGCTCGTTCTCGAGTGCCCGGATTCTTTCTATATTTGAGGAAAGTGATTCTCCTATGAACTCAGATTCTGTGGTTTGCTCAATGTCATCATCATTATGACTCAGCTCTGTGATGGTAATGGAATCCAAATTCTCACTGATATCTTCCCATTCTGACATATTAAGCTCATCATCAGGGACGTCATACTCATCAGAGGTGCTGTGCTTCCATTCTTCATCCAGGGAATGATCATTTGTTTCAGTGTCTTCGCTTTGATCCTCTCTCAAACCATGAACTTCAAGTTGAGGAGAGTCGTAGGTGTTTTGGTCTGTTGATGCTTGCTCAAGAGGAGATTCTGATGTCCGTGGATTCATCATCTCACATTTTATTTGCTTCTGAATCTTTCCAAAAGTAATAGCTTGCCGAGAAAACATTTGTATAAACCTGTCAGCAAAGGACGATCATTTCAATGCATGTACATAAGCATACTAACAAACTCGTCACAGTTGAGGAAGCTCTGATGTCATTTGATCCAAATGGAGCAATGCTTATCAAACATATTTATAAAAATGCCCACTGTCAAAATTGTTTTTTTTTTTTTTTTTTCCGTAGAATCCTATGACAGGATATAGAAATTTATATCATCGATATGACACAATTATCAACCGTAGACAGTTTAAAACCGTGTTCGATCAGAATCATTAGTAACATTTATAACTTAATGTACCTAGTAGCGTGTTCCTCAGACTTGAAATCAACAAAAGCAAAACCCTTGCAAATAGGGTCCCTAGTCTTCTTGTTTCCAAGCACAGCCGGGTCAATGCTAATCAATCCAGGAACCCCTTTGAAAGCCGTGCTCAAATCTCTATGAACATTCTTCTTTTTGGGAAGGTTTACAACTCGCACTCTAACTCCATTTGGAACAAGTTCATTAGCTACAAAATTCCAACCCAACCAAAAAAAGGCAAATTCAGATAAATCATATACAAAAGCTGAGACAATTTTACATCAACAAAAAACATCCGAATTAGACAAACCTTTCTTCTTCTGTTCATCTTGCTTGGAAACAGGTTTCACAGGCGCGTTTTTGAGCTTTTCAAGATTAGCAGCCTGTGCCAGTCCACTCAGCCGCATTTCTTCGAGCAGTTGGTCTTCAATCGAAGTGTCGTAAACCTTCCCTTCACCGAACCCACGAGGCTTGTTCTCCAACCAGTTGTTCATCTTGTCAAACGGCAACACCACGCTTCCATCGTCATCCTCAAGATCATCAAACTCCCCTTCATCGTATTCGCCGCCGAATTCATCGTCAAAACCTTCCATTTCTTCCAAACTCGGCGACGGTGGGCCTCCACGCTTACTCGGCCTCGACCCGCCGCGTCTCTGGGCAAGAGGAGAGGAAAATGCGAGATGGGCATGGCGGAATTGTGGTAGAGAAGGTAAGGATAGTCCGTTTGGGAGAAATGTGGCGAAGAGAGAAGCGTCTGAAGCGGGGTTTGGGCTCCTTAGAGCAAAACGGTGTAACTGGGTTTTACATGGGAATGCGTGAGAGGAAGAAGTTGAAGTGATTGTATGAGTGGTGAGAAGAGATTTTGAGTTACAAGGTAACGGAAAACCGCCGGTACTTGGCATCTCTGTCGCTCAACTATCAACATGCAGCGTAACTCAACTCAACTCTGTTGTTTGGAATTTGGGAGTGGGAAAAAAAAAATAAAAAA